>CM052654.1:63108815-63153547 GCA_028533165.1 Leontopithecus rosalia
GTTGGTTTGTCGTAAATAGCTTTTATTATTTTGAGATACATTCCATTAATACTGAGTTTATTGAGGGTTTTTAGCATAAAGCACTGTTGAATTTTGTCAAAGGCCTTCTCTGCATCGAGTGAGATGATTATGTGTTTTTTGTTTTTGGTTCTGTTTATGTGGTGAATTATGTTTATAGACTTGCATATGTTGAACCACTCTTGCATCCCCGGGATGAACCCTACTTGATCATGATGGATAAGCTTTTTGATGTGCTGTTGCAATTGGCTTGCCAGTATTTTATTGAAGATTTTTGCATCTATGTTCATCATGGATATTGGCCTGAAGTTTTCTTTTCCTGTTGAGTCTCTGCCGGGTTTTGGTATCAGGATGATGTTGGTCTCATAAAATAAACTGGGAAGGATTCCGTCATGTTGGATTATTTGGAATAGTTTCAGAAGAAATGATGCCAGTTCCTCTTTGTGTGTCTGGTAGAATTTGGCTGTGAACCCATCTGGACCTAGGCTTTTTTTTGTGTGGTAGGCTCTTAATTGCTGCCTTGACTTCAGACCTTGTTATTGGTCTATTCATAGTTTCAGCTTCCTCCTGGTTTAGGCTTGGGAGGACACAGGTGTCCAGGAATTTATCCATTTCTTCCAGGTTTACTAGTTTATGTGCATAGAGTTGTTTGTAATATTCTCTGATGATGGTTTGAATTTCTGTGGAATCTGTGGTGATTTCCCCTTTATCGTTTTTTTATTGTGACTATTTGGTTGTTCTCTCTTTTTTTTTTTTTATCAGTCTGGCTAGTGGTCTGTCTATTTTGTTGATCTTTTCAAAAAAACAGCTCTTAAATTTATTGATTTTTTATAGGGTTTTTCATGTCTCTATCTCCTTCATTTATGCTCTGATCTTAGTTATTTCTTGTCTTCTACTAGGTTTTGGGCTTTTTTTTGTATCTTGCTCCTCTAGCTCTTTCAATTTTGACGATAGAGTGTCAATTTTGGATCTCTCCACTCTTCTCATATGGGCACTTGTTGCTATATATTTTCCTCTGGAGACTGCTTTAAATGTGTCTCAGAGATTCTGGTATGTTTTGTCTTTGTTCTCGTTGGTTTCAAAGAACTTCTTTATTTATGCCTTCATTTCATTGTTTATCCAATCAACATTCAAGAGCCAGTTGTTCAGTTTCCATGAAGCTGTGTGGTTCTGATTTAGTTTCTGGATTCTGATTTCTAACTTGAATGCACTATGGTCTGAGAGACTGTTTGTTATGATTTCAGTTGTTTTTCATTTGCTGAGGAGTGCTTTACTTCCAATTATGTGATGAATTTTAGAGTAGGTGTGATGTGGTGCTGAGAAGAATGTATATTCTGTGGATTTGGGGTGGAGAGTTTGCTAAATGTCTATCAAGTTTGCTTGATCCAGGTCTGAGTTCAAGCCCTGCATATCTTTGTTAATTTTCTGTCTGGTTGATCTGTCCAATATTGAAAGTGGAGTGTTAAAGTCTCCCACTATTATTGTGTGAGAGTCTAAGTCTCTTCGTAAGTCATTAAGAACTTTCCTTATATATCAGGGTCCTCCTGTATTGGTTCCGTATATATTTAAGATCATTAGCTCTTCTTGTTGTATCGATCCTTTTACCATTATGTAATTTCCTTCTTTGTCTCTTTTGATCTTTGTTGCTTTAAAGTCTATTTTATCGGAGATGAGAATTGCAACTCCTGCTTTTTTATGCTCTCCATTTGCTTGGTAAATCTTCCTCCATCCCTTTATTTTGAGCCTATGTGTATCCTTGCATGTGAGATGGGTTTCCTGGATATAGCACACTGATGGGTTTTTGCTTTTTATCCAATTTGCCAGTCTGTGTCTTTCGATTGGTGCATTTAGCCCATTTACATTTAGGGTTAATATTGTTATGTATGATTTTGATACTGCCATTTTGATGCTAGCTGGCTGTTTTTCCCGTTAGTTGATGTAGATTCTTCATTTTGTTGATACTCTTTAGCATTTGGTTTGTTTTTGGAATGGCTGGTACTTGTTGTTCCTTTCTATGTGTAGTGCCTCTTTTAGGAGCTCTTGTAAAGCAGGCCTGGTGCTGACAAAATCTCTGAGTACTTGCTTGTTTGCAAAGGATTTTTGTTTTTCCTTCACTTATGAAGCTTAGTTTGGCTGGACATGAAATTCTGGGTTGAAAGTTATTTTCTTTAAGGATGTTGAATATTGGCCCCCACTCTATTCCGGCTTGTAGGGTTTCTGCTGAGAGATCTGCTGTGAGTCTGATGGGTTTCCCTTTGTGGGTGACCCGACCTTTCTCTCTGGCTGCCCTTAGGATTTTCTCCTTCATTTCAACCTTGGCGAATCTGATGATTATGTGCCCTGGGGTGCTCTTCTTGCAGAGTACCTTTGTGGTGTTCTCTGTATTTCCTGGACTTGGGTGATGGCCTGCCTTGCTAGGTTGGAAAAATGTTCCTGGATAATATCCTGAAGGGTATTTTCCAGCTTGGATTCATTTTCTTCTTCACCTTCTGGTACACCTATCAAATGTAGATTAGGTCTCTTCACATCGTCCCACATTTCTGGAGACTTTGTTCATTCCTTTTTGTGCTTTTTTCTCTAATCTTGGCTTCTCGTTTTATTTCATTGAGTTGATCTTCAACTTCTGATATCCTTTCTTCTGCTTGGTCAATTCGGCTGTTGAAACTTGTGCATGCTTCACGAAGTTCTCGTGTTGTGTTTTTCAGCTCCTTCAATTCATTCATATTCCTCTCTAAGTTGTCCATTCTTGTTATCATTTCCTCAAATCTTTTTTCAAATCTTTCTTTAAGGTTCTTAGTTTCTTTGCATTGATTTAGAACATGTTCTTTTAGCTCACAGAAGTTTCTCATTACCCACCTTCTGAAGTCTTATTCTGTCATTTCATCACTCTCATTCTCCATCCAGGTTTGTTTCCTTGCTGGTGAGGAGTTTTGGTCCTTTGTAGGCGGTGAGGTGTTCTGGTTTCGGGTGTTTTCCTCCTTTTTGCACTGGTTTCTTTCCATCTTTGTGGATTTAACCACCTGTCTTCTGAGTTGTTGCTGATTTTTCGATTGGTTCTCTGAGTAGAGGCCCAGATTGTTGATGATGAAGTATTTCTGTATCTTAGTTTTCCTTCTAACAGTCTAGCCCCTCTGCTGTAAGACTGCTGAGGTCCACTCTGGGCCCTGCTTGCCTGGGGTACACCTGTAGCAGCTGCAGAACAGTGAGGGATGCTACCAGTTTCTTCTTCTATCTTTGTTCCAGAATGATGCCCGCCAAATTTCAGTCTGATCAGTACTTTTTGAGGTGACTTTTTGGGTATATGGGGGTTAGGGAGCTGCTTGAGGAGATGGTCTGTACTTTATAGGAGCTCAAGTGCTGAGCTGTGAGCTCCATTGTTCATTCAGTGTTGCTAGGCAAGTACTTTTAAGTCTGTTGCAGCAAAACTCATGAAACCCCTTTTTTCCTTCAGATGCTCTGTCTCTGGGGGTTAGGGCTTTATTTCTGAGTATCCATTGCTCTGTCCTGCCCAGCTGGGAGGCAGTTTAGTTACTATTTGCCTCCTGAGGCTCCGCCTTGCTGGCATCAGGTCTGCCCTTTTTCTGTGGGCTCCGTCCTGCTGTTGTGGGTTCTGTCCTGTTTTGGGCTCTGCCCTGCTGACATGGGCTTTGCCCTGTTGGTGGAGTCTCTCTGTTATGGCGGGTTGCCTCAGCAACGGCAGGCTGGGTCAGCAATGGGAGTGTACCTCAGTAGGAGCAGAATGCCTCAGTAATTGTGGACGCCCCTCCCCCACCGAGCTGCACTGTCCTGGGTTCAGCTGTGCCCACAGTGAAACTCTCAACCCCGAGCATATTGAATCACCATTTTATTTGTCCCTGTGGTGGTGGGATCCACTGAGCCCAATCACCTGGCTCCCTGCCTCAGAGCCCTTTTTTTTTTTAAGTTGAACAGTTGACTCTCTCCCAGGTGTTTCAGTCACTGGCTGAAAGGGCACTGGGATCTGTGTGATTTCCCATGCAGCCACCTGCTGTGCTCATTCACTGTTCACCTCCCAGAAATCTCCTGGGCTGGCTCACTGTCCAAATCCCATTTAATTAGATGAATATCCTAATCTGTCCTCCCAAATCTCAAATTGCTGGTTTAACAGGATGCCCTGACTGGTGTGTTTTTCGCGGCGTGCCTCTGCGCTGTGGTGCCGGCCATTTGACCGCGCTAGTGGAGACTGCTGCGCTGGCCTCCTGTGTCTCTCCTACACCTGAGAATTCCCCATTCTGTGGTTGGCAAAGATCCATCTGCAAATGTGGTGTGAACTCACCCTCTGCATCTTGACTGAGAGATGCAATCCTGAGTTGCTTCTATAGCACCATCTTCCCCCATCTCCTTGCCACTGAATATTTAAAGGTAAATTTTAATTAGTTAATCCACCACACTGTTATTCTTCTAAGGTAATAAAATCCAATACCAAACTACAATATAGCCCCCACATTTAATAGAGAAAAAAATACTTGAAAAACTTCACAACATAATCATGTAACATGCCCTCTAAATTAGATAGATGACACACTGGCTTTCTATCTTGTGAGTATTCTGATGTGGCATTAAACATTTATTAGAATAAAACACAACAATATTATAGAGATAGGATTAAATATACTAAGAGTATGGAAAATATAGGCAACCTAAAGCTTCCAAAGCAGACCAGACAGAGGGCCTTTTTATTGTAGCACACTCAACTTAGGCTAGCAGACTATCTCTAAACTATTCTTGCTCATCCACCTGTCTTGAATAATATTTATTTCACTAAAGATGGATTATACATTTCACCCACAATAGTTAAAAATGTGTCTACTTTCACAAATGAAAATCTATTTTTAATATTTATAATGACAATTAGCAAAAATCTGGATTAGATATGAATTAGGTATATCTGAAGCATGTGTCTTCACTGTCCCAGTAGTCACCATCCCAAGCGGCCACTGCTCACCACATTCTATCCAATTCTATGCTTCATAGATGGAACAATGAACAAAACCTTGAAATTTATTATGAAATGCAGAAGTGTGTTGGATATTTGCTTTTATTTTATGATAACCCTAGAGTGAAGTAGTGAGTGTTGATTCTTACTCAGGTATGGTTACGTCAACAGATAAGAGGATGACTGTCATTAAAAAGATAATTTGGTACTCACAGTTTCCAAGAGGAATGGGCATTCCACACCATGCAGAGCCACTTGGGGAAAGCACCAAGGTGGGTCAACAAGCAAAAGTGAAAGAAAAATGTGGAATGTGGGCAAGGGCCTTTATTGTGATTTCTGTCTCAGCAGGTTCAAGATTTGATAATCTGAATAATTTCAGTATGTTTGGGGGCACAGGGATTGTCCCTCGTTATCTGGTATTGGCTCTTGGGTGATTAGGGCAGGGGAACAGTGACCCTGAGTGTGTGAGTCTGATAAAGGAAGCAGTGGGAATGTGGGCTAGTTGGTTAGTTTGTATATGAAAATAACCCTTGCAGGTTAGTGAGTCCTTTACTGTCTCTAGGAATTTCCTAGCCCTTGTTGGACAGTGTTTCTAGGGTCAGCAAGGCCTCAGATATCAAAGCATTAGAAATATAAAAAATAGGAAGTCAGCCAGGCACGATGGCTCACGCCTGTAAT
The DNA here is from genome assembly GCA_028533165.1 of Leontopithecus rosalia. Taxonomy (NCBI): domain Eukaryota; kingdom Metazoa; phylum Chordata; class Mammalia; order Primates; family Cebidae; genus Leontopithecus; species Leontopithecus rosalia. The sequence continues at coordinate 63,114,466 of CM052654.1, forward strand.
CCCAGCACTTTGGGAGGCTGAGGCGGGTGGATCATGATGTCAGGAGATTGAGACCACCCTGGCTAACATGGTGAAACCCTGTCATTACTAAAAATACAAAAAGTTGGCCAGGTGTGGTGGCATGTGCCTATGGTCACAGCTGAGTCTGAGGCAGGAGAAATGTTTGAACCCAGAAGGTGGAGGCTGCAGCCTGGGTGTTTTTGGGTTTGTTTTTCTGTCTCAAAAAAAAAAAAGCCAAAAACTTAAGTCATTATTAATGCATTGAAATGTTGAGTCAAATGCTTCTGAATTCTCTTACAAGAGAAACTGACCATACACTATTTAGCTTAAACTAACCAACCAACACAAGGCTGAAGTATTTTGAACTAAAAGACGGTGTAGAGTAGCAGCTTCATTAACTTCACATTTTAATCTGGGTCTTCTCCATCATTTTTTTTCTTTATACATTTACACACATACCAGTACAAATATTTTACCGTATATAATTTTATATGTGTGGGTGTACATATCCATAATGAAATGATGTACAATTAGCAATCTCATAATATTTGCTTAAGCAATATATGAACATTTCTTATTCTAAATGTCAGGAGAGAGGTCAGTCAACATTAATATATCAGATAGTATCACAATTATCTGAAACTCTGCCTTGTTTCAGAATGGAATATTAAAAAAATGGACATTATTGACATTTAGTTTATTGGTACCATCTAATTTTACATTTTAGCTCCTATTTTTTATCTGAATAAACTTGTTCATAGTATTAAGAAAATTCTTGATGTGTAATTGCGTGTGCAGTAGATTCAATGAGGCCTAGAATTGTTATTATTTGAGAAGCACATTACACTGAGCTTTGAGTACTGATAAAATGGAGGGGAAGAAATGTTTCTGAAGAAATTACTAGAGATCTAAGGCAACAGTTAAAACAAAGACATTGAGAATTCTAGAGAATTACATGGAAAGCATTATGCGGAAATTAAGTATCGAGATAGAATAGTCAGTCTAATTCAGGACAATGCTCATGATATTAAAAGAGAAACTGAGAGTCAAGAAGACTTTAGTGCATTGAGCTTTGTCTCGGTCAGTTTTTTTTTTTTTTTTTTTTTTTGAGACGGAGTTTCGCTCTTGTTACCCAGGCTGGAGTGCAATGGCGGATCTCGGCTCACCGCAACCTCCGCCTCCTGGGTTCAGGCAATTCTCCTGCCTCAGCCTCCTGAGTGGCTGGGATTACAGGCACGCGCCACCATGCCCAGCTAATTTTTTGTATTTTTAGTAGAGACGGGGTTTCACCATGTTGACCAGGATGGTCTCGATCTCTTGACCTCGTGATCCACCCGCCTCGGCCCTCGGTCAGTTTTTAAATGAGTCGTCCTGAGGGTTTGGAACTGAGAACTGAACAAACACCATCCCAAATGACTGCTGCTCACCAGAGTCTGACCAATTCTATGCCTGCCAGATGGGTAGGGGCCACAGGGAAAGCCTCATTATCAAATTCAGAAGCAAACTGGGTAAGCTTTTATTCTGTGCTCAATACAATAACCATGAATTTGTTCTTTTAAATTAATGAAAATTGACAAAGAAAACCCAGATGGAGTACTTTAACCATAAGAAAAAGGTATTCAGCATTTTGCTCAGCAATACAGTTTAATTATGTTAGCTAATGTAAGAGGTGAAATTGGGGACTAAGATCTTATGTTGAATTAATATTGATTGACTCAAGAACATGTCCTTAAACTGAAGAAAAGAAATAACTTGACCTTTGACGCCATTAATGTTATAAAGCTCCCTTTAAAAATATAATTTTTCTCTTGGGGAAGTTTGATTGATCACTTTAAAGAAGGTTGTCAGCAAATGTTATAATTTTCCAATAATTTGGAGAGGACTCATCTAAAAGCAGAGATTGCTGTTCAGACAAAAGTGGAGGAAACATTATTTGCAACTGCAGGTAGGGGAAATGAGTAATTTCCAATTTATATGCAAAACAACAAATATGTATAATCCATTCCTTCTGGCTCAATTAGTTAAAAAATGAGAGAGGGTGAGAGAAAGTCACTTAGCAACACTATTTTCTAAGCATAATATTTATGTTTCCAAATGGAGCCAACTAATTGGTCACATCAGAAGTTTGCCAGCCCAGCAAGTCACACGTGAGCTGTGCCATGGCCCTACCTACAAAACATGCAAACCAAAGCTTATGGAAGACAATAAACATGGGGTTTTGGAATATATTCCTGAATATCTCCTTGAAGAATTACCAGACATAGGACTAAACCTGTCAGTGGATTCACAATAAAGGAGAATGTTAATTTGTGGTTGCACTTTTTTTGTATTTCTTCCTTTTTTAAATTATTAATGATACTTTATTTTCTAGGATGGCATAATATAATAAAAATGAGTTTTTTTTAAATTGCATTTTAGGTTTTGGGGTACATGTGCAGAACATGCAAGATGGTTGCATAGGTACACACGTGGCAGTGTGATTTGCTGTCTTCCTCCCCTTCACCCACATCTGGCATTTCTCCCTATGCTATCCCTCCCCAGCTCCCCCCACCTGCTGTCCCTCCGCTATTCCCCCCAATAGACCCCAGTGTGTAGTGCTCCCCTCCCTGTGTACAGTGCTCCCCTCCCTGTGTCCATGTATTCTCATTGTTCATCACCCACCTATGAGTGAGAATATTCAGTATTTCATTTTCTGTTCTTGTGTTTCTAGAAAAATAGTAAGTATTGTTTTCTTAAATTCTCAATAAAGTTTTCTGTGTCTGAATTCTTGTTCAAGTCCATTTTCTGCCTCTCTCCCACACCCGCCTTTCTCTCTCTCTCTCCCCCACACCCCCACACAATAAACATTAAGTTTATACTTAAACAAACTTAATATATAAATTAAATAATTGGAAGAAACTTAGAGCTTTACTATGCATACAGTTGAAAAATGGTAGGACAACGTGTCAGTGTTTAAGTATATGCAAACATCCTGCAGTTTGAATTACTGCAGAAAGAGGGCAGTCTTACATTTTAATGCCAAATCAAAGTGTGCATTAGGCTATACCGTGGTCAACTGTAAAAAGAAAGTAGGAAAACTGCGGTCGGAAAAATAAAAGTTCAGACTAAATAGAAGCCAGGACTAGCCCTATTGGTATAATAAATCTGAATTTTCTGTTTAAGTACAGGTGGCTTTTAGTCTTCAGAGCTAAAGCAAAATCAATATGTGTTTTATTCTGCCTACCCTCCTACCTCCAGTATATGACCTTATTTTCTATTTCACAAAGAAATAGAAAACATCAAAGTTATTTTTCCATTACCACACCGAAAGCTGTGACTGTATCTTTATATTGTCTTCAACTCTCAGAGCAGGTTTGCTACTGTTCTTCAAGGATTATCCCTCCCACTTCATTCTTCATTTTATTCCCTCCCCTATTCTCCTTTTTCAACATCCTTACACATCTTTTCAACCAAGACTGAGGGTACCTACCTATCATGTTTCTATATTTTTAATATTTCATTTCTCTCTTCCTCTACTTTGTACTTAAAAACTTTAACTCCATTAACACTTAATTTAAAAAAAAAAAGAATCCTTGTGGCCTTGAAATAACTTACCTGTTTTTCTCATTACTGATCCATTCAAACACATTATTTTAAAAAAATTACCCATGTGACAAAATTGTGTTACCTTGGTGGGCTCACTGAAGAGAATAATGCATCATGTCAAGCTCATACTCTGGCTACAGATATAGACATGAGACAAATAACTACAGGATGTAGAAGAGTCATAAAGAAAAAATCATCAAGATGATGGAGACACTTAACAGACGACTTAATATATCTTTCAGAACCAAGCATTACCTCCTCATCTCACAACCCGTTTGCTTTCAAGCTACTAACTCCCATCTATACACAAGACTCCGCTAAGTCTTCACTTGCCCCAGCTAACCATGATCTCATCATTGACACATACAATGATCTTTTTACCTGCTCATCAAACTTCTTGAAACCCTCCTCTGCTAACTTGCATGACATGACTTTAATCAGCCTTTCTGAGCTGAGAGTGATGTGGCTGTTACACAAGATAGCCTATGTAACAAGCTGCTTCCTGGCATTTATCTGTATCTGATGTTACCTAGATCTTTCAACCTCAGTGTATTCTAGGTGAAACATGTTATATTTCTATTCAAGCTTATTTTTCCTTCTACATTTTTATTTCTTGCCTGTCACGAACATTTACATTGTTGCCCAGCCTAGAACCTGTGAATTCTTCCAGACATCTTCCTTTACTGCAACCTGCAGCTTTTGTCAGGTACTAAGTCTAGCAAGCTCTATCTCCATAAAATTTATCATGCATGTCAGTTTGTCCATTTCTAATGGAGCATTCAATGATATTTGAAATATCTTTGAAGTCTATTATGCAACGTAAGGGTATGTAAGCATACGTAAATATGTGGAAATATGCACACATTTATAAAAAGTATAATATATAAAATATATACAAGTTTTTATATAGTTTACATATATATGTGTGTTTCTGAGCGCAAGTGCGTTTCTCCATTAATATGGCCAATGCAGTACAGAAGTACATATATGAATAATTTCAACTGGACCTAATTTTTTTCCTGTCAAAATGTAAACCGAGATGGAGTGGGGAATTCTGTATGTCAGGCTTTTTATGAGTTTTGACACACACCAAAATGTAGAAAGATACATAGGTTTAAATATTTCTTCTCAGTGAAGCCTTGCCTATCCACCTCATTTATAATTTCAAAACATTCCATTTCTTAACTGAAGCCTGGTGGGGCTCTCCACTTTAATTTTCATCACAGTACTCATCAGTAACCAATACAATATATATTATTATTATTACTTTTTATGCATGTCTATTCTATCACAGAAATATAATTTTTGATTATAGAAAATTTAAAAAACATTTGTACATGCAACAGCTAGAGCAGTATGTGGAAGGTATATAACAAATGTAAGTTGAATATATTTCTTATGCTGATGGATGATAATGCCTTTATTAAAATACCATTTATGAAATGCTTAATATGTACCAGGTAATCCATAAGCTTATTCAATTTCTACAGAAATATTTAAGGTGATATCCACATTTTTAACATATTAGAATACTGAGATTTTGTGGGTTGTTTGTATTTCTTTCTCCTTTTAAGCTTGTTTTTTAGAGATGAGGTGTGAGGTCTTGCTATGTTACCCAAGTTTAACTCCAACTCTGGGGCTCAAGAGATCCTCCCACCTCAGCTTCTGAGGAACTGAGACTACAGGCAGGAGCTACTGTGTCACATTGAGATTTAGTGAGTTTGAATTATTTGCCTAAGATCGCATTGTAGGGAATATGAATTTATAATCATCTACATAATGTGAAGATTCATGTTTTTAGCTACTAAACAATTTCAGTTTCAAGTAGTAAGGACCACATAAGTGTTTGCAACCTTGTTACAGTTACATAAGCCACTAAATCTGCTTATATCTACATTAGACGATTTCTGCAGTAATTAGGTAGATTACTGAGCCGTTGAAGTGAAAAAAAATTAATTCTAAAAATTAATAAGACAATCCAGAACATATAAGTTTAATTTTAACTAATTTATTTATCATAATACATTAATCATGACAGTTGAAAATTTAGGCTAATAAGAATTTTCATTCATATTTCTATAATTTACTGCACCTGATTTAACAAAACAAAAACAAACATGAAATTCTCTTTTCCACTCACTTTATTATAATTAATCCAGGAATTGTTGTAGGATTACATTTCTTTTATTTCTGAGATAATTAGAGCATAATAATTGGTATTTTTTTCCAATAAAGGCACTTATTTTATTTGACTCTTTTATTACACTTTATAGTTTTGCTTTATATTTACAAGAAGTTTGTCTAAATTGCAGAACATAAAGATTTAAAACAAAACAAGACAGAAAGAATGAGGAATCCCACTATTGCAAAGACATTGCAGAGGATATCTGGAGAACCATTATCCTTAATGTTTGATACTAGTTCATTTTTTTTATAGTTGAAATAGTTTTCTGAATTTTTTTTGTAACTAAACTAGATATTAGAATCAATTAATTATCAAATGGTACTAAAATTCTAGTTATTTAGGATTAGGAGCCGTGGACATTTCAGGACTAACACGTCACTATTATTTTTAGCCATGGCGTAGCGGAGCGTTAGGTACAAATGTAGGTCATTTTGGGCATATCACACCTTTAAATTACATTGTGGAGTCATTATTGAGTAGCTAAGTGTTAATTAAATGAGTTAACTTGTATTAGTAAATTTTTCTTTTTAAAAATAAAATTGAATTGTTAATTGCATAATTATATTGGGATTTGAGTAGAAAGGACCTAGTACAATAGCCAAAAATTATAATGATTAATATCATCATCATCATTATCACTATAACAATGCTTTTTTTTTTTTTTTTTGAGACGGAGTTTCGTTCTTGTTACCCAGGCTGGAGTGCAATGGCACAATCTCGGCTCACCGCAACCTCCGCCTCCTCGGTTCAGGCAATTCTCCTGCCTCAGCCTCCCAAGTAGCTGGGATTACAGGCATGCGCCACCATGCCCAGCTAATTTTTTGTATTTTGAGTAGAGACAGGGTTTCACCATGTTGACCAGGATGGTCTCGATCTCTGGACCTCGTGATCCACCCGCCTCGGCCTCCCAAAGTGCTGGGATTACAGGCTTTATAACAATGTTTTATCCCACAAACTGATGTGCTTTGGAAACATTACTGGACAGGCATTTGGACAGGCATTATACTAACTTAATTTAGTCTTGTACTTTAACTCCAATGTGACATGTATTATGCTAATTGGTATAAAAAAAATTTCAGCTGGGTGTGGTGGCTCAGACTTGTAATCCCATCACTTTGTGAGACCAAGGTGAGTGGATCATTTGAGCCCAGTAGTTTGAGACCATCGTGGGCAACATAGTGAGACCCTCTCTGATAAAATTTGAAAATTAGCTAGGCAGGGCAACACATGCCTGTAGTCCTAGCTGCTTTGGGAGGCTGAGGCTAGGAAGTCAACGCTTTGATGAGCCATTATTGCACCATTGCACTCCAGCCTGGGTGACAGAGTGAGACCCTGTCTCAAAACAAACAAACAAACAAACAAACAAACAAACAACACCAACCCAAAACAAAGAAACAAAAAAAGCCAAATAAAATAAAAGAAAATTTAAGCTGTACTATTTTTGTGCAAATATACATGTTTCTCACAATTAATGATTAAAGAGGAAGAAACAATCTAGTATCTCAAAGCTTTATACTGCTGGAGATGAGGCTTTAGAAATGTCTAATTTGAGTTACATTTCCCCCCGTGTACAATAGATTCCTAAAGTAGTATTGCTTATGTAACCCAGGAAGAAGAACTAAGAAATATCCCTCTGACACAAGAACAGAAAATGAAATACCGCATGTTCTCACTCATAGGTGAGTGTTAAACAATGAGAACACATGAACACAGGGAGGGTAGCACTGTACACTGGGGTCTGTTTCGGGGAATAGGGGAGGGACAGCGTCGGGTAGGGAGTTGGGGAGAGATAGCATGGGGAGAAATGCCAGATATAGGTGAAGGGGAGGAAGGCAGCAAATCACACGGCCATGTATGTACCTATGCAACTATCTTGCATGTTCTTCACATGTACCCCAAAACCTAAAATGCAATAAAAAAAGAGAAGAAATATCCCTTAAGTACTATCTATTTACTGGTGTGATTTGGAGAGCTCACCATGATACCTGAGAGCTATCATCAGCAGACAGCCTTTCATTAGTGTGTGGATAATGGTGGTCTTAGAATGGCAGATGACTATGATCAAGATTGGTTAAGTCAATCAGTCCAACTTTCTATAGCTTTCATGTATTGGTCCCTTAGAGATGGTTCCAGAGACCTTATATTGCAAAATAGTACTCAGAGGCCAACAGAAGAACCAACATGTGCAAAAGCTGTAGGTATAAACTATGAAGTGTGCATCTGTGGGTGAATATTTTGGTATTAATAAACTATAGCTGTGTTGGTTATAAGTGGGAAATAAAACTGCAAAACATACAGCATTCAGTGTTTAAAGTGGCTAAAATAATTGTGATTATTGTTGAATGTTATGTTGTATTATTACTTGCCCATGGGATACTGACTAGAGAGGAGTTAGAAGACTGGGCACCGAGGAGTGGAGTATGAGGCTGTGCCAGTTTGGCAAGAGATTAGAAAAGCAATCAGAGCGATTATAGGAAATAGAAGTCACTAAGTGCTTTTAAAGTTAGTTATGAAACATGCAAATGTTAATTAGAAAGTCAAGTCTGTCAGGGATACTCAATTAATTAATTCACCTACACATTTATTTATTCAAATGATCCAGTAGAGTTCTGTTCTCCAGGCTTGAGAGCAGATAGGATAAAATCTTTAACCTTCACCTTGATCATCCAGGCAGGGCAAGTATTTCAGCTAGTCTCAATTCTGGCTGATGATGTATAGCTCAGTCTCCTGTGATTCTGCTTTGGTGGCACTGGAGCAGAGCCAGGAATCATCAGTATGTCTAAAATGTTTCAAATGTGGACAAGAGGAATGAACGCTGGTATGGAATTATTAGTCTCTAATCTCTGTGGAACTGAATGCATTTGGATGCAAAGACCTTAATGGTCCTCGTCTTTAAACCCGTATCCTTCCCTTTCACTCTGCACATACAGGCATCGGTGCTGGGGTTGATTTAATTTTAATTCGAGCAATGACACTGGCCAAGAAAATTAAACCGGGTTAATATTAATGCTGTTTCTACTTCTACCTAGAACCCTAGTTTTAAGTACCTTCAAACTTCAGACTGTATAGCACTGGATTATGTTTCTGACAGGGATAGTCATTCAATAAATTCATTTACCTAGTGATTTATTTACTCAACACATCCAGTAGATTTCTGTTCTGTACACTGTGCCTCAAAAGTCACATTTGTACAACAGAGATGGTTCATCCAAATGACCACCTCTTTATTGCTGTGATATCAAAGGTTAAAGATTTTTTTTAACACAATGCCTAGCCCTGGGTACATTCTCTAAAGTATCAGCTAATAATAATAGTAGTAGTAATGATAACAATAATTAATTTTCTGTTTCTTGTGATTGAGTAAAAAGTATTTTATATCTGAATTTAACAATTGGGTTACTGCCTTGAATCACAAATGATTGAATATCCATTTTGTTACCTTGCATGGTTTCTCTGAACCTGTGAAATTGTCTTGTTTTTATAAGAACTCTCCAGGCATAGTATGTTTTTTCTTTCTTTTTTTTTTTTTTTTGAGACGGAGTTTTGCTCTTGTTTACCCAGGCTGGAGTGCAATGTCACGAACTTGGCTCACCTCAACCTCCACCCCCTGGGTTCAGGCAATTCTCCTGCTTCAGCCTCCTGAGTAGCTGGGATTACAGTCATGCGCCACCGTGCCCAGCTAATTTTTTGTAATTTTTAGTAGAGACGGGGTTTCACCATATTGACCAGGATGGTCTCGATCTCTTGACCTCGTGATCCACCCGCCTCGGCCTCCCAAAGTGCTGGGATTACAGGCTTGAGCCACCACACTTGGCCCTGTTTTTTTTTTTTTAATTGAAACCGCAGAAAGAGGGAATTTCTAGTTCTTGTCTCCTGAGTGGCAATTCAGAAACTGCAGTTTTGCATTTAACATGCTAAATTGCAACAGTGGTGGTCGTCTGCTTGTCTATCTGCAAATATTTGCTGAGCTTCCACACTACAATATTTCCAACAATAATTAGTTTTCATTGAGCACCTGTCATATATTACAGAATGTTCAGAACGAATTACAGCAGGCCTATGGCTTATCTATCATTCTTCATATTTTGTAATTGAAGAGATGGTTACTCAGAGAAGTGATGTGATTTGTTCAAGGTAACGAGGTAAGTGAGAATTGAGATTCTGTCATGTTTGGTCAAGTCTGAAGGTTATATTCTTTCTGTGTTTGTGGACATAAAATTATTTTAATATCTGATAGCACATTATTACCCTTTGATTTATCACTTGGAAACTGGGGTTTAACATAATAAATGAAAAGAATACCAGTTATCTTTGTAAAATAATAGTTCATTCTGAATATCTACTTTACAGTTTACATAGGAACTTCACATATAGTATTCTTATGTGACTAAATGTACAAGCAGTAATGGCCATTTCTTCCTTATTACCACAGTTAGTGCAAAAAAGATTATCTGTACCTTCCTGTAAGTATTGATTTCTATATTTTTCTAATACTATATGGTATAAGCAACTAAGGACACTTAAATGGTTATATAATCGAGATGACTTTATTTTAGCATGAAATTAAATCTTAAATTACAGAGAAAATGACTTAAAATGGTGGACTCTTAGAGGGAAACAGAATTTCATGATAAAGGAATAATGTGTGATTCCAACAACCCAACAACTTTAGGAGCACCTAAAATCATACAACTTTATACAATTATAGCTATGTGTCTATCTTCTAGAGTTGTATTATGGGAGTAAAACATATTGCTTCTATTCCAGAGGTAAACTAGGCAAACAACTATAAATATATTATATAAGCTGAATAAAAGGAGAGGTTTTCTCTCTTCCATCAGAGAGATCCTACGTGAAATTTGAGGTGGTCCTCTCTTACAGAGAGCCACAGGAACCACTGAAGCAAATTGTCAATTAGAACTACTTGAAAATAACTGCTGTTGAAAGCATGATCTTTGTTTCACCAACTGATCTCATCAGTGGATACCCCAGAGTTAAGAGTTCAAAACTGCATGTTGCCTATTCAGAGAAGTTACTTCCAAATTTCCTGTGGAAAAACAGAATTGAGTGCCTTTATATAATCATGATTTGCTAGGGGGTACATACTTCATACGTTTATCCCTTCATTTGTAACAAGTTGCAGTATGTGCTAAGTAAGATTAAATTACCCAAAGTGTCATAACATGCGGACATATACCAGGTGATTGCACAGCAATCATCTTAGTATAACACAAAACAATTTATTATAAAGTGGATAAACTGGAAAATAAGGCTATCTCTGGAATATTTCAGTAATCCTAAGCATAAGGTTTGGAAGAATAATGAGTAACTAGGATTTAAATTCGGGAGCTGTTTGGTAATCACCTGTTGAGATAATGGTAGTCACATATGGTGTAAATTAATGAATAGCTATGATTTATTTCAATTATTAACTTGTGATATTAACAAAAATATGGTTAATAAGAATATGCTAGGTAGAGATAATCTCCATAGACATAGCCCGTTATTCCTCCAGCCTAGATAAAGACAAGGGCACCTACTGTGACATGTACCTGTTTAACTCTTCTAGATTTAGTCATTTATTTGCGGATGCATTCATCTTTAAATTTCCCATATAAGCCCATTTCAAAATGTCTTATGACTTCTCCAATCTCCACTTCTCTCCCTCTCCTTTTTTCTCTGTCCATATATATAAATATTATATATTTTATAATTATAAATTATAGACATATATTATACATATATTTAACTATAAAATATGGATATATGTTTTTCTAAACATAACATGAACAATGATGTATGAAGAATCATGTCTTGATTTTCTCTCCTACATTCTTTTAGAATAGGAGACATTCTACCTTTTTTGAAAAGTGGTTTGGCTTGTGAAGTAGAGAGGTGTAGAAGCAGATAATACTCAAGGCTCAACTAACAATTTCAGATCTTTAGGCCTCTTGGCTAATTACTGATTCATCCAGCTATATCGTGCTCACTTCTTGATCCTTTCACTGCCCTTTACAATTATGACCTTGCATGTTCCATACTGATTTATTAACTCTATTCTGTCTTCCTGAGCTCCTGACATTAATTCCAGTTTTCTGCTGTGTTCCGAGTCATTTCAGTCCACTTCTCTTTGATTCTGGTCTGACTGCTGAAGAGTAAGTTTTCCTTCACCTCCCATACCATGGCCTGATAATTAATTCCTTCTCAGTAACTTATTAGAATTGGCAAACTGTGCAATAAAAATGAATACATATATTTATACACTATGCTTTCATTACACACCCAAATGCATGCACTCACACATGTTTTTAAGGGTGAAGAAGAATCTCATTAAAACAAGCTGTATTAATTGTTTCAAAGTAATTGACTACTATTCAATATAGCAGTAAGTAACCTGGGGCCCAGATAAAAGCAGTAAGTTCAGAATTTTCCAGTCACAGGAATATGCAGGAGCTACAGGTTTCACAGTTATGCAAGATCAATTCTATGTTGTGTTAAGTCTCAGTCATTTTATGTTTTCTCTTGCTAGAGATATCTGCTCCAAGTCCTTTAAATATAAGAATGGTACTAAAAGTTGATTGTCCTTCTGAGGTGACAGAAAGTGGGTTCATTCACTACAATCAATTATTTTCATGAGTCTATTTGTGGGACCACACCAGGATTTTCAGTGAGCATTAAGCTTCTTTTGGTAAGAGGATAAAGCTGCAAGATTTCAGTTATTGATTGAAAACACAAACATAATAACACTATAGATGATGAATAATGCTATGGTTAAGAGCTTCAAAAGTCATTCTCATATGCTTAAACAATTAGTTTCAGGAAAATTAATGCCCAGGTAAGGATATACACTTTGTTGTTGCTGTTTTTCTTGTTTTGTTTTGTTATGTTTCTGAATGACATTCTGTTTACTGTTTGTCACCATAAGTACAACTTGGTCCTATTCCTGGAGCATATGAAGTTAGTTGCACAGATCAATGAAGAGAAATTAGGAGTTCCTGTGCATTATTTGAGAAACAGAACCTTGCATATAAAGTGAAATGCCTTACAAAGGTGTTACTGGGAGTTTCAAAGGGCAAAATTGTGGAAATGCTGAAAACCATGGCTAAAAGCTGTGATTCAGAGAGAGATTTGAAACTGAGCAATTTGAGAACCCAGGCACTGCCTGTAAACCAAAAGCAGCATGAAAAACTGTAGTTGATGCTGATGGGTGTATTGAGCCAAATAGCAACTTTCATGCCTGGATGTGATGTGGCTTTAATAAACAACACATGCGTTTTTACTGAATCCATCAGAGTCTTCAAAGCTCATCCCAAATTTGGACTTGCCAAATTAACAGTTCATCCTTTAATGACCACCATGAATTGGACTTGCTTCCTGGAAACATTGACAATTATTGCATCCTGTAAGTGGATCTACTGCTAATGTGCTCAGATATGCATCAAATATCCTACTTCTTAACTGAGCATTTTTGCTGCATATGTGTCATTAAATTTTATTTTCATAATCTTCTCAAGTTCAGAGACTGTGTTCCTAGCTTAAAAATTCTCAATAAATAGTACAAGGGTTTTGTTGATGTAAACAATTTAACATCTGTAAATGAGTAGGTGGCAAACATGACATATTTTAGAATAAAGACAAGAATATATATTTTGCAATGTTGAAATTTTTCATTTAGCTGATATACTTGAATTATCAACATAATGTGTGAAAAATATTTTTATATAAAACTTTGAGTAGAATTTAGAAAGTTACTTTTTTCGTTTATTTCAAAACCCATTCTCAGTTTAAGAAATTTACTGTCATTGCCCTATCTTCAGGGAAAATATTAGGGCAGCTAGTCAATGACTGCTTGCTTTCTGGGCCATCAGTAATTCCATAGCAATTTTCTGAATGTTTGGAATAGCAGAGAATGGACAGCAGATTCATTGCTGGGAAATATAATCTCCGTAATGGCCTTTGTCACATTTTGCAGCATATAAAACATTCCTGGGAGATAAATGTGACTCACTTAGTTTGCAGCTAGCTCTTTAGGGTCCATCCGTCTTCACAGATGTGTCAGTAAAGACACTAAAGGCATGGTGGAGTGTGTTCTTCAGGGAAGTTTCATTTACTCTTTAATGCAACAACCATTTATAAAATACCGCTGGAGAAAACAGTCATTTAAAAGAAACTCATCAGTGGCAATATCATCTTATTCTGAAAGCTGGTACAAATGAAGTAAGGCAAAGCTGATTTTCACTTCCTCAGGATGTCCTCTACTGATTATCCCCTTCCAGCACAGAATGATCACAAGACTCAGGAGGGAAGCTGATGCTCTATTTGCTGTTTGTGATGTGACGATGTGTTCACACTAGAAGGCTTTCTCCACAGGTTACCAGACTTTGACCTTCAGTAAGCTAGGGAGAAAATGAAGCTCTTCATACTCACATTTTTCTATGAGTTATACCATAATTATCTTGCTAGAAATAGGACATGATGAAACCATATCTGGCTAGAGAAATGCAAAAGTCCTCTTTTGTGAGTGTGTTTGTATATGTGTGTTTAATGCAATCTCACTGCTCTGCTCCCAGGCAAAAAAGAAAAACAAAAAAAACAAAAAAACAAAAAACCTCCTCCTTTATACAAAATCTTTTTATAAAGAAATAAAAACTGATCAGATAATGGGTGCCTTTTACCATTAAACAGAGCTAGTTCTTTAGAAAGAAACAATTGAAGAGATTACCTTGTCTTCTCAATTAATTCCTTATTTAAAAATGACATCGTTTGATAACAACTTTGAGAAACTAATATGTAAAATTTTATAACTTGATGTTTTGACATAAGTATACATTATGAAATGCTTACCCCAGTCAAGCTAAGTAATATACCTTATCTTCACATAGGTATCGTTGCATGTGTGCAGGCATGTGGTGAAAGATTAAATATAAGATCTATCCTTTTGGCAAATACCAAGTATACATTACAGTATTTTTAAGTATTGTCCCCATGCTGTATATTAGCTCCCTAGAAGTTATTTGTCTTACACAACTGAAACTTTGTATTCTTTGACCAATATCTTTCCATTTTTCCCATCTCCCACTCCCCGGCTACCAACATTCAGCTACTGTACTGAGTTTGACTTTTATAGATTTCACATATAAGTGAGATAATGTCATATTTCTTTCTTTGTCTTCTTTATTTCATTTAGCATAGTGTCTTCCAGCTCCATCTATGTTGTTGCAAATAGAAGTATTTTCCTTTTTTTTAGGCAGTATATACACATATATGTGTGTGCATATATATACATATATATGTAATATGTGTATATTTTATATGTGTGTATAACACACACACACACATATATACAGATTTTCCTTCTTCATTCTTCCATCAAAGGACCTTTAGGTTGATTCCATAACTGGGCTATCATGAATAATTCTGCAGTTAACATGAGGGATGAGGGTGTAGGTATTTCTTCCTGATCCTGATTTTCATTACTTTTGATGTACACTGAGGGGGTGTGTGTGTGTGTTTGTGTCTGTGTTGTAGTAGTATGTGTGTGTTGTACTCCTAATAGTACTATTTTTAATTTCTTGAAATGCCTTCATATTCTTTTCCATAATGACTGTACAAATTTACATTCTCACCAATAGCATGAAAGAGTTCTCTTTTCTTCATGTCCTTGGCAATAGTTACCTTTCATTTTTTAGATAATAGATATTCTATAGGTTGTGAAGTGATATCTAATTGTGGTTTTGATTTGCATTTCTCCGATGACTAGAGATGTTGATCATCTTTCCATATACCTTTTGGCCACTTCAATTTCTTCTTTTGAGAAGTATTTATTTATGTCCCTTGCCCATTGTTTTTCATTGGTTATTTAATATACAATTGTATGAGTTCCTTTTATGTTTTGAATATTAATTTCTTATTAGATATGTGGGTTGAACTTTTTAATGTTTCTGTAAGTTGCCCTTTCATTCTGCTGATTGTTTCCTGTGCTGTACAAATTTTTTTTAGTTTGATATAGTCCAGTTGTTTATTTTTGCCTTTGTTGGCTGTGTTTTGGTGTCATGTCCAAAAAATTGTTGCCAAGACCAAAGACCAATTCCAAAGAGTTTTTCTACTCTGCTTTTTTTGTTTTTCTAGGAGATTTTACATTTTCAAGTTTACATTTAAGTCTTCAATCTACTTTAGTTGATTTTTGTGTAAGTAACGTAAGGTGGCAATTTCATTATTTTGCTTATGAATATGAAGTTTTTCTAACACCATTTACTGAAGGGTTTATTTGTTTTGTATTTTGTAATCTTGGTGCTCTTGTCAAAGTTTAGGTGATTTTTATACATATAAGCTTATTTCTGGATGTTCTATTCTGTTCCATTGATCTATATGTGTGTTTATGCTAGTACCATACTGTTTTGATTATTATACCTTTGTAAAATAATTTGAAGTTAGGAAACATGATGCCTCTGTCTTTTGTTCTTATTGCTCAAGATTTGTTCTGACTACTTAAGGATTTTGTGGTTTCACATTTAGTTAATGATTGTTGTTTCTATTTGTTTAACAAAATGCCATTGGGCTTTTGATAGAGATCACATTGAATCCATAGATAGTTTCGAGTAGTATGGACATTTTAACAATATTAATTTTTTCAGTCCATGAATATGAGATGTCTTTTAAAATTTCCTTCATTAATGTTTTATCATTTGGTGCACAAGTGTTTTACCTTTCTGGTTGAGTATTCTTGTTTTTGTTGCTCCAGTTAAATTTTATAAAAAGCTCAAATGTTCTCTGGAAGATGTCAAAGGGGAATATATATTTTATTTTGCTGCATGCTATGGTCTTCTTCCAATAAGAAAATGGAAATTTCTCAGAAAATACACTTTGCAATACTCTCTTCTCTCTCCCTATTTTTATTTTGCTGGTTGTGGGCTGTAAATTTTAGTACCATCTGAGTAGCATGCGCTTCCTCATAGTCTGACTGGTGGTTCCCACTTTATTCCCTTAGACTTGTCTTTTACATTGTCCTTGATTGAATATTGCCATAATAGAATAAATGATAAAATAACTCTAGATCAAGTGACAGTAGCCGTTAGTGTCTTAGAATACTGTAGATGATCTTCTGTAGTTTTGGCAGAGCCAGCAAACCTGCATAGAATCACCTGAAAAAGGTAATCAAGTAAAAAGTTCTTAGGAACTAAGGTAGATTTAAAAAATGACACTATTTTAGCGTTGCTTTTTAAAATTCACTTAGCAGCATATGTCTATCTAATTTTTCTTTTTTCTCTTATTTTTTTCTTTGAGAAAGTCTTACTCTGCCACCTAGACTGTAGTGCTGTGGTGTGATCTTGTCTCACTGCAACCTTAACCTTCTGGGCTTGAGCAATTCTTCCACCCCAGCCTCCTTAGCAGCTGGGACCACAGGCATGCACTGCTGCACTTATCTTATTTTTTTTTAAGTTTTGTGGATACAATTTCTTGTTATGTTGTTTAGGCTGGCCTCAAATTCCTGAGTTCAAGTAATCCTCCCACCTCTGCCTCCCAAGCACTAACAAGTGTGAGCCATGTACCTGGTCTCTTTTTACTCCATTGTTCTTGTCCAATTTAGATACAGCTTCTTAGTCTCTGCTTCTGATGTTGCCCAGGAGTTTCAAATCAACATAGTTCTTTTCTCATGCATAACATAGCTCCTGCTTGTACTTAAAAAAAATTGAAAGGCCTACTGCATTTGCTAGATACCAAACTGCTGTGGAAGGGGAGTTTAAAAGCATGGAAATCACACAAACTGAATCTTGCAGTAATTTTATTTGTATTCATTAAATTAGAAATATTGGCGAGCGTGTCACCTAATCAAGAGAGACCCAGTCACTTCTTTAAATCATGTTTTAACATTTCAGAAGAAAGAGAGAGAGAGATAATAGATTCTCTGTTTAAGAAATTTGTGTAGCTTTTTTCCTCCAGAACTACAATCTTCTGATGAGAATAAAATATCTACTTGTCAGACTATAGTAACTAACTAGGCATGACCTCCCCACTTACCTATTTTATTGCTCTATATCATAAAGTTTAAAAAATTAATTTAATATATCCTTATGTAATTTAATATATCCTCTTTCCATTAAAGAAGTAGCATAGGATAGGAAAAAAATTCAGTTGTAGCAATATAAGAATGTCTTAAGGCTGTGCACAGTGGCTCATGCCTATAATATCAACACTTTGGGAGGCTAAGGTGGGAAAATCACTTGAGGCCAGGAGCTTGAGACCAGGTGGAGAAAAAAAAATGCATCCTTTTTCTATAAAAAATGAAAAAAAAAAGAAAAATTAGGAAGGCCTGGTGGCCCATACCTGTAGCTCTATCTAATGGGATGCTAAAGCACAAGGATAGCTTGAGCTGGAGTTTGAGTCTGCAGTGACTTATTAGTGTGCCACTGTACTTCAGCCTGAGCAACAGGGCAAGGCCCTATCTAAAAAAGAAATGAATAAATAAAACATAATTTAAATTTAAAATATAATAAATAAATAAATAAAATAAGGAAGTGTTAAAATACAAAATGTGAGCACTGTGTTGGGACTCAATGCCCTATCAACTGTTAGCTGGATGAACAAGTTGTGTCCTTTTGGAAATGCACACAGTAAGCATGATCTTATCACAACCAAAAAACAAGCAAAGTAAAAACCAGTATTTTTCTTTGCAATGAATGACATTAGAATTATAGACTATCTCAAGATAAAACAAACAAGCAAAACATAATCCCTCTTCCTACCATACAGAAAACTTATCTTGAGAGGAATTATGACTTTAAATATAAAAGGTAAACATTTGACTCAGCAATCCCATTACGGGTATATACCCAAAGGATTATAAATCATTATTCTATAAAGACACATGCATGCATATGTGTATTGCAGCACTATTTACAATAGCAAAGACTTGGAACTAACCCAAATGCCCATCAATGATAGAATAAAGAAAATATGGCATACATACACCATAGAATACTATGCAGCCATAAAAAGAAATTAGATTGTGTCATTTGCAGGGACATGGATGAAGCTGGAAATCATCATCTTCAGCAAACCAAAACAGGAACAGAAAACCAAACACCTCATGTTCTCATTCATAATTGTGAGTTGAACGATGAGAACACATGGACACAGGGAGGGGAATATCACACACCGGAACCTGACAGGGAGTAGGAGGCAAGAAAGAGAGAGTATGAGGACAAATATCTAATGCACGTGGCGCTTAAAACCTAGATGACAGGTTGTTCAGTGCAGCAAACCATCATGGCAGAGGTATACCTATGTAACAAACCTGCACATCTGCACTTGTATCCTGGAACTTAATTTTTTTTAAAAAAATGTAAAAGGTAAAATAACAAAATGTCTAAAGAAAGCATAGGTATCTGGCAAGGTGGCTCATGTTTGTAATTCCGGCCACTCAGGAGGCTGAAGCAAGATGATCCCTTGAGGGGGAGTTTTAGGCTGTCTTGGACCATGATCACACCATTTTACTCCAGCCTGGGTGACAGAGCAAGACAACATGTCTAAATATATGTAAGAAAGTATCTTACTGAACTCTGCTTAGGATAGACAATAATTTCTTAAGGCACATAAAATGTTGATAAATGTATTTTAAATTTATGAGCAATGGGTTCATCAAAAAACATCATTGTGAGTGACAATATTCATAATGCAAATAAATACCAAAGACTAATTTTCATAAAATGTAAAGTATTCTGACAAATCCAGAATAAAAAGTCACACACACACACAAAATTAAAAAAAGAAATTGGTAAAAAGCTTGAATAGCCACTTGGCAAAAGAGGAAATTCAAATGACCAATGACAGTAAGGAAGAGAGTCACCATCACTGTGCGTTACAAAATGCAAATTTAAAACAAAGTGAGATATCATTATGAACGACTGAAAAGACTAATGACATCAAGAGCAAGCTAGTGTTTATTGCAGTGGTATTGGGGTATTGGTGGGTATTGCAGCTAAAATACCCATGTATTGAAGGTAAATGTATTCATTTGTATAATCACTTAGAAAAATTGTAAGTAGATATCTGTTCATGCTAAAAATACAAGAAATGTCCAGTATTTCTTTTACTAAGTGTAGATCAAAAGGAAATGAATTAATAATAAATACATAATAACGTTATATTTTAAGAACTAGACAAAGGATTTGTATAATAATGGCCATGACAACTTTACTTACAACAGCCCCAAACAAGACAAAACCCAAGGGTTCATCAGCTGTACAGTGAATGAATAATTATGTTATTGTTACTGGGACTCTGAATAGTAATCAACACAAAGTACTACTATGTACCATAACATGGGTAACTACATGGTCTGATGGTGGGCGCAAGAGCCAGAAACAAGAAAATAGAATATACAAAACAATAAATAGAATGACACAAGAAAACACATTCTGTGTCATTCTATTTATTTATTTATATTTAATTCAAAAATACAAAAAAGAAAGGTTGTGCTAATAAAAACGAGAAGAATGGCTAAGTCTGATTGAAGATTCTTGACTTGTAAGTACACATATAAATTTTTCTGGGATAATTTTTTTCTGCAACTGAAGTTGAATGATGGCTTCATGAATAAATGCATAGGTGTATGCATTTATTTATTTATTCATTTATTTTTATTTTAGATGGAGTCTTGCTCTTTCACCCAAGCTGGAGTTCAGTGGCACACTCTCAGCTCACTGCAACCTCCACCTCCTGGGTTCAAGCGATTCTTCTGCCTCAGCCTCCTGAGTGACTGGGACTATAGGAGTGTACCACCACTCCCGGCTAATTTTTGTATTTTTAGTAGAGACAGGCTATCACCATATTTCTCAGGCTGGTGTTGAACTCCTGACCTCATGATCCACTGGCCTCAGCCTACCAAAATGTTGGAATTACATATGTAAGCCACCACGCCCAGCTAGCCATATGCATTTTTAAATTTTTTATTTATTTTAATTTTTATTTATTTATTTTTGAGACAAAGTCTTACTCTGTCACCCAGGCTGGAGTGCAGTGACATGATCTCGACTCACTGCAAACTCCGCCTCCCAGGTTTAAGCAATTCTGCCTCAGCCTCGAAATTAGCTGGGACTACAGGTGCGTGCCACCACGCTCAGCTAGCCTTATGCATTTATGAGCCTCCATAGAGTTGTGAACTTCTAATTTGTACACTTTCTTAGTTGTATATTCTATGTCAATACAAAGTTGGCTTTGAAAAACAGGGGCTACATCTGTATTTTTCTCTGGGCAGAGAGCCTTACTGCTTATTCTTGTCAGTGTGCATGAGTAAACCCCACCCCTATTTGGAATTAATCTGAGTGCCTTATTGGAACTCAAATGCCAAGCTTCTTCTTGGTAGGATCTCCCAGAGTCACTGCTTATGACTTGATTGGAATTCTTAAATAGAAGGTTTACATCTCAGAAGTTGAAATCTTACACTTGAGTTCTGGACCCCCTTGAATCATTAGAGTGGCCATTGGGTAAAGATGTCTGTTCCCTTTGCACTAGTATGCTATGGCTCTAAAGGAATTATTAAAATGCATGTGTAACCTAGTACAAGACATGTTACATGCCACTTATGTAGTAAAGTGCTATCTGTGCAATAATATCATGTCAAAAGACTTTGTTGGTTTTTCAAATTTATTTCTGCCTTGATTTTTTTTCTGAAAGTCCGGTTCTTAAACTATGCAGCCTTGCATAGCTGTGCAAATACAAATAAATGCCAAACACAAATATTCTCTTTTCTTGGCTTCTAGGAACTTCATATATTCATGCAAATATAATTGATCTGAGACCTGAGTCAGAAAAGTACATTTTAATAAAACCAAATTTAAATTCCCTTTTTGGTGTTTTATGTGCATAGCAAGCAATTGCCAGGAAAGATGTGACATCACGGTTTTAGGAGCTCTAGATGCAAAATATCCAGAATCAATTCCACATAGATTTCATTTATTTTTCAGAAGAGAGCTCAGTTTGTGCTTATATTGATTTTGTTGACATTTGAAATGTTGCCTTTATATAATGTGCATAGACTATTTATAACCAAGTATTGCTAGATATCTAAGCTTCCAAGGAAAGATAAAAGGAGAACATTGTCAATTCTGTCATTCTTCCATTATTTCCATTCTTTCTTTACATAATATATGTTCCCTGTGACAAAAGTCCTTTGGAAAATATAGTCATAGGGAGAGTGAAAAGGAAGGCCAATAGTGAAATGGAGAGTCTCTAAGGAAACCCTATAAATCTATCGAATCGAGAAGAAATCAATGAAGAACAAGAAATCAGAGGATAATAGACATAGAGAAGAAAAACATTGAGATATTAGCCACCATTATTTATTTGGTTTTAGATTACAAAACATTTCTAAATTTGTAAACTGTATTCATCTTCACTATCACTCTCTGATGTTGGATAAGGAGGAGGGAGAGGGAAATAAAATGAGTTACAAAAGAGAAAGAAGGAAGGAGAGAGAAAGGAAGCAAGAAGTGAGAGCAGAGAGAGGAAGAGGGAGCAGAGAAGGGCAAAGATGGACAAAGCTCTGAAGGAATGGTGATGAAATTGAGGCTGGGAGTGTGTGATCTGGGAAGTCCACTAAGAACCCCACCCTCAGAAGGGCTCCAGCACTAGTCTGGTCTCTTGTTTTCTCCCTCTCAACAAACTGAACCATTTTGAACAAGAAACCCTGCATTTTCATTATGTGGACCTTGCAAATTGTGTAGTTTGTCCTTGGTAGAATGTTAGGAAAAGACATCAAGGAAGAGAGAAAGAGCCTGAAGAAACATTTCTATTTGCACACCAACTACAGTCACGAGCTGTATTGCTGAACCAAAATGCCACTGTGTCTGTAGTTCTGTTTTCAGGGGAGGGGAGGGATTACAATCAGATTCTGAAAAGCAAGGTGGAGGGGGAAAGGAAGGAGCTATAATATAAGAAGACATTCTAGATCCACATTTACAATGCTCAGCTTTCTCTGTTAATTTCTGATTGGGGATATACTGCTCCAGTATTTCTGTCTTTTGTTTTGAGTAGGGGATGGCGGTGGTTTAGATGATGATGGCAGTGCTATTATTGAAATAGGAGAACCTTGATTAACATTTATCACTGTTTACCTGTAGAGGCCAAAGAATAGAGAAAAGCCTTTATATTTCTGCAGTTAACCTTCCCTTATTTATTGTTGAGAAAGTACTTGGTAGTAAACTCAACCCTAGGAGGAGAGGTTGACTGATTTCTTAATTTAATAAGGAAACAAGGTCACAATTCAGAAAATATGCAGTTATGGTAATATCTCCAGAACAAATGTGAAACTCTCAAATAGATGGAATGGAATAATTTGAAACAAAATTAATAATTGTGCTGGCAAGGTATATTTATTTAAATTCAGATATTTTGAGGGAACATAAATCTTAGTCTATTGTACAAGCTCTTTATTTCTCTTTTATTTGTGTGATCCTCTTTCTCTCTGTCTTTGCTGAGCCATCAGAAACTACACAGACAATAAAAGCAAATGATGTTTAGCAGATGCCTGAGGCTGCCAAAAAAAAAAAAAAAGAATGTTAAGCAGGCATGGTGGCTCACTCCTAAAATCCTAGCACTTTGGGAGGCCTATGAGGGCGGATCACACGAGGTCAGGAGCTCCATATTGTGCTTTCCCATGGCAGCCCGGGCAACAGTGTGAAACTTCATCTCAAAAACAAAGTCTCAGACGCAAGGTAGAATCAGTTGAACCTAACTTGTTATTTGCAGTTGGGAGTGCTTTCTTATTATGAAAAACATGGGAGAGGTGGAGACCTAAGAGGTATAAATTCTTAATACAGGAAATTGAAAGGAAGAGGAATTAATAATGAAAGAAAATAAGGATAGTCAATGTGATATGGACCTGAGACAGCCTATTGTTCCCTGAGGTCCTGATTTAGTCCTGGACACAAAGGAGCAAGTTGTATAAATCAGGAATGCAAATGAAGTTTGCCTTGGAAAAATAGTCTGAATAATGAGTAGAAAAGCATTTAAAATTGGGGGGCAGTGGTGAGGAGGGTGCTAGGGTCTGAATGGTTATATCCATCCCTCAAATTCATATGTTGAAATTCTAACCCTCAGGATGATATTATTAGGAGGTGTGGACTTTGGGACACGATGAGGTCATGAGGGTGGTCCTCTGTGGATTGGAAATTCTGCTCTTATAAAAAAGACTCCAGAGTGCTAGCTTGTTCCTTCTACCATGTGAGAGCAGTTAGCTGTTTATGAACCAGGAAACAAGCCCTCACGAGACACCAAATCTGCCAGAGCCTTGGTTTTGGACTTTCCATCTTCCAGAACTGTGACAAATAAATTTATAGACTACACATTTGTAAACAAAATGTCTATGGCATTTTGTTATAGCACCCCTAAAGGATGAAGACTGGGATGAGCAATGGATAGGTCTTGATTTTACTGTATAATAATAACTAAATAATAATTAAGACAATGAACGTACAAGATATTCTTAAACAGTTATCAGATCCAAATCCATTAAATGTGTTTAAAGATAAAAACATATAAATTAAAGGGAAAACATACTTTTAAGTCTCTGTAAGTTGTCCTGGGTAGCTGAATAAGATATGGGCAGATTTGGCAGGGATCAGTGTAGAGAACTTAAAATTGTAATTTTAAGAACCCCCAGGAGATAGCATAATTCTGCCCCAAGCTCATGTTCATTTGCCCACCTTGAACAAAAAATAAGGATCAAATAGAAGATAATATTTTAAATGTTTTAAAAGTTTAGGGAGACATTTGTAAAAATATGGTAACTGCAGTTAGAATCCAGAGACCAGTGCTGCCAATCTTGCAAATATCTAAATGTATGAATTCACAGGAAGAAAGAAGCCTTTAGAGTATCATTCACTGAGAGAGGAGTTAATAAGACCAAGTAGGCCAGGTGCAGTGGCTCATGCCTATAATCCCAACACTTGAGGAGGCCGACGAGGGTGGACCATGAGCTCAGGGATTTGAGAGCACCTTGGCTAACGTGGTGAAACCCCATCTCTACTAAAAACATAAACGTTAGCAATTAGCTGGGCGTGGTGGTGCGTGCCTGTAATCCCAGCTACTCAAGAGGCTGGGGCAGGAAAATTGCTTGAACCCAGGAGGCAGAGTGAGACTCCATCACAAAATAAATAAATAAATAAAATTTTAAAAATATGACCTAGTAAATGTGTGACAAGTTCTCTGTGCTCTGTTTATTTCTTTCTCCCAACAACAGCTAAGTCTCTGCCTTGGTGCTGGCCAATAAAATCAATATAGGTCTCATAGATTTTGCGTTGCTAATGAGGTGACTCAGTGCTATCCATTCCCATCTTCAAGAAATCCAGTATGTGAAAACTCAGATGAATTAGATTTATTTCATTGTTCATTCTTGATCTTGTGGATCTGCCATTGGAAGAAATCCCTATTAACCATATCCTTCTTATAACAGCAATCACATATGGTGGTGAGCTGTGCAAATCATGTCAGAAAATAATCATTGATTAAAGTACATTTATTAGTTATACTCTGTGAATTATTTACTATGCAATCTCCATACTAGGAGTGCTGAGCTGGCTTAACACACTACAATGCAAGGAATCCCAGGATTCTCTAGTGATTAAGTAATACAGATTAAATTTAAATGAGGCTCTTTTGTCAGAGCAAAGGATCTAAAAACTGAGAACAGAGAATCTTGAACATTAGTTTTTTGGGAACTTAAATACAAATTTGGAGGGAATATATTTAAAGATTATTTTCTTATTGTTTATTGATGGATGAAAGTTTATAGCCAACTGTGTGGCTATTGAGGCGCACTTCTCTATATATTTTTCTTTTTCTCTAAACTGTATGTCTATGTTTTCCCCAAGAATATATCCCAGTTTGCTCTTCATCCATTGCATTTGCTGTGAGTAACTTTGAGGAATAAGGTAATGTCTCTCCGCAGAATAAAGCAGGCTTACTAACAGGAGTGGGTTCCCCTGGTTCCATGTTCTCCTGTAACACAGAACACTGTATGTTCAGACATCCATCTGGGACAAGTGTCTACAACCACAGCTATTTTGCAACCCAGGGGCACTTGAGAATGTGTAGAAACATTTAGTATGATTATTTGGAGGAATGAATATGTATACACACATACAACATGTATGTATATTTGTATGTATGTGTGGATATATACAGAGAGATAAAAAATAGAGGATATTAAGATAGAGAGAAAGAAATAGCACAAAGGTATAATTGTATAATGTATAGCATAAATGGATGTTACAAATGCCTGCTGCTGTTAAACTCTGCAGTATTTGCTGGCCTCAATCTGATACCTGAGAACACCAAGATGCTATTTCTGTTCTGTGCCTGGCCACCTGTTCTGCAACCATTCAGAACTTTTTTGAGGCCCAGATAACTCATGCCTTATGAAAAATCAAAGAAAATCACTGAACTCAAAATTGGGTATTTTATTGTTTCCCTAAATAGTTATTTTAGTCTCAGATTTCTCTCTTTTAATTGATAGCAATCTTAGCTTATTATATTTTATTATGTAATGTAAATGAGAAAATATGAGAAACATAAGTAATTGCTTAAAGTTCTTATGATAGTTTTATGTGTCAGCTTGACTGAGTTATGTGGAGTCCAGATATGTGGTTAAACATAATTCTGGATCTTTGTGTGAGGATGTTTTTGGATGAGGTTAACATTCAAACTGATAGACTGAGTAAAGCAGATGGCCTTCCATGATGGGTGGGCCTCAACCAGTCAAAGGCTTGAGCAGAACAAAAGGCTGACCTGACCTTGCCCCAAAGAAGAGAGAGTTCTGCTCTTGATGGCTGATGGCTTTTGAATTGAGGCATAGGCTCTTCTTGGTTCTACAGCAGTTTCTGGTCATTGGACTCAAACTGGGGTGTGTGTGTGTGTGTGTGTGTGTGTGTGTGTGTGTGTGTGTGTGTACACACACCATCTTTATGCATTTTTAAAAGTTAAATAATTTTTAGTGAAATGATCTTAGCCCTTATGCTATACGCACTCCTTTTTCTCACATGCCTTGATAACAGCACACATTTCATAATGCTATGACTATTTATATATAAAATATGAGAGCAAACTGTATTTTATTTACCAATACATCTCCAAGGTTGTTGATATCTGGTGCATATGTGTACTAATGATTTTAAATGATGCCAGTATGAATGAATATATAATTACTTAAAAGCAAATTAATGCCTGAATCATAATTCTTATGTTACTCTTTAAAAAGTACAAATAATGACCATAGTAATGATAATTACATCAAGAGTAAAAGATAATTTCATGTACTTCTAAGCTGAGAATGATAGAATAAATGTCAATATCAATCTACATTTTGAAAAACATGTTCTGTTGCCCACTCTTCCAGCAAATGTAACAAATATAGTAGCTTATAGTATAATTTTGTTCTTGTTTTCTCCATTCCAAAGAATATATATGGTGAAAACTTGAAGAATAAATTCAGCAATTTTCAGAATTACCTTTTCCCCAAGATCTTTCTCAAGATTATCTTTTTAATGCTTGCACTTTCTCCAATGTTTTACAATAAAAATTAAAATTAAAAAATAAAAATAAATAAGATTTTTCCATTCCCCTACTTAACACCCATCAGGATCTTCCCATCACATTTAGGAAAAAAGAAGAAGGAGAAGGGTGAGGTGCAAGAGGTGTAGGGGAAAAAGGCAGCCTGTACATCCTGCTTTAATTACTCTCAAATCTGCATTTATATTAAGATAAAGATCACCTGGACTGCTTTAAAAATATAACTGTGCCCAGGCCCTGACCAGTGCAGTCAAATTATATTCTCTAGGGAAAAGACCCTAGCATTCACTTTTTTATCGCTCTCCAGAGGAGAAAGCCATTTTCCTACATGACCTGGCTCCAGCATGCCTTTCAGATTTTCTCCTCTAACATTTTCGTCCTTGCTTGTCCAAGTCCAGCCCTACTGGCTGTTTGTGGTCACACTGGTTCCCATCCAGGAAGTTTCTCTTGGTGTCATCTTTGCCTTCCATTGCTCATTTTCTCTTGTTTCTGATCTCTGCTCAAGAAAACTTCTTCTGATCCACAATCGAAATTGAACTCTTGTCATGGCATTGCCTTGCTTCATTTTCTTCATTGCACTTAGCAGTCTGAATATATATATATATATATTTTAGAGGGAGTCTTGCTCTTGCTGCCCAGGCTAGAGTGCAATGGGGCAATCTCAGCTCACCACAACCTCCACCTCCTGGGTTCAAGTGATTCTCCTGCCTCAGCCTCTTGAGTAGCTGGGATTACAAGGTGCCCACCACCATGCTTGGTTATTTTTTTGTGTTTTTGGTAGAGATGGGGTTTCACTATGTTGGTCAGGTTAGTCTCAAAATCCTGACCTCAGGAGATCCACCTGCCTCAGCCTCCCAAAGTACTGGGATTACAGGCATGAGCCACCATGCCTGGCCAGCAGTATGAATATTTTTACAGATATGTCTGTTTTGCTTCCATCTCTCCCACCAGAACACAAGGTTTTTCAAAGAAAGAGACATTTCTTGTTTAGTCCTTGCTCAATCTTTAGGACGTAAAACTGTGAGTGAAATATAAGCACTTAATAAATAAAGCAGAATGGAGCAAAACATAAGTTGGAAGTTCTGATCCAGATAGGTGACATATTAGAAAATGTCTGATGACCTGAATTGCTCCCTTTCCTCAGATAATAATCTATTTGGCAGTAACTATGGGGATCCCTAGAGCTCAGAAAATTTGTAACTTGGGCCTTGCAGCAGGAACCAATTTTGTAGGAATGTAGACTACTTTCTGGTGTTGGCAGATTCTGATAAAGGCAATTTGTGGCAAAATATTTGATAAATAATCCAATTATCTCAGTGTTCCACTTTCTCTACCACCAAGTGGAAAAATGAGACTCCTCTCATAATTGCTTTCCATGGTGAGATGGGGTAAACATTTTAGGAAGACATTTCTCATTGATGGTATAGATTACAGAGAAAAACTAAGTATGGGGTTTTGGAGTAACATGATCTAGAAACAGGGTCTGATTTCACTATTTACTAGCATAATCTCTTAGTTAAATATGCATGGCTGACATGGGCAATGTATAGCAGGTTTGGCTTATTAGGAATATCACTAACAAGGAGTGAGAGAAGCAGGCATCGAATAATCCACACCTGGCCGTATGGATTCTAAGCTAACTGTGAATCCCATCCTGACACAGTTCCCTTTGGGAATCTGTCCTGCTCCTTGTTTTGTTCCCAATACCTGTTTTTATTCCTGTTGCCTGTGGTTGGTATTAGATGTTGCTGTGCAAACCTGCATACTGATTAGCATTTCCTTGTTGATTTTTTCTAAATACTAGCAAACTGAAAGCAATGACACTATCTGCCAAGCTTCAGGTATAATTTTTATGACAGCACTGGCTTTTCAAAATAGCTTTAGCTTTACACAGATAACAGTAAATTTTTCTTTGCTTTCAATTTCCTTAATTTCATCACAAGGATTTCTGGTGATGGTACAGTAGCTAGAATTTGCCATGATGGTTCTTCTCAAAGGCAACAGTGCATATTCTTTCTTTGGAAGTGTGTGCGTTGTCTTCTCTTTATGTCAGAGGTTTCAGCTCCAGTGTCTTAAGTCACATTAGACTACTTGTTATAGCAAACAGCTATCAGATGTGCAACCATTGACTACTTGTGTAGTCATTGTTTATAGAAAACCAGTTTCAAAAATAACTCCTCTGTTTTTGTTTCCTATCAGTTTAGGCAAAATATGAACAAATAAGCTTGGATTTAAACTGTTGCACCAACTGAAGCAGTCTTAAAATATCCCAGTTATGATGGAAACTGACCCCTTTGTGAAAATATTTTGCCCAACTACTTTCATATGCTTCTTTTATTACCACATCATTCACTGTGATTTGTCATATTATGTCAGCAAAACAAATAGAGAAGCGTTTTGCCGACAACCTCTGAGCTACTGAATGACATAGATCTCAGTTCTCAAAGATCTCGACAGTAACCCCTCCTCTAAAACCAATACTTCTTTTACCCTGCATTTGATTATAAATGTTCCTGTCTAAGTTGCATGTTTTAACAGGATTTAACTCTCGGCCACACTGATGTCTGTTGAATCGCACCTCTATTTTTCCATGTCTTGACACTTATCACACAACAAGTACCCTCATATCCTCATATCACGGCCCCTCAATCAATGCTATCACAATAGTTACCCATTCTCAATTCCGTTCTCTTAAATTTCGATTTTTTTTTAATTTGGCAGATAACCTAGTAAATCCTGGTTGTTATGTTCACCAGAGAGAGCTACCTTTTCTTTTCATCTCTGTACTATCTTTTTAATCTATGCCAATCATTGAAAAGTAATAAACTGAAATATAAGTAGGTCCCATAAGTCATATTTATACAACCTAAAAGACAACCCACTACATCCCAGTGCTACCACACATTAACTTTTTTAACTTCTTCCTACTATCATTTTGTTTGTGGTTGGATCCTTAAATCAGTATGATTCCATATAATAATATTAATGCTAATACATAAATATTCTGTAATAAAAACTGAGAAGGACATAAGAAATTATGTACAGAAAAGCACACTATTATTTTAAAAGCATCAAATGTATAGGATGGTCAATTGCTTTAATTCTCATTTCTACTATATTTAAGAGTCTTACATCACTACCTATGTAATTTATTTACGAGGGTGGGCTTGGGCTTACTCTCCACACCACATGGTTGGGATAATTACTGAGGGAGACTGAACTTCCCTCTAGATTAGGGAAGGACCTAGCATTGTTCTGAGCATAAAGGGAATGATCAGGCCAAAACATGTAATTACCATTAATTGCAGAGAAACAAGTATCTCTCACATCTTGTGTCATCTCCATATTAAAAGGAACTAAAAATTTGTCAGGTTTGCATATTTCAAGTTTATTTCCGAGATGTATTGTGACTTTTAGATCCAGACTCTTGAATTATATCTTCAGAAAAGCACACATAATGGTCACACAGTTCCTTAGAGTTTTTGATATTACCAGGCCACTTTAAAATTGGGAAAAAAAAATCACTCTAAAGTCAATATACACTCCAAATACCTTGAGCAGTGATTTTCAAGGGGGTTAATGTGATGGAACAGAGTTAGAAGAAACCAACCCTGTTGGTTTAATTTGAGCTGTTGATTTCTTTTTAGTATTATCAATTGAATTGATTTTCTCTCTTGTTCTTCTATCGTAGCTTTGTTACATCCCCCATAATCAAGTGAATTTAACATGCAGAAGAAACATTTGCAAAGGCTGTTTTTTTTTTGTTATCTTTCCCTAATATAAATAGGCATCACAAGAATTTCAACAGGATAAACAGGAGAATGTGAGAGGAATAATAGATGCTTGGATAAATCAGACTGAAGCCTACAGGGTAACTTCACAGGTAGAAATGTCAACAAAATTTACTCTATTAGATTTAAGCAAGATATAGTAAAATATAAATCTAATACCTGGCAGGCTTATTGCATTGGTGCAGACTAAATGAATATGTTATATAATTGAATGAAATTGACATATTTGAAAAGTTTAGCAGATTATTTATAAAGAGAGCAAGCATCATTAGAATCTACAGAGATGAATTATAAGAAATCAGATTTAGTTCACAATAAAGAAGAGGTATTTAAGGTTTAGACATACGTGAGTTGCCTATGTTTGGGGAAGGAAATGTATTGTTGCCAAGGTAAGGAGTGGGTTCTTTGTCACTTTTAAGTATTCAGCCTATAATACATATGAAAGAAAAAGTGTCCAAAAAAGAAAACCCCAAATGTGAACCAAAAATGTGAGCCACATAATGTAATTATAAATTTTGTTTATTATTATAAATTTTCTCTTTGCCATTATGAAAGAAAAAATGGAAGTTAAAATAAATGACAAACTACATTTGACAACTCAAAATATCCAAAATATTATCATTAAAGTATAATAAATATAAAAATGAGCTATTTTATATTTTTATATAAGCATTGGAAATTCCATGTGAATTTCAGTTACCCTTGAAATGTGAATTAGTCATGGGCTTAGTGGCTACTGAACTGGACAGTGCAGTTAGAAGTTTTTCACATTGAGTAAGAGATCCATTCTCTTACTCAAAGTGAGTCCCATTTTAATATTTATTCCATTATTTGATCAAATCTTATTAGATGGACTTCCATTTGGGTGAAGCAACTGCAATGAGGACTTCATTAGCAGGGCACAGGGAAGGGAAGTCACAGGCAGGGCATTGCTCATTTTCAGGAGAGAAGGACAACGTAGGCTGGTTTTTTCTGCTTTGCAAACTTGAACCAAATAAAAACAAGTTTGACTAACAGAAGTTGGTGAGACCATGAAACAGTTCAATCCATATTTACTGGCTTTATGCATTGCATTATATATAAAGTCCATGCTCTCACAGAGCATAATATTAAATATGGGAAAGCCAGGCATAAATGCATGTGGACAACTAATTAATATTAATCAGTGTAAGAAAGTTCCAAAGAAACTCTCTAGAGGAAGAGTTCTGTAGATCTTAATATATATAATACTCAGCATTTAGAGGAACCTTCCCCATAAAAGCAGTGGGCCTGGGCTGAACCTTGCAGGATGTGTAGTGCAGGCACAAAAGCAGAGGAGAATGTAGCAGAGCAATGAAGGGAGAATGTCCGAATAATTTTTTTTTTTTAAACATAAGATAAAGCAGTCTGGATTCCAAGGATGCTATTGCTATTCTTTATTTTTTATGTGTCACAGGAAGAGCTATCTCATTTTGGCCCTGGGATTCTGTCAGACTTATCAATTACCTAAAGGAGGATGAAAAAATGTCCATTAATTCTTGTACCTTTCCTTCACTGTTTCATCCTACTTCTATGCTCACTGATAAAAATGGTCATGTTGGAAGCTCAGTGTAGAAGGTGAAGGGCTAATTAAAATTAGATTACTAAATCAAACAGCTGCACTGAATGTTACTTGGCCAAAGAAATGGAGACCAGGATGAAAGTAGAGGCCAAATGAACAGGCTGCATTTCTAACGGGGAGAATAAAACAGCATGGCTCGAGTTAGATTCAGTTTAAGATTTCAAATGTTCTAAAAGAAAGGAAAGGCACTAAGCAGTATGGGGTCAAATGGATCTGTTGTCACTTGAGTTGGCAATCAGATATTGTTCTAATGGTGAGGAAATATGAGAACTGAGTTGTTTGAGAAGAGGTTAAGAAATAAGAACAAAAGATGCTTCTGTTTGCTCAGGTCAAAACTGGTCTTATTCTTGACTTCCTTTCTTCTTTGATACCTTACTTCCAATTCATCATGAAATCCTATTGGATCTACCATCAAAATAGACCCCCAACGTGACCTCTTTTTACCGCCTAATGCTGTTACCACTCTGACCCAGCGCACCTTCCTCTCACACCTCGATCTTTTAAACAACATTCCAACTAGGCCCCTTCTATCCTTCTCTCTTTTCTGTCTCTTCCCAGCAAAGCAGAATCCTTTAGAAACATGGGTCAGATTATATTATTTTTTCTGTTCAAAATATTTTCTGTTTTCCCATTCTACCAAAAAAAACAAAAATGTATATTTCTGCTCTGATTTAAAATCCCTTTCTTGATCTGTCTCCCTCTAACCCCTGCAACTCCCTCTCTGACCTTATCTACTTCATTTTCTTATTTGTTCACCCTGCACACTGGGCTTCTTGTTGCAGCTCGAAAACTCCAGCTCCTACTTGCCTACAGAACTTTGAACTTGCTGTGTGCTCTATCTGCTATGCCATTCCCTAAGCTGCACACATGACATGCTCTCTCATTCCATTCTCAGTTTCTTAGTGAGTACCTCTCTAACCACCTTGTTGAAAAATTTTATCTTTCTCGCTGATACCTCCAAGTCCCCTTTTGTATCTAATTATTTTCTCCTTAGGTTGTATGTCTATCTACTAACATACTGTATATAATTACTTATTTATCATGTTTGCTGTCTGCCTGTGACTCTGAAATATAAGCTCAAAGAAAGATGAGATTTTCACTTTTTTTGTTTCGTGTTATATTCATAGCACATAAATAGTTTTTGGCACATAAAAGACATTCAATATAAATTCTGAATGAATGAATGATAGAATTGATAATGCAGAGGAATCCAAAATATGTACATGTCTGAAAATAGTAGGTGGTAGATAAAAACCCATATAACTGCACCAGACAGAGTGAACCCTATTTTCAACTATAGATGAGAGTTAATAATAATGCATAAATATCAGTTTATTAATGATAACAAATGTACCACAACAATGCAAGATGCAAATAATCTGGGAAACTTCAAGCAGTTGTGGGTAGGGGTGTAGAGTTACGTAGAACTCTATATGTTAGCTGCTCAATTATTCTGCAAATCTAAAACTGTACTAAAAATAAAGTCCAGTAGTTATTTTTTAAAAAGTGAAAAAAGAAAAATATCCAATTTGATGTATGTAGGGATTGGAGACTGGGGAATATTTCTAGTAGCAATACTTTTAAAGACTAACAATAGGCATAGTTTGCCTGTTTATTGCTAATGTTATTGTAGCAGTTGTAAATTGACTCTTATCATAAATAGCCTGGCACATTGTAAAGTAAATCTCATGGCTTTTATATATGCCAAAAATGGGTTCTTAACATGTAAATGAGTTCCCTTACTTTGTAGTACAAATCCCATAAGATTCTACTGACATAATAAATCAAGCCATGCATCATTAAGAAATACTGGAATACAGTGGTTGTTTGTTTTCATTTAGTATTTCCTAAAGAAGAGATGTAAAATTATGGAAATAAATTTAGCCACTGCCAGGAAGGGACAGTCCTTTATCCTGTTAATTATAAGGGAGATTGATGCTGTTGATTGAAAGATAAATGCTTTCTCCCTACAAAACAAAAGTCAGAAGTCCCATGAATGATACTTTAGAAATAGTTTGAGTATATGAATGGGCAGGCAGATTGAAAGGAAATGTCATTGTCAGTTTGGAGGAAAATTTTTTAATATCTAATTTGTTTCTTTCTTTTCCTGATCTTGACTTTATTCCATGCAACAAAATTCTGTTTCTGTTGTTTGTTTGTTTTCAAATCATTCTCTCATCTTTGGCAAAATAACAATAAACTACAAACAAAGAACTAATTAATTAACAAGTTGTGATGGCTACACTGCATGTTTGACTATGGGTCATCAAGTCACCATGCAATGTGAACTGCCTATCAGAAACTGGGTGTTTCCTGAAGTGGGTGCACAGCAACATTCTGTCATCAAATGGAAGTGGTATACATGTGACCTGGCTTGAGCAGGTCCTGAAGTCACAAGTAAGTTCCATGAGGAAGTGGCTCAAATACCCATGGTCTCCACTCCACTCCTGCACTAATGGCCTCATGGGGTGTTCCCTATGATCACTTGACAGAGGACTAGAAGACTAGAGCCTGGTTCACAGATGGTTCTGCATGATATGCAGGCACCACCCGAAAGGGGACAACTGCGGTACTACAACCCCTTTCTAGGACATCCCTGAAGGACAGCAGTAAAGGGAAATCATCCCAGGAGATGGAACTTCAAGCAGTATACCTGGTTGTGCATTTTGCAAGGAAGGAGAAATGGCCACATGTGTGATTGTATATTAATTCATGGGCTGTAGCCAATAGTTTGGCTGGATGGTTGGGAACTTGAAAGAAGCATGATTGTAAAATTGGTGACAAAGAAAATTGGGGAAGAGATATGTGAATAGACCTCTCTGAGTGGTCAAAAACTATGAAGATATTTGTATCCCATGTGAGTGCTCACTAACAGGTGACTTAAGCAGAGGATGATTTTGATAATCAAGTGGATCACTAACAGGTGACTTAAGCAGAGGATGATTTTGATAATCAAGTGGATCACTAACAGGTGACTTAAGCAGAGGATGATTTTGATAATCAAGTGGATAGCATGACCCATATTGTGGACACCACTCAGCCTCTTTCCTCAGCCACCCATTTCATCACTAATGGGCTCATGAAAAAAGCAGCCATGGTGACAGGGATGTAGGTTATACTTGGGCTCAGCAACATGGATTTCCACTCACCAAGGTTGATCTGGCTATGGCCACTGATAAGTACCTAATTTGCCAGCAGCAGAGACAGACTGAGCCTTTGATATGTTCCTATTCCTAGGAGCAATCAGCCAGCTATCTGGGGGCAAGTTGATTATATTGGACCTCTTCCATCATGGAAAGGGCAGAGATTTGTCCTCACTGGAATAGACATTTACTCTAGAATATGGGATTTTGCCTCTCATGCATGCAGTTCTTCAGCCAAGACTACCATCCATGGACTCACAGAATGCCTTATCCACTGTCATGGTATTCCACACAGCATTGCCTCTGACCAAGGCACTCACTTTATGGCTAAAAAAGTGCAGCACTGGACTCATGTTCATGGGATTCACTGGTCTTACTATTTTCCCCATCATCCTGAAGCAGCTGGATTGAGAGAACCATGGGATGGCCTTTTGAATTCACAATTACAATGCCAAGTAGGTGACAATACTTTGCAGGACTGGGGAAAAGTTATCCAGAAAGCCAAATGTGCTCTGAATCAGCATCCAGTATATGGTACTGTTCCTTCCATAGCCAGGATTCACAGGTCCAGGTGCCGAGGGATAAAAGTGGAAGTGGCACCACTCACAGTCACCCCTAGTGATCCACTAACAATATTTTTGCTCCCTGTTCCTGCGATAATACTTTGGCCTAGATATCTTAGTTTCAGAGGGAGGAACACTGCCACCAGGAGGCACAACAATGATTCCATAAAACTGGAAGTGAAGATTACCACCTGGACACTTTGGGCTCCTCCTATCTTTAAGACAACAGGCTAAGAAGGGAGTTACAGTGTTGGCTGAGGTGATTGACCTGGACTATCAAGATGAAATCAGGTCTACTATTCCACAGTGGAGGTAAGGAAGAGTATGCCTGGAACACAGGAAATCTATTAGGGCCCTGTGATTAAGGTCAGTGGGAAACTACCCAATCCAGGCAGGACTACAAATGGCCCAGACCCTTCAGGAATGAAGATTTGGGTTACTCCACCAGGAAAAAAATCCATGACCTGCTGAGGTACTTGCTGAAGGTAAAGGTACTACAGAATGGGTAGTAGAAGAAGATAGTCATCAATACCAGCTACAACCATGTGACCCATTACAGAAATGAGGACTGTAACTATCATGAGTATTTCCTCCTTCTTTTGTTACAAAACATGTTCCTGTGCATGTATACACTTGTACTAAGATAATATCTTCATTTTATTTCCTTTTTCTTTTATAGTGTGACAGATTTATTGACTTCATATCAGCATTTGAGTATTGTTAACTTTATGTAATAGTATTTGGGTTGGGTATTGGTGAGTTTTCAGTTGTATAAAGGATAGTTGTATTATGTTAGCTGTAATTACGACCTCATTTTTGTCTTCTCTTTTTTTTCTATTTTCTTTTCTTTTTCTTTTTCTTTTTTGAGACAGAGTCTTGCTCTGTCACCCAGGCTGGAATGCAGTGGTATGATCTCGGCTCACTACAACTGCTATCTCCTGGGTTCAAGCAATTCTCTTGCCTCAGCCTCCTGGGTAGCTGGGATTACAGGTACCCACCACCACGCACAGCAAATTTCTTTTTTTTTTTTGTAGAGACAGGGTTTCACCATGTTGGTCAGACTGGTCTTGAACGCCTCACCTCAAGTGATCTTCCCACCTCTGCCTCCCAAAGTGCTGGGATTATAGGCACGAGCTACCACACCTGGCCTCATTACTGTCTTTATCTGAAGACTATGTATGATCACAGGAGATGTGTATGGGTTCAAGTTGACAAAGGGTAGACTTATGATAATTAATACTGTCAATTTGATTAGAGAATGCAAAGTATTGATCCTGGGTGTGTCCATGAGGTGTTGCCAAAGGAGATTAATATTTAAATCAGTGGGCTGGGAAAGGCAGACCCAACCCTAATCTGGATAGGCATCATCTAATTGGCTGCAGCATGGCCAGGATATGAAGCAGGTGGAAAAACGTGAAAAGACTAGACTGGCTTAGCCTCCTAGCCTATATCTTTCTCTCATGCTGGATGCTTCCTGCCCTTGAACATTGGACTCCACGTTCTTCAGCTTTGGGACTCTGACTTGCTTCCTTGCTGCTCAGCTTTCACACAGCTTATTGTGAGATCTTGTGATTGAGTGAGTTAATACTTCTTAATAAACTCCCACATATATATATATAATTAGTCAGAACTAATTATTATTATTCCCTTTAGAGAATCCTGACTAATACACAAGCAAATACACCTCTCCCAGGTTTCTTTTCTATTACTTTTCCTATTTAAACAGAGACATTTTCTAGGTATAGGATTGCCTCTATGGGGAATACGTATCATATTTCTGGTTTTGCCACATAGTTGGAAATTCATGGTGCCCTTCCAGTTTCTAAAACAGTACATCTTATATAGATAAAGAAATTAGAGCTTATAATGATTTACCCTGACAAAGAAATAAATATCTCAGGGTGAGTCACGGGAAAATAACCAGTAACTCTTTCAAAGAAGAGAAAACACAAATGGACCTAGCTCCCAATCTATTACCAGCATAAGATTCATTAATTAAACAGCAAGAATAGAAATTATTTAAAAGAAAAAAAATAAACACATGAGATCCAAGATGGCTGATCGCTGACAGCTGGGGATTGTAGCTCCCAGTGAAAGCCCAGAGAACGAGAGGACGCCACACTTTCAGATGAATTTTCATCACTCACAGACCAGAAGATTCCCAGTGGAGGAGCCCCACGGGTCGCCAGCGCGACTCTTGTGGCCGGTGCAGCAGTTTTGCTGGCGTCTCAGCTCAGCAGCTCTTCGTGTAGAGTGGACGGGCTTGGTTCCCCTACTGACTAATGCTTGGAGATCCAGGAAGGCAGAGCCACTTGTTACGGACTCAAGAAGGAAGCCAGACCGGAGATTCCCAGGCAGAGGAGCACCATCAGCCTTATCGCTGCTGTTTTGGCCGGCGCAGTGGGTTGCTCGGATTCTAGCCCTGGGAATCAATAAACTGGGCGTCTACTCAGAAACCTAATTAGAAAGGCAGTAATTGTAAAGACCGCTTTTATTATGAATGGATAAATTCATAATAAAGGGAAGAAACCAGCCTAAAAAGGCTGAGAATACCCAAAATCAGAACCTCTCTCCCCCTACAGGGGATTGCAGTTCCTTATCAGCAATGGAACAAGCCCTGATGGAAAAGGACTGTGTCCCATGATCTG
>CM052654.1:63154047-63188346 GCA_028533165.1 Leontopithecus rosalia
TTCCCTCCCTCCCTCCCTCCCTCCCTCCCTCCCTCCCTCCCTTCCTTCCTTCCTTCCTTCCTTCCTTCCTTCCTTCCTTCCTTCCTTCCTTCTTTCCTTTTCCTTCCTTCCTTCCTTCCTTCTTTCCTTTTCCTTCCTTCGTTTTCTTTCTCTTTCTTTCTTTTCTTTCTCTCTTTCTTTCTTTCTGTCTCTTTCTTTCATCTCTTTCTCTCTTTCTCCCTTTCTCTTTCTCTCTCCCTTTCTCCCTTTCTCTTTCTCTTTCTTTCTTCCTTTCTTTCTTTCTCTCTCTCTTTCTTTCTTTCTTTCTTCTTTCCTTGTTTCCCCTTCCTTCCTTCCTTCCTTCCTTCCTTCCTTCCTTCCTTCCTTCCTTCCTTCTCTTTCTTTCTTTCTTTTCTTTCTTTATTTCTTTCTTTCTTTCTTTCTTCTTTCTTTCATTCTTTCTTTCTTTCCATTTCTTTCTTTTTCTTCTTTCCTTCTTTTGGACAGCTGTTGTCTTGAATCTTTTACTATATAGTCTCATATACTCAGGAAAACATTTCACATTCTTAACCTCACTGTCCTTATCACCCCACCTCAAACAAACAAACAAACAAACAAGCAAACAAACAAAAATTTGAGTGTCCTGAGTAAAGTGCTAAGAGCTAGAGAAAAAAATGGTCAACAAGGTACATAAAAGTTTGTTTATTTTAGCAATTACATTTAGTAAAGGAGATTGTGAATAATAAAAGTACCAACAAAAAATAATTTAGAATATGCTAAAAAATCTAAAGTCAATAAATAAGATATTGCCATAATGAATAGTTTTAAAAATTTTTATTTTTGATAGGTAAAATATGAAATTATAACCTAAGGTGTTGACAATTTAGGTAAGTTAGAAGGAAGTAAGGAGGGAAATATCATGAGTGGGCTCTAGGCAATGTGATCAGGACACAGACTCCCATCTGGTAGATTAAAATTGTTCAAATTATTTAGCCCTGTTCTCAAAAAGAGAGAGGATTTTTGTCCTCTACCCTTTAATATGAGCAGATTCTGTGACACCTTGGATCAATAATATATTGTCGCAGTGATGAAGTCAATGTTTAGATCAGGCTCAGGAGAATGACAGGTTGTAGTTCCTGCATTTTGATACACCTTCTCTTGGAGCCCAGAGCTGCCAGGGAAAGACTCACACAACCTAACAGGGGAGACTAGAAGAAGAGGCTCTAACACTACAGGAAAAGAAAGAGGAGCTCACCTGAGTCTTGCCTTTTATTTCTATCTACCAAGGAACCAAGGAAACAAACACCTGAGTAAAGTAACCTTGGACCCTCCACACTGGACTGGCCACCAGCTGAAAACTACTAAGTGGCCTATCAAAATCATAGTGGAATAATTCCTGAAATATTATACAGTTTTGTGGTAGTTTGTCACACAGCAGTAAAAGTCAGAATCTCAAAAAAAACACTTGGCTTACTTTAGGAACTGCTTAAAAGCCAAGGCTGAATGCAGAACACAAGAAAAGCATGAACCAAGAATATATTGGAGATGTAGGTAGTGATCAAATTACAGTTTTCTTAGGCTGTAGAGGAAGTTTGGATTTTATTTTAAGCATAATGGGACATTATTAATAAAATTTTAAAAGAGTATTGACATAAAATGTTCTTACACTTTTAAAAGATCTCAGAGAGATCCAAGATGGCTGATCACTAGCAGCTCGGGATTGTAGCTCCCAGTGAAAGCGCAGAGAACGAGTGGATGCCACACTTTCAGACCAATTTTTGTGGCTCACAGACTATGAGATTCCCAGCGGAGGAGCCCCATGGGTCACCAGCGTGACTCTTGTGGCTGGTGAGGAGGTTTTGCCGGCGCCCCAGTGTAGTGGTTCTTGGTGCAGAGTAAATGGGACTGAGTCCCCTTTTGGTCGACATTTGGAGCTCTAGGAAGGCAGAGTCACCTATTCAGCTGATTGAAACAGGGACTCAAGAAGGAAGCCAGACCAGAGTTTCCCAGGCAGAAAAGCACCACAAATCTTAATGCCACTGTTTTAGCCAGCACCGTGGTTTGCTCAGATTCTGGTGCTGGGAATCAACAAGTTGGATGTCCACTCAGAGACCTAATTTGAAAGCTGGTAATTACAAAGATGACAGGTGGATAAATTTACAATGACGGGAAGAAACCAGCATAAAAAGGCTGAGAATACCCAAAATCAGAATGCCTCTCCCTCTACAGGGGATCACAGTTCCTCATCAACAAGGGAACAAGGCCTGATGGAGAATGTGTGCATTCCAATAACAGAATTAGGCTTCAGAAGGTGGATAATAAGAAACTTCTGTGAGTTAAAAGAACATGTTCTAGCCCAATGTAAAGAAACTAAGAACCTTAAAAATAGGTTTGATGAAATCCTAACAAGAATAGACAATTTAGAGAGGAATATAAGTGAATTAATGGAACTGAAGAATACAATACGAGAACTTCATGAAGTATGCACAGGTTTAAACAGTCAAATTGATCCAGCAGAAGAAAGGATATCAGAGGTTGAAGACCAACTTAATGAAATGAAATGAGAATACAAGATTAGAAAAGAAAGAATAAAAAGGAATAAACAAAGTCTCTGAGAAATATGGGACTATGTGAAAAGACCTAATTTATGTTTGATAGGTATACCTGAACGTCATGAAGAGAATGAAACCAAGCTAGAAAATATTCTTCAGGATATTATTCAGGAAAACATTCCTAACCTAGTAAGGCAGGACAATACTCAACTCAAGGTAATACAGAGAACACCACAAAGATATTCCTTAAGTAGAGCAACCCCAAGACATAGAATCATTAGATTCACCAGGGTTGAAATAAAGGGGAAAATTTTAAGGGCAGCTAGAGAGAAAGGTCAGGTTACCCATAAAGGGAAGCCTATGAGACTCACAGCAGATCTCTCAGCTGAAACCCTACGAACTAGAAAAGAGTGGGGGTCAATATTCAATATCCTCAAATAAAATAATTTTCAACCCAGAATCTTATATCCAGCCAAACTAAGCTTCATAAATGAAGGAAAAATAAAATTTTTTACAAACAAGCAAGCACTCAGAGATTTCATCACCACCAGGTCTGCTTTACAAGAGCTTATGAAAGAAGCAGTATACACAGAAAGGAATAACCAGTATCAGTCATCCCAAAAACTTACCAAAAGGTAAAGAGTATCTCTATAATGAAGAATCCCATCAACTAATGGGCAAAATAGCAAGCTAACATTAAATGACAATAATAAACTCAGACATCAATATTAATCCTAAAGTTAAATGTATTAAATGCCCCAATCAAAGACACAGACAGGCAAATTGAATAAAAAGTCAAAACAAATCGGTACGCTGTATCCAGATCCATTTGATAAGCAAGGACACATTCAAAACAAAGGGTTGGTGGAAGACTTACCAATCAAATGAAGAGAAAAAAAAAAAAAACCAACAGGCATTTC
Source organism: Leontopithecus rosalia (assembly GCA_028533165.1). Classification (NCBI taxonomy): domain Eukaryota; kingdom Metazoa; phylum Chordata; class Mammalia; order Primates; family Cebidae; genus Leontopithecus; species Leontopithecus rosalia. The sequence goes on from CM052654.1 coordinate 63,157,499, forward strand.
AACTTTTGTTTCTGACAAAATAGACTTCAATAGTAACAAAGACTGACAGTAACAAAAAAGGACATTACATAATGCTAAAAGGATCAATGAAACAACAGGAGTCAATGATCATAAATGTATATGCACCCAATATAGGAACACCCAGATACATAAGACAAGTTCTTAATGACTTATAAAGGATCTGGGACTCCCACACAATAATATCAGGAGACTTTGACACCACATTGTTAATATTCGATGGATCAACGGGATAGAAAATTAACAAGGACATCTATGATTCTAACTCAGACTTGGAACAAGTAAACTCAGTGAATATTTATAGAATTCTTCACTCCAGGTCCACAGAACATAACATTTTTCTCAGTATCACATTACACCTATTTTGAGAGTGACTACACAATTGGAAGTAAATCACTCTTCAGCATTTGCATAGCATTTCACAGACTTAAATAAAATATTGGTTGGCTGTTTGTTTATTTTCTTCCCTTGTTTCTTCCTGTCTCTGCTGTTAAGCACAACTATCGGCATTAAAGAGGTTTTTAATACCTATTTATAGATTGTATTCCAGCCTGGGCAATAGAGCAAGACTCCTGTTCTCTCCCCCTTTTTCTTTATATTTCTTTCTTTCAAAAAATAAAATAAAATAAAATAAAATAAAATAAAATAAAATAAAAAGATCTCTCAGATTGAAAGGACTGACATATTGCAGAGAGAAAAGACTGATTTCTACCTTTGCAGTAGTCCAAGAAGAAGATTGTAGTAGTATTATACATAATATATCAGCCAAGATAGAATAGATTAAAAATATATTTTGAAACTAGGATTAATAAATGTTTTGTAAAATGGGTCTCTTTCTTGTCACCATTTAGGTGGTATATTAGTCTGCTTTCATGCTGCTGATATTAACTGTATATAACTGCTGTATATAACTGTATATAACCGCTGTATATAACTACAAGACTGGGCAGTTTCCAAAAGAAAGAGGTTTAATTGGACTTACAGTTCCATGTGGCTGGAGAAGTCTCACAATTATGGCAGAAGGCAAGGAGGAGCAAGTCATGTCTTACGAGGATGACAGCAAACAAATAGAGCTTGTGAAGGAAAACTCCTCCTTAAAATAACCATCAAATCTCATGAGATTCACTATTATGAGAACAGCATGGGAAAGACCTGCCCTATTATTCAGTTACCTCCCACCAGTTCCCTGCCACAACACATGGGAATTCAAGATGAGATTTGGGTGGGGACGCAGCCAAACCATATAAGGTGGCAAAGTGAGTTATTATTAGCTACTTCTTATATAATAGAATAAGAAGAAGAAGTTTTCAGAATCCCATGACATAGATGAAGGAATAGGCTTTAATGAAGAAATTTGCAAAGTCAATGTCAGTTCAAGAAGACAAGGCACAATTCCCCAATTAAAACATGGATAGAAGTCCTGGAGTCAGAGTTTAACCCACAGGGTGGATCTGCTTTCCAAAAAGAGGCATGTAACAATTCCAGCTTCTGTTTCCTCTTAGAGAAGGTTAGCCTATTTAGAAAATGAACACATAAACTCTTTGGATGCCACACAGTCCATATTGGCTGCCAGCCTTTCACAGGTGTTTGGAATACCAGCTGTCCAGCTCATGTTTACCTTGGGAACAATTGGAAATCACAGACCTTCTGTTTAAGGAAGGCACTGGAGCCCATCCCTACTTAGAGAAGGATGAATCCTCATTACCATGTAGGTCACAGTCCAGGATATGCAGGATGAGTTCCTGGGGTTGTTACCAGTACTTCTGTTCCATGCATTGAACTAAAACTTTTTGATAAAATTAGTTATAATGTTTTGATGGTTAAAAAAAGAGAAATAAAAGCTTAAGTCTAGGTTTCTGCCTTGAGAACTGAAAAAGCTAGTGGTATGTTAACATGTAAATAATTGAAGAATTGGCTGGGCATAGTGGCTCATGCCTGTAATCCAAGAACTTTGGGAGGCTGAGGCAGGTGGATAACCTGAGGTCAGGAGCTCAAGATCAGCCTGGCCAATATGGTGAAACCTCATGTCCACTGAAAATAAAATAATTAGCCGGGTGCAGTGGTAGGGGCCTGTAATACCAGCTACTCAGGAGGCTGAAAGAGGAGAATTGCTTGAATCTGGGAGGTGGAGGTTGCAGTTAGCTGAGATCATGCCATTGCACTCTAGCTGGGGTGACAAGAGTGAGACTCTGTGTAAAAAAAAAAAAAAGAATTGAAGAATGAAAAATTTCTATCTAAGAAGTGATCATTTGTTTTACACATGATGCATTTAAAATAAGTGTTTGTATATATGAGTTTAGATCTCAAAAGAAAGAGAAGTCGTGGGGATGTACATTTTGAAGTCATTATCATACAGAGATAGAGTACAAAGTCAGGCAAACACATATTCCATTACAATAAAGTAAAAAAAAAACAACTAAAAGGTTTGGGGTCTGAATCTCAGGGCACTCCAAACTTCAGAAATTAAAGAGATGTGGAAACCTAGCAAATGATCCTAAGATGAAGTATGTAGTCGGGTAAGAGGGGAAACAATTTTCATTTAGATGTCCCTAAAATCAAGTAAAAATATATTTTAAGAAAATAGGGCAGGAATCCATGTGTCAAATGTTGCCAATAGGTCAAATAAGGGGAGGGCTGAGAATTGGCCATTAGCACTGGTAAGTTGAGACTTTTGATTAGCTTTACAAATGCAACTTCAGTGGAGTGTCTGGGGCCAATGGCTCCAGAGATTTATTTAATAAGAGAGAGGGAAGTAAGGAAGACACAAATATGTTAAAATATTGTTTTGAGGTATTTTTTTCTATAAAAGGAAGAATAGAAATGCTATGCTGACAGGTGTATTTATTGTTAATGGTTTCTTCTAAAAATGGAAATGGGCTGGGTGCGGTGGCTCATACCTGTGATCCCAGCACTTTGGAGGCTGAGGTGGATGGATTATGAGGTCAGGAGTTTGAGTCCAGCCTGGCCAACATGGTGAAATCCTGTCTCTACCAAAAATACAAAAAAAAAAAAAAAATCAGCTGGGCATAGTGGTGCACACCTGTAATCCCAGCTACTCAGGAGACTGAGGCAGGAGATTGCTGAACCTGGGAGGCAGAGGTTGCAGTGAGCCAAGATCAGGCCACTGCACTCCAGCCTATGCCACAGAGCAAGACTCTGTCTCAAAAAAAAAAAAAAGCAATGTATTTACACGTTAATTTAAATGCATCCCAGTGTCCTTCAATCTGAGTAAGAAGCAAATTCTGGTAAACCTGTATACATCTACCTATGTATCTATCCATCTTACATGAAATATGATAGGATGAAAGATGTAGTATTTATTTTTAAAGATGAAAAGATAAGAGTTAAACTCAAGAAAGAATACAAAGATTATAATGTAGTCTTCTGTGAATTATCACAAAGTGAACATACACATGTAAACACTTCCTAAGTTAAGACATAAAATGTAATCGTATCCAGAAGTTCCTGATGGCTCTTTTCCTAATCACTCACCTCTTTCCCTTTCTTAATTAAATAGTATGCTGAATTCTGATACTATAAATAAAATTTAAATATATTTTAAAACGTTTCAACAAATATGGAAAATATCAAACACATGTAAAAGTATATATCATGCCTTAATGAACCCTCAGCTTCAGTACACCTCCCTCCCAGCTTCAATAATTATCAGCTTATGAACGATGTTTCATCCATGAAGTGATTCTCAAAAATGTGGTCCTTGTACCAGCAACATCAACAATATGCAAGAACCTGTCTGAAATGCAAATCTTCAGGCTCTGTCTTAGACCTCCTCAATCATAAACTCTGAGGGTGAAATCTATCAATTTGCGTTTTAACAAGTCCTACAGTTGATTCTGATGCACAGTGTTGCTTGACGACCATTGATCTAGACTTGGACAGATGCATTTCCCCTGCTAGATTAATTTTTAATTTTATGCACATCTTAGACATCTTTATACACCTTTTGATTTTGGCCATAAATATGTCAGCATGAAAACTAATACAATTAACAATACATTGTAGATATCAATAAATATCCAGTCAGTGTTCAAATGATTTCACATATTTTAAGTGTATTTATTTGAGACAGAATATAAAAGTCTCTGCACTGAAACTGGTTGAATATGTTTATTATAGATATTTAGTTTATCGTTCCTTCCCTCATAGTCATTCCTCTCTCTCTCCCTCTCTATCTCTGCATTATTATTATTTCTGTTTCTGTCTCCATTATCTCTGTCATCTCTATCTCTGTGCTTATCACTATTTTGTCTGTATTATCTTTGCCCTGTTCTCTGTTTCTATTTCCATCTCTGTCTCTCTTTTTCTCTTCTATTTTGAAATGGATTTTTGAATAAAATTAATCACTTGTCCTGTAGTTTCTCAGTCTGGGCTTTGCCTGCTGCCATGACTAGTGTGTGTGTGTGTGTGTGTGTGTGTGTGTGTGTGTAACATGTTCATCTATTCCTGTGTTTACTGAAAATTGGTAATCAAATCTAGTGACTTCATCATAATTAGATTAAATTTGTCTGAGAATTGAAGAATTTGGAATTTTTTCTGTGTGTCCTCATGACATCGTAGTTATGAGGTAAGGAAGTGACAGGAAATAGGGGTTTTAGAGGTCAGAGCAGAATGATTATGGGATACAGACTGGAATGGAAGAGGACACAGGCTAGCTGGGAAGTCATGAAATTGGGAAGAATGCAGTAATTAGCTCAGATTTTGAACAGATGATAGAAGTGGAAAATGGGTAAAAAATTGAGGAGCACAATAAAAAGAAAAAGCCTTGGTAACTGGAGATCAAAGAAAAGGGAAGTAATTCAGTCAAAGATAAATCCAGAGTTTAATTCTGGTTGCTTGTGATTATGGTAGCATTCACATAATATTTTTTAGATTAATGTTGGAAAAGGAACATATTTTGAAGTAAGGTGTTGCATTTAATATATAAAAACTACTTTTATGACAGCAGTTTAGATGATCCATAGAAAGCTGCGAGACCTCAGATATACTTTGCTATATTTTCTCCTCTTCTTTTATGTTTCTATAATAGGACTTCTTGCCTCTGCAACATTGCTTCACCTTTATAACTGCTTAGACATGAAAAAGTAAACTTTTCGTGTGTGTTTCCTATTAGTCTAGAAAGAAAATCAATCATTTTTCCAATGTTTGTTAACCTTTCATTTGCTGTTTCAATCATATTGACCTCCAATTCGAAATCTAAAAATATTTCCATACTGTACATGAGATAAAAATTAAAGTTCCAGCGATAATTAATTAGTTTAACAGACTCAAAAGATTGCTTTTGTGCCATGTCCTACCTTGGGCCTCTGTTCTTAAGAGGGAATCCCCTATTTTAGCCACAGGGGGTTCCTTCCTGCTCTATTTTTCCTCCATTCACATAATCCCATCAGTCCAGGACTGGAAGTAATTTCAGACACATTTCATTGCTCATCAGAAATTCAGTTTATTTTTCTGTATTATGTGAAAATAAATGTTTACCTTGTGAGATTAATTTGAGGAATAAACAAGATAACAGGTGCTAAGAACCTAACATACACTTTGGCACACAGTGGATAAAAAGGAGGATGCAATCTATTCATGTAACAAACCTATACACTTGTACTCCCTAAACTTTTATAAATAAAAACATTAAAAAGAAGATTAAATAAGATTTGTGGTCTGTCTCTAGGTAAACAGTGTAACCTCCACAATTTTCAGTGTAATGTACACAGTTTTCTTCATGCTGTCAGCATAGAATAAATAATTCAAGGACAGATTCCTTTCTCTTCCTCTGGCTCTATCCCAGAAGTTTTATAATTTGCTTATTTTAAAAAGAGTACTACATGGGAAGTTTTGGGTCATATTCTCCGGCAGTGTCTCCTGCTCAAATATTGATTCCTTTCCCTCTATATTAAAATTACACTTTTTAAGTTTTTTTAAGCTAAGCTCTTGGGGAATAATAAAATAGTAAAAATATACATTAAGACCAAATGAATAAAGGTATACCTTAGTATGTTACTCATCTGAAGGGTAGCTAATTAAAACATGGAAACTAAAATATGGTAATTAAAGGAAATATCTTTGAAAATAATGTTTTTAAATGAGCATCTCTATAGATGCTTATTTCAAACTTGTAACTAACATACTGAAAATTCTAATAATCTCTTATTGAATTCCAGCAGCAAGCACATAAAAACGGCAGTTCAAATTAGTTTTTTACACATATTTCAAGAACCTTGTTCCAGGAAAAAAATTAGCACATGAACACTGTAGAGTATAAGCAAACATATTTGTGTTTTGGTTTTTTCCTGTTGGAAAGAATGAGTCTCTTCTCTCTCTTTCTTCATCCCTCCCTTTGTGGTTACTTCCGTTCCTTCCTACCCATTTGTTCTGCAGACAGTTAACGAAAAAGGTAAGCAATTCAACCGCCAAGATCTTAGTGATTCATCTCTCATCTTTCAAAACTACTGTTTGTCACAGTTTATAGTGAGGATATGATGGTTGATATTTTCGTATAAATAACATAGAAGTGTATGTATCAGTTGAAATTATGTCCATATCAGAACTAGTTTTCCTTGTTTTGCATGTTCACAATCTGAAAAATGAAGTCTTTCCTTATGTGCATTGACATAGATGCTTTGCCATTATTCACTAGAAAAAAAATTATTTCTGACTGTGGCATTCTTATGTACAAAAGCAGCATTTAAAAGCTGAGCACGCATTGTGAAGCAAACATGCCCACCACTGGGATAAATATACCTAAAGAGAAAGGTGGAGAAAGTAAATTTCATGAGTACCTTGCAAACAATGTTGATATGTTTTAAGTAATGACTAAATATGATATGAGTATATTGGAAATGCTTATGTAGTTGATTATGTGCTAAAACTAAATTATTCTTTGAGAGAAATGTTGATACATTCATCTAATTATTTTGAATATTTCCTGGAAGAAGTTGCCTGCAAAAAAATTATTTTGAGCAACAATTTGTATTTCTCTCAAAATAGCAAATAAGAATTTAAAATGATCATGATCTTTAGTCTGTCACAACTTGGTCATGCAGCAAACTTACGCATCTTCAGTCATTGAGCAGGGTTTTCTTTCTCAATGAAAATTCTTAAATTTTAGATAAGGCAATTCTTTAGTAGGAGTAATTAAATCTATAATGATGGGTTTTTCAAACTTTAATATTATAATGGAGAAGATTTAGTTCATGGCAGAGGAGAATGTTTGGGTGGTGATCTTGAAGTTATCTTTTGAATCATACCAAGTTGTTGACTTTCTATTATATCTATGAAAAACTTAAAAATACGAAAGGGAAAAATCCAAAGCACTAAAGAGTCAAATGCTGATTTATTTTGAGTATGTTTATACATTCCTTATTAACTGGACATTATTTGAAACAAGCAGTCTGCCTGCAGTGTTAGAGCTTTCTACTAAATCATAACTATGAATTCACAAGAATATTAACATTTTGGTAGTTACTATTTGTTATTGAAGACAAAACTTAAAGATAAATCCAGAGTTATTCAATATTTTTCAAACATGTCAGGAACTTAGGAATACACAGTTCTTCAGCTAAATTATTGTCTTAGATTGTATTACTAGAAGCTGAATCTGAGACAAGATTTGTGAGCATGAGATTTTTTTGAGCCACTATTTTTTAGGAATACCAAGTAAGGGCACGAAGGAAGCAGGAAGAGAGGAAAGAACTGCAAAAAATAGTGACCTGAGGTGAAGTCTAACTTCAATCTGATCCCACTGTAAGCTCCAGAACATTAATTGTGCCACAGAATCTTTCCTATTTAGAATCAAGAGTGCTGGTCTGCATATATCATTGCAATCTTGGTCAGTCATTGACATGCAGAGCTTGGGGTGCAGGACGTCTAGACCTCAGCACATTCACCACATCCCTTGAGTTCAGTCAGCTCAAGAGAATTACTTTAAAGAAAATTGCATGTGTGAACCATTAGCCAGTATAATGGCCCAGGAATAGGTTCACCAAACAAATATAAAAAGAAAAATATTGCAGAAGATCTGGGCCAGATATAACAGCAAATAATTATTCTTCACCAAAAAGTGAAGATGCCTCTCATTCATTCCCTCTCTCTCTTTTTTTCTTGTATGAGGTCTTCCTGTTTTTTTTTGTTTTTTTTTTTTTTTTCTGTTTGAAACTATCCCCATTTTGGCCTTAATGTGTATAATTGTATATGTGCTTGGTGGATATATTTTTATGTTTGCTAGAAAGTAAGTTCAGTGTTTTCATCCACATGAGAGTTGAGCAAAACTCAGCAGGCTGTGTTGATATTGCCTGTTTCAAAATTATAGAGCATTTAGTAAGCAGATGTTTTATTTATATTTAACAAAGGAAGAAACAAATGGATTAAAATGAAGATGACTCTTTCTTTTTCATCAACAGCAAAACCCATGTATCAGTTCTAACTTTTCTAGAAACATTGATTCACAAATATTCAATTAAATTTAGTAAATTTAGTAAACTACTAAATTGTTTAGTGAACAATGAAATTTAGTAAACTACTTAATCTGGTCTAGGCTAAAGCTGCCTAGGCACCAAGTAAATTCTGCCAGTCACATTTTATGGCTACTTCTTGGATTTTCTTTCATCCTTAATATAACATGTTATCTTTTCTTTCTTTATAAATTTAGAAAATATCCTTGTCCCCCTTGCTAGTTGTGAGGAGGGGAAAGATAAAAGTGAAATTCTCTTCTGTTTTTTATCTAAAATAAGTAGAAAGTTATCTAAAAATTAAGAGTAAGGCCAGGTACAATGGCTCATGCCTGTAATCCTAGCACTTTGGGAGGCTGAGGGGGGTGTATCACTTGAGTCCAGGAGTTTGAGCCCAGTCTGGTCAATATGGTGAAACCTCATCTCTACTAAAAGTTGAAAAATTAGCTGGGTGTAGGGGCTCACTCCTATAGTGCCTGCTACTCAGGAGGCAGAGGTAGGAGAATTTCCTGAACCTAGGAGGTGGAGGTTGCTGTGAGCCAACATCACACCATTGCACTCCAGCCTGGGCGACAAAATGAGACTCTGTCTCAAAACATAAAAATAAATAAAAAATTAAAAAATACAAATTAGGAGTGGAAACTTGCTTATTTAGTCCAGAAACTATTTACCTTTGCCAATGTTATCACAGTTTCTGACATGGTACATTCTGGCTGCTAATTTCTATTGCCCAGGTAGGCCCACAGTCAGCTTAGGAATCCCCAGAACCCAGTTCTCACTGCTGGAGGGCAGGCAAGCCCCAAAGTGGGACTTAGCCTATCAGGGATCTTGTGTTCACCTAGGATAGAATTCAAGGGGGAGCCAGAGGTAGCATAGAAAAAAACAACTTTATTGAAATGGCGATGTTACAGCTCCATGACTGCTCCTACAGAACAGTGCTACTCCATGGGCAGTGTACTGACATTAGCAGCTCAGGGCAGTTTTGCAGTCATATTTATACTTACTTTCAACTACACGTAGGTTAAAGAGAAGTTTATGCAGAAATTTTTAGATAAGGGATAGTAATTTTTGGGTTATTGGGCCATTACCATGGAAAACCATGACTCTGGGTGCTGCTATGGCAATGGTACACTGCAATGGTGCACTAGCAGGCATGTCTTATGGAGGGCTGCTTCCAACCGGACCTTGTTTTAGCTAGTCCTCAATTTGCTTTAGTGTCTGAACCCTGACTCCAGAGTCAAGTTTCACTTCCTACTTCACTATGTGACTCCAAGAGAAATTGATGGGAAGTATTTACCCTCTTCCACCTATCTGGGATACTATATTACAGGTTCACTGTACTTTCTTTAAGCCTAGCAGCACTGCCATTATCTGTGGCTTTTAGTGCTTGACAACGTCTATATAATTAATATTTTCGGTTTAAAGGATCGCTTCTCAAATGCCACAGATAATCCCTTTAGGCTCATTAATCCAGTAGGCATTCATGTGGGTTCTCAGTTATTGAAATGGTCTAGACCAGTGGCTCTAAACAAAGGGCCAGTTTTGCTCCCAAGGGGACATTTGACAATGTCTGGAGAAAGTTCTGATTATCACAACTGAGGAAGGGGCACTGCTGGCATTTAGTGGGTAGACACTTGGCATGCTGGCAAACTTTCTGAAATTCACATGACAGCTACTTGTAGGAAATAATTATCTGGTCTCAAATATCAACAGTAAAAAAGCTCAGATATTCTTGTCCAGAAAAAAATTGCATGGCCATCAGTTAATATTGACATAAAATTGTTTTTTGTCTGGGTAGAATTTTGTACTTTGGAGTTTCTTTACAACTTTAAAACATATATCTTTCTTGCTTTCTCATGCCTTACTTCAGTCAGGTCAACCCACCCAAAGAAAATATAACTAATAAAAAAGAAACATCCACTGATGTTCAAAATTCTCAAATTTCTTGTAGGCTCCATTTTGTTTCCAGAATATGTATGCTTGACTATCAGTTGTATAGGCTCCACCCTCTTCTATTAGTGTAGTTCAGCTTATTAGCATAGTTCATCAATTGCCCCATCCTTGCTATCCATGTCTATGTTAGTATCTGCAACAATATCTGTATCTGCGTATTTTTGGTTTAGACATTTCTGGCTGCTTTTTTCTGTTCTTATGTTGGCTTTAGGTTTCTAGAACTCAATCCAAATCTTTGAAATTGAGTCAGTATCTGGTTAACTCCCTGAATTTCTACCCTGCAATAGGCAGGATTTATAGTGGTATGCTCGATAGAAATGACTAAACTGGTTAAAGTATTGTTAGCTCAGTAGTTTCAATTAGTTCCCTGATTCGTTGAGTAATAACTGTTTAAGATTAATGCATGATATTCAGAGTGCATTTTTTAAAAGCTAAAATAATTACATTAATCCCTTGGAAGTTAGATATCATCCCTGAATACATGCTCTGATTAATTTTCTTTAAAATTTCAAACTTGGACCTATCACTAGAAATTAATATACTGACAAATGGCATATTTATAGGCCATACAACTAGAGGACATGGATTTCTTTTTTTAGTTCCTTGAAGACTTAAGTAATTTTGTGTTCAGTAACTGTAAAGTGAACTGAAAAATGGTTTTCAAGATGGAACTGTGAAGCTGCAGTCATGTCTAAATTAATGTCATCCATAAATAGAGGTGCCTTTGGTGACTTATTTTCATAATTATCTGTCCCTTTTGGACTTAGAGGAAAAAAAAAAGAGAAAACATTGTTTTTGCCAGGTGTTTTAACTACTCAGGGCAATAGTGAGGTAGTTCATTTTTGTCCCCATCCATTCCATGATTTCTTCCTAGAAACAATAACAATGAAAAAATTGGCAAATCATTACAAACATGTACACACTCGATTTAATTCCTACGCTGTTCTAGCCAGTGTCAGTGAGAGAAGCATGAGATCAGCAGTACTTAAAAGCTCTAGTGCATTTACAGGACCAAGCTGGTCCTTTATATATGTAACGTTTACATATTATTTCCATCATTTTTTCCTTATTAATTTCTTTTAGTTGATACAAAATAGAAATAAAAAGATAGACCTTCAGATAGAGAAACAATTAACATTGATTTAAGAGATAAGGGAGGACACTGTCATGATAATTTACATGGAAGGAAAATCCAGGGAAAAGTAAAAGAAAAGTTGAATCTATGAAGGGATTGTGATTTGTTATACATATGAGGTTTAAATTTTAAGAGTAGTGAGAAATAAACAAGTAGAATAAGCCAGTTCCAAAAAAATCTGGAATGTCACGTTTATCATGTTTTTTATTTGACAGGTAATAGAAATAAGAGAGAACTAAGCTAGGTGAAAAGGTTGGCCAATCAGATTCTCTCTCATGTTCACCATCCGCTTTTTAGAGAAACAGTGAAGCCCTCAGCCTCTATTCGGGAGCAGTGCTGGCTGATTATATTCTTGTAAGAATGACCAAGCTCCTTCCACTTGACCTCGATCACCTGACTACAGTTAACTTAAGGAGAAGAAAACTCTTAAGTATTAGGTGGTTGGGTATAAAAGCTCAATTCAAACCCAGACAACAGCAATTCCTTAAATTAGCCAGATGTTCTGTATTCAGAAATTTAAACAGGTATTACAAAGCGAAAGAAACTTAGTGCTAGCAGTGGACATGGAAGATGACATAGAAGACAGCTGAAGAAGCAAGGGCAGTAAGTAGCTAAGCCACACTAATGGTAAGGCAATAGCAATAGAAATGAACAGATTCTGATTTGCAAAGGGCTCTTGAGTTATCATCAGAAGCAAAAAAAGCAAGGTGCAGAAGAGTGCTTATTTTATACTATCTTTGTGCATGAAATGAGGAAATGTATATGTGTTTTTTTGTATTTTCACAAATGCTAAAAGGATACACAAATAATAAATAAAATACACAAATAATAAAAATAAAATATTTTTTTATTTTTCACAAATGCTAAAATGATACACAAATAAATAAATGCTAAAAGTATACACAAATACACAAATAAAAAATAAAATACCTCTAGGGATAAGGGGATGGAATGAAGTGAAACAACCAATATGAATGGGAACAGAGATGAGAGACAGATCTAAGATTTTGTTTTTAAATCTAAGATTTTATTTACGGTTATCCATACCTTTGCAAGAGAGATTGTAAGCCCTGGCAATTTATCTCATGCCTTTGCTGTCTGAAATTCATTCTTGCCTTCTGGGAAATCATTGACTGAGTCCCTTTGAAATAATTAAGGTTAGGTCTATACCCTGATGTACTATATCCTGAAAAGTGATTCAGCTTTCTCCCTTTCTGATTATTTCAGTTTCCATGATAAATTAACCTGAGGCATTCAGACTTGGAATCACGGATGGTTTCAGGTCTTCCTTCATGTTTTAAGGCCCTGACTAAATTCATTGACTGAAATAGTGACTTTTGGAAAAAAAAATGAAAGAAACTTAGTCTTATGGCCCCAGTGGAAATGATTATTTTGGATATTCCTGGCAAATGATGAGGAACAGATTCCTAGGTTCATGCTTCCAGCTGATTCAGCCGGCATGAGCAGTCACTTAGTAGACTCAACCATGCCCTTATACTCAAGGGATTTAGGAAGCAGATGATGAAAAGAATCACTGTCCAAGTAAAAAACAATTGTGCAACTTAAAGCAAAAAATAATGACAAAAATCTGATTGTGGAATATTTTAGAAGGTGTCATGAAATATTGTTTGTTGTTTTTACTTTCTAAAACAGACTTTTTTATGAATAGATTAACAGAAAAGTTGCAAAGGGTACAGAAAGTTTCAGTGTATCTCACACCCCAGTTGCTTTATGTATGTATTACATTGACAGGAAACAGTTGTCACAATTAATAAACGAATCTTTTTTCCACTTTCCTTCCTTTCTTTCCTTTCTCTCTCTCTTTCTTTCTTTCTTTCTTTCTTTCTTTCTTTCTTTCTTTCTTTCTTCTTTCTTTCTCTCTCTTTCTTTCTTTTCCCTCCTTCTTTCTTCCCTCCCTTCCTCCCTCCCTGCCTCCCTCCCTCCCTCCCTTCCTTCTCTCACTCTTTCTCACTTTCTCTCTCTCTCTTTCTTTCTTTTGTCCTGGACAGGGTTCTCACTATGTTACCTAGGCTGTCCTCAACCTCCTAGCCTCAAATGATTCTTCTGCCTCAGCCTTCCAAATAGTAGCTGGGACTATAGCCATATGCCACCTCACGTGACTAAATTGATGTTGGTATATTATTGAATATACTACATTGATGTCTGTATATTATTAACTAAGGTCCATACTTAGTTTGAATAATGTCCCTTTTTGAATAATGGGACCCTTTCAGGATCCCATCCATGACCCCACATTATATTTAGTTATATCATGTCTCCTTCTACTCCTCTTTGCTAAAATAATTTCTCAGACTTTTATTTTTTATGATGACCTTTGCAGTTTTGAGCAATACTGATCCAATTTTGGAATGTGTCTTAATATGGATTTGCTAATATTTCTCTGCTACTGAGACTTAGCTATGGTTTCTTAGGAGAAAGACTGCAAAGAGAAAGGACCATTCTCAACACATCATGTCTAAGGTACAGATGATTAATGTGACACATCACTGTTGATATTGACCTTGAATACCTGCTCTGAGGAAGGGCTTATAAGGTCATTCCACACTCAAATTACTCCATTTTCCTTCTTTCCACACTGTAGTCTTTAGAAGGAAATTGAAATGTTCAGATTACATTCAAGGTGTGGAAGCATTGTTCCACTACCTTTAAGAAGAACATCTACATAAATTATTTTGAATCTTTTTATATGGGAGATTTGCCTATTCTCTTCCATTTATTTATTTACTCATTTAGAAGCATAGCTATTTATTTTATAACTTGTATTATAATACAGTACTACACTAATATTTTTGTACATTATTTTGTAGCTTTAATAGTTCCCAGCTTTGCCATTGGGAATTCTTTTATTTGGCTTCTCTGCCACCTTGATGCATCCTGATCATTCTCTTTCTTGAGCATTTCTTTTGGCATTGCAAATGACTCTAGGCTTATCTCATGTATTCACTGCCCAAGAACAAGAATCAGCCATTTCTCTAAGGAGATCTTGTTCCTTTTATTAGTTAATAGAATTTGAAACCTAGTTTTGGTTGCTGGCTATGTTTATTGTTATTGGAGTATTTTTGCTTCTAGGGTCTCTCACTGGACAGAGCCTGGGGAAATATATCCATGTGTACTAATCTGTTTATACAATGCAAAGATCTCTGTAATTGTTTCCATATTTACAATCTATATCTCCAACTCTAAGTTTATATTACATGGTTAATTCCAACTTTCTCTCTCATTTGTTTTTAATCTGCTGCTCCAATGAGTGAAGAACATAAGTGCCACCATACGCTATCCATTCACTTACTTGCCCAAACCCACTAAAAATGTATAGTAGTTTTGAAATAATTAACCCCTACCCAGAGGAAAAAAATGTTTACCCACTTGAGTTCAGTGTTAACGTATAGTTTATTTTTCCTGTATTCTTATACTTCTACTAATTTTCAAAGTTATTTAGGTCAGAACTTCTTGTCCACAACACATTCAGTGAGGTTGTTATACATTTGTCATACAATTATACTATTGTATTATAATTTGCATTCTATTCTGGGATCCCAGACTTAATTAAAAAATGTATTTGTATACATTATGGCTCACTTGTGCTATAGTGTTCTATGGTCTTTGACAAATACATAATGTCATATATTTACCACTACAGCAACATACAGAATAATTTTATTGACCGAAAAATATTTCTGTGCATAAGCTATTCAACACTCCCCTCTTGCTCCACCTCATGCACATACAAATCTGCTTTCTTCTTCGTCTCCATCTTCTCCTTCTTCTTCCTCTTCTCCATAATGTCATATAAATGGAATCACACATTTGGTAGCATTTTCAGTCTAGCTTGCTCCACTTGGTAATATTCATTTCAAATCCATACATGTTGTTTTGTGGATTAATATTTCACTCATTTTTATCATGAATAGTATTCTACTGCATATTTGTAACACAGTTTATCCACAGTTCTGGGTGATTGTGGATAAAGTTGTTATAAACATTTGTATGCAAGTTTTGGTGTGGATATAAGTTTTCAAATAGATCAGGTGAAAACCTTTCAATTGTGACTAATAGGTTTTATAATTAAGACTATATTTAATTTTAAAAGACATTACTAGACTGTCCTCCAGAACAGCTGTACATTTTGCATTCTTACCAGGAATGAAAAAGATGTTCAGCAACTGCCAGAAATTGATATTGCCAATTTTTTTTAGCTATTCTAATAGGTGTTTAGTGATAGTCCATTATTATGGAATTTGCATTTCTTTAATGAAAAATGATGTTGCATTTTGCATATTTTTATTTCCATTAGTATATCTTCTTTGATGAAGTATTTGTTCAGATACCTTAACTCTTTTAAAACTGAGTTGTTTATTTTCTTATTGTTGAGAATTAAGAGTGCTTTTTCAGGATTGCCTTTTAATTTTTTCTCACAGTTTTTATATCTCTGCTGACATTACACATCTAGTTTTGCCTGTTGTCTACTTTTTCAAATAGCAATCTTTTTTTTAAATTTTTGAGATGGAATCTCACTCTGTCACCAGGCTGCAGTACAGTGGTGCAATCTTGGCTCACTGCAACCTCTGCCTTCCAGATTCAAGTGATTTTCCTGCCTCAGCCTCCTGAGTAGCTGAGACTACAGGCATGTGCCACCATGCCCAGCTAATTTTTGTATTTTTAGTAGAGATGGGTTTCACCATGTTGGCCAGAATGTCTCTATCTCTCAACCTCATGATCTGCCCACCTTAGCCTCCCAAAGTGCTGGAATTACAGGCATGGGCCACTCTGCCCAGCCAGAAATCTTAACATATTAGTTAAAGTGTTTAAAATCCCATGGCTGAAATTTTTAACATCTGCCTCATATTTAAATCTCGTTCTGATGGGTGCTTTGTCTCTTCAGACTGTGTTCTGGATTTTATTTGTAATTTCTAATTATTTTTTGTTGTCGAAAGGGGAACATGTTCTATCAGCAGTATAACTAAGTTAAATAGGCCTTGACTACGAGAATTTATATTAGCGTGTCTAAGAGTTGGATTGTGTTTACTGTTTGCTGTTTCTATATGTACTAGAGATGTCAAATTATTCTAGAAATGTCAAATTATTCTTGTGTCTTCTATTTTTTCTTTCCATCACTCCTCTTGATTTAGGGCTTCCCTCAGCACTTCTCCTCTGAGTGAATCTGTAGCGTTTGGCACCTTTAGCTATAATGCACTCTTAATTTTCTGGCTCCCTTTTGGTGCAGCAGTAGGGTATGAGGGAAGGAGTACATTCCATAATCTTTTGATTATGTCTTAGTATTCTAGGACTTTGCATCTGTCTACAAGTATTCTGTCCCTCTTCTAGCCACACGTCTCCTCCTTCAAAAACACCCCCTACTCACTTTCTTAGCTGCAGCAACCTCAATATATTTGTTTAATGCCCTGTCTATTGTGGTTTTTTTTTTAACCTTAGATAAAAGAGGAAGGCCAGTGACATCTTGAATGAAATAGAAATCCCTACCTTAAGATGGTATAGGTTTTAGTATTAGCCTTTGTGTAACCCTTTCTCCATAAGACCCAGATGGGGTTCCTGAAAGAAAATCTCAGGGAAGTGTGAACCCATTTTACAACTCATCTCAGCTACATGCTTTCAGATGCCATTTTTTTAAACTTTCACTCTTGCTTATACTCATCCATAATTCATAAAAATTATTAGTGAATGCATGGTGTTCTATGCCTATTATTGCAACACTTTTGAAGGCCAAGGTGGGAGGATCGTTGAGGCCAGGAGTTTGAGTCAAGCCTGGACAACACAGTGAGACACCATCTCTATAAAAATTTTAAACAATTAGCCAAGCAGGGTGACATGTGCCTGTAGTGCCAGCTATTTAGGAGGCTGAGGCAGGAGGATCACTTGAGCTTAGGAATTCGAGGTTACAGGAAGCTATGATGGTGCCACTGTACTCTAGCCTGGGTGACAGAGGGAGACACTGTCTCTCTGTCTTTCTATATATACACATATACACACACACATAAAAATTTATTACTTCATACATCTGTGTGTGTGTGTGAAGTGTTTTTAGTACTTATGATTTTCAGTGTCTTATAATTCAGGTAAATAGACTTGGTTCCATCTCTCTTGTTGCTCTTGGCCCCACACTTATCAAAGTAATGGTTTTCTTATGGCAGTAATTCTCTATGGCTTCAAAAACAAAATCTTGATTTTCAGTTTGTCTAGCTTTTTGTTTTTGTAGGGATAGGAACAACAAGCTCCAAGCTCTTTAAATGTTACAGATAAACCAGAAACCTGTTTTTTTTTAATTTAATAAAATATAAAATACATAAACACATAAATATACACCCCCCCTGCCAAATAAAGTCACAACTCATTAAATTTACGTAAGGTAAATAGATAACTTCAACCGGGTCAAGAAATAGACCACTGTCAAAATCTCAGAAGCCCTTTTTCTTCTAGTTTTCACCTCCCTGCTGAGATTTCTTGGTTGGCAAATACACACACACACACACACACACACACACACATATGTGTATATATATGTATATGTGTGTATATGTGTGTGTGTGTGTATGTACACGTATGTGTGTGTATATATATATTTTATGTCTTTGAACAGGAATGTATTTGTTGCTTTAGAATCTTTATGTACTAATTCAAACATCTTACTCACCTAAAAGCTGCTTCTTATGGTTTTATTTTTCTCTTATAGAATGGCTATACTTATACATTTGTAGGTCTAATAGTTTTTAATTGTATCATAGACATCATGAATTATGTGTTAGTGATTTTGGATTCTGTTATGACTCTGAAAAGTAGTACTTTTTTGCTTTAATGAGCACTTAACTCAGCTGAAGCAAAACTCCAAACTCTGTCTCTTCTGCTCGGGGGAGTTTTTGAAATCTTTATTCAGATATTTCATTCTTGGATTCTGTCCCACACATGTGGAGTTTGGAGATCAGCTGGTGATTTGTATGGTTTATATGCAGAATTTGGAGCTTTCCTTTTTTGGATCTGTACTTTCTGAGATTTCTCAAGTTTTTAGCATTTGTGCTGTCCTCTGAAATTCTGTCCTTTGATTCTTCAGATAATAATATTACCTGTTTGTATCTAAGTTTGAGTCAGTTTAACGCTGGATGTCCTCAGATGAAAATAAAAAAAAAAATTATAAATTCGCCTGTGTTGTTCTCTTTTCTTTCAGCTACTCTCCTGGTTATGCCTGCTCTTCATAGGTTTTTAGTGTTTTCGTATTTCATTTTTCATATCTATGTATTTGTCCAGAGTATATAACTTTTAGATGATGGTAGTTTTGGTTAATGTTAATATTATAGAAAATGGAAAACCCCTTTAGTCATTTTAATTTGCATTACAAACAAGACTAATGAGTTAATAATCAACTTTTATTTTGTGTTTTGGTTATTCATATATGGTTTTAATTTGTATGCATAAAAACTATATGGACATTTCTTCTCATTTTCTATTACGCTGTCTGCTTTATATAAATATTCAATATATAAGTATTTTGCATTTTTAGATGTGGTGATTATCTTTCCTATACTGCTTTACCTTTTATCTCAATCATTCTTATATCTTTTGTCCTGATATTATTATTTTTCATGTAATATTGAAGAAGTTGATGGGATTCATTTTTTTCATTAAACATTATCTTATTTTTGCAAGTAATACATATTTTATTACGATCAAAATAGATAATGAAGATAATAGAATCTTTATTGTCTGCAACCTCAAAATCCAGATTTAAACACTTTTTTCTGTAAATATTATAATTTTGTCTATGTATATAAAATATTTTTGTAAATGTGGTCACATAAATAATATTTTATGAACTGCTTTCTTTAACCAAGTATATCCTGAAAAAACTTCATATGTCTGTAAATGTGTATCTAAACTAGAATTATTAATGATAATGTATTTTGCAAATCATATTTGTTGACCATTTTGGTTATTTCTAACATTTTTCCCATATAAAGTATACTTGCTGTGAGTATACTTGTGCAGAAATATGTACATCTACTATTAACTATCTTAGTTAAATTCTCTGAGTGGTATCTTTTATCCAAAAGATATGCTTATTTTGTGACTTTTCAAATACTTTTACATTGATGTTAAATGTAGTATTTTGTGGCTTTACTATACATTAAAAAAGAAATCTACTGAAAGTAAAGTTAGTAACAATTTATTTTTCTACTAATATATGGCAGTCCACATCTAAGGATTTTACTTCCAAGAGGAACTATTTGTCTCTCCCGGGATAAATTCTCTCAGGAAATTCTTGTGGAAGTATAACTGCTTATCCTTAGTCCTTATTATACTGATAAAAACCCTCCTGGTAAAAGCATCTATTCATTCACTAGAAGAAAAGCATTGGCTCTTCTTGCTTATCCTGGGCTCCTTATTCTCAATATGTGGATGGATGAATAGGCTTTTGAATACCTTATTCAGAAGATCAGTTTTTCTAGGTAAGCATCAGCATGAACCTCCATAGGTATGAAAGATTTCATTTACTATTTTACTAGGGAAACTATTTGTCTGCATACCTGTAATAAAAGCTGGTGCCAAGAAACAATGGAAAACTCCAAAGTCAAACTTCCCAGGAAATATCAGGGTACTTTAATTTTTGTAACTTGAATTTTCTTCTTGGAAAAAAAATGAGCAGTTTTTCTGCTGCTTTTCTCTCATGGCAGTTGGAAATAATCTCCTAAAATTTTTGCCATTCCTTCTGAAGATAATATTTGTCTAGGTGTCAGCCAATTTAATTGGATATTTAATATTGTAAGCAAACAAATGCCTCTTTTCAAATGTATCTAAAATGCAACTGGAGACAACTTAGGTAATTTGTGTACTTGAAACATATTATTGTTGGCTTTCTGTGTATTTTGGAAAGCAATTTTCCATGAAATTGTTATTACCTTTTAAACGTAATATCATTTTGTATAATGCTCATTTAACGGAATTACCCCTTTTGTATAAATATCATTCAGGCTAACTACTCAAAAGGTGCCAACATATTAACCTCTCTAAGTGCATGGTTTAGGAAACAAAGGGGTACTTTTCTGCATTGTAAGTAGGATCTGATTAACATTCAGATTACAATATATTTCTAGCTGATTTGTTTAGATAAAGCTGTACTTTAACTACAATAAGTTAATAAAATATAGATTTTGGGCCAGGCACTGTGGCTCACGCCTGTAAACCCAGCCATTTTGGAGACTGAGGTGGGCGGATCATTTGAGGTCAGGAATTTGAGATCAGCCTGGACCAACATGGTAAAATCCCGTCTCTACTAAAAACAAATACAAAAATTATCTGGGTGTTGTGGAGCATGCTTACAGTCTCAGCTACTCGCGAGGCTGAGGCAGGAGAATCACTTGAACCAGGGAGGTTGCAGTGAGCAGAAGTTATAGTGAGCTGAGATCAAGCTACTGCACTCCAGCCTAGGCCACAGAGTGAGACTCTCTCTCAAATAAATAAATAATAAAAATAATTAAATATAGATCTTGTTTTATATACTGGTCATCCTGAATTATATCTAATGATTAAACTATTTTGCCACAGGTCGTAAACAGAATTATGAGTCTAATTATAAGTCTGAGATATTTTCAAAAGGTAATTTTTTTCTCTTTTTTTGAGACGGTGTTTCTCTCTTGTTACCCAGGCTGCCGTGCAATGACGCGATCTCGGCTCACCTCAACCTCCGCCTCCTGGGTTCAGGCAATTCTCCTGCCTCAGCCTCCTGAGTAGCTGGGACTGCAGGCATGCGCCACCATGCCCAGCTAATTTTTGCATTTTTAGTAGAGACAGGGTTTCACCATGTGGACCAGGATGGTCTCGATCTCTTGACCTTGTGATCCACCAGCCTTGGCCTCCCAAAGTGCTGGGATTATAGTCGTGAGCCACCGCGCCCGGCCTTCAAAAGGTAATTTCTAATGAAAATACTCACTTTTGTTATAAAGACTATCAGATCCTTTTCAAGATTAGCAGTTCCCTAATAGGAAAAACGTATTATTTCTGTTTTTTATCTAGCACTTGAATTTTTTTAAATCTAGTAATTGGTTTTATTTGGCTGTTTCTGTAACTTTCATGAAAAGAAGCAAACCAAGGACATAACAGGTAAATAGAAATTTACATGTTAAAGTATTCTTTCCGTATTATAATTTTAGCTAGCAAATATTGCATATCGTTTTTTTTTTAAATTGCATTTTAGGTTTCAGGGTACATGTGAAGAACCTGCAAGATTGTTGCATAGGTACACACACACATGGCAGTGTGATTTGCTGCCTTCCATACTATCTCACTCCAACTCCCCATGCCCCGCTGTGCCTCCCCTTTTTCCCCCTGACAGATCCCAGTGTGTGATGCTCCCCTTCCTGTGTCCATGTCTTCTCATTGTTCAACACCCACCTATGAGTGAGAACATGCAGTGTTTGATTTTCTGTTCTTGTGTCAGTTTGCTGAGAATGATGGTTGCACATGAATTCTTAACACTTCTCTTAGATTTCTAGGCATTACATGGTACATTTCCATTTAAGTTATTCATCCCATGATTTTTGATAACCTAGTCCTGTTAGTAAGAAACAGATCTGACTGATTTTTTCCTAATCAGGGAGGTTGCCTTAGCACATTTTGCTGATTTCTACTGACCTATGAGAAAATATGACAAAGCATTCACAGTTTTTTGAGGAACAGAAGCTCAGAGAAACTGGCAACTCCAAATCTAAAGATCATCTGAAATGTCTCTATGCTATAAGGCTTTGTCTACTGCAACTATATGTATGTTTCTTTTAACATTTTGTGCAATATGTGGATACTCCCTTTATTTCTCCTAAGGTGATGCCTTCTTTTGTTACACAGAATTATCTACCCGAATCTTTGCCAATTGTCTTATGCTCCCTAAATAACCTTTCTAAAACAAAGTCACTTTGTGTTGCTGAGATATTCTATTATTTTTTTCTTTTCTTTTCTTTCTTTCTTTCTTTTTTTTTTTTTTTTTTTTTTTGAGACAGAGTTTCCCTCTTGTTACCCAGGCTGGAGTTGCTGAGATATTCTAAATATTTAGATATATGGTTTGCCACTTGCTATAGAATTTGCAGTCTTCTACATGAAGAAACAATGTTAAATCTTTCTATCTTTATCCAATTTTAACAAATCTTCATGATTAATTTTAAGTATAAGCTAAATTTTATGTAAGTTGGACATGCCAAGAGTGGAGTGAGCATTCTGAATGTGATTGAGTATATAAGTTGAACTTGTTTTATATGATGTAATCATTTCAAAAAGTAAATTTGAAATATTGAAGAGGAAGAGTATAAAGAGGATAAAAGAAAAAACAAATAATTATAAAAATGAGAGTTCAATAAAATAGAAAAGTTCATTGCATAAGATGCACAAGAATGGCGGGGTGCCTATCATGGCAGCACTACGCGAATTGACAAGTCAAAGTGGAATTCCGATATCAAAATTTGATATTGATTGTGACTTTGAGTTTTGAGAACAGAATTGTTTGTTTCAGTAGTCTGCACCTCATTTTCTTTACCAGCATCACCATTGCAATCATTGCTATGGTCACTCTGCATAGGATATTTGAGCATTTGTTTGTCAGAGATGGCAATCAGTCCCTCACACCTTTATATGTGTCCAAATACAAACGAGACTTCACATACTTCTTCAATTTTACACAGAGCTGAGATTTAAACTTGTGTGTCTAAGTCCCTAACCCATGATCTTTGCTTATTGATTCTATTCCACCTATAATTAATATCAAATGAATATCCATCCTTGTTACATGGATATTCATGTATTCTCCTAGGTTTCCCAACTTGCTTTCGTATTTGCTTCTTTTTAGTAAATAATGAGTTCCTGTTCTAAAAGAAAATCACAAAGTCTATGTAAGCTGCTTTTCAAAAAAAATTTTAATGACTACTCACATCTGAAAAAAGGAAGCTGCTGTCAAATGACTGTTCATTTGGAAAAACATGAATTCTTTAAGTACATCTGCTGCCTTTGTAGTGATTCCAAGCTCTTTCCTAAACCCAGCCCTTAATTTCATGGAATGAAGTGTAAAACTTGGTGTTTTCTGAGGGTGTATGTTATACTAATTACAATATAGTACTTACAGTGAATTATAGGTGATGTTCAGTGTAAAATAGGAATTTCATGAATTAAATGAACTAGAGCCAGAGGAAAAATTTTCTTGGGCTTATAGCTGCTAGATATGAGTAATTATCAAATAAGTAAGTAAAACACTTAGAAGTGCAATATTAAAGTAAATTGAAAATATTTTTATGAGAAAACCATCCATATTAGTTTGAAGTTGAATACTATTGTCTAATCAGATTTTGAAGTTATATACAGAGATGTCCCACCCCAATATAATTCATTATGTCATTGGACATCTTTCTCCTCGATAATTCTCCAAAATCAGTTTCTCCATCTCTGCAATGCATTCTATTGCTTTGATGCATAGAGGAAGATCTTGCTAGTCTTGGCGAAGCCAATGCTAAATCATTTGTTACATAATTGTATTTCCCTTGTGATATTTTTCTTTTTTAAAAAAATGAATATATAAAAATGGGTGAATAATATTGTACTAATTGTTTTTAAATGTATATTATTATTAACCATTTTAGTAAACATAACATGCACTAATACTCTCATTATGGATGTAGAGGCTTACATTTTTGCAGATTAAGGTAGCTAACTTGTCTACTGGTAGGCAGTTCATAAGACTAGCAAATGGTTGTGTTTTTACTTATATTAATTTTACACAGAATTTTTGTGGCACTTAAACATCTTGAACTTTTATCCTTAAAATCAAAAACAAAAAATGAGATAGCTCAACTAGATTGCCAGAATTGATATTTGTCTGGTTCCTGCAGGCAATCACCTGAGATTACCAAGAAGAGAAAAAAGACAGCAGCTTAAGGAAGCAGAGGAAGATTCTATCTGTGTGTTCTTTCTTAGGGTCTTATCGAGTTTCTTACATTTAAATATTGCATAACAGTTTTAGAGTAGAATATACATAATTATATATGTGTGTGTAGATTGTGTTCATATTATTTTTATTATAGCTGTTTCTTAAAGTTAATAATTAATCCTTTACTGTTTTAATTACTTGATTATAAAATAACAGTTACAAAGCATTTTGTTATGATTTTTAAAACCTTTTTATTGACCTCAAGGTAGATTTGGTCTGATGGCTTTCTAATTAACCCTGACAGTAGATAATAATTTAAACTGTTTCTTCTTTATTTATATGTTTTGGAAGTCAATTTGTTACATAAGCAGCAGTGAATATTGATTTCTCTTTCAAATTATATATTCTATGATCTTCTGCAAAAGCAATCATTATTTTCTTCAATTTTAATATAGTAAATAAATTTTATGTTTAAAAATACGACAAAGGAAAGAAAGCCAGAAGCTTATATGTTTCAAAATAGTCTAGGTAGCTAATAAAAGTGTAATTTCACTAGAAATAACATTTGGAAGAAATTTTAAAAACTCAAAAATACTCTCATTTTTCTAATAAATTTATATGATTTTTAATAATTATAGAAAATTGAAAACATTGGACTTCAGTTATAATTTAGTCAAAAATCATTAATTTTCTATTTTATCAAGGTTTTATACTGGGAAAAATATAATAAATTACGTGTTAATTTAGAATTGTATTATTGATATTTAGCTTAAATGGAGGCAAATATGAAATATTAATGTTGGCAAATATGAAAAGCAATCTGAGATTCAACTATTCATTTAGTTTTTTCAACTGATGAAATCAAAGTCATTATCTTTCACACTGGGAAGAAGCAAGATTACTGTTCGGGGTTCTGTTGAAAAGTTTATTAGAGGTGGTGGAGTAATAACTTTGCTCATTGGTTATTTTCTTGTTTTAGAGGCAGACAACTGAGTATCCCAGCAGTGACTGACAGGCAAGTAACACTTCCAAAAATATTTTACTTCAGGTTCACTGCATCGAGAAGATGGGGGCAATCTTTAGGCTTCCCAAGATTTAATCAAATAATGAAGAGGACTGTATTTATATTAATTGTTTTCACCTTGTCATCTTGTAATTTGAAAGGGTAATAGAAATTATGTAGTCAATTTGCAACCTAGAACAGGGAGTCTGATTACAACTTTCCTAATAGATGATTATTCCATTTCTTAAATCACACCCAGAATTCACTTTCTACAAGGGAGATTGTAGTTTTGTGATCTATCTTTGTTGGTATTTGGAACTATACAGAATAGGCGAGGCTCGGTGGCTCACACATGTAATCCCAGCACTTTGGGAGGCCGATGTGGGTGGATCACCTGAGGTCAGGAGTTCGAGACCACCCTGTCCAACAATGGAGAAACCCCATTTCTACTAAAAATATAAAATTAGATGGACATGATAGCACAGGCTTATAATTGCAGCTACTCAGGAGGCTGAGGCAGGAGAATCGCTTAAACCCGGGAGGCAGATGTTGTAGTGAGGCAAGATCATGTTATTACACACCAGCCTGGGCAACAAGAGCAAAACTCCATCTCAAAAAAAAAAAAGACACAGAATAATTTCAATTCTTTTTGTCCATCTATTCACTCTTCAAAAACATAGTCAGGTGTCATGTGCTCTTTTTTAAAATTATTTTCATCAAACATATTTCACATGATGTTATTTTCTTAACTCTTCACCATACTTGTCAACCCCAGGAAATATTATGTTTGCCCAGAAACCAAGTACATTATCATTTACAAAACCATAAATCTACTACAAATATAAACATCCCCTTTGAATTTCTACTAATTAAAAATATGATAACTTGTTTTCTTTCTCATTGTTGACTTATTTTGAATTTTGGGGTTACCAATACATTATTATTTTTAGTTGGGTATTATTAAACTAGATATTCCCTTTCACATTTTCGTGTTATCTATATCTCTATCTAACTGTAATTTGATGTATATTGAAAATATGGGTCAATTAGTTACGCAATTCAGTATTTATTGACTATTGCAGCTTTTCTATGATTGTTGATTGCAGGCAGTGTAAAATATGTCTAGAGGGATTATATATATCTGCTATAGAACAGGAGTTCCCCATCCTCAGGCAGCAGACTGGTACTGGGCTGTGGCATGTTAGAAACACCTCCGCACAGCAGGAGGTGAGCAGTGAGTGAGGGATTATTATTGCCTGAGCTCTGTCTCCGGTCGGATCAGTCATAGCATTTGATTCTCTTAGGAGCCTGAACCCTATTGTGAACTGTGCTTGCAAGGGATCTGGGTTGCGTGCTCTTTATAAGAATCTAACTAATGCCCGATGATGTGAGCTGGAATAGTTTGGTCCTAAAATCATCCCCCTTCTCCATCCAGAGGGGGAACCAGGCACCAGGGACCAGTTTTATGGAAAAATTATCTTCCACAAAACTGGTTCTTGGTGGGAAAAATGTGGGGACTGCTGCTATAGATGGTAAGTTAATGGAGAAACATTTGCATTTATACATATTAAAGTATTTCTTCCACAAAATACTGCTATAAAATTATTTTTTATACAATTATTCACTGACTACTACTACTACAACTTCCAAGTGATGGACTAAACATTAGAAAAAGTGTTTTATATAACTTTTCTCATGCATTTTATCCAATAGATTTAAAGTAATGTGTCAGTAGTCCCATTTAATATATAAGAAAGTGGGGAATCAGGTTAATCTATTGGTAAAGGTCATAAGGCAACGAAAAACAAAGTCAAGATTCTAAACACACTCGTCTTGATCCTAAGTCTATACGAATTTCCGTGTCAGAAAGAAGTAGGCACTTTTCCTTGAATATCTGTCTCACGCACTACATATATCATTTGTACCATGAACACAAATAAAGTATAGATGCCTACATCTTACAGAAAATCAGATTCTTAAATCAATCAATATATGCAGATCCTTTCCATTCACAGCACACCTAGAGAAGAAAACATTGCCAGAAAAAAAATGTATTGCCTGTTTGAGATGTGTCTTCTTAAAAGTGCTTTTACCTCGATTGTTTGTTTTACCGCTGATATTGAGCTGTTAATTAATGTTGCTTATGTCATGTATTATTTTATTATAGTCTTCAGTCTAGCTCAAAATGTCAGTTAGGTCAACAAAAACCTGTGTGCTAGGTGCATGAAATATATTGTGCCCTCAACCCTCACGTATTTATTTTCCTCATCATTTAGAACCTAGTTCAATTAACTACTCTCATCTTTCCACTCTTTACAAGAAGACATAATTTTACAGCTGCAGATACCCTGAGTCCTTACTTTGTTTTTATTCTTCCTCTTTATCATAATCATGACTATGTGAAGTGGTCCTGTTTGTTTATTTGTTTAGGTAGGCATGTTTATATTATCTGTCTCCCTACATTGGTATATAGATTCCATGAAGATAGAACGTTTATCTAGCCTGTTCACCTCTTTAGCCTCAGTATCTAGAAGTGTCTAATAAATTACTTACAAAGGCAAACACACACACACACACACACACATACACACACACACACAGTGAAGTTTTGTCATATTTTTTTAAAAAATCTAAAAGAATCTTTGTAATGTGTAAAGACTATTGCATACTAATCCATACATGAAATACCTCTATCTTTCTAAAGTTTCTATGGTATAAGAATTAAAAAATAACACTTCAGATTTTGGTAGAATCAATCAATATCTATAGTTTAGGCTTAAACATATGAAAAACAGACTCCAAAATATAACATGGTTAAAGATAAATGCTAATATTGGTTAGTGTAAGAAAATGATGTTATTTAGTTTCATTGTTTTAGAGTGATGTCATAATTAACCACTACTATAGATACATATGAATTCTAGAAATGCTGCTCTTACCCTCAGGTAAGACAATGACCTCTCCATCCTAATAATATTTTATAATTATAAAGCCCCAGTATATGCCAGCACTTGTACTGAGATAATATTTACTATTGTTGTTTTATTACCCTGAATCTGAATAGTTAATCTTCTCACACCTTGAACCATCAATTAAAACCAATTTTGGGGCCCGGTGCAGTGGCTCAGGTTTGTAGTCCCAGCACTTTGGGAAGCCAAGGTAGGCAGATCATGAGGTCAGGAGTTTCAGACCAGCCTGGCCAACATGGTGAAACCCCATCTATACTCAAAATACAAAAATTAGCCTGACATGGTGGTGGATGCCTATAATTCCAGCTACTCAGGAGGCTGAGGCAGGAGAGAATTGCTTAAACCCAAGAGCGGGAGGTTGCAGTGAGCTGATACCACACCATTGTGCTGTAGCCTGTGTGACAAAAAAAAAAAAAAAAAAAGAAATATGTCAAAAACACATGACATGATTCTCAATATTATATCATTACAGAACTGAAAATTAATACCATAAAATATATTCACTATTGTTGAATAATGAATTTCACCAAAATTTAGCATAAAAATAAACATTTATTACGTCACAGTTTATAAGGGTCAGGAATCTAAGAGCAACTTACCTGGGTCATCTTAGTTGCAATCCAGCTCTCAGCCAGTTATAGTCATTTCACGAGAGTCCTTGTTTCTTGCTGGTTGTTGATGGGAGACTTCAACCCTCTCCAAATAGATTTAGAATAATGTGTAATAATGAAATTTATTGAGCTAACTCCGAATAAATACTCAAATGGCAGCTTCTTTTCTCCTGATTAAGTAATCTAAGGCAGTGTAATGAGGAAGTTCCAGTGGTTTCAGATAACTCACACACACTCTCTCTCTGTTGGGAGAAGCAGCAAAGGAGAAAGCACTTACAGAGTGCCTACATAAATTCATTATGAGTAACATGTAACCTGGGAGCAACAAACTGCAGCAAACTGCAAGAGGCCTCTGGGGAGGCAAACTTCTCCATGCCTCATGTTCCAGTGCAGGGTGACCTAGGCTCTGCTACCATAAACATTGTGCTCAAGGACATAAATCCCCTTCATAGCACTATGATGTAACAGACTTGTAGGCCCCTTGTAAGGCCTGTGTTCCTCTGGCTGCACATAAATAAGAGGTTAAAGATAACCACATGTTCTTGTTTTGTGAATCTCCCAAACAGCCGCTGTTATCAGTCTTTAGAATAACACACCAGTTCTGGCTCACTGATTCACTTCTGACTCACTGACTCACTCCACCATCACGTCACCCTCTCCCCACCATCACTTCACCCCTACCCTATAAATCAAAGTGATTGTAACCAATAAATAGTGTGAATGATCAGAGCTCAGGGCCTTCACTGTCTCCTCCAGTAATAAGTGATGGCCCCCTGGTCTCACTTCCTCTTTTAATGTGTCTTTTTCTCATTATTTTGTAGCCACTAAACTCAGAATACCCACAAATGTGATGTGGGGCTTGTTTCCTCTCTCTCTCTCTCTCTCTCTCTCTCTCTCTCTCTCTCTCTCTCTCTCCCCCTCTCTCTCCCCCCATCTCCTCCTACTTTATTCTATTTGTTAGATACAAATCTCTAAGTATAGTCTACACTTAATTGGTAAAGAATAAATTTCCACCTCTTGAACGGAGAAGTTTCAAAAATTTGTGGACATATTTTTACAAACCACTATAATGAATTACCTCTACATGTGGACAAGAATGCTAGACCAAAAGGTCTAACAATGCCGAATGTTGGCAAATATATGAGGTAATTGAGACATTCAAATATTTCTGATGGGAATAAAAATGATACAGCCAATTTGGCAAGTAGTTTGATGCTTTCTTAGAATATTAGGTATATCTTTACCCTGTGATCCAGTAATTCCACTAATTCCTCTTTTAGGTATTTACTTGAAAGAAATAAAAGTTAATGTCTATAAGAAGACTTGCAGGTTTATTTATCATAACCAAGAAGAGATTAATAACTAAATGTTAATGACCTTCTCAGTAGATAAATCAGCTGTGGTAAATCCACATAATTTAATGATATTTACCAATAAAATTAGTGAATTATTGATGTACGTTACAACCTAGAGAATCTCAGACACATTCCGTTAAGTTAAAAAACAATCAGAGGCCGGGCACGGTGGCTCAAGCCTGTAATCCCAGCACTTTGGGAGGCTGAGGCGAGTGGATCACGAGGTCAACAGATCGAGACCGTCCTGGTCAACATAGTGAAACCCCGTCTCTACTAAAGATACAAAAAATTAGCTGGGCCCGGTGGCGCGTGCCTGTAATCCCAGCTACTCGGGAGGCTGAGGCAGGAGAATTGCCTGAACCCAGGAGGCGGAGGTTGCGGTGAGCCGAGATCGGGCCATTGCACTCCAGC
>CM052654.1:63188446-63234683 GCA_028533165.1 Leontopithecus rosalia
AAAAACAAAAAAACAATCAGATACAAAAGACTACATACTGTTTGATGCTATATTTCTAAAATTTTATGAAAGACAATAGTTCATTCTATAGTGATGGAATGAACATCAATGGTTGCTAGAGTCAAGTTTAGTCATGGTAAAGAAAAGTAAGATAAAATTTTGGGATGATGCAAATTTTATATACCATGGCATGATATTGTATTTACATGGCCATATATATTTCTCAAATTTAATCTGATTATACACCTAAAATTTTGTTGTATATAATTATAAAATTCTCTAAGAAACAAAGCAAAACCAAAAACAAGAGGAAAAGAAGAAAAGGGTAAGAGAATATGAAAGAAAAAAAGAAGATGAAAGGAAGAATGTAAGAATAAAAAATGTACTCTGTCGAGTCAGGCTTGTAGAATACTTATCAATATATTCTCAGAAAACGTAGTGGATTTTTGTTCTATTTGTTTTTAAACAATTTTATGTGTTTGGGAGCACATTTTTAAACCCAATTTTGTACTCTACCTTCTGTTTTCAGACTCCCTCTTCTCCTAATTTAAATTGCACTTGCCTTGGAACAACCTAGATCAATCAAATAGGCTTGGGTGAGAAGGCAATCAATGTCTTTGATCATTTAGAATAACTTTCCTTTCTTTGTTGACAATCGCAAAGGACCTTCAAAGTGTTTCTGAGTGACAGATTTATTTTCTGGCATTAGGAATCTAAAAGAAGCTGGCTTTTTCAAACCACCAGGGTAACCAATATCTGAACAATATTCCTTCACTCTCTCATGGTAGCTTTACCATATATTGCTACAGTATAACAGGAGTCACCTGTTACCCAGCTACAACAAATGTACCTTTTCTACCCTACTATCCTTAAGTACATGTTGCATATTTTAAAGTCATTACAGTAACAACTTAATTTTGGTACCAATTCTTCTAATACATATATGAGTCCAAGTTATTGCAAAAGGAGAGCTCCACATACACTGAATTCCACAAAGAAGTTTATTTCAATCCATACAAGAATTTCAGTTGAGCATTCCACATTGGCAGCTTTTCAAGGACAAATTACTTCTATATTTTGTTGTGGTGGTTGTTGTCTTTGAAAGTAAGTCATGTATGCATTTAGCCTCCAGCAAACATGGAGGGAAAGGAAAGGTGGAAGATCATTTACCTATAGGCTTAGGATTCAAACATGAAATTTGTTCACTACACTTGTGCTAATGTCCCTGAGAAATTAGTCATGTGAATGCCCCTAGTTAAAGGCAGGCTGAGAAATACAATCTATTATGTTAACAAATTGTAATGTTTTTCTGGGGCTATTTTGCATTTATTTAAACTTTTTTTGTCACTGGTATTGTCGAAGAATCAGAGTATGCAAAGGGAAAAATAAAAATTTTATTTTTAGCAGCCAGAGAAAATAACAGCTTTTATCATTTTATATGGGTATTATTTTTAAATATTATAACTATAGTTTGTGATAATTTTTACACTGTAACTTTTTACTCAGAATATTAGAAATGGACCATAAGGTTATGTAATTTTTAGTATATTTATAGCCCTTTATAGCATTTTATGTTTATGCTATTATTTAATCATTTCCTACTGTTAAATATTTTAATATGTTCACTTTTTTCAATGATAAACTTGATGGGTAACAATGTGTTTATATTTGGTGTTTGTTTATCTGTATATGAAATTTTTGGCAGGGAGGTAGATGTATATTTCAAAGGTTCTTAATATTTGCATGTAAGTCTCCAGAAGAACCTGTAGTATTTGAAATTTCCCAAGAACAAATTACCCAATTTGTTAGGTAAACAAATTACCCAAGAGCAAACCATTACATACAATTACAGTAAACATTCATTTCTTCAGGAACTGTAATAAGCACTAAAGATATAAGCAAAATGTGCTAACTATCCTGAAAGTTGAACATAGCAAACTTACTGGTGAACAATTATGATCATGTCTTGTAATGAATCCTACAACACAGGACTACATGAAGAATAACTGACACAAAAAGAGCAAGGATCTCACATCTTTGACATTATCTGACTCATTTTCTATATCTGAATAGTTCCAATAATAATTTCCTTTATAATTTTTGAAATGTTCAATAAACCTATATTTTTGGTACTGGCTAATATTAAAGAAATAATATTCTATCTGTAGCTTATTTTGCAATGGTCTGAGATCTTGTCCTAATTATTTAATTATTTTATCTAGACTGGCCACTTATTATATCTCTATCTTTATATGTGCTTTACTTTAGATACATCAGGGACATCTTTATCCAAGTAGATGCAAAGAACTACTTGATGGTCATTTTGATAAAGGATATGAAAGAAAGACAGGGGCCAAGAGTATAGCTTTGGAGAGATATGTCTTGCCTCGTATTTTGTATTTTATTATTATTAGAATTCCCTTTTCTTTACATCCAGTTTAAATGCCACAATTTCACAAGTCAAAATTAATTACTCCTTCCTTTCCTCTAAGAAAGAATGTATCTATGTAACATGTATTGAATTTTGCTATCACCAAACCTCAGGTGGACAGTCAATGGAAATTTCATTCTAAATCTTCCCACAGACCTAAATGGTCTAGTCGCTCAGTAAATATTAGATGAGTATAGAACAGAATGAAAGTTTGTGGCAGATAATTAACATTTGTCTTCTTAAGTAGATCTCGTGGCCTTTCTGAGAATTGTTATCCTTGGAAAATGTCGAAGATTGTCTCCTATGAAAGCTTACTAAATCACTAGAATAAATATATCAAGAATTTTGGAAGTTTGACACATTATATTTTGGTGACAAATATCTGAGTGTTCTGAAATAAGATCTTTTCTAACAACTAAATTGCTATGTTGCAATTGTTTGAATAAGGCTAGAGTTTGTAGTCTGCTGTTTTTTATTTTCCCCATTTATATGTTTACTAAAGTTTGCTACTAATACAAGGAATGTCTCTCTTTCTCTCTAGACAGATGGATAAAGATAGATGATAATAGATGATAGATAGATAGATGCATACACAGATATACATATATGCTCACACATATACATATTTGCGATGGAATAACACTACAAATACTTTTTGTGTGTATAAATGTGTGTGTGTATATATATGCTTATCACTATGTTCCAGAAAATTGTATTTTTATTTTGAGAATAATATAAATATCAATGAAATTACATCTACAAAAGGCTGTTTAATTTCTTACCCAAAGGGTATCACAATAATATAAAAGAGTATTTCACTAAAATCCCTTGTATCGTTCTTTTGTAAACATACCTCTCTCCCTCCCATCTCTGTTTCAAACCTGGCAATCACTAATGTGTTCATAATTCCTAAAATTTTGTCATTTCAATATAAATGTAATCATATAATATGCAACTTTAAGAGATAAGCTTTTTAACTCAGAATATTTCCCAGGTGATTTAGACAAATTGTAACATATATCAATCATTCATCCTTTTTATTGGTACATAGTATTCTATGTTATTTAAGTTTGTTTAACCATTTACCTGTTGAGCAAAATCTGGTTGTTTTTATTGGGGGAATATTATGAATAAAGATATTATGGGCCAGGTGTGGTGGTTCACACCTGTAATCCCAGCACTTCGGGAGGCTGAGGAGGGTGGATCACGAGGTCAAGATATTGAGACCATCCTGGCCAACATGGTGAAACCCTGCCTCTACTAAAAATACAAAAAATTAGCTGGGCATGGTGGCACATGCCTGTAATCCCAGCTACTTGGGAGGCTGAGACAGGAGAATTGCTTGAACCTAGGAGGCAGAGGTTGCAGTGATCCAAGAATATGACATTGCACTCCAGCCTGAGCAATAAGAGTGAACTCCATCTCAAAAAAAAGAAAGATATTATGAACATTTGTTCCTAGACTTTTGTGTGAATGCAAGTTTTTATTTCATTGCTATAAAAAGTAGAAAGTGAAATTACTGAGTCATGTTAGAAAAACATACTTAATTGTATAAGAAATCTCTGGCCAGGCACAGTAGCTCATACTTGTAGTCCCAGCATTTTGGGAGGCCAAGAAGGGCAGGTATCTTGTGGTCAGGAGTTTTAGACCACCCGGGCCAACATGGTGAAGTCCTGTCTCTACTAAAAACACACACACACACACACACACACACACACACACAAATTAGCAGAGCATGGTGGTGCACACCTGTAGTCCCAGCTACTCAGGAGATTGACTGAGAGACGTGTTTGAACCGGGGAAGCAGAGATTGAGTGAGCCAAGATTGTGGCACTGCACTCCAGCCTAGGTGAAACAGTGAGACTCTGTCTCAAAGAAAAAAAAAAAAAGAAATTTTCTAATTTCTTTCCAGAGTGACTCTGTCATTTTATATTTCTACTGACACTGTATGAGAGATTCAATTTCCAATTTCCCCCATCCTTTCAAACACTTGGTATTGTCATAATTTTTAATTTTAGCCATTCTGATAAGTGTATAGTAACATCTTCTCATTGTGATTTTATCTTGCATTTCATTTATGGCTAACAATGCTGAAAATATTTTAATGTACTCATTTGTTATCTGTTTCTCCTCTTTGGTGGAATTCTTTTCATCTTTTTCTGTTATTTTCTAATTAGATTGATGGAACTTTTTAGTATCTGGACTATGGTGGTGGATATATGAACCTACTCAAGTGATAAATAATATAGAACTAAACACATACACATATGTATGAGTACAAGTAACATAGCATATTTGAAAAAGAGCAGTTGATTGTATTAATTCCAGTATCCTCATTGTTATGTTATTCTATACTTTTGAAAAATGTTAATACTTGGAGAAGCTGATGAATTGTATATAAATCTCTTTCTATTATTTCTAACAACTGCAGGAAAATCTACAAGCGCTTTAATAACATTTCAAGAAAAAAAGTGTATGACTATATTATGCCATTAAGACTTCAATATTGTCTCTAGAATGAGACTTGAGAAATGTAATCACTGATTTAATTCACATCAGCTATGCTTCACATGGAACATAATAAAATAAAAGTATCTGGCACCCAATGTTCTTCCATACAAATAAGTCTAAAATAACCTTACAAATGAGAATTGCTTATTTTAAAACTATTTGTTTTTCCATTTGTCTGCTATGCGCCCCTCCATACAGGAAAGTAAAGTCAACGATGTCAAAACTGTTACCGACTCTGTGGAATATGCTATTAATTTTGTTCTGCACAATTAGTGGAAATCCACTGATTAATTTATAAGTTGTAATCTAAGGTATTAAACTTGACTCTTCTATGTAAGAAAAAGGATTATATTTGCACAAGAGAAAGCCTACATCTCTTTGTTTGATTTAACATGCATATGCTTATGCCTGTATCACAACTTTTATGAAATATGAAAGTGACACTAGGAAAAGCAATTTAAAGCAAGAGGACATTGACAAATATCCACCATTGCAGAGATTAAAGATGGAAAAGTTCATACTATTATATGGGAAGCAGAGATCAATGATTTTTCTGAGATAGTTTCTATAAAATGTTAGAAATTGAACAGAGTGCAAGCTGTTGGGAGTGAACCTGCAGTGAGGGAACAGCAGAGCATGTTGAGTATATTTTGCTTAAGGCAACAAGGAATTGTGAGGGAATCTTGAAAAGAATCGGGGAGGGGGGAGACTTCTGGCCATAATAAGAATATAGTTTGTGCATTTCAATATTTCCTTCCCTTCAAAAATGAAAATACTAAGAGTAAATTAAAATGAAATAAAATGAAGTAATATAACCACAAGCAGGAAAAAGATGTCCATGGGCTAGAATATGAATAGAAACACTCTGTAGCAGGCAGGGGCTGAAGCTGTGTGCCTGCTGGGATCAAGGACTGAATATGTGAGGAGAGAGTCTGGAGTTAGAGTTCTTGGATAACAGGGCCCAAAAGTACCTTAGGAATTATTGAAGATCAAAGTCTAGTTCATCTTGTGAAACCAGAAACTTGGGCTCCCTGCCCATTCACAGGGACTAAGAAAAGCTTAGACCAGCTACCTATGGTTTGCATACAATTCCTTGCCATGGTTGTCTAGAGGAAATAAACACAACCAGGCTTGGTGGGGGTGGAGGGGGAAGGGGCCAAGCTATTACTAAATTAGCTCCAATATCAGTAGGTACCTCAGAAAGTCAACTGTAAATTCAAAATATGAGTGGGTGAGCATCAAAAGGTGCTGTTAATCCTTTTAAGGATGAACCTGAGAATGAAAATTTCAGGTTCAAAGTAAATGACTGAAAGTATCACTCAGATTGATAGTCAACATTTACCAAAATGAGGACATACATATACTCTCAGCAAAAATGCAAATCAGAAATATATAAATAGATTTTATTTCCTCAGATACATAAATATAGTACCAACATCCATTGCAATAATATGAATAGGGGACAGAGAAATTATAAATGTGAATAATAAGTTATTAATTACCAGTAGATATATATGAAAGAGAACACATAAATAAGAAAAATAACAAGTTAGGTGAATTGAAATTCATAAGTAGAGCCATAGAATCATAGACCAGAGAGCTTATCGATCAGAATTGATAAATAGAAAGACAATGCTGAAAACTTTGCCCTGAATTAACATACAACATTAACAAATAAAATGTATGAAACATAGAGAAATGGAGACCAAATTATACAATCCAAGCTAAAAAATACTTTAAGAGAAAAAACAGTAGGATTAATATTAATTTTAAAAAATCTGATTTTTAAAAATTTGCATAAAATATCCTTGCCAGCAGCAAATGTGTATGGTGTTTATAAAAAAGCAAACAAAAACAAGTAAAATCTCTATCCTGGCATGGCCTTAATGATCAGAGGAACAGAAGGAAAGGAACAGATCTTCTGGTAGAAAGGAGGTGGATAGAATGTTTGTGTTTGAAACACTGAGTCTGGCATGCTGTGGGCACCCAGGTTCTTACATCCAATTTTCAGTTTCAAACTAGGCAAATTTGGGTCTGGGATGCCCATTGGGTGAAATTGTAGAGTTACTTTTGTTAAGTGTGGGCACATCACATTCAGCCATGTACGGAAAGTTTAATGTTTAGGAAGTATAATAAAGCTTGTAGTGGTGGATAATGTGTTTAATTTACCTTTAACCTTCATCATTAAACAATTATGCTAGAGGAAGTATATAATAGCAGATAACCTATAGGTGAGAATGGAAATTAAAACTTTAGATTTATCTGTTGGTAATTCAGTGAGGATGATCTACGTATGAATGGTTACTTCTTCTTTTGAAAGTTTTTCTATTTTTTTTTTCAACAAAGGGAAGCATTTTAGAACTTTTTGGGGGTTATCATCTTGTAAGGACCCAAAGAGAGTCTGAGATGAGGATGTTCCTACAAGCCCCATAAACCGCCCTCATTAATTACCCCAAGTAAAAGTGTCTAGTACTTGTGACCAATGATCCTGGTTTCCTAAAACTGTCTTATTCTTAGCACTGAAAATTATACCTCCTGAAAAAACCCTCAGATAGTCAGTACATTTCAGGAGACAGAAATAGTCTGCAAGACCTCGACTTTTCATACAATGTGTTTACGAATGAGAATATACTTACGATTTTGTGTTCTGTAAATGAGCTCCATGTAGATGATTGCTTCTGTTGCTTATTCATCTCTCATTGTTAGTTCCCTGCTCTTTAAAAAAATATGATTTGCCTATTCACTTACATAAATTATGGCAGAAGTCTTTCCACATACATCTGCTTCATAATATACATTAAACACTTGAAAAAAAGACCATAAAAACAGAAACATGACTAATTAAAGTATAAAGTTTCTATTTCTTGATATTATCTCATACAAACTAAAATTAAAATCTCTGTGATTTTGATTTTAGTGTTTTTTTATTTTAGTGAAAACATGTTAATTTAATATTTTTATAACATGTTTTAAGTAATAACTCTTATGCGAATTAAAATTGTAAAGCCAAATTTTGTAGGGTGTTGATTCATTTTATTGAGAGAGAAACTGCTTAAGAAATATATTTTATACAAGCTGTACCCATAAAAAATGATTACAGTACTCTTTCTTTTTTATTAAGCTAGATCCAACAGTATTTCTATGTGGCAGGACATTGTTAGCATTTAGTTAACTCACTATAATACTTGCAAGCAATTTAATTAAAATAGTGTATATAAAAGCATAAGTACAAGAATATTATGCATGTTATTTATGTTTTTCTGTCTCTAAAAGTACACTGTAAACCTTGTTTGTTTTTTTCTACCAAAACAAGCCTCAATTTCTAAATAAGTAAAGATTTACTACAGAAGTATATGTTAATTCTATTTGTGACTTGTCTCAGTTACAACTATCTCATCTAGACAATGTAGCCTTTTCTCTTGTACTGTATTTAAGTACAAACTTAAATACGAACTTGCACTGTATTTAAATACAAACTTAAGAAGGCATTATCTTCAATAATATAAACAAATCTATTTTGGCATGAAAGACACTAGATTTATTATTGATTTTTCTTTAGCACTAAAAGGAAATTGTCTGTGAACATCTTCTCTTTTAATAAGATTATAGCACTGAATATAATCAAATATAATTCCTCTTCTCTCTTCCATTGCTTATATCAAGATGGTAAATATTGCAATATTTATTAGTGAGTTTCCAGTATAGCAGAGTTGTAGACATACAGATGTTTGCTTTCCCTTCTGTCTTCCTTTGTTTATTTGCCTTTTTCTTATCTGTTTTTGTAACTGGAATATGGAAAGTTCCACAGAATACCAATAAACATTATATCAAAAATAATCTTCATCAAAATTATTTTTAGCAACTGAATGAATGCATCAGTTTATATTGACTTTAGGTATTCACCTGTTTGAATCTGATAAAGACAAAATACCTGATCCTTAAATAGCAAAAGACTATACACTCAGGGTGTTATCAAATTTATCAAGTCATAGAATGGGGTGAGCATAGCTGTAATTTATTTTATGATAGTAACTATTCGTTCAAAACTGGCTTTGAACAGGTACAAAAGGAAGACATAGTTCACATGATGAAGAACTCTGGATTCCTATGTCACTTACCTCAGCTGACCTGACATGTTTATCTCAAACCCTGCCTGTAATTTATATGCAGTTCCTTCATGAAGGAGGAAAGAGTAAAATCCTGATTTATAGATATCAGTACAGTAGGTTGGTACTAGCTGGGGAAAGATATCCTACGGAATTAAAATTCATCTCAAGGGTGGCCCAAGACACAGTGATGAAATAAAACCCATTGTTTTGTGGAGAAAATATCTAAGGTATGGATATACCTTGAACCTCGGGCAGTGGAGAATGGCTGCATTATTTGGTTAGAGGTCTAGATTGCAAGACTCAGAACAAGGTTACCAGGGAATAGGTGCCCAGATGCACATATACAATCTAGAACAAACATTGCAGACATTTTTTGTCTCATATTAATAGCTAACAAATAGTATCTGCTACAAACTAGTCTCTCAAAAACTGGATGTATTGGATGAATTATCACAGGATTGTCAATCTAACTCTTTCCTAGATTATTCTGGTACTTGTACCATGTACATAAGGACAGAATAACCATTAGGAAAGAAAAGAAATGCATTCTTTTTTTTAAAATTGCACTTTAGGTTCTCGGGTACATGTGCAGAACATGCAGGATTGGTGCATAGGTACTTACATTGCAATGTGGTTTGCTGCCTCCATCCCTGTCACCTATATCTGGCATTCCTTCCCATGTTATCCCTCCCCAACCTCCCTACCCCTACGCTGTTCCTCTCCTACTTCTGAAATTGAGGCAGTAATTAATAGCCTACCAACAAAGAAATGCCCAGGACCAGAAGGATTAACAGCTGAATTCTATCAGAAGTACCAAGAGAAGCTGGTACCATTTCTTTGGAAACTATTCCCAAAAATAGAAAAAGGGACTCCTTCATTAACTCATTGTATGAGGCCAGAATCATCCTGATTCTGAAAGCTGGCAGAGACAAAGCAAAAAAAATTCTGTCTAATATCCATGATGAGCATTGATGCAGAAATCCTCAATAAAATGCTGACAAATCTAATCCAGCAGCATCTCAAAAAACTTATCCACCACAATCAAGTTGGCTTCATCCTGGTTCAACATACACAAATCAATAAACGTAATCTATCACATAAACTTAACCAATGACAAAAACCATGATTATCTCAACAGATGCAGAAAAGGTCTTCAATAAAATTCAACACCCCTTCATGCTAAAAACTCTCCATAAACTAGGTATTGATGGAACATATCTCAAAATAATGAGAGCTATGTATGACAAACCAATAGCAAATAGCATACTGAACAGGCAAAAGCTGGAAGTATTCCCTTTGAAAACCAGCACAAGACAGGTATGCTCTCTCTCGTCACTCCTATTCAACATCAAATTGGACATTCTGGCCAGGGCAGTGAGGCAAGAGAAATAAACAACGGATATTCAAATAGAAAGAGAGAAAGTCATATTGTCTCTGTTTGCAGATGACATGATTGTATATTTAGAAAACCTTATTGTCTCAGCCCCAAAACTCCTTAACCTGATAAGTAACTTCAGCAAATGCTCAGGATACAAAATCAATGTGCAAAAATTACAGTCGTATCTATACATCAATAATAGGCAAGCAGAGAGTCAAATCATGGGTGAAATCCCATGCACAATTGATACAAAGAAAACAGCGTACCTAGAAATACGACTTGTATATGACATGAAGAACCTCTTCAAGGAGAACTATAAACCACCGCTCAAGGAAATAAGAGGACACAAACAAATGAGAATACATTCTGTGCTCATGGATAGGAAGAATCAATATTATGGAAATGGCCATAATGTCCAAAGTGATTTATAGATTCAATGCTATTCCTATAAAGCTACCATTGACTTTATTCACAGAACTAGAACAAAATTACTTTAAATTTTATGTAGAACTAAAAAAAAAACCTGTATAGCTAAAAGAAAAAAGCTAGAGGCATCACGCAGCCTGACTTCAAACTATCCTACAAGGCTACAGTAACCAAAACAGCATGATACTGGTACCAAAACAGAGATATAGACCAATGGAATAGAACAGAGACCTCAGAAATAACACTACACATTGACAACCATCTGATCTTCAATTAGCCTAAAAAAAACAAGCAATGGGGAAAGGATTCCCTATTTAATAAATGGTGTTGGGAAAACTGGCTAAACATATGCAGAAAACAGAAACTGAACTCCTTCCTTACGCCTTATACAAAAATTAACTCAAAATGGATTAAAGACTTAAATGTAAAACCTAAAACCATAAAAACCCTAGAAGAAAACCTAGGCAATACCATTTAGGCCATAGGGATAGGCAAGGACTTCATGACTAAAACACCAAAAGCAACTGCAACAAAAGCCAATATTGACAAATGGAATCTAATTAAACTAAAGGGCTTCTGCGCAGCAAAAGAAACTATAATCAGAGTGAACAGGCAAATTATAGAATGGGAGAAAAATTTTGTAATCTATCCGTCTAACAAAGGTCTAATATCCAGAACTTAAACAAATTGACAAGAAAAAAACAACCCCATCAAAAAGTGGGCAAAAGATATAAACAGACACTTCTCAAAAGAAGACATTTAAGTGGCCAACAAACATATGAACAAAAGATTATCATTACTGGTCATTAGAGAAATGCAAATCAAAACCACAATGAGATACCATCTCAAACCTGATAGAATGGCAACCATTAAAAACTTGGGAAACAACAGATGTTGGTGAGGATGCTGAGAAATAGGAATACTGTTGGTGGGAGTGTAAATTAGTTCAACCATTTTGGAAGACAGTATGGTGATTTCTCAAGGATCTAGAAATAGAAATATCATTTGACCCAGCAATCTCATTAATGAGTATATATCCAAAGGATTATAAATCATTCTATTATAAAGACACATGCACACATATGTTTATGGTAGCACTGTTTACAATAGCAAAGACTTGGAACCAACCCAAATGCCCATCAATGACAGACTGGATAAAGAAACTGTGGCACATATACACCATGGAATACTATGCAGCCATAAAAAGGATGAGTTCATGTCCTTTGCAGGGACATGAATGAAGCTGGAAACCATCATTCTCAGCAAACTAACAAAGGAACAGAAAAACAAACATGGCATGTTCTCACTCATAAGTGGGATTTGAACAATGAGAACACATGGACACAGGGAGGGGAACATCACACACTGGATCCTGTTGTGGGGTGGGTGCCAAGGGAAGGGAGAGCCTTAGGGCAAATACTTAATGCACCTAGATGATCTGTTGATAGGTACAGCAAACCACCATGGCATATGTATACTATGTAAAAAACCTGCACATTCAGCACATGTATCCCAGAACTTAAAGTGAAAAAGAAAAAAAAGAATCATTCAAGAGATGTTGGCTCTTACTAATCAAAGTTATATAACATACAAGATATGGTCCAATTTACATATTTTCTCAGCTTTAGACTTGCTTGTTGATTTGCTCCATAATGGCCCCAGAGATGGTTTACTCCTATATTTTTGCAGCCACTGTTGCCACCACTTCAGAACAATAATCTTACATGTGTGTGGTGACAGATAAGTAGAGACAGCTATACCAGCACATTAGAAGGTCTGGATGGGCAGAGCCTCTGGCATGACCCCAAAGTCTTAGGTGACACGCAAAGTAACACATCTTTGACATACAAGCTGCTATGACCTGCAGAAAGGCTTTTACCAATGGTAAATGGAAACTGGGATAGAACTAGTAGAGAGATTATTTTCTCTTCTTACCTTATTGAATTTCTCTCAGACGTGGTATTTCTATTTAGGTTTCTGAGGCTGTCCCGCAATCAGCTGTGCTTAGTGAGAACTCATGCTCCTTCTTGTATTTGCTTTTTCTATTTTTCTTTGTCACTTGCCTTTATTCTTTACTTTTGCTTCCCTTGGATTACAAATATCTGTAATGTGATATCATTATATCTTTGGCCTCAGTCTCTCTTTACTAGTCAACTGAGCCATTGAACTATTTAGTTATTTTATGTTGGTAAACATTTCACAATTTCTTTGCATGTAAGACTCAACCCATTAATTTGAATGAGAACTGTACAACACAAAAACCAATACATATTCTGGGAATTTAATAGGTGGTAAAATTTGGTTTGAAAGATTAGGTCTCATTATGGAAAAATTATTGTTTGATGAATATTTTCTCTTGCTGTTTGCAGACCTCTCTTGGGGCCCAAATTTCCCCCTGTCCCCCAAGGTGCTGTCACTTGATACCTAAAATTTTCTGTCAGAGGAGAGAAAAATCCTTCATTTTTAATTACTATCAGCATCCTGAGTATATGGAACTTTGATTGGAATTTTGTACAGTGGGTTAAAATAATAGGTCTCTTCTCGAAATGAGAAAACATAGAGATACCAATTTCCTTTACTTGACAGGCTGTGGATTTTTCTTCTGATGCAATGCTCAATTCTAAAGTCATCAATTCTGAAGTTCAATCCATAGAGAAATTAAGCCACTCACTTTAGAGTGATAAAGTGTTTCTTGTCAGCCTCGAGGTCATTCAAAATGTCTCTCAATTCTTCCAACCAGTCATCCCCTTGCAGCATTCATGAGTAGGGTTCATTTCTTTCATAAGAAGTTATTCAGCTAATAAAATTCGTAGAGTGACTCTCCTGAATTCTTTTGTGGTTTAAACTTAAATTTCCCCTTCCCTGATAACAGGCTGTACCATGAGAGTGGAAAAAAAATCCTATTTTAAAATAAAGTACTGTGAGGTGCGTTTC
Source organism: Leontopithecus rosalia (assembly GCA_028533165.1). Taxonomy (NCBI): domain Eukaryota; kingdom Metazoa; phylum Chordata; class Mammalia; order Primates; family Cebidae; genus Leontopithecus; species Leontopithecus rosalia. The sequence goes on from CM052654.1 coordinate 63,202,236, forward strand.
CATAGGAGCAAAAGGACAGCTACGTTTTATCAGACAGAAGCATAATTCCCAGTGGGCACATCAATATAAACCCATTTTTGTTTATTACCATTGGAGGAGGCACTTATTATTATTAATAAAATTAATATTTCTCTTGAATGGTCTGTTTGTCCTTCTGAAACCTTGACTATCTTCATAAGAAAAGATTTATTGGTCTTCAATTTACACAACATGGAAACATGCCACAAGAGTAAACAGGATCACTTTTGTACCAGACTTTAAAGACCAGTCTGATGTTATTTAGAAACTCAGCAGGGAGAATAAATACATCTGATATCTGTTGTCTGACTTACACTATTTCTTCACATTTTATGTAATCCTAGCAAGCTGGAGTTGCAACTTTACTTACTGGGTGACAATCTGAGGATGCTGAAAGGGACATGGATGCAACACAGAACTCAAATAATGTTTCTCACTGCTGTCACTTCCCAAAATTTTAGTTAGTCACAAAATTTAGCTCACAGACCTCCTATCTATCCCACCTATTGCCATAAATTTGAGAAACTTTATTATTCAAATGAGCATTCTCTGGACCTCATAAACAAAATTTATCTTAATACGCCTTTACCTATATACAAGTATGATTGCCTTCCAACATTTGTGCTCACAAATACCTGTTCTACCTCAGAAATTTTTAATGGCAATTTATCCACTGATAGTATAATCTTTCATCTTCTCAGGCCTTATAGTATTTTGTTAATTCTATTCTGTTTATTTTATTCCCTTTTAGTCCATTGTTTTTATCATAGATGACCAGTGTCATTTTTCTTCTTCTAGATTGATTTGCAAATTAGGTGTTGTTTTTAGTGAGACATGTGATGTATTATGTATGCAATTACCTAATTGGCAATAATGAAAATGTACTGTTTGCTTGAAGTTTTGAAACAAATGTTACAAAATTTGGAATCAAATTATTTAATAAAAATTTTTGCGTCATAATTGTCAATAGAACTTGATTAGGATAGTGAATTATTTCACTGAAACCATAACATAATCCTAAATATCAAACAAGTAAACAATGTAAAATTTTAAAGCTTCCTGCTCTTAATTTTGAAATATTTTAATTTTGTTTAACTCATATGCAACTTTTCACTTTTTATAGAGTATGTCCAGAGTCCAGAAAGGATAAACCACTGCCCAGATCTGTCCTGGCATCTCCACTGTTTTGCCACAGCTGCTCTTTTATGCTAATGTTGTGCAATTTTACATAGTTAAGACAATACAAATGGCCTGTCCTAAAAATCTAAATCCTCAATGCAGAACTCATCATTTGTCCATGTTCTGATACATGCCCATTTCTGTTTCTGTCAGTTACTCTTTCATACTTCACCACTTTATGCAGGGAGAAAAGAGTTCAAATAATTTATATATATCCGGCTCCCTTCTTATTTAATGCTTGAATAATATAAAACAAAAATGTTAAAACTGATTTAAATTGTAGGGAAGAAAGGCAGACTGGAGTAGCTTTGGTTACAAATACATGTTTTGGCCAGAGAAGGCAAGGCATTTTTATTGAGAGTTCAACCTGTCACATGTAATCTCCCAAAGAAAAAATGAAATGTTTTTTTCCAAAAGAAAGTAAAATGAGGCTTACTTAGAATCATAGTTAGCCTTTTTCTACAAACAAAGTTTGAAGAGGAATACACTCAGGTTTTCATCTAGTTCTTATACATTTTCATTTTCACACTTAACCTCTTACATTATTTTACCAAATTAATACAGTACGTTAGAGGTAGATCTGAGACAATAACTGGAATATGTCTGTAACTAAAAGTTTGTATGCTATTTATCAACATTTTTTTGATGCTGTTGACTTTGTTGTAGAGCATGTGGCTGTAGCTATTTTCATTTTCTCCTCTATATCTAATTCTGAATGTTGTTTTCTAAGGAGCAGAAATTCTCTGGAATTGCATTTCATAAATTTCAGGATTATGTAAGACATGCGCATGATACACTTGGTTTTAATTAGTCATCATGGAGAACATGCCCTGGCCACTTACTAGTTGGATAAACTCTCTATCCCAGTATTCTCTTCTGAACATGAGGATAATAAAATTACCACTTCACAAGAGTGTGGTGAAGATTAAATGAGGTAACACATGTAAACACTGAGAAAAGTTTCCATTACAAGATCAATTCTCAGTAAGGGTTTCTGAGAATAGTACTCCTATTCTTAGTACTCTTAGTACTCCTATTCTTAGTACTATGACCACCACCACCATGACCATTTCATTATCATTATCATCACTTCTTACAGTTTGTCTTTTCTCTGCTATGAGAATGTGGAGCCTATGTAGTGATATTGTCTCCTTTTTGTCCCATTCTGATGATCCTTTTTTGTAAATAGTTAATCATTTTATTTTTCATTTATGATTAACTTTTTGTGTTATTCCACAGAGGATCTGAATGGTCCATGTTTAAAGACATAGCTACAGCAGAATCATGGCAAACTAAAGAAAATAAATCATGTAATATAGGAAGAAGATGAAGGGGATAATTTTGATGGAGGCTAACATTTTATGGGCACCTATTACGTGCAAGGCACAGGGCCAAATGTTTTATTTTTTAAATGTCAGGGAATTTTGCCCCAGGTTGGCTCATATTGAGAGTCTCCCTATATCTGATTTAAATGATGAAATATGAGACTTTACAGCTGATAATATTTAGATGAGATTCAGGACTTTGAGTTGATTTTGTAAATGGTTGAGACAGTTTAGCGTTGGTGGAATGTGATGAATATATTTTGCATGGAAGATAGATATAAATCCTTGGGGGTCAGAGGGTAGATTGTGTTAGGACCAAAAACTCCCCCAAAATAGGTCTTAATCCCTGGATCCTGTGAATGTTACCTTTCATGGAAAAATAAAAATAAAAAAAGAAAGGACAGAATGTGTGATTAAATTAAATGTATTGAGAGGGAAGAATTGTCCTGGATTATTTGGATGAGTCCTATATGTAACTTTGAGTGCCGTATAAGAAGGAGACAGAGGGAGATTTGATACAGAAGAAGAAAAGGCAATATAACTACTAAGGTAGAGATTGAACTGATATAGCTACAAGTCAAGAAATGCTGGTAGTTGTCAGAAGGTGAAGGTAGCAAGCAATGAATTCTCTTTTACAGCCTTTGTAGAAAGAGTGCCCTGTTCCCACCAGATTGATGTTTTCCCATTGAAACTGATTTCAGATTTCTACTTTCTTCACATTAATAAAAGAAAAGTCAAGCATCAGTATCAAAAAAAATAGCTCTTATTTGACCTTTGTCATACATGTATCTACAACTTAAGACTATCTCATTTCAAAGAAAAGTTTTGGAATTCATTGTATTCTAAGTACCCTTCTGTAACTCATGCCCCAGTGCTAGACAAAATTGATTCTGCCCTCACCATTCCAATGATAATGCTGTCACCAAAATCACTGGTTACGAAGATAATGCTTTCGACAACTCGGTATTTTGAAGTCATTAGAAACACAGGCTTTCAAGTTACAAATACAATTTTTCAACTAAAAATGAAACTTTTGGAAAGTAATGTTTCTTCCCAGAACCTATATTTTTTCTTTAAGAAAATGGTGGTAATAGGAACACCTATCATGACATTCATGGTCTTCAAACCCCATTTTATTAATCTTATATTCCACCAAAGAGCCTGGATCTCCAATCAAAATTTTTTTGCTATTCAACTTATGAAAATGATCTCAACACTGAAAAAAAATTGAACTAGGAAATTTTAGAAGACATTCTGGCTACCACTCTAATGTTTCCAACTTTTAATTTTGCAATGTAAGGATATTTCAAAGACTACATATTCCATAAGGTAGTATTGATGCTCCATTTTTAAGAGGATATTTTAACTGCAAAACAGGCAGATAGAATAAAGGAAAGTTCTTTATATTTAATAAATTTTACTTTCATAATCCCATATTACTAATAAATTTAACCTTATGCATAAAATATACCAATTGATAAAAAAATGTGTGGGCGTGGCTCTCATTTATAGGTGACCTGTGTTTTTCTGCCTCTGTGTCTGAACTAATATTTCTCCCTTTATCTGGTTTAGTTTACTGGTCTGAGCCAGTTTCAGTCCTGCTTTTAATTTAAGGATCATACAAAAGTTTATATGTGAAGCTTTGCCTAATTTCTTGCTCTCAGCCAGAATTAAAAATAAAATCTAGTTCTAAAAATGGCTTTTTAAAAATTTTTAAGTTCAGCAGTAAATAAGTGGGTTTGTTATTAAATACATAGATAAACTTGTATCATGATGGTTTGTTGCACATATTATTTAATCACCCAGGTATTAAGCCTAGTACCCATTAATTTTTTTCCTGAATCCTTTCCCTCTCTCCATCCTCCACCCTCCAATAGGCCCCAGAAACTAAAACAAAACAAAATAAAAACTTTTAATGAAATAACCTCTACATTTGCAACTGAGGCCAGAGATCCTGAGAAGGGAAATGATGCATTAAAGGTCATTAATTGTGAGAATATTAAAGTTTGGTCTAATGTCTGGTTTTCCTGGTGTGCCCAATTCCTTGCCCATGATTACAAACACTCCTGTCAGGGGCTAAGAGGACATCAACTGGAGTTAAAGGGGAACAGATAGCTGAGGCTGGTCAGTAGCATAGATCTGAACCATGGAGAAACCCAGAGCACAAAGATGAGCAGCATGAAATTGGTGAATTAGGCACTAGGGTGCTTGGAATCTTGCCTCAGATAAGGGACAGAGATCATTTTACAAATTCAGACTTATTAGAAAATGTATCTCCCAAGAAAGTATTAGGAACTTAATACCAAATGTAATAGTGTTAGGGGGTAAGTCTTAATTGGAGGTGTTTAAATCATCAAGGCTCCACCCTCAGGAATTATAAAAGGACTGGAGGTTGTTGGTTTGATCTCTTGCTCTCATGAACACTGTATGATGATGCATCAAGAAGGCCCTCACAAGATGTGGCCTCTCAGCCTTGGACTTCCCAGCCTCTAAAACCATAAGCCAAATATTTTTTTTTGTTTGTTTTATCAGTTACCCAGCATTTGGCATTCTGGTATAGCAGCACAAAAGTGGACTCAGATAGTGCCTTAAAGGTTGTCTGCTGTTTTTCTCTAGCCAGTAAAGCCTTGAGAATAACCTCTATCTGAGATTATAAAATCAGGTCTTCAAATATAGAATAATCTGTATACCACATGAAATCTCTCACACAGAGTATTCTCCTTGTTGATGTTTGACTGCAGTCTCATTTTTGATGGCACAATAAACAAGATCAAAAAGATCCTCATCCTCATAAAGTTTATAGTCTAGTAGGTCAAGATTATAGCTTGTAAGCTGGAATTGTATTTAAAGAGGGAAATGTTGACAACTTGTACGCAAAAAAATTGGAGGGAAAGGGCAAGGAAGTGTGTTTCCAGAGGTAAATGCATGCATATCTGCTACTCTGACATTTAGGCACTACCAAAAACGGGGACTGTAGACATATCAGAGCTTCTTTGCTGATGAGACCTGAGACATCATGATGAGGTTTGAGATTGGTTCAGGAAGTTCTTAGAATCAGAGGGTCTGAACTTGGTTACAAGCTACTGCTCAAAGTGGATGAGTGTCTTTTTCTTGGCTTTCCATGGTTCAAATATTTTTATCTTACCAATTTCATGAATACACCTTTTCTTGATGATATATCATCTTTATGATCTTTTCAAGTCAAGAACACCTAAGGATTTTCTTATTAAAATATAATTTACCGTAGTTCCTGAAACAAGTAATAAGTTGTTGCAATGAATGATAGAATAATGTCTCTTTCTCATTTCAATATAACATTTGTTTATTCTACTAACTTATAGAATTTGTGTTGTTTTTACTTACATCTTGTTTTGCAATTAGGAGACCATGAGTATAGGAAGACCTCTTTTCTGGTTTTGAATCTTTGATTAAAGGACTGGATGCCTTAGGAAAAACATACTGGTTCTCATTTATTTAAGTTTCTTATCAGAAAAATGCTGTTAGATTAAATGATCCAAAAGTTAATTTATATATTAAGGTTATAAAATCAAATATATGAAAGAAAAATAACGATGACCATTTTCTAGAAAAAAATTACAGAATTTATACTTACTATTTCAATTAAAACTTTCAAGAGCTCTATGAAGTAGGTATCATTATTTCCATTTATAGGATAAGGAATTTGAGGCTATGAGAGGATATGTATCTAAAACAAGGTCAACAGTTGCTGAGTAGTGTGGATCATCAGTTGGAACCTCTACTGTCTAAGTTAGATCCTAATCACTTTACTATGACACAATCCATAAATATAGGATTTACTTAATATACTGATGGACTGTATTTAAGAAAAGATGAGAGGGTCCCATTAGCTATGACATATTATCACAAGTTTCTCTCAGTTTCTTTGGGACTTAAAGTGGATGCTACCAACATAAATAAATATTTGGAAAAAAATGGATGACACTATAAAGTGTTGAAGTGATATCACCTGTCATGACACTCTATGTTCTCTACATTCGGCATGTAAACATATCTCTTTAAAGGGAAGAAAAACAGTGTATAGGAAGGAGATTGGTCAGCACATTAGAGATCAAAGGGAGATCACTCTGGAGAAAGTCAGGGTTGGTGGAGAACATATTCTGCTGCCAGCAGAATGATTACTTATAGAGCAACCTTTCTGAGGTTGTCACTCTGTCATTAAAATCCAAATGTTTAAATCTCTCAAGTATACTCTGACACCAATACCATGGACTGTTTCTAAACAGAAAGAATTATGCTTATTTTTTAACCTACAAATATCAATTTTTTTTTCTTTTATTAATTTTGAACATGATGATTTAATTGCTAATAACTTCCATTTGTAGCAAGTGAGAGTCTTGATTGTCCCAATCTTACCTGGTTCATAAAGCAAATAAGTTGAATATCTGTAATATTCAGTAGTACAGAATGGAGGAGGCCTGTTTCACTATTGCATATAGGATATATGACTGAGCTGGCGAAAGAAATGACTAGGTTGTAACGAAGTGTTGAGGTCCCTGATTAGAAGGTCGAGTGAGAGTATCTGCAAGTCAGGGATTTGCTCTCCAAATCTGAAACCCTTTAAACTAAGACCTTGTGTTAAACTAAGCAAGGATATAAAAAGGCACAACAGTATTCTGAGGAAAGACAGACACAGACTTACAGCATGGAGGCATTTTAGAGAAGCAGAGGGGAAGATAGAACAATTGTTGCCCAGTGTTTTCACTGTTAATATTTTATTGAGTTGTAATTTTAAAGGAATTTTAATATGTGGAACAGATAATGATATAGATGTTCTGCTTCAGTTCTGTAAGTCTGTTCTTCACTTTCCTTGATATCTGATGATGGTTTTATGTGGAACTATATCGACTCTGCAGACCACAATGTAAATATACATTCAGGTTAGAAAAATAAGTTAAACTTTGAATGTTGATTAATGACCTTGTGTGGACAGCTAAATGGTAGGTTAAGAAAATCATAGCTCACCCTTAAGTATTCATGGTTAAATATCTCTGTAGCTAATTGATGGAAAAGTACTTCCCAGTATATCTCAAAATAAAATGATAGATTAAAATTCTCTGGATTCTATAGCTCTCAGCCACAGAGCTCTTTGATGTACAGAAAGCCAGATACTGAGTTTGAGTTGTGAGAGGTCATTCCACATACATGGTCATTACCTTCTGCATAAGTGGAATAAAGCTCCCGTTCCTTGGAAATTCATCAGTATTTTTGCACACATCCCCTTCTTTTTACATAAAAGGGACCCAAATGTTTTTACGTTCAATGCGTTTACCTTTGTTTTTTTCAGTAGGTGAAGTTCATGCCGTAGTAAGCTTCAGTTTTCACAAAGCTGCTCCCTGTTCGCATCAGTTCTATGCAGGCACAGCCTTATATGTGTCTACTCTAAAAAAGTCACTCGCTGGCATTAGGGTAAACACCGAAGAAAGAAACCCTGCTCATATGTCATATCATATTGCATAATAGTGTGATATCTGAAAATAATTATTTCGGTTTCTAACATTTAAAAAGACACTGTTCTACTGTTTCCTTGAGGTGGCACATTTTCTTTTTTTATGGGTTATTTTTGTAGCTACTTCTATTTATTTTTTAAGTTTACCCACAATTAATTTTTTTTTTAATTTTAGTTTAAGTTCTGGGGTAACAGAGCATTTTCTTCCTGGCTTTCCAGAGGAGGAGGGGCCTGTTCCTCTTGTGGTGAATGTATGAGGACAAATTCTTAGGAGGCTTTGTCCTAAGGGTTTTAAATTCTTCAGATTTCAGCTATAACCAACTTGAGAGAATAAAACACAGGTGTAAATAAAAACTGCATACCAAAAGAAAATACTCTTTCTTCAAAAGTGCTAGGCATTTGGAGAAGAAAAATGAATCTTTGCAACATTGGGACAGCAAATAAAAGTCAAAATCATTAAAAGTTAATGATGTAGGGTGCAGATAATGAGAAATAGAAATGGAATTCATAGAGACATATTATATTTTTGATGCATGGCAAAATTTAATGCATAATGAACATTACTCAACAGTTCCCAGAGCTATTTTTAAGCCAAGTGCCTTTAAAACTCAAACCCATTAACCATTCATGATCCCCAAGCCATGTGTTTCCTACAGTTAGAAACATTTATGTTATGTGGGTAAACTGCTTGCTAATAGAAACACAGGCTATTTTGTATTGTAATAAAGACAGCACCATTTTACATAATATCATTTGCTCTTTCATTTTGTAAGCACTAAGTGAAGGGTAGTGAATTGGTAAGCAAGACAAGCATAGAACCAATCTTGAAAGACTTGTGACTACCCTGATAAAAAGAAGGAGAAAAAGACTCACTGTGGCTCACGCCTGTAATCCCAGCACTTTGGGGGGCCAAGGTGGGGGAGATCACTTGAGGTCAGAAGTTCGGGACTAGTCTGGCCAACATGGTGAAACCCCCATTTTTACTAAAAATACAAACATTATCCGGGCATGGTGGTGCGCCTGTAATCCCAGCCTCTTGGGAGGCTGAGGAAGGAGAACCATTTGAATCCAGGAGACTGAGTTTGCAGTGAGCTGAGATCCCGCCATCGCACTCCAGCTTGGTGACAGAGTGGGATTCTGTCTCAAAAACAAAACAAAACAAAAAAAAAAAGAAAAAGAAAACACTTCATGCTGTGTGAGACTGGCAACTACTCAGGATTGAGGAAAATGCAGAAATTGCTAACTAAATTTTACAGAAGAGGAAATAGTGCCTTAGAGGTGTATGGCACTGTTCGTTTACTCACAGTTGGTAAGCAGCAAAGTCCAATCCATGTGTCGAGTTGCCTTGTGTTCTTTCTACCACATCTTATTTTATTTGCCACCTGAGAGTTGAGAGTAGAATTTGAAGTTTGATGTTACACTCCTGGCAAAATTTCAATGTGTATTTAAAATCCCTCCCCTTTTGTCTAAGCCTCCTCAGAACATAAAGTTAGCATGAAAAATATTAGCAATATTGTTTTTCACATACCAATTCACAACAATAAGCACTCAACACAGCTTCAACATCTCCAAGGTGCGAGCTAGACAATTTTTGTTATTAAATAAATCTATAAGTACATATATGGCCTTAATTCATATTTAATTTATTTCCAATATGTACATAAGAAATTAGTTTTATGGAAAAAAATAGATGGTATATATTGAAAAAGAAAAGCGACTAATGAATAATTGCACCTCAGTGGGGTTATTTTTGTTTTAATTTTTAATGCAAAGATTAAATGAAATATGTATGTAAAATACATTTTAAATTATAAAATGCATGATATTTCTATCAATTTCCAGCAACATCATATAGAAACATCAATAGACTAATAATCGAAGTAGGTGTCCCCTACCCAACCTCTCTTATTACCCCTTTCAGTCTGTCTTGCAATTGACAGAGTAACATTTAGCAATGCCTACTTATTCATTAGCCCCATCTGACAATCTTCTGTGTCTCTTTGGAATCTGTAGTGTTAAAACTCCTCTTTTTTGCACATAAAACTATTCCTTATCTGGCAGTTTATCTTTTCATCTCTTCTTTCTTCTCTTCTTGGCTCTCAACCCTCAAGTGATAGTAAGCATTCAGTTCTCCTAACATGCATAAGCATGTTGTTTTGTCCCTTTGTATATTTTCATATAAGATTTCCCTTGAGTAGTATTTAATACTGTGAGCCTGTGGAATATATTTTTCAACCTAATTAAATATATATATATATATGTATATATATATATGTATATATATATATACATATATATGTGTATATATATATATGTATATATATATTTACTTTTTTAAATTTCACTTTAAGTTCTGGGATACATGTGCTGATCATGCAGGTTTGTTATATAGGTATACATGTGCCATGGTGGTTTGCTGCACCTATCAACCCATCATGGAGCTTTCAAGCCCCACATGCATTAGGTATTTGTCCTAATGCTCTCCCTTTCTTTCCTTGCCCCTACCCCTCAACAGGCCCTGGAGTGTGATGTTCCCCTCCCTGTGTCCATGTGTTCTTATTGTTCAACTCCCATGTATGAGTGAGAACACGTGGTGTTTTGGTTTTCTGTTCCTGTGTTAGTTTGCTGAGAATGATGACTTCCAGCTTCATCTATGTCCCTGCAAAGGACATTAATGCATTCTTTTTCATGGCTGCATAGTATTCTGTGGTGTATATGTGCCACATTTTCTTTATGAGCAGTCTATCATTGATGGGCATTTGTCTATTTCAGCACTATTTTACAGTAGCAACCTAATTATATTTTAACTCATTTTTCAGCTAAAATTTTAGTTTTCCCTGAGTATTACAAATAGAAATGTCATCCCTTTCTCAATGTTGTAATAATTAGTGATTGTATCATTTATTTCTTTGTATTGTTAAACAGAACTTATGGTAAGCCACCATTTTGGACTGAGCTCCTACACGAGGCCTCAACAGACCACACAAAACCAAAATGGAGTCACTCATGCTAAATGCTGCATAAACAAATTTAAAGGAAACAGGTAGATCCTCAAACAGACCAGTCATTCCTGAAAACAGGAGCTCACATTCTCTCTGACTCAGATTAATAAGGAGGTGCCCTCTGCTTTAATCCGTTCAAAAAAGTAGCCTGAATTACCAGTCAGGTGTTTTTTTCTATTGTTTTTTTCCTTGCATCCACCTTACAAAGCCCACTATTCTGCCATTGCCCGGTGGAAGCCCTCACTCTATGTTGTAGAATGGAGGTTGCTTTGATTTGTGAATCACAAACACATGCCAATGACATCTATAACTAAATTTGCCTTACTATTTTCTTTGACAGTATTTACCATACTGATGGCAGATAATATCATATCCGTATTTGTGATCCTAGCACTTACTACCAAGAGAAGTTCTTGGCATGTTTTATCATTATCATAGATACTTGTTTTGATTTTAGTTTGAATTCCCTGGAAATAGACTCTGAGATGAATAAGTCCGTGAAGAGAGTTTACTGGTAAATGTTTGCAGGAGATACACATGTTAGGAACTGAGGAAGGCAGACATTCAGTACAGGGAAAAGCTGACCTGGAGTGTGGTTGCAACTGAGATCTTAGCTGCTGTCACAGGAATTTCTGGAATCGAGATGGCTCTTCAGAACTGTCCTGAATTGAGGCAAGGAGTCTTGGCCTTAATTAAATGTATCACTCAGTTTCTGACTGTGTTGATTCCCTTGAAGGAGACATAATTTTGAGTGAGGAGTTTCCTGAAGCTGAGGGCAATTGCTCAGTAAGAATGGCAATTGTAAGCTCTCAGCTGTTAATATTCCCAGGAGCTGGTAAAGGAGGCATCAACTCTGAAGATGAGATTTGTGGTTCACTTTAGCATTTAACACACTGCTCAAAATACACTGTGAATAAAGTTCACAATGAGGGTGTAAATGTAATATAGAGAAAATAGCCTCGGAGGACTTAGTTTTCCAGGCTATTCAGAGATCCCAGTTCACTCTGTTCTGTTGAAGTCATTTACTTCATCTGCATTATGATAACTTGCTTTTTCTTGAATGGAAGCAAAAATAGAAATAATTTTCCACTCCTGCATAAATTAACAGTGTTTTCAACTAACATTCCATGTAAATAATGAGGATATTTATACTGAATGTTTCTTAGTCACTATTCACATTGGGTTAAGTTGGATTTATTAACACTATCACTACTACTGCTAATATTAATAATAGGATGAAATGAATGAAGAAGAAAATATGAAAGAGGAAAAGACTCAAGTAATATTTCTTACGTTATTTATACCACTTAAAATTGTGAAAATGTTTTCAAAATGTTTTCTCATGTTTCCATTATAGTCTTATGACGAAGGCTCAAAAATTTTGTCTTTTCTCATTTTAATTTTATTAGAAAATTGAGGAGCAGAAGAATGTAGTAACAACAGAAGTCTCAGAATCCATAAGAATTATGATAATGCATCAAGTCTTCTAGTTTCAATTGTAGTACATATAGTCAGTCTTGTCTCCTATAATCATAGAAAATGCAATTCTTAAACCCAAAACTCATCAGCAATTTTTGTAGAATTTAGGTTTCAAACTGTTATACACCTATACATCTCTGTATTAGTAGCACTTTCTCTGTTTCCAAATTTTTTTATTCTTTCTTTGTATGAGCTTCTGTCTAATATCTGAGATTTATCTTCTTATTATTTCCAGATGAAAGTAAATTGCTGGATTGCTGAAAGTTCTATGGGATCTTTCAAATTAAGTAAAATAGATGAAAAACCTTAGTATTCAAGATCAATGTACTTGAAACCTTAACAACAATATAAAAAGTTACATTTTAAATAGCATTTGGATTTATTTATTTATTTATTTATTTAGTCCAGCATTTCCCTTTATTTCTGGATGGAAATGGGGCCGAAAAGTGCAACATGCTATTTTCACTTCTGGCTAAAACCCAGACGATAAAAGAACAGTAGTTGGGTGTTACAGGATGCCCTCAGGTGAGCTGGCTCTAACTACACTCACAAAGTTGTAGTACAGCTAGGAAGGCCAGTCTGTCCACGGAAGGGAGCTAAGATGAGAAGGGCGACACGCCGGCCGCTTCCAGGCCTGTGCCCAGTGTCCCTGGGGCCCTGCCATGTCCATTCTCCTGCGCCATCTGCAGAACGTGCAGCCGGGTCCTGCCTGCCAACAGGGAGAAGCGCGTGGGGGGCAGGCAGGTGCACACCTGGGGAGGCCCCTGGCGCAGATGCGGCCTCACGGCAGCAGCCCCATCCATAGGAAGGCCATAGGCCTCTGCAGCCCTGGCACCACCTCTCAATTTTATGTAGCCATGGAATCTACTTGAATGACTGTTTTCATAATTACATGCTATTATATCTCAGCCATAGGTAATATTTTGAAGTATACAGTTTTCATTATAATTTATTTTCTAATGTTTTAAGATGTTTGGTGGGTTTTTTAATTGGCCCTCTGATACAGTGTATCACACAGATGGGTAAAAAGCCTGCCTGTCTTACTGCTAGATTTTATTTGGGCTTTGGGAAATCATATTAAGCCCAAAACCTTTACTAGAAATAGTGTTGCATAAAATCTATAGATATATTTAAGAATGATTGCCATTTAAAAATATTGAGACTTCCAATCCCGGAATATGGCACATTTTTCATTTACTTAGACTTTCTCTAATTTCTCATTGGAATGTTGTGTGATTGTAACTCTACAGGTCATGTGCATCGTTTGATAAATTCATTTCTAAATACTTTATGCTACATACATGAAGTCTGTAAAATTTCCTTTTATAATGGTAAGTTGCTAGAATATAGCCACATGATTTTTAAACATATTGCTCTTTTATCCTGTAACATGACAAATTCACTTATTAGTTCTACTAAAGTTTTGTACATGCTTCAGGGTTTTCTATATACATGATTATGTTGCTTGCAAGTAAGGACAGTTTTACTTTCCTTTGCCAATATGTGTATTTCTTTTTCTTTTCTTTTAATTTCTTCTTCTTGCTTCAGTTACTTGAAATGGCCTCCAGTATACTGTCCAATAGAAGTAGTGAGAATGGCCATCCTTGCTTATATATGATCTTAGGTAGAACAAATTCAGGAATTTTCCATTGATTGTAATGTTAGCAATAGATTTTTCATAGATTTTTTTAAATTAAGTTGAAGAAATTTCCTTGTATTCCTAGTTTCCTGAGAGCTCTTATTGAAATCCTGTTGAATTTTGTCAATTAGTTTTCTACATCTATTGAAAAATCTTGTTTTTTCTTTTATTCTATTACTATGGTGATTACACTAATAGATATTTTATATTAAATTAATATTGTATTACAAGAATAAAACACACTTGGAATAAAGCATTATTTATCGTATATATTGTTGTACTAGTTTGCTAACATATTGCTAAGAATTTTTGCAGCTATGTTTATGAGGAATTGTTTTTTAGTTCTCTTTTCTTATATTGCCTTTGGTTTTACCATAGTAATGTTGCTCTCACAAAATAAAGTCGAAAATATTTTTTCCTCAATTTTCCAAAAATGTTTAGGTAGAATAGGTATGATTTTTTTACTTAAATGCTGAACAAAATTTACCTGTGAAGTGACTCAGTATTGGGAATTTTGTTATGGGTTATTTTGTATTTAAGACAAATTCTTACAGCCCTTATAATTTACTCAAATTCAATAACCCTTATAATTTAGTTAAAATTATAATTTAGAGTTAAGTAAAATTATCTTAGCCCTAATAGAGGGCTGTTCAAGTTTTCTAATTCTTTTTTGGTTAATTTTGGCAATTTGTGTCTACAAAAGAAATTTTGTATTTTCCCAAGATTGCCGGATTTATTGGAAAGTAGTTATTCATAATTTTCATTAATTATTATTTAATGACAATAGTCTCTGAGATGCACTATCTTTATTGTTTCTTTTCTCTCTTTTTTTCTTTCTTTGTAAGACAACTAATTTTATTGATATTTATATAAAATCCATTAGGAACTAGCTTTTGTTTTTATTTATTTCCTCTATTGTTTTCTCTTTCTGTTGTCTTTGACTTTGTATTTTTTCTTATCTTTTCCATTTTATTAATTATGTTTCATCTTTATTTTCATTCCTTTCCTTGATTTACATTTAATTTTCTAATTTTCAAAGTTTTAAGGGAAATTTGAGATTTGTCTTATTTTCTAATATAATCTTCTAATTTATAAAGCTCTCTAAGTAGTACTTATGATGAAATCATTCTGAGTTGGTGCTATGTTGACAAATCTATGCATTGTAAAAATAAATTGTACTGTACACCACAAAGAGTACATTTTACTGTATGTAAATTAAAAGATAATTTAAGTTGTTCAGGGAATAAAGATTGTTTCAGAAATGAATCAATGTGTATTATAAATAAAATGACATAGCCACTGTGAAAGGCATGGGGAAGAAGGAAGACAGATGACCTAGGTAGCTTTGAACAACCAGTTTTGACTAGATACTGTAGGAATAATATATTATTAAGTAAACTCATTTTTCATAGAAGTATGAGTTACAATTTCTGCCACATGTTACATGTATACTTATATTACTGTTGAACAAATGAGTGAATCCATTATAGATAAAGAAAGCCACCTGGTTTTTCTTGTTGAAGAAAGATATTATAAATATGAAAATGGAGAATGCTGAATATATCTAGTAATTGTGAATTGGCACATGAGTTATCATCATAAACTCATGGATTTATTTTTTAATAGGGGTTAAACTGTTTAATACTGTATCTTGGGTAGGAAAATTACAAGACAATCTTGAGGAATCATGTGGTACTGAAAAGGAAGAAAATATCAAACAGGAAAAAAAAGGGAAATGAGGAGGATGAAGACATGTGAACATGTCTTCTTGCAGCCAATCTGCAAGAACTCTCAATGCTCACACAACACAGGAACAATTTAAACAACAAAAAAATCTCTAATACTACTGTATTATAATCCAAAATATAGATGCTTATTACTCCTGAGAGATATAAACAAATGACAAAGTAAATAAACAAGATAATAGGGAAATTTTATATTCCTTTTGGAAGAATTGCAATTAATAAATGTAGAAGGAGTAAAAGAACTAGAAAATCTTTGCAGTAATAATTGCTGCAGGAAAATCCACTAATAGATTTCAATTAGATTCTTGATGTTGTCCTCATGCATTTTGTGTTTGGAATTCACAGAGTATTTTGGATCTATTGGTATATAATTTTCAGAGCATTTGAAGAAGTTTTTGGTCATTATTGCTTCATTTCTCATTTCCCATTTTTTCCTCATATTTGTTGAAAACATCAATTGTATGTATGTTAGAGAATGTGACATTGTTCCACAACTCTGTAATACATTTTAATTATTTTATAAAATTTTTATGTACAAAAATTAGTTTTATTGTGTTTACTTTTATAGTTTCTATTTCTGTCTTCAAATTTACTAATGTCTTTTCTGCAACACATAATCTGCTTTCATTCTCCTCTAGTGTATATGTGACCTCACATATTGTAGGTTTTCATTTCCAGAAGTTGTTACGAGGTCTTTTTATATCTTTCATGACTCCTCTTAACCTCTGGCACACAAATAATTCAGGCATAATTGTTTAAATATCTTTGCCAGATAAATGGGACAGTGTGTCAGTTCCCAATTTTGATGGATTGAATTTTCTTTTCATTCTGAGTTATATTTCTTTCTTTGCATCCCTGATCATCTTTCACTGGATGCTAAACATTATGTTCTTTTCTAATTAGACAATGAATACTTTTGTATTCCCACAGATATTCTTGATCTTTGTTTCCAAATGTGGTTAAGGTTCTTGGAAATACTTTGTCCTCTAAAGGCTTGATTTTAATAAGTATTCGATGGAGTCAGAAGCCTCTTTATTCTTGGGTT
Organism: Leontopithecus rosalia; assembly: GCA_028533165.1. Lineage (NCBI taxonomy): Eukaryota > Metazoa > Chordata > Mammalia > Primates > Cebidae > Leontopithecus > Leontopithecus rosalia. The sequence goes on from CM052654.1 coordinate 63,219,156, forward strand.
ATTTATTCTCTATTTCCATGGCAAGACTCTTCTAAGTACCATACTCCATGATTTATACCCCTTGAATTTTATGTTTTTCCAATTTGGCTAGTGGGAACTGGCTCTACTCTCGAAGAGCAAATATTTTTCCCATTTTAGTTTCCTCCATTTCATGCATTGTTCATTACTCTGCTGAACATTTAAGGTGTGTCTTCTGATGATTTTCCTAGTTTTTTTTTCTTTGCATTTCCCTTCTCCCAGGTAATCTGTCTTGCCAACTGCAGCCGCTTTGGTCCACGAGACTCCGTATCTATCTCTGTAAGTCAAGATGTCGGCTATTCTTGACCCACGTTTTCCCTTTTGCAATGTGGACTAAAAACTCCCTGTTGTAATTATAAGGCTCATCTAATTTATTTTCCATTTTCAGGGGTCATTGTCTTCTTTTACTTGAAGTCTAGTATCTGAAAAGTGTTGTTTCATCTTTAATTTTTTTTTTTTAAGAGACAGTGTCTTTCTCTGTCACTCAGGCTGGTCTCAAACTTCTGGTCTCAAACTACTGGCCTCAAGTGGTCCTTCCACTTCAGCTGGGATTACAGGCAACAGCCACCACACTTGGCCATGTTTCATCTTTTGAACCTTGTGGGGTTCTGTTGTGGTTGTTTCAGGTAGGCAGCTAAGTATTATCACTTTAGTCCATCTTTGTTGGAAATAGAAGTTTTACTTTAAAACAAAATTTTTAAACTTTAAAATGCATTGAACCAAACTATTTTCAATTCCAAAGAGTATATTGTAGAAAACAAACTCTAATGTCTAATGGAAATAAATAAGGATGCTAGCAATACCTTTTTTTAAAAAAACTCACACTTTGGCTGAAATCTTCAGTTAACATGTGTCTGTAAATAACAAGATGTAAAGGGTAGTGAATTTTCTTTGTCCTGAATCTGAGTTACCTTAATTCCATATCAAAGTGACTTTTATTTTTTCCTGAGGCAATATGCGTTGTTTTCATCAATTGTGTTTTTAATTCTGCTGCCCATTTAGCTCAATGGTAGTATAGTGTAAAGGGAAAGGAAAAGTTAGCAAGGTTTATTTTAGAATTTTCTTAAGAGTCGAGGGTGACACAAATAGCAAAAGCTTCTTGTTTTCTTCTAGATTCTGACCAAAAGAGGTTTCTGTAGCCAGCATCACGTGAGCCAAACTCCTATGATTAAACCAGAAGTTTCTCTAAAAGTCCACCAGTTGCCATAAGAAAGCTCTCTTTTCTTATAAGTTCCTCTTCAATTTATTTATGCTGTTCAATAGCTCAGCTAGACAGAGGGCAGTTCTAGATAAGTTCTAGGTAAAAATTAATGACTGTAGTTAAGCTTACCTCTGTCTTCTAAAGACTCTTCATTGAAACTAAACCAATGAACACTGAGTAGTATTTTTCCAGATTATATAGTGCTCAAGTATTCTCCAGAAGGGGAAAGTTTTCTCTATTGATCCCTATATTGGTATATGAAAGGCTCATTAGTTTTGATGGAGCCGTCATGGATGCCCTCACAATTTCGACAGAAAATTATCTACTGGGGAGAAGGGCTGGGATGGGAGTTGTATGGTATATAAGTAAAATAAAACATAAAGGAATTGATATAGTCACATAATATTGAACCCTGATCCTGATTTTAACTATAACCTAGTAAAAGAGTAACGTTATTAGCAACAGTTACACTTTTGCAGATAATAGACTATCAGAAAGGATTATTTCGAGTCTGTGTTTAGGACATCCTGGAGCTTGCTCATCTCTTGCTTACCTCCCCAGATCATCCTATAGAAGTCTGTCCGATGATACTTTTCCAATATAAATATGCTTAACATTCTAAGTCACTGACTTGATAATTTGTACTAATAATCTTTCTTATTTGATCCAGAAATGTCATGCCTATATTTCAGGGTGCGCTGATCTTTTAGATAATTCTGATCACTCTACATAATCTAAACAATGTTTGCCCTTCCCTTATTTCATACATGATTTTACTGTTGATTTATTTTTGACACTGTTTATCCACATTTCTCTTAACATATCAGTGTTGAAAATCTCATATGAAACAACAACATCCCTGCAACCCTACAGAAACAAACAATAAAACTATTTTTAACATACTATTATTTTTCCTTCTTTCTTCAATTTTTTTTTAATCTAAAATAACTCAACTTTTGTTGGGATGTCAATGTGCTTTATCTAAAGTACTTATCTCCTAAGATGCCTTTACAGGCAGTGCTGTCCAGATGCTGGTCAATGGTATTTATGTGGAATTATACTGAGTGGTCCTTAGAGGAAAGACACCTTTTTCCTGATGAAAAGAGCCAGACTCAGCTGTCATGTACCTTTTATCCTTTGCTCTTACCCTGTTTACATGCCTAAAGTCAAGGTTCAATAACTGGAAGTATGAGTGGCCACGCTGAAACTGTAAATGAAGCAGGCTAAGAATGACTGTGAGGAAATTAGAACCACTGCACCAGCACTCAATCGCCTACTTTCAGGCTTCTTATTTCATTGAAAAAAATCTGTATTACTCTTGAGGGTCTGTACATATAGCTAAATGCAGTGATAACTGATATACCAATGTGGGGGGCGTGTGTGTCAGAGGGATGGATGTATTTTCCAGATTCACATCATTATGGTTTTACAACAAATATATTCTGTTAATGATATGTAGTTGTTAGTAAGAAATATCAGGTCCAGCCTAACATATGCAGTACTAATGAGTAAGAATGTAGTTTTAATTCTAAAAAGAACATAACATATTTTAATACCATTAAATTTCACACAGTTGGCCAGGCATGGTGGCTCATGCCAGTAATCCCAGCACTTTGGGAGGCTGAGGCGGGCGGGAGTTTGAGACCAGCCTGATCAATATGGTGAAACCCCAACTTTACTAAAAAGACAAAAGTTAGCTGGGTGTTGTGGTGGGTGCCTATAGTCCCAGCTACTTGAGAGGCTAAGGTAGGAGAATCGCTTGGTTGTGGAAGGCAGAGATTGCAGTGAGTTGAGATCATGCCACTGCACTTCAGCCTGGGTGACAGAACAAGACCCTGTCTCAAAAAAAAAAATTAAAAAATTCACACAGTTATCTTATTTACTTATCATCTGAATAAAAAGAAATACTTTGCACAACCATTTTTGCTGTTTAAAAATTTTCAAGTTGTTTTACTGTTTAGATAGCTCAAATGCACATCCTTAAGACATAATTATCACATTTTCTTTTTAAGGCAATTTCTTTAATACATGTGACTTTGTCATATTAAATTGATTATAATTATTAAATGAACCAAAATTTATGCTTTAAAGCTGATAAGAAATATGAGCCACTTGATTTGATGTGTATTTTTGATTTCCATTGTCTTCATTGACCTGATGGTTTGACTCAAAGTTGCTTCATAAATCTGAAGACAACCCTTAATTTTAAAAGAGAGATAGATAAATGCAGTCGTTTTTGACATAATTCTATAATGTTAATGAAGACTAGGTTTAGGCTATGAAAACTTAATCACCTTATTACTGAAACCAGCTAAATGCACTAAAATAAAAAGTGTATACCCATAGGAGAGAGTGGAATGATGGAAGGAAGGAAGAGTGGGAGGGAGGGAGGGAAGGAAGGAGAGGGAGGGAAGTTAGTTGAGCTTTTGACCAAATCTAAGATGTGGCTACGCTACTTAAAGTTTGCGGAAAGGATACTCTATCTTGAGAGATAAGACTGAACTAATGAAAATACAACAAAAATATTTGCAAATATTTATTAAGCTGCTTAGGTACGGATTACATTATAGAAGTTACTTTTTTCAGACTGAACAGGATGTTTGAATATGGCATTTGCATTGCTTTCCTGTTATTCCTCTAAGTGTCTTGAAAGTAAGTAGTTGTTTTCATTTTTGTTGATCCACTAATCATTATGCCTAAAGCTCTACTTACCCATGTATTTGCCAATATGCTTTATTCACAAACCAGACAAATGCAAACTACTTCCCCTTATCAAAAATTGCATCAATTATTAATATATGCTAATGTGTACAGACAATATAATGAAATGCCCTCCATAAAGGCATAATATATGTCACAGGCAATTTATATGAAAAACTGTGGTACATTGTCTTTACAGGGGAGAACTTTTAACTATTAGATCAGTCTAACTAAAAGATAGAGTTTTTGTTTTTCTTTCAAATTATGACCTCTCTGCTTTGATCTGGGAGAAAGGACGATCATATTAAAAGTAAATCTGTGCATAAAGGAAATTGAGTCAGAATACTAATCAATACTCTCCCAATACTAAGATTCCGTGTTTCTATGTCAAAGTTGTCTTGTCAAACACCAAAAGATACAGCATACTTTACATACCATTAATCTTTCTCATCATAAGCTTTGAGTGGCTTTTTAAATTTATTTAAAAGTTTGTCCTAAACTTTCATAATTACTTTTTGGGGAAATTAATTCTATATACCCCTGTTCTTTGTTTAAAAACATGTTTCATTTTAATTCTGTGGCTGACACAGAACAAGAATTAGTAACATATTATATAAAATATTTGAAATATTAGTATCTCAAATCTCCAGTCAGCCTTCAGTATAACCGTTCACTCTCTCCCTGTCCACTCACCCTACATCAAACCCAACCAACTAGAAAGCCAAGCACAGAAGTCCCAGCCATGCTTCTGATCTCTTTATTCTTAAATATGAAGAATCAGCAAAGGGTATAAGACATTTGAATGGAGTATAATGTGAAAGAGAGGCAAGATAAATTAGATGTACAAGTGACCTTAGAAGAAACAGATAATTTATAAAAGAAGATAGAATGTTCAAAAATCACCTACTACTCAGAGAGACTTGTGAAATAAGTACAACCCATAAAGAATACCAGGGTCACTTGACCAAAGACACAGAAAATTAAATATTTATTTCAAAATAAAACAGTCATTTTCAAAGTAGAAGAAACAGGTCAAAATAACACAACCACCAATTTAGTAGGGCAAGAGAGACAGAGATAAAAATTTATCCAGCATGTCAGCAACATAAACTGTCAAGATAGAAGTTCTAATACCCAACAAACGAAAGTTCTAGAAAGAGAGAAAAGAGAAAAAATCAAGATATATTCAAGGACATAATGGTTCTGGTAATTAAGGAAGTTGATTCAAACTAACCAACCTGCTCAAAATTTCTTTTTAAAAATGAAACACACAAAAAATCTTCTGAACGTCAAAGACCTAATAAGATCATGACAAATTAATGGTTTAAGTAATGAGGAAGGCTGACAGCCTTAAGAAGGGAACAGAAATGTTTCTGCTCAGAAGCATTTGCCAGTGGAATTCAAGACAACACAGAAGACTCAGATATTTGCATTAAGGAACTCAGAAGCTGGGGAGAGAAGAGTCAGAATGTTTGAGCAACCAAACATGGTGCCACCACTTGTGGAGAAGACTCCACATACGTTTTGTTGGGACCCAAGAGCTACTGTGTTTACTTTGGGAACTTCATATCGGGAAGTGGTACTTGGTTAAGAAATAGAATTTATATTCAGTACCTACTGAAGATGAAGACCAGGAAAGCAACTTCTGCTCTGGACTAGGACTCCTAATGGTCCCACACTGTAGCTGGAGAAATAGATATTGCTAAACTCAAGATAAGTTTAGTCACAGGCTCGGGACTGCTAGCACATTCAGTTGATTTGAAAAGAAAAGAAAATCTTTTAAGAATGAAAGGTAATTTCAAAGAATTTCTCAAAATAATATCTAACAAATAATCATGGAGATAAAATACATCAAGAGTGAAAATAAAAAACATAATGGAACAGGCAAACAAAATAGACCCACTAGAGGGTATGATGGAAAGGTCTATCTTCCATTTGATTTAACTCCTAAATGGAAAAATAGAGAGAGTGGGGCAGAGTCCATGTCTAATGAATCATACTAAAAATAATTTTCAGAAATGATTTAAAAAGCATCACTTTAGTCTTTAAGGAAGCCAAATAAAACTTAAAATAATAAAATAAATCTTGCTAGACACATATTAAACTGCAGAAAATAAAATACCAGGCAAAATCTTGAAATAAAATATAGCTGGAAAAAATGGCAGATTAACCTTAAAGGGATGGCATTTAGACTGACAGCTGTCTGCTCAGGAGCAATATTAGAAGCAAATGCAGTGTGTATCCTACATTTAGGGTGATAAAAAGGGGTACATGCCAAGCAATAATGCTATATTTAGAAAATTTTTTAAGAATTCAGGTGTAAAACTATTTACAGACACATGCATATGCACAAACATGAAAAACAAGCTGAAGAAATTTGTCACGCTGACCCCACACTCATAGAAAATTTAATTTTCAGGCAAAAGAACAATGTTAGTAAAGGAAACATTCAAGATTTTAATTTTAATCAACATTGTTTCAATTTCCAAATGAACAATGACTACATAAATGAGCAATCGTAAGAATATCCTTCAGGTGTTAAAATATTTAGTGCTAAAATGTATGACAGCAATAACATATAATTTTTAAGGCTATTTGTGGGGTTAAAATGTTCTCAGGATCGTATATTTTCTAAGAAGAAGGTAAAGGTAACAGTAAAAAGTGAATTATTTAAATTGAAAAGATAGAGCATTCTTTTTATTAATGAGGATAGACCAAGTTTCATTTCAGTTGGGTGGTGGAAAAGGACTTTGGTTGCTTCCATGGTAAATGATAATCTCTCTTTCATGTCGTAGTATGATGCTGGCTGACAGAATAGTCACTCACCTTTTATCTTGTAGCTCCACTGGCCTCTACATTTACCTCCATATTGAGTTTCTGTATGAGGAAAATGCAAGAATCAAGTGTAGGGCCAAGCTAGAAGTTGTGATTATTATTTTTGTTCATATTCCATTGGCCAGAAACTGGTTTCATGGTCCTGTCTAACTGAAAGTGTCAGAACGCTGTAGCCATCCTGTGCATCCAAGAATAAGAGATCAGGGTTGTTGGTGAGGTTGCCACACATTTTGAATGGAAACAACTCAATCAGGAGCAAACCGTGTGAATTGTACTGACCCCTTCAAGATAACAACATCGTAGAATTCCAGATAACACAAATAGGAGGGAGGAAACATGATGGGCAGTGTGAGGATGTAGAGATCCCCATTTTATGTTAGAAATTTAAGATGAACTGTCAAAATCTGAGGGAAAAAAAGGGAAGTTTACATTTTTTATAAAGAAATTCCAAGTGTAGTTGACAGAAGAGCAAATGGTATTACCCATTTGATCATGTTAGTTCTAAGAAGTTTGTAAAGGAAAAGGAAGTAGAAGAGCATAGAAATGTGGCAAGGCGTCATCCTGTCCTTTACGGCAGGGGTCAACAAACGTCCTCTACGGGGTCAGAGAGTAGATACTTTTGACTTTGTGTGCCAGAAGCTCTCCTGCAGAAGCTATGCATCAGCCAACTCTACTGCTAAATGAGAAAGCATCTCTAGATAATAGGCAACCAAATGGAGCTGGCTGCTTTCCAAGAAAACCTTATTTATAAACATAAGTGTCTGTGATCTCTACTTTATGGCAAGAAGATAATAGATGGCTACAGCACATTACTCAACAATAGAATCAACATTTAGAATTATGAAAATAACCCACCAGAACAATAATAACAAAGATTAAAATAAATTGCTTCAGAAACCAGGACTGGGGACTCCATTGTATTATTTGACACTTTTCAGTAATACACATGCATCGTTTCAACCACAATAAAGTCAGTGTCCTCATTTTGGTATTTTTAAGTTTAGGAGAACAGGATTGGAAAGACAGTGTGATGTGAGAATGAAAATTAGATTTATAAAAATAAATAAAATAAATATGAAAACAGTATGTTTTGCTTTAGAAAACAATAACTAAATTACTATAAAATTAAACAGGGTTCCAAATTTTCATCCTTAAATAACCTAAGCCATCATTTTAAGTGTGCAAAGAACTGACAACTTCTGCCTCATGTCTTAAAGCCAGGAAGGGACTGGTCAGACTATTACAACTAACTTGTGTTGTTAGAGATACGTTCTTCCCACATTTCCACTATTTTTCTGTGGTTATTGGATGCCCCCCAAATCCTGAAATAATGACAGGTCATCCTGTTATGTCTGTAAGCATTTAATGCCTTCTTTTTTTAATGCTTTCTTTTTAAAACCAAGTTAATTGTCATGCTTTTAGATTCACACTTTCCTCTGAATCTGTCCTTTGTCCTGCACTGATCTACAAATTAATTTATATGACACATAAATTTAACACATAAATTCTTTGGATAATTTTTTGCAGGTGTGAAGACAATTTTATTATTGATTTCTTTCTATGTATTTATGTGTTAAAATGCCTTTACTTTTTATCAGACTCAAGAAAAATTACTACATTTATAGGAAATTAAGAATAAATCAATTTTATTTCATAATATCGATACTCAATCTTGGGATTGTAGGCTTTATCTTTCTTAACTTGAAAAAAATTATTATGATTTTACCTTCCAACACTAATATTACATACTCTTTACGGACTTCAATAATGCTGTTAGCCATTAATGCAAGTCAGTCATATAATGGGCAAAGAAATACGTATATCATTCATACATTTTAATGGAAAGCACCATAAATAATAGCAGTCACTGACACATGCCCCAGATTCCCACACCAGGGTAACCATGCACGGTCCCTAAATAAAAAGGTGTAAGTGGGAAAAATACAGTTAGAGTAGGAGTAAGATATTGTACTGTACATCAAATACATCATAAAAGGATGGAACCCGCATAGTAGTGCATGGCCTGCAGATTGTTCTTGAAAAAGGTGAATTGAAACGTGGAGTATGTCATAATTTTACATCATTTCTTCTCACTTCAGCATATTGCATAGTCTGCTCCCTCTAACACAGAACAATCTTTTCTTAATTTGTGTATTCAATTCTCAATTGTCATTTATGGTTTAGTTCAAATGTCATTCCGTAGGGAAGAATTCCCATACACACATACTCCAGGTTATGTCATGGTGTTTTCACAGTTCTTTAATATTTATTAATAGAAAATTCACTATTTATTTCAATAACAGTTTTGTAATTATGAGCAAAAGTGTCTATTAAATTATAAATAACAAGAGGGCTTTCAGGGATCATTTCTGTTCTATCAACCTCTGTTTCTCTAGGACTTAGTGCAGAGCTGAATATACAACTGACACTCAACAAGCATTTGTCCTAGAGTATATGATGGGGACAATGATTATTTTTTCAATTTATTTTAATAATGTTTACAAAAATGTGTCTCATAACATAGGGTCATTCATTCGTCTCTGGAAATATAATCCATAGTAAACCTGAATTTTTCATTACCTAATAGGTGTGGAAAAGTAGAAGGTAAGCACAAAGGCACTTAGCGTTTAGTCTATAGGGCCTAGATTCACTCACAAAATAAAAAGAAATAGTATTTCACTGCCAGATATAGGTGAAGGGGAGGAAGGCAGCAAATCACACTGCCATGTGTGTACCTATGCAACAATCTTGCATGTTCTTCGCATGTACCCCAAAACCTACAATGCAATAAAAAAATGGTATTTCACTATTGTCAAATGAGCAACAACTGAACCTCAATTTTGGCGATTGCAATAGAAAGAATATACCTACATAGGTAATTTTACCCCACAATGCCTTTTCTATTGGCATGCAACATTTTTTAAATTGCAGAATTACAGTAGGTTTAGAAATAATTAAAGTTGGTTTCTGAAACCTTGTGTCAGATAGTTGCTTAAAAATATGACTATCATAGCAACAATATTTAATATTTAGAATTTGTGAATAGAGATGAAAAACTATAAAAATATATTCTCTGTAAAAAATCTTGGAACCATTTCAAAATATTAAAATTATTTAGAGTAATTAGTTCTGATTTGGGCAAAGGGAGTGAAACTTTTCTCTGTATTTGTCGCCTATCAAACTAACCTTTGTTAGTTCCCAAGTGACAAGTTTTGTCCACAGTTGGTGTATGGGCAACTTTAACATTTTAAGATTTTATTGCTTAACTCAAAATTACCTCCATGATTCACTGAATAATTGTAATGCCTTTTTTTTTCTTGAGTGGATAACTGTAATCATTTGTATGTATGTGTTAAGTATCTTGATGGGGGAGTGGGTTTGCAAGAAACGTAAACATATTTACACTTGTCCCCACAAAACATATGCAAATAATAAAGCAATACACAAATATACATCATAAAAAATAAAATGGAACTAGCGTTATGATAAATTAAAATATCCCAGTTATCAAGAAATACCATTTTGGACATAGGCCCTGGCAAAGATTTTATGACAGACTCCAAAAGCAATTGCAGCAAAAACAAATATTGACTAGTGGGACCTAATTAAACTAAAGAGCTTTTGCAAAGAAAAGAAACTATCAACAGTAAACAGACAGACTAGAGAATGAGAGAAAATATTTGAAAACTATGCATCTGTCGTAAGTCTTATATTCAGAATCTATAAGAAACTTAAACAAATTAACAAGCAAACAAACAACCATATGAAACAATGGGAAAAGGACGTGAACAGACACTTCTCAAAAGAAGCTATACAAGCAGCCAACAAACATGAAAAAAAAATGCTCAAGATCACTAATCAATATAAAAATGCAAATCAAAACCACAATGAGATTCCATGTCACACCAGTCAGAATGGCTATTAATAAAAACTCAAAAAATTATAGATGCTGGCAAGGCTATAGATAAAAAAGAATGCTTATATGCTGATGGTGGAAACATAAATTAGTTTAGTCACCATGGAAATCAGTCTGGAGATTTCTCATAAAACTTAAAACAGAACTACCATTCAACCCAGAAATCCCAGTACTTGATATATACCCAAAGGAAAAAATAATTGTTCTACCTAAAAGACACATGCATGCATATTTTAATTGCAGCACTATTCACAATAGCAAAAATGTAGAATCAACCAGGTGCCCATCAACAGTGGATTGTATAAAGAAAATATGATGTATATACACCACAGGACACTACTTGGCCATAAAAAAAATGAGATCATGTCCTCTGCAGCAACATGGATTGAGCTGGAGGCCATTTTCTGAAGCAAATTAATGCAGAAACAGAAAACCAAATACAGCATGTTCTCACTTATAAGTGGGAGCTAAACACTGACTACACATAGACACAAAGAAAGGAACCATAGACACTGGGGCCTACTTGAGGGTAGATGGTAAAAGGAGGATGAGGATCAAAAAGCTACCTATTTGGTGCTATGCTTATTACTGGATGACAAAATAAGCTGTATAGCAAACCCTGTGACATACAATTTGCTCATGTAACAAACCTGCACATGTACACTCTGAACCTAAAATAAAACTTGGAAGAAAAAATGAAATTAATATAACATCCCAGTTGTTCTACTCTGCCTCTACCCCGTAAGGATGATATATTGTTATGTATACCATCTATGCAGCCATTGCTTTCCATATATTACATAGATTGATGATCTATCACAAATCCAACATTTCTTTTTGATACTTAAAAGATGTCAAGAAATGCCAGCCCCAATATGGGTACCTGTCTCCTCATTTGGTCTGTACCTGGGTTATTTCATGAGGCCATTGAACAGTCAATAAATGCATGACTTTTTGTGGAGTAGATAGTATTTTGAAATATTGGCTAAGATGAAAAAATCTTACATGCAAAGTTAAATGCCATATTCTCATGTATTGAATGATTCCATTATTTCAGAATCCACTTCAATAAAATTACTCCAGCACATACTCATTAAATTAACTAACTACTGTGTCTGGGATCACAAATACAGGGGAGACTCAAACATAAAGACATCATCAGTTTTCATACAGTTTAATATTAAACACAAACATTTTCCTACTTAGAAATTAAGCAAAAATAATCTAACCATGACTTATAAACAGTAAAATAGAGAGTAAGAGAGACAGGTTCCAATTTGTTAGTAGAGATGATTATATAAAAGTCTTTATAGAAAGAACTTACTTTATCTTCACCATATAAATAAAGAAGTAGCGATAGAACTTGAAGGTAAGTTTTCCTCAGACCGTTGAGCTTTATGGAACTTAGAGCCTGGGAAGCTTATGTATCTTTTAAAGTTATTTCATTAATTTGTTCCCAGAAAATATTTTTGAGTTTATGCTACACGAATAATTGGTGGAAAATTCTGGTTCACTCCATACCAATTTACCAAAGTAACACTGGAATTCTAAATATATCTAAAAAATTGACAATTGTTTAATGACTTCCTGACATTAATTTGGACAGCCTACCAAGGTTAATTTTTGAAACACTAGTGACAACAAAGATTTCCTGTCTCCAAATAGGAAGAAACTTAGATACCAATCCTAGATTTGCCCAAAACTAACTGATTTTTATAAGGTAAATTATCCATTCTGTTTCAGTTTCCTCTTCTATCATGTTTAATACTGAAAAACAATGGAGCAGGATTGAAAGAGTTTTAAGATCCCTTTCCAAAACCATATTTTTGAATAACATTCTGCATGAGTGAACTTCATGAGGGGAAGGGATGTCTGAGAGGAGAAATGTGGTGTGAAAATTTGAAAAGCAAGAAGGAGTGTTAAAAGCAGAGAACTATGGGGAGGTGGTTCCAGATCCATGCTGGGGGTATAGACATAACTTTTGGGTAGGTTTCACATTTCTGGATATATATTTTTAATTTGTTAAAAGTAAGACTGAGGTACAAAATTGGTATCTTGAAAGTTCCGAGATTTAGTGAAAGCCTATGGGCAGTACTTTGAGCAAAGATGCTTACTTTTAAAAGAATGAACATTCATCACTATGGAGACATGTTGAATTTTCCTAGTGCAGTACATACATTCAGATCCTCAGGAGGGCATGGTCCTTCATCAATAGAAGGAAAGACAGAATCAGTGAAATGTGTAGAAAAATGATACTATGAACTCATGTTGTGAAGTCCAGCTGTAATTTACCTTCTCCATATATCCCACCTTGATGCCTCCAGGTAAAATGCATTTCTCCTTTCCCTTTGAGATGTGGTCTCTAGCCTTATTAGGTCTCATGCTGTCATGCCATCTCTCCAGCTTCCTCTACTCAGCTCTCCCTCCGATTCTCCGGTATATCTACTCTAAATGTTCTTTCCCTTAAATTTTCCAGCTTTATGACACCAGTGAGAGTAATGAAAGTACAATCACAGGAGCATAGGGAGTAGAAGGATTGAAAATAGAGACTGTGACAACGGAAATACCATGTAGCAGTTTGGCCCATATGGAGGCAAAGAGATAATAGCTAGTAGAGAGTAGACAGTAGAAGGAGTAAAGATTGTTTTATTAAAGTTTATTGATACGTTAATTTAGATGAGGCAGCAGAAAACGAAAGATGCAATTATAGGACAGAATATGTAACTCCAAAAGCATCACTTTCAGATGTCAATGGGGTTCAAAGCACTGGTAAAGAACAGACCTTAGGTAGGAAGAGGTATATAGCCTCCTCAGAATCCTGAGATAATAAAAGAATGACACACATGGAGATAGAATGACACGTCAGCTCTGGGAAGAAATTGAGAGATATCCTGGCTGATGGCTTTTATTTTTTCTGTAACATTTTAAGTACTATCATCTGCAACAGTAAGAGAACAATGTGGAGGTGGCTTATAATGAGGAAGATTTGAGTAGAATCAAGAGACTTAAATTAATTGATTTTGAAGAATGAGAAAAGTTACTGGCTGCAGAAAAACTAGTAGAATTTTAGGGCTGTATTTATGACCCAACTGTATTTGGCAGCTATAATATATGGTACCACTAATCTGTACAGATGTGTGACTTCAATAGTTGCAGTGCCTGTCCAGAAATATGAACAGAAATAATAGATCATTGTGTTTTACAGAGATAATGTACTTCTATGCACATGTGAAATAAAGTAGCATAAGGACAATAGTTTGTGTTATGAGGATGAATTCTGAGCTTATAGAGTGAGGTGAAACCAAGAGGTAATTCCAGATTAAAGAAAAAAAAATCAGTCAATTCACAAAAGACTTTCATGAGGCTGATGACAGACTTAGTAAGAATAGATTTGCAAGTAAACTAGAAGTACAAGCATCTGTTTTTATACTGTAGGAAGTTCAATTTCAGAAATACCAACTTCTGGTTAGTGAAATAATATGCATAACTTTGAAAGTCAGAGACAAAAGAAAGGGAGAGGATCCTATTTTAGATTAAAAAGATATAAAATTGAGAGTCCAATGGGTCAGTCAGATTACATGTTGGATGTTCAAGTCACCCAGGATGGTGGCAGGAGTGAGGAGCCTGAATGAGGCTCCTGCCCACAAGGTTGATGTATGACAAGCAAACAGATGAAAAGGTATAAGAATAGCCTTCAAAGGGGAGGAACAGCATTAGCTCAAATAATATGATGCAGTATTTGGTAAACCATAAATAATATTAGAGTAAGAGCAAAAAAGTTTTCTCTAATACCACATAAAATGTTTGTGAAAGAATTACTAAGAAAAATCAGGAGAGAGATCCAAGATGGCTGATCGCTAACAGTTTGGGATTGTAGCTCCCAGTGAAAGCGCAGAGAATGAGAGGGCACCACATTTTCATACAAATTTTTGTCACTCACTGACCAGAAGATTCCCAGTGGAGGAGCCCCACGGGTTGCCAGCATGACTCTTGTGGCCAGTGCAGCAGTTTTGCCAGTGCCTCAGTGCGGCAGCTCTTGGTTCAGAGTAAACGGGACTGGTTCCCCTTCTGACTGACATTTGGAGCTCCAGGAAGGCAGACTTGCCTATTACAGTCTCAAGAAGAAAGCCAGACAGGAGATTCCCAGGCAGAAGAGCACCATCAGTCTTAACACCGCTGTTTGGGCCGGCGCAGTGGGTTGCTCAGATTCCGGAGCTGGGAATCAATAAATTGGACGTCCACTCAGAAACCTAATTAGAAAGGTAGTAACTGTAAAGATGACAGATGGATAAATTTATAATGAAGGGAAGAAACCAGCCTAAAAAGGCTGAGAATACCCAAAATCAGAATGCCTCTCCCTCTACAGGGGATTACAGTTCCTCATCAGCAACGGAACAAGGCCTGATGGAGAAAGATGTGTTTCATTAACAGAAGTAGGCTTCAGAAGGTGGATGATAAGAAACTTCTGGGAGTTAAAAGAACTTGTTCTAACCCAATGTAAAGAAACTAAGAACTTTGAAAAAAGGTTTGACAAAATGCTAACAAAAATAGACAATATAGAGAGGAACGTAAATGAATTAACAGAGCTGAAAAACATAACACGAGAACTTTGAGAAATATGCACAAGTTTTAATAGCTGAATTGATCAAGTGGAAGAAAGGATATCAAAGGTCAAAGACCAACTTAATGAAATAAAACGAGAAGACAAGAATAGAGAAAAAAGGATAAAAAGAAATGAGCAAAGTCTTTAAGAAATATGGGATTATATGAAAAGACCTAATCTACATTTGATAGGTGTACCTGAATGTGACAAAGAGAATGAATCCAAGCTGGAAAATACCCTTCAGGATATTATTCA
>CM052654.1:63235183-63292757 GCA_028533165.1 Leontopithecus rosalia
TCTTTCTTTCTTTCTTTCTTTCTTTCTTTCTTTCTTTCTTTCTTTCTTTCTTTCTTTCTTTCTTTCTTTCTTTCTTTCTTTCCTTCTCTCCTTTCTTGAAAAAAGAATGAAAGAAAAATCATAAATAGACAAAAGGGATGATTTTGTGTTCTTCTGGTGACATGCTGGACATTGACTATGCCTACCTAAGGATTAACTGATACCTCAGGGGTATGCAGCTTGTTAGACATGTTATTAACTATTGATTAGGATATTGTATAACTCTATAAGGATCTATTATCTTTTAGAAAGTATAAAAAAGTAGAAATCTTTAATGCTAGCTATACAAATGAATTTTGTCCAGGACAGGTGCAAATTATTTCTGTTTTAAAAAATATGATCCCATAGGCCTTTTTTTCACATTAGTTAATATTGTATGTAAGTTGTAAATTTTATTCAAGCATGCATTCTTTTTCTAGCGAAACACAAATATGACTTTCAACAACTCTCTTTGAACTAGTCATATTATCTTATAATGAACTAAATAAATTTTGACATGTGTACACTTTAAATTTGTTTAAAAGCCAAAACGTTTTACTTTTTGAAACTTACATTTTGACAAAATAATCCTTCACTTGAGAAGTCTGAATAGGATGTGATGTCTATATGTCAAAAGTTGAAAAATGTAATAATTACAGAAGATACATATAGCCATTGTTTGTATCACAAAATTGCCTGGTTTTCTTTCTGAGATAGAAGAATTTTCACGATTATAATTTTGTTCTAGGACAACATAAGTAATAGTATTTCTAATGAAAGCATAAACGAGGTGGCAAGAATCATAATAATGTTTAATACAAAGTCACCCAGAAAACGCCTTTGTACTAAAATTAAAAGAAGTAGGAAGATACATTCCCTTATGACAATAAATTACAAATGGCGATTCCATAAATCACTACTGGCTTTCCTTTTCTCTCATCACCATCTCCTTTCAACAGTAAAACATATGTATACATGTCAGATTAGAAGAATTTTACTCATTCATTCAGTCATTGAACAAAACACACGCATGGTATCTAATATGACAGAAGCACTAAGTGCTGTACCTGTATTAACTGATTAATTTATAATAATAATTTGTTGTGATTATGCATAAAAGAGAGATATGCAAATTCTAAAGGACCAAGGAAAGAAGATCATAATGGGAGTTGGGAGAAAGAAAAGAAGTTTTGTTATGGTGGTTTCTCAGCTGGTTGTGCCTAGAAAGAATGAAAGAAAAGCTAAACTCACAAATATAAAAGTTATCAATACCCAGAAAAAGAAGAAATATAAAAACTTTTTATTTGAAGGTTTTGAGAAATAAATCATACAGACAATTTTCCTGTTTTCCAGTCTGTAGTATCTCTGGTTTTCATCTACACTTGTAATTAGGATAGAATTTGAATTTTGTGAAATTTATACTGAAGTCTCATTGAAATTGTCAGAAGGCATTCATTGGCTAGGGAAGTTAGAGTATTGCATGCATGACAAATTAAAGAATAGAAGCACTTGCTTTATAGTGACAATTATCTTGAACTATGAATTATGAGGTTAATGGTCTAATTTCTGCAACACAATTCTATGGTTATAAGAAAACCTTGGCTGCCCCTACTACATTATATTAGGCCATTTCCATTGGACTGTGGAAATGTCACTCCACTCAGTTTAACAATTATGTTTGAGTTCTATTGATTGCTGAGTTGATATCTTCGACCTCTTCTTGCATTCAATATCTGCTTTACCCAATTTCATATCCATACTTTTGCCAGAACCAGCTGCTCAAAGTGCAGACCATTACAAAAAGCTCAAACACCCTGCAGTTGGTTACACCATAATTTTGTAACACCCAGCTCCTCCTAAGTTGTGTTGAACATGAAAGATCAATTGTGAAGGTTTGTTTAATAAAGAATCCTTGAGCCACTACTCTTGCCAGGCACCGTTTCTGGTGCTGATGGAGAATACTGAAACACTGATCAAAATCCCACCCCCACCCCGCCAAAGGAACTTACATTCTAGTATGTAGAAAGAATGGCAAAGAAAAAACAAAAAGAAAAAACATAGTATAAAAGTCAAGATTAGCACTCAGTTGTAAAACCACATATCTAAACCTCACAGCTGATGTACTATCATCTGTTGTGCCTCTCAGAATTCTAGCTGCCCTGTAGTTTGAAAGAAAGGGACAAACAAGGGGTAAATTTTAAGATCATTGTTATGCGGAGCTGGGGATCTGTTACTTTAATATCTCTCCAACAGACACTCCTCTGCAAAGGATCTAAGTCGTGAAAAATACAATTAATTTTACCCCCATAAAAATCACACAGCGGAGAGTACATGAGTTGGATTTCTAATCTGGGCAGTAAAGAGTTGCTGATTCCAGATGTATTTCGTGAGTTTCTTACAGCAAACCGGCCTTTTTTGGAGTAGAATAATCTAGATTTACTCAAAGTGAAGAGATTTCTGGAACTCTTTTATTGTCCTTACCCACCTACATACGTTATTATGATGCTTATAGCAACTGTTTCAAGATATCAGTAAATGTCCCTGGTGACAGAAAGGTGTCCTGAAAGGGAAGACAGTGTTGAACAACATCTAATAGGTCTTCCAAAGAATAACGCAACAGGTTCATATCTCCCTAATGGTCACCACTCAGTGTCTTCAGTGGCCATTGCAAGTCTTCAATGCTTTTCTCTTCTTACCCCATCATGTGGCTCCTTCAAATCATAATGCCACTTTTTTTCCACGGAAAAAAATAGAACCTGGCAGTCTAAAACTTCACTATTCCATAAGGAAGCTACTAGCCACATAGGATTGTCAAGCACTTGAAATATGACTTTTCCAAATCAAAATGTGCTATATTATGTAAAATACATTTCAAAGATTAAGGACAAATGATGTAAACTGTATCTCTAATAATTTCATATAATTATATATTGAAATGTTAACATTCAGCATATACTGATTAAATAATGATATCACAATTAATTTTGCCAGTTTTCTTTTGACTACTAGAAAATTTATAATTGCATATGTGTCTGTTTATGTCTTGCATTTTTATTTGTTAGCCCTGGCTCAGAAGCTAGTATCTGGACTTCTCTGACTGACTGGTATTATATACATATGTTTTCTGCCCTCCATCACAAAGAGTGATCTCTGGTATTACTTACATGTTTTACATTAGTTACTGGTATTACCTACATGTTTTTTCTGCTCTCCATCACAAAGCATGATCTCTACATCTGTTTGCTCAGTCTTTACTTCATTGTTTCAATAATCACCTCTTTTTATTTCATCTTGAGCTTCAAAGAAATGTCATGATTAATGCCCAACTCCACCACCAGTAGATCATGAATTTTCTTCATGGACTGATCATGAAGGTTGAGTCCGAGCACATATCCCTAGAGTTTAGTAAGCATTCAATGCATTTAAAAAATTCAATATCCAGTTGTTACATAAGTAAATTAATAATTGTTATGTATAGAAAACAAAAAAGTCAATTAATATAATGTGTAGCAATAACTTTTTTGAGTAAAAAATTCATAAGTTGCAGAAAGCAAATGTGGTATAATTAAGATTGCCTTTTGTCCCCCTCAATAAATTCTGTTTCAACTATTTATGTACTGATATGGACACAATTTATATCAGGACGAACACAACATTTATTATAGTCAAACCAATATTGTTTCATATTTTAGACAAATTACTTTACACCGAAATAATGAATCAAATTTTGTTAAAATTTTCAACTTGCTCTTTCAAAAAAAATAACTGCATTCTTCAACCTTAGGAAATTATTTGACTAAAATAAGTAAAGCTGTAATTGGCACATACACTCAGGTAGTTGGCTAGGATTTCTAATTCTTAGTTTCCAACATTAAAAAAAAAGACAAAACAATAGTATATAGAAGAATGGCCCATATTTGTTTGCTCAAGAGCTATCTATTCTGTGTCAAGAGCAAAGTTTCTTTGACCACACTATATTCTGAATTCTTAACATATTATGATGTGCTACTGATTTATCTTGCTCCAGTACTATTGCATACCAAAGACAATTTAAACAAGTAATGCAGTATAAAACACTGGAATAAATATTGATGACCTAAGTGTCAGAGAAGCAAGATTTTAATTCTATTTCAGAAGTTATTGCTTTGAGATTTAACTCTTGATCTCTAGAAATGGAGAAACTGGCCTAAATAGTCTTTAAAGCATCTTCCTACACAAGAGCTCAAAAGGACAAATAAATCTGCTTGCATTTATATTGATTTAATTCTAGACCTGTAAAACAAAACTTATTTCAACGTTAAACCCTACAAGAAAATTGATTAAGAAAGAATATAATGTTAATTTTCAGTAAAAGGATAAAAAAAAATCTTAGAATCTATTTCTCCTGTATCACATAATTACCATGAAGTGACATGGAAGTAATTTGATTCAGTTTATGATAGCTAGATTGAATTCTATATTTAAAGTCTGTTGTCGCCTAGGTTTAAATGCTTTGAGGTCTTTAGTCTATAGAAAATGTTATAGCATGCTTATTAATTGCAAATTTTTTCAATTTAATATGACAAATATATTACCTAGTAATCTGGGTATTAATGTTTATAGTTTCCATCACTTCACCTCAAACCTACACAAAGCTTTTTTCTTTCCTTCTTTCTTTATTATTTTTTGCTTTTGCTTTTTAATTATTATTATTATTTTTTATTGTTTTGAGACAAGTCTTTTCATGTTGCCCAGGCTAGTCTCCAACTCTTGGCCTCAAGCAATCTTTTCACATCAGCCTCCCCATCAGCAGGGACTACAGAAGGAAGTCACTATGCCCAACCACAAAGCTCTATATGGACAAAAAGAGAGCTAAATAAGATGTAGTGTTCTCATACTACAGAATAGTTAAATAAATTTGCAAATGTCAAGGAGATTTAAGACAACATAGAATCAAGAAGAAAATAAACTTTAATGACGTTCACTGTCTTCTTGACCCTGACAACTTTCCTTAAGAAAAATTCTCAAAAGAATGGTACTTCTTAATAGAAAAAAAAAAATACATACTTTAGTTGCACATATTCAGAAAGGTGAAATCCATTTTCCTTTAAATTCCAATGTTAGGAAATATTTTCTTTATATTAATTAACAAAACCCAATATCATATATGTTACTTCTTTGTTTAACATCTCTCTACTGGTACTAACATATAAAGGTCATGAGGATTAAGGTTTTTATTAACCTATTTATTTTTGGTTATCACTCTATCTTCAGGCTTGAGAATAATTTCTGAAAGGAAACTAAGTTTATTACATAGATTTATTAAATAAGTAAATGAATAAAAATAATTTCATCTGCGTTTCATAATAAATACTCATAATTATTAAAATTTGAACATTAAAAAAATACTCATAATTGGTGACATCAAATCAGGAAGCTGCCATGCGAACTTTCTTTGTAGTACTAAAAAATTCCTAACATTATTTTTATGAACTTATTTTAAATAACAAAAATTCATTTACCATCTTTTACATGCAAGGCAAAGAATATAAGAATTATGATTAATCATCTGTCTGTTTAAATTTAAAATGTAAATATTACACTAGTTTACATATAAAGTATATTTCCAAAATTATCATAATCTCTTCCCTAGTTTACACAAACATTTGTGACAATAAATCTGAAAACTGTGGTAATAAATATATGATTAACCTAGAAACTGATACAACATCTAATCCCCTTGCAACTATAGATTAAAACTCTATTATGAAGGCTCTGCCTTCTTCTTAGTTTGATAATTAGATACTAGAGATAATATATGATATTCATTCCACTCTCCTGATTCATGAACACATCACAAAGGATTTCATATAGACCACATGCCTGATCTTAAGAAATTAAGTAAGATAGCACATCATGAGCAAGGCTATGGAAGGTCCTGATTCCTACTATGTGACTTCTCTTCATGAACTGACTTATACACACTATTAATCTGTTATACCAACAGTGTCCAATATTTTGGCTTCTATGGGCCACATTGGAAGAATAAGACTTGTCTTGAGCCACACTAACACTAACAATAGCTAATAAACTAAAAAAAAAATCACAAAATACTCATAATGCTTTACGAAAGTTTATGAATTTATGTTACGATGCATTCAAAGCTATGCTGGGTCACATGAGGTCCATGAGCCACAGATTGAACAAGCTAGTTTTATACTCATCTGAGTTTAGTGTACCTTATTAAACAACAAAAAAAAAACTCACAAAGTTCACAATAGCTTTCACGAAAAATAATACAACAAATGTGTCACTTTGGTAATGGATTTTCACAAGTGAAAAGTATAAATGAAGATATCAAAGATATATTACACTGGTCAGAGTTAAACTGGTAAGGAGAATTTTTTATTTAAGACTGTTGCAATAGGACTTAGGAATGTTACCATGGGGAAATGAGTAACTTCATTTCCAGTGAAATAAATGACAAAATATTTTTTGTTTGTTTTTTTGTTTAAGTACTGGGTTAAGCTAGTAGAAAAAAATTGGAGGACATTATGGAGAAGAAAATCCATGTGATTAGGTCATCTGTATTTTCCAGTTGGCACTATTGAAGTTAGGTTCCTCCTCTCCCAAAGAGACTAAAGTTAGGAGTGCTATCTTAGTGATTACATTTCAAACAGATGGCAGCCAGGTCCTTGAGAAAGTCATTTCTGGGTTGTAAAACTGATAATAATCTGGAAGAAGACATATATCAAAGGAGCAGAAGAAGGATTTACAAGTGCCAGTTTTCTAAAATACATACTTTAAGAAAAAGGAGGTCAGGGGCTCATTATCAGAAATAAACCTGTCTCATGTTTAGTCCAACTGAGAAAAACATTAAGGCTGCATTGCTGAAAATAAAGAAAAATATAAGTTTGGTATGTATTGATTGTTGGAAAATTGATGCTTAGCTTGTATTCATCCACTAGTTAGTGGTACAGGAATGAAAACAGATGTCTCTTGTTTTCTCCTGTCTCAACTGGCATATTTAATAGATTTTATTCTTTCTTAGTTCCCATTTATTACATATTTCTATGTTTCTCAAAGAAAAGTTCCTGGCACATAGTAAAATATGGGATTTTACGGTTTTAGAAAATGACATTCTTCTTCCTTTGCAGAGTTTAGAATCAACTGATCAGCAAATGCAAAAATCAGAGAAAAGAGGGACAAAGTATCACTTTTTGACGGATAGGTGGTCTGTTACTATGGTCCTTATGTCAACATAACTAGGTTTTTTCTCTTAAACCAGTTATTGCTCTTCTTGATGCCATCCTGGGCCTAACCAATGCTTAGTTTAGCCTTCAACACAAGGTTCTGAAACTGGTTAAGAAAGTTTATTAAATTTAACTAATTCTAGTTTAGTTTGTTCTTAAGGTTAAAAATTACTTCTTATTTAATTCCCCACTAATATGGTTAGGCTTTGTGTCCCCACCCAAATCTCAACTTGAATTGTGACTTCCATAACCCCCAAATCCCCACATGTCAAGGGAGAGACCAGGTGGAGGTAATTGAATCATGGGGTTAGTTTTCTCCATACTGTTCTTATGACAGTTAGTGAGTTCTCACAGGATCTGATGTTTTTTAAGGGGCTGTTTCCCATTCATTCAACACTTCTCTTTCCTGCTGGCTTGTGAAAAAGGTGCCTTGCTTCCCCGTCACTTTCCACCATGATTGTAATTTTCCTGAGGCCTCCCTAGCCATGCTGATCTGTGAGTCATTAAACCTCTTTTCTTTATAAATTAACCAGTCTTGGGCAGTGTTTTATAGAAGTGTGAAAATGAACTAATACACCCAGCATTATTTATGTCAAGTTATGATATACAAAAGAGTTTATTCAATGATTTGCAAACAGATGAAAGTGCAACATTATCTAATATACAGCAACATATGGAAAGCTCAATTTCAAATATAATTCAGATTTATCAACATACCTTATTGAAAAATTAAAAGCCAAAGTATCAAATAAACAGGCAAATTAAAGTTTAAATAATTGTAATCAAATAAATTAAATTATGGGTTTGTCCTTCTCTATTTACTATTATTTTATATTTCAGTCAGCGTATTCTCACTCCAATGCCTGTGTGGACATGGCACTTCTTCACAGCTTTATTCTAGGCCCCCTTTTATATAGTAGATACGTTCCTTGTAGGTCTTCAAATGTTAATCCAGACTTTCAGAGTTTCTTCTACTAAATAATTCATAATATCAGAGACCATTAAAGATCATAGCCCATGCCAACATCCAAACCTTGTAGCTGCTTCAAGCAAAATTATGTTCTCATAATAAACACAGCAATTGATTAATTAGCTATCCAGGTTAATGACGCCAAACTCAAGGCATGAAATCAGTGATGCTAGAGGAAGGAAAGAAGAGTACAGTTGTCTTGAATTTCAACCAGGCCAGAATGCTGATCAATCTATGAGAATATTCATATTGTAAATTGGGTGCTATAGCAGATCAACACCAACTTTTGTTGTTGTTGTGTTGTTTTAGAGGCAGAGTTTAACTCTGTCAACTAGGTTGGAGTGCAGTGACATGATCATAACTTACTGCAACCTCCACCTCCCAGGCTCAAGTGAACCTCTTGCCTTTGCATCCCAAGTAGTTAGAACTCAGGTGAACACCACCATGCTGGTTAATTTTTGTTTATTTTTTGGTAAAGATAGAGTTTTGCCATTTTGCACAGGCTGGTCTCGAACTCCTAGGCGCAAGTGATCTGCCAACCTCAGCCTCCAAAAGTGCGGGGTATTAAAAGGCATGAGCCACCATGCCCAGGCAAACATCAATATTTAATGGCTTCACACAATAGAAGCTCATTTTCTATTCAATGGAGGTGATGTGGCCTGGGAAACAAAAAGTTTCACTCTATGCCATTATACAGTGATTGTAGACTTTGTGGCAAGGCTCCCAAAGCCACCTAGAGCATTCATATCCACTGGTCAAAGGGTGCACAGAGAGCTGAGGATCGTGAAAGAAGTTTTTATGGATCAGGCTTGCAAGTGGCGTACATCATTTTTCCCACATTCCATTGGTAAGGACATAGTAATATGGCCAATCTAACTATAAGGAAGATTGGAAAATGCAGGCTACATGTCTGCCAGGAAAAAAATATATTAGATGCCTCCACAGCAAATCAATTTAATTCCTAAAGGACTTCCGAGCTTAAATTCATTAGGCTATGTCTTTTATGCTAAAATTATTATCACAGTATGATTTAATGTTTTTCTGATGGGATGGTGGATATTGTCTCTTGTCTCAGGGAGGAACATTTGAATATTTCATTCTGCAAATTTAGAAATTTTCGGTGATAGTAACTTCATTCACCAGGACTTATTGTGGTGTCTTTCTCAATCAGAATATTTCAAACTCCCGTTTCTGCTGTAGCCCATTATTTTCAGTACTCAGAGGTTTCATTGTATGTGAGTTTTACCTAACAACACAATTCTTATTCTTTCCTTTGAGCATGCATTTTCCTGTGCAAAAGAGATATTGCCACTGCTTTTGTAATGGAATTTCTTATACCTAAGAGATTTGCTTACTGGAAAAGTAGCTCACGCATCCCTATAATTGTTTCAGTTAGCGAGTGATTTTAAACAGGTGTGTAAACTAGAGCTTCTATTGATATTTTGTAAGTATATATTCTTAGTGGTTTGTTAAAGTCTCAACTTGAAGCATTGTGCTCTTGGGAACACTTATTTTCCTGAGATATAAAGTGTTCTGTATTTTAAATATGCATTTCTGCCTTATTTTACTGCTGTTTGTACTATAGGCTATTAATGTTCTCTTTTCCTGTGATATACAGCTATCACTTTTGGGCAAATTACTCACATCTAATACTTTAATGTGCTTCTTAACTCCTTTTTCTTCTACTATAATTGTGGTTCTATTTCCTGAAATTGAGCCATTATTTCTGTTCCCTTTGCTTTCTGCATCAGGTGTTATTTCTGGTTTATAACATATTCTTCTAGATTTTGTCTTCTGGTTTCCCAGAATCATAGAATTGAAAAATCTTGGGTCACTGAAATCAAGGGATTCAAAAAAGTCTCATCCACTTTCATCTTCTTGAGTTGAATAATGTCACCAGTAAAATGATATCATTAAATCAATAGGTAAACCTGCTCTGACCTCAGTCTATTATAGCCTCACTTTATCTGGAGTTATCCAGTGACTTCTTTTTATATTCTTTCAAGACAAATTTTAACTGGAATTTATCTTATAGAGGTATACTCATTTGAATATTCACCAATAACTCTGAGTACTTTCTATAAATAATTCTATTTTTTCTCTCAAACATTTCCATATTATCTAAATACTACTAAGTGTTTATGGAGAACTTAAAAGTCAAAAGGGCAAATTATCTTGCAAATTACAATTCAAAAGTTAAAGGGATTATTCTCAGTTCAGATTGACAGTTAAAAAAAATTCAAGGAGTAATTTTCCTTTTTTTTACTATAAAATCTTATAAAACAAAAAAATCATTGTGACCTTTGATTTACGATGTGGGTCAAGCACTTGGTAGGTAAACAGTAAAATCTACCTTGTGGAGCTCTAGACTGGGAGAGAGTCAGATAAGTAAGCAAGTTCCCTGTTTATTTGTAATCAGTCATATATTTAATTATTATGTATATTTAATTACTCAATTACTTGCATATTTCTTGGTAAGTGTAGTGTGTGCCCATTGGTATCTTTTATGAAGATGGCAATTAGCCCTGCAGGTAGCATTAAACTTATTTTTCTTTGTTGTTTCCATGAATTCTGAACACATAATTAGGGTGTCTATACTAAGTTATTACATTGTTTATGATCATATTTTTTTCTAGTTTCTTTGCTGTTGATGGTAAGAGCAGCTAGTTATTTGTGTTAGATTGTTAGATGGATTCTTGCTAACTCAAAATGACCCGGACATATGTTGAGTCAATAATTAGTCAAAATGCCTTCTTTAGCCCCTTGCAATACATAGTTGAAAGAAGGAAATGGGTAACTTTTTCACGGCTTTTTTTTTTTCCTGAAAGGCTATACACAGTACCTTGCAGGAAAGTTAAAGCCCAGATGGAAACCAGCAGATTTACAGGCTATAACAATAGACAAGAGTATAAGTACAGTGCAGCAGCTAGTTGTTAATGCTATTCAAATGCAGAGTCATTTCTAGGAGCTTTCCTGGCCAAGGCTGAGGAAAAGTCAGTAGTCATGGGCACACCAGCCAGGAGGACTGAAAACGGTTTTTCCACTGCTCAGAGCTGCTGATAACCAACATGTATTGGACCTGTCTACCTATTATGATACCATTTTATCTAGGGAGAAACTAGAAATTTACATTTCTCTCAAAGATGATGACCAAAAATGAAAATTTACTTTTTTTTCTATATTTTTCCTACCTTTTACATTAGACCATATCTGACCACTGCTTTATTATAGTTGTTAATATTGCCTGTTTGTTTAATGAAATTAGACTACAACTTTTTATGGTGATTGGTGTTTTTTGTTCAATTGAAACATATCTTGCAGAATTGGCATATTCTTAGGTTTAATTGGTAATTCTTAGGTTATTATGCACTCTCTTCAGTGGCGCACATCTAAACTTTTAACAAGGAATTAATATGTTCAAAATCATTATTCAAGAAAAAGTTGTTACCTCCATAATAATCTAAATCAAATTACATAGTCCTGTGTACAAACCCATCTTGCAGCCATGGATATGTGTCAAATGTATTAAAAGTTATTTTTACATTAAGTAAAATGTTTATGAATATATATAACTGTATAAACACTTATAAATATTTATATTTCATACATTTTAATATATTTCTTACCATTATTTATATTTATATCTGAGTAACATATACTAAAAAATACATAGATATATGTATTTTTTAGTATATATACAGTATACATACATATATCTATATATGTATTTGTATATATACATATAGATATATGTATTTCTTCAAAAACATGATATATTTAAATAATTATTTCTAAAAACTTTAATGTGTATTACATTCTTTGTGATTTAGAGGGGTTTCCTTTCTTCCCTTGATATTGTGAAGTAAGATATTGCTAAGATTTAGAAATATGTAAGCCTCTGTATTTTATTCATTTTTCATATTGTTTGACTATCCTGTAATTGATTTACTCTCCCTTTGCTAGGCATTTGGGTCCAGTGGTAGGCTGTCTTTAAGATGGCTTCCAATAATCCCTGTATCCCAGTAGTCTCACAATTAGGTTAACTCCTCTCCTTAAATTTGAATGTGCTTCTGTGAAATAGAAAATAACAAAAGTTATGAGATGTCAGTTCCAAGAAGAGATTATAAAAATACAATGATTGCTGTCTCGCCTTTTTCAGAGTCCTCACTCTGGGAGAAGCAAGATGCCATTTTTAATGTTTTCCATCAACAATCAGGAACTGTCACTAGCTAGATCAGTGAGGAAAAAAGCAGATTGTCCCCTAGTTGAGTTTTAAATTCACTATAACTCTGAGTATCACCTGGACCACAGTCCTTTGAGTAATCCTCAGTCAGGCACCGTGATTCAAACTGTGAGATAATAAATATTTCTTGTTTTAAGCCATTATGGTTTTGGGTAATTTGTGAAATAGCAATTTATAAGTAATATAATTTGATTTGTGGGTTTTGTTATAGAGAAGAGTAATAGCATGAACATTCTTGTATCTGTCTCCTGTTGCACATGTGTAAGAGATTAGGGGAACACAGCAAGAAGGAAAATTGTTGAGTCTTGGGGTATGTGAAAAGTACCATGTGCTTTCCAAAGCAGTGACACAAATTTATATTTTCACCAAAAAATGTAAAACATAACAATAGATCTGCATCATTTTAGTTTTTCCCACATAACGGGTTTCAAAGTGCATCTCTTCATTGTCTTGGTTTGTATTTGCCTAGTTACTGATGGTGTTTAACATCTTGACTTATGTTTATAGGTATATATGTTTCCTCTTCTGTTGTTTATTTATGTCTCTTAATCATTTTTCTATTAGTTACACGAGCTTTTCAAATTAATTTGCAAGACTTATGAATATCTTCTGGATAACCAATCCTTTGATTTATGAGCATCAGAAATAACATTTTTGATGTCTGTTATTATTATTTTCCATTCCTAGAGTGTGTTTAGATAAATTAGAATGCCTAATTTTTGTCTTTTCTTTACACTCAATACCTTTGTGTCATGTTTAAGGAATTTTTACATATTACAGTTTGTAAAAGACATTAACCTAAATTTTCTAATGGAATGGGGGGTTCTAGTCTAATTTTGACAATAAAACTCTTAATTTATCTGAGGGAGAGATAAAATTTAATACTATTTAAACATAAGTAGCAAAATTCTTATAATTTCCTTTTATTGAAAACAGCCTTATTGCTCCACTGATTTTTACATGTCTTCTTTGTCCATTTACCAAAATTCTATCATGTATAGGATGGATTTTGAGCACCTATTCTACTGCACTCATCAATTTGTTGATAGATGCACTGACATCACATTGTCCTGATAAATGTAACTCCATATAAAATATATAATAGGGCAAATCTTTCTTTTTTCTTCAGAATTTTCCTGAGCAATTTGAACTTTTGTTTAATATCTCTATATGTTTAAAACCATCTGTCACATTTCATAAAAATCTCCATTAGAATCATTATTAAATTTATATTGAATCAATGTTATTTATATAGAATCAATTTTAGATTAAATATTAACTTTATAAATGTCTTCCCATTAATTAGCATTATCTCTCAGTTATCTAAATTTTTAATGTCACTCACTAAAGTTCTGTACCTTTAAAATCTTGAATGCCTTTTTTTACGGTCATAGGAAATTTACATCTACTGCTCACCCTAGAAAATGTGTCTCTTTTATTATGATTTTAGTTGTTTGCTTTTACACTGAGTTTTCTTATTTAATTTTGTTTTCAATATCCATTTATTTTACCACCTTTCTTGGGACTAGTACTGCCAAGTGCTTCATTTCTTTGAAATACAAAAGTAACATTTAAGCATGCATATTGTTAGATTACTGCAGAGTAAGACAGTTTTAACTTTTTAAAAATTAATTTCATTAAATGAATAAAAATGAAAATTGACGATCTCAATCTTAAAACTGGAGAAAATTTCATTTGCCTTATCTGAGATATTTTCTCAGGAAACCAACCATCAGGCTTTCCAGATAGTATCAAGGAACTGAACCTTACCAGATTTCTGCATCTGCTGCATCTGGACAATAAGAGGCTAGAGTCCTCACCCATCATGATTATGTAATTGACCAACTGCTTCCTGTTGGACTAGCTCCTCTTCCTTACCCCTCCCTAATTTTTCCCCATACATGATTACTTTTTATTCCTGCTTTCCATTAATTTTAGTCAGATGAGGAGACTGATTAGAGACTGATCTCTCATCTCCAACGTTGTAGCACCTGAATAAAGTCTTCTACCTTGGCATTACTCATTGTCTCAGTGGTTGGCTTTCTGGACAGTCAGCAATTGGGCCTAGAATGAACCCCTGCTGTTTCAGGAACAGATTGAATTGTCCTGGTATATTGTAATTACAGTATGAAATTTTGAAATAATCATTGACATATAAAATTTTGTTTTATCTGATTTAATGTCAACTCAATATGTCAACACTTGAAACTAAATATATGGCTCCAAAACAATTTGAAGCTAAAATAAGACTGAAACCAACCCAAAACTGGGTTTATTTAGTCCCATGGACAGTATTTTGAATAAAGATAGAAGCTGACTCTTTTGGTCTTAAAGCTTGAAACTTACATTTGTTTTATCTGAGTTCCTCAGGAAAAGATCCCCAGGCTTCTCAAAAAGGATAAAAAAAAACTGAAACTCACCAGATCATTTCATCCAGATAATGAGAGGCCAGGCCAAGCCTCTCATTCATCATGTTTGCTTCCTTACCTCTTCTGAGTTTCCGTTTTTTCACACATAGTTAAATTACTTCTCTGCTATATAAACCCCTAATTTTAATTGGTTAGGGAGATGGATTTGAGGCTGATTCCCCATTTCGTAGGCTGCAGCACCAGATTAAAGCCTTCTTCCTTGGAAATAATCAATGCCTCAGTGATTGGCTTTCTGTGTGGCAAGCAGCAGGACCTAGACTGAACCTCTGGTCTTTTGGTAACAAAACTTAGAGACATTCAGAAATGTGGCTGGGGTGAAATTACTCTGTATAGATACATGTATGTATTCTTTTTATTAAAATTTAAGATGAGTTTTTTTCAGTCAAAATTCTTCAGACAAATTACTTGGACCTCACTTTACATGTTATAAAATATATAGTTTTAATTTAAATAGGTATTAATGGGAATTAATAAATTTGATGTGAATATTTTGCAACCTAGAAAATAAGCATCTTAAAAATATATTAGTAACAACACAAAGTAAAATATTTGTGTATATTCTGGGCTTTCCCTAAATATCTTCTATATTTATATAATTATAGCTCTGCAACTTCTTCATGTATAGCAGATTACTGGCAAGGAGAATGTAGTAATAATGACTCATTGATGTTTGCAAGGAAAAAAATATTGCATCCTTAATTCTTCCTCCTTCTCCTTCACTTGTCTTTAAAAATTATGTTTATTCATTTAGATATAATTTATTACCAGATTTTTGTGAAATTTAATGATAATGTCTGTTTGTATTATTTATATTTAATAAAAGTTATATTATTTTGAACTGTATAAATTATATTTTTAAATTTTTGTCATGATATTTATCTTCATGACAAAACAAATGAAGATTATTATTTTTAAGAAACTACACATTTTTATTCTGTTGTAATGGAACAATTTGTCTCTGTTGCTTTTTATTTAACTCTTTATAGTAACAACAGTAATTATAATATTTATATCTAAACATTTAAAAACTAATTTTGCTACCTAAAAGATAATTGCACAACATTTTCAAAGAGTAATAAAATCTATTTATTTGTAATTTACTCCAATCATTCTTCAAAAACCAAGTGGTTTTGGAAGGATAGCAAAGCCTTTCTATTTAACTCAAAGTCAATGCCAGAGTATCAGACTCCTCTCTCTTTCTAATAACCTAGCATTTTCCCAAATTATTCTGTAAATTAAGTTGGCTTTCATTCATGTTTAGAAAGAAATATAGGAGATTTATATTGAGTTTAGGAAAGATATAGATGTGCATATGATTCATTTTATTAGCAAGATACTGTGTATATAAACTTTTTTTGAATGTTTTAATTTTATAATAAAGAAATCGTCTATACTAACTCAACTTACTGTGTACATTTAATAGAACTTTACTTTTCAGCTTTCTTCACTAATACACTTCCACTGTCTTCATCAGTATCATTTCTCTATTCCAGGAAATTCATGCTCAGGAAGATAGAAATTGTAAACAAGGTTATTGTTTGTTTCAAAGACTTTCTCAACAATCCACTTAATATATAAAGATTGCCCAAATTTTAGGCAGATAACATCAAACAATTGTTTACTCTCCAGGCCTTTGAAATTTTCAATTGCCGTATTCTTTAATTCTGAAATAGTATGTTCCTTACTCAAACCAGTCAAATTCTTACATTGAAAGATCTGTCTTAAAGCAGCCTGCAAAACCTCATAAATATCCCCTGCCACTGATATTAAAGCTTTGACAAGGTAGTAACATCCTTTACTGAAACATTCAGTAAACTAAGCTTTGATTTAGGTACACGTTATGTTGGTGGTATTTGTAAGAAGACAGCATTTGACAAAAGCTTGCTCAATTGTGTTTTCTATTACCATGTGCATAAAATACATTTGCAGACAAACAAAGCTGCCTTAGCTTGTGTAATTCTGAAAGAGAAGTTAACAGGATTTTAGTATGATGTTACTCCTTGTGATACTCATGTCTGGTCCAAATCTGGAAGTTATTAACACATTTTTTGTACATTAGTTTGATTTATTTGTTGAACCTCAAATCAACGACTATAGATAGATAATATTTTGTTATCATATGATTTTTGTATTATGCTCATGAAGTCTGAGGTCTACGGAATACACCTTTTTTCCAAGGTCCTGAAACAAGTAAATAAAAAAGCAAGGACTCAATTCCAGGTGTTTAGAGAACTGCATCAGTTGTAGTTTCCCTCAAGCAGGTGGTAGGCACTATTTTCCATCTGTGGAATTAGTCACCCACAAAATTACTTTTCTCCATTTAAAATATTTAATCATCAGAACAGAGAATTGTGTTACAAAGATAAAATTTAAGTATCCTCACTTATAAATTAAAATGTTTAATCCAAAGATACCATGTCACCTCTGATGTTGCTTGTAATCAGAAATCTGATACTTCTGTTGACTTTACTGCTCCATTAAATATTTAGTAATAAAAGAAATAAATCCATAGTTTGTATCTATTTAATTTCCAACTTGAGGTAATTCTATTACTGGTTGTTGGATTCCTCTTGATTGAAAACACATTGTAAAGTGGTGTTGTGCTCAATCAAACTAGACTATCATTTGTCAGCAAAAAGTCATGCTCAATATTTTGCTGAAATCAATATCTTAAAAAAATAATCATTTCTGGTTAAAAGAAAAATACAACAGTCTTGTTAGGAAACAGCAAAAACCACTTCAATTATGAATGGCAGCAGTCTGCCTGACACATTTCATAAAATTTTAAACAATTACTTCTTGGTAACTGTTAAATGAAGGGGAAAGAAAACTAATACTAAATTTATTTTTAATTATTAGAAACAACAGAAAGGGATTTATTTCTGACAAAGTGAGCTGAGATAATGAATATACCACCTGTTTATTGAAGGAGAGGGATTGAAAATGAATGAATATTGTGATCTTTAACTTTTTTTTCATTTACATTGTGTGAGTCAGAGCATTCCCCCTTATATGTTAGTTTCTTTATGTGTAGTGTTACAAAGGCATTATCCTGGACTTGATGGAAACACAAAATGTAGCCACCCAGACAGGAAAATTACTCAACACAAGGCCCCTCTACTAAATGAGTGTACTGTTACAGTTGAGTCAATTAAAAATAATGCTTATTATTGAAGGAGGGTCTAAGGGCATTTCTATTACCCATTATTGGGACAACTTGGAAAATAACTGAAGATAAATTATAAATAGTAAAAAAGGTGTATTTGGTGACAATATTGACCAGATAAATCTCCCTATAAAGATAGCCAAACATTTTAAAATAAGTTCTTGCTACCGAACCAGAGTGTGAGCACTTCAAAGAGCTTCACTCTTTAAACTTTCCTAGATTTAAAAAATTTCTTCAATGTGGTCATATTGTACAGTTAAATTATTTCTGGAGGACAAAGAGCATGCTTCTTGCTTTAGATTTCTCTAATCGTGGCTACAGAGTATCACAACCAAGGGGTAGCATTCCAGGTTAAGATATATTTCAGTTTTAAAATCATCTTATATTTCAATAATTTTCCCAGCAAAGCACTTTCCTCTACCTCCCAGGAAGGAAAGATGACTTTTCCTTGGCCAATACAGTAGACCCCCTAATGAGCAGCACAGATCACACTGGTTATTTTTAAAAATCATAAATAAATCAAGAGATCACATGCAGCCTATCGGGGTACACAGAGGAGTGGTTGGTGGCCCAGAGAATCAGACTTCGAAAACAAATGGGAGACAAAGTAGCCCTGAAATGACTTTTTGTGAAACACAAGCTTAAAATATGCATGACTACACATACACACACGTGTCAGTGTTCACAGGTTCACATGCACATACATACATGTTGAGTTTCTGTATCATTGATTATTTTATGTAAAGGGAGTTATAGTATATAATCTTTAATTTATTCTATTCTTCTCACTCCGTGATACTTTATGAACATTCTTTCTCTCCAGATCTTCTGATATGGCTCTAATATTTTCTTATTCCAATGGCTACATAATATTTCATGTGCCATAATTTATTAATCCACTTTCCTTCTGAGGGGTAGTCACTTGATTTTTAGTCTCTGCTATATTACAATAAAATTCTTGTTTCTTGAGTGCTCTTATTGTCTTTTGTGGGCAGAATGGTTTAACTGGATGAGAATAGGCTGCCCCTGGGAAGCTATGGCTTGCTAGCCAAAATCCCTTGGGTTTCTGCTTGCCTTATTCAGGCACAGCTGTGGCTGAATGAGTCCATGTGTAGCTCAGGCCATGGTCCGATCTGAAGATTGTAAATGGTGAGCCCTGGCAGTACCCACATGGTTCTATCTGCAGGCTCACAGTATAAAGAGCTGTGGAGGATGGCTGCCTGCACCTAGATTTCAAAAGATGCTACAGAGAACCTCTGGCCAAGGCAGAAGGATGGAGCTTCTGCAGAGAGCGCTCACTAGGAAAATGCTCAGTGAAGCTGTGGGGTGCAGAGTTTCACAGAGTCTCCACTAACGAAATGCCTAGGACCACCCTTGAGATTCCAGAAGTGTGGAGACATCAGTGTGCAGTGCCAGCCTTGGAAAGCTGCCAATAAGCAATTTTAATGTGTAAGAGCTGAGGCTTGGGCTGTGCCCATCAAACCTATGGGAATGGGGTTGTCAGAGTTTTGGGTACAAATCCCCACCTCTGTGTCCAGAAAGCAAAAGTTGGAGCCAAAAGACATTATTCTTAAGCCTTAAAATTCAATGTTGGTCACTTTGTCAGGATTTTAGACTTACTTGGACCAGTTATTCCTTTTTTCTTTCTTATGTCTTCTTCCTTTTTTTTTGAGATGGAGTTTTGCTCTTGTCTCATAGGCTGCAGTGCAATGGCATGATCTCAGCTCACTGCAACCTCTGCCTCCCAGGTTAAAGCGATTCTCATGCTTCAACCTCTTGAGTAGCTGGGATTCCAGGCATCTGCCACCATACATGGCCAATTTTTGTATTTTTAGTAGAGGGCCAATAACGCCTGAATTTTAAGGAGCATACATTCAAACCCTACGATTCCACCCTTGGCCCAACAAATTTCATGTCTTCCTCACTTTCAAAATACATTATATAAGGAATTCATCCTATCTCAATATTCCCAGAACGTCTTGACTCATTTGAACATCAACTGTAAAGTCTAAAGTCTGGAGTCTCACCTGAATCAGATATAGGTGAGAATCAAGGCAGTATATATCCTGAGGCAAATTGCCCACCCCGCCGCGCCCCGCTGTGAGCCTATGTAATCAAACAATTTATGCACTTCCACAGTACATGGTGGGACAGACATAAGACAGACATTTCCAAACCTCAAAGAAGAAATAAGAGGCCGGGCATGGTGGTTCAGGAGGTTGAGTGGGTGAATCACTTCAGGCTAGGGGTTTGGGACCAGCCTGACCAACATGGTGAAACCCTGTCTCTACTAAAAATACAACAAATTAGCCAGACACTGTGGCGTGCTCCTGTAATTCCAGCTACTCAAGAGACTGAAGCAAAATTGCTTGAATTCAGGAGGCAGAGGTTGTAGTTAGCTGAGATGGTGCCACTGCACTGCAGCCTAGGCAACAGAGCAAGACTCTGTCTAAAAAAAAAACAAAAAAAAGGAAAAAGGAAAAAAAATAATAAAATTCAGGTGTTATGATGTACTAAGTGGTAGGGACTTTAAGAGGTGATAGGCCACTAGGATTCTTTCCTCATTCATACTATCATGTTGGTAATACCTGAATTTAAAGAAGATACAGTTAAACCATAGCAGTTGGTAAAAACTTAAGTCGCTGAGGCTGTTGTGCTAGTAGAAATAGCAGAATACATTTTAATCCTTCTTATCTCAATCCCAGTACTGTAAACATTTGGGCTGGATAATTCTTTGTTCAAAGGAATTATCCTGCATATTGTAGGACGATTAGCAACATTTCTGCCCTCTATCCACTAGGTTAACAGTAGCAGCCCCCATCCAGTTGCGACAAACCAAAATGTCTCCAAACATTTCCAAAATTCTCTTGGGGCACAATATTTTCCTCAGGTGAGAAATGCTAGATTATTTACTATCAAAACATAAAAAAATCTGAGTTCAAAAATTTGACTTGAAATTGATAAGCCTACCTCAAAACTTATAGTAGTTCAAGGTTATATTTGTGTTGTTTTTTTGCTAATAGCTCATTGAAAGAAAATCTTACAGCAGTGTACATATCTTGAAAAAGGAAAATACAACAAACAGATAATACTACTGTATTAGTTTTTTAAAAGATTTTTATTCTTATCCATATTTTTATTTCTTTCTCTGTAAGGTATATTTGTAGAAAGATTCTGTTTTAAAAGCAAAATCACAAGCATGAATAATTTGAGCAGACCTGGCTTAAAAGATTTCCAAGTCTGAAGGATTTATAGTTAGAAAAGTAGAAAAGTAGTAACTCCGGAGTCTATCATTACCAGAATTTTAATAAAACTTTGCAATGTATTTTGTCAAATACCTGAAGGTCTCCATTCTATTATAAGGTAGAGACTCCATACATAAAGATTTACCCAATGAAACATTGATGAGGAATGCTGGATTTAAATTAGAGTGGTTTGCACCATGCTTTATTTTGTTATATTTTAAAAGTATGCAAAAACCACTGTAAATATTATATGTATGTGTGTGTGTGCATGTGTGTATATGTTTATATGAATAGCACAGAGAATCTTGATATGATTATCTTTAAATACCCTTATATATGCCATCAATCAAACAGCAACAGTTTTGAAGGTCTATTATGTTTAGATCATTATGATAACTACTGTTGGGAGAGGATAGTGAAGATCTAAGAAATTAGACATTAGACTTTATTCCCAGATTGCTTACATAATATCAAGGCTATGGTAAATATGTCTAAAGAAATTATATACTGGCCTTTGCCATTAGTTGTCTAATAAAGGTCACCCAAAATTCTCAAAGATAACAAATATGGACTCTCTTCAGACTTATTATAAGTGAATATTGCTTAAGAAAATAAATGTGACCATAACACATCATCTGTACCATGAATCTGAAACTTCAGCTTTATTATTTCCAAGTCAATTGACCTGTCAAGTTTAAGCATTCTCTTACTTTACAATTGTAGTCTCTATCATAATAAATGTAAGCAGTTGGTTAAGTGCAATTGTATATGAATTTATATTATACATATATTCAGATTAATTTTTTAGTTTCTTGTATCTACAGAAAATTGTTCAGCAGGTTTTTAACAGTGCTACCTTTTAGTAAATTCAGAAAAACAAGTTTGCTCACAAGTAAACTTAACATCTTTTGGATGTGGGATGTATCTTCTTTATTTTATTAACTAGATGTTTAATTAATATATAAATTAAAATGTAAATAAGGTGCTTGTTAGATTATTTTAGAATTTTTATTTTCTAATACAAAAGTTTCAAATTTGGCCAGTTGCAGTGGCTCACACCTGTAATCCCAGCACTTTGAGAGGCCAAGGCGGGTGGATCACTAGGTCAAGAGATCGAGACCACCCTGGTCAACATGGTGAAACCCCATCTCTACTAAAAATACAAAAAATTAGCTTGGGCATGGTGGCACGTGCCTGTAATTCCAGCTACTCGAGAGGCTGAGGTAGGAGAATTCCTTAGACCCGGGAGGCGGAGGTTGCGATGAGCCGAGATCCCGCCATTGAACTCCAGCCTGGGTAACAAGAGGTAACCTCTGTCTCAAAAAAAAGAAAAGTTTCAAATTTGTATATATAAAATGTTTAAATATACTGAATAAGTAATTTAAATAAGACAACAGAGATGTTTTAAATGACTTAATTATTTGAGAAACAATTCAAATGATCAGGAAATAATAAATGAAAAAATGGCTCCCCTTTAAAAATGTCATCTGGCTTTTGTTTGGGAGCCCCTGGAATATCCTTTTACATGATTTTATATACAGACAATATAAAAGATGAAAAGTCACATCACAAACCTAAACTAAGACTAGTTGTAAACCTATCACTAAAATTCAGCAGGGTACAGTGGGTAGTCTACCTGTATTAAACACTGATTAAAATGATCTGTTAGAAACTAGGAAGTGGTCCATTCCATCTTCCTTTCTGTTCACCATCTGGATTAGAAACACAAACTTTTAATAAAAGATCAAAGACCAAATGACCTTACCTATTAGAGAACCATCTCCCTTATTTCTCTTTTTTTTTTTTTTTTTTGAGACAGAATCTCAGTCCCCAGGCTGGAGTGCAGTGGCGCGACCTCGGCTCACTGCAACCTCCGCCTCCCGGGTCTAAGGAATTCTCCTGCCTCAGCCTCCCGAGTAGCTGGGACTACAGTCATGTACCACCACGCCCAGCTAATTTTTTTTTTTGTATTTTTAGTAGAGTCGGGGTTTCACCATGTTGGTCAGGATGGTCTCAATCTCTTGACCTCGTGATCCGCCTGCCTCGTTCTCCCAAAGTGCTGGGATTACAGGCATGAGCCACTGCACCCGGTCCTTATTTCTTCGTACATACGTATCCCAGTGAGATAGAGCTATGTCTGAAAACTTGTAGGAAAGAATGTACACGGGCCATCTAGGACTGGAGGTGTATCAAAACCTGGGTAGTGTAAGTTTTATAGCTACCAAAAGTCAGAAAGAAAGCATGATGAGAATTGTGGCAGAGAATAGTGGTGACATTAATTATGCATTTATTTATGAGTTCTGGGCTAAGCGATAGAGAAGTCTGTATTTGGAACAAACATAATTGCATTAGATCAAAGACTGTTATAGAAACTTGGAACTAGCATAAAGTCATTAGGTATCTGCTTGCCATTCTTCTAAATCTAATAAAGAGATTTGATCACTGTTTACTGATCAGAGTTTTGCCAAGGGCAGTAATTACACCCTTTTTATTACACAGAATTAATTTAGAGGGCCGATCTTATTGAATGATAAAAAATAGAAAAAAATAATCCAACAGTATAACACTTGTGAAAAATCAATATAGAAAAGAATAATGGCATGTCACCATAAATACACTAATTTGGAACAGATGACTAAAAATAATTTACTAGGAGAATTACAAGACATTTAAAAAGTTTTTGGTATAAAATCAAAATATGGGAAGGCATAGACTTTGTAGAAAATCATAAGTTAAAAACAAGGTGAGAGGCAAAGTAAACTGAATGAAAGAAAAAAAGATAGGTAAGATAAAGAAGAATACCAAGGACATTACAAACACTAAAATAAAAATATTAAAATCTCTTTTTAATATAGAAAGAGAACAGCTAATATTTAACTAATTGTGTCTTAATGTGAAGAGGAAATACTCCAGTCTTTCTATGAGGATTTTCAATTAAAAATTCATAGTTAAAATGAGAGAGTGCTTGATATTACAAAAATTAAACTAAGACCATCATAATCATAATCTTCCAAAATATTACCAAAAGTTTTCCTACAAAGGGTTACTTATATCTAAGGAGAAACAATGACAAGAGTCCTGTATCTTGATATCTTCCTATGTTTTAAGAAGTAATTACCATAAAGGCAAAAGTCTTTGGAGAACTAGGCATTAAAAAGAGAAGATGTTTACAAAGAAAAAAAACTTCAGCTGGTGAGAACTCTGATAACATTCCATGTTAGGACATAGAAAAATATTTGCAGCAAAAGCATGCAGAAAGATTGTTTCTATGCCAATAATTTTTTATCTAGCAGTGTTTTCTTTCTCATATGAAATGTACAGAAGTGAATTTTTCAGATGGGAAAAAAATGTGCTCTTCATGGAATAAATACTCAAAGAAGTGAAGTAACAAAATACGTATGCAATAATAATGAAACAATTATGAAATAAGTATTGCAGGACTTCGTTCATTCGTATTGAACTAGAAACTTAAGAATAGACTTGAATCATGCACTGTAAATTGAATACTATAAACCCAGTGCTAGAGGGTGGTTTTTGGTGTTTTCCTTAGCTCTCTCTGTCCAGAACCAATTTATATTTTTATCTAGGACAAGGTGTGCCCATCTATCTAGAGTAAACTATTTCCATCATCTACATCTGGCCCAGGAGTCACATCTCTTGAAAAATCCTGATGATTTTTCCCTTTTCTTCAGTATATTGTTTAATATGCTGTTACAAGGCCAGGTGCAGTGGCTCCCGCCTGTAATCCCAGCACTTTGGGAGGCTGAGGTGAGCAGATCACAAGATCAGTAGTTCAAGACCAGCCTGGCCAACATGGTAAAATCCTGTGTCTACTGAAAATACAAACATTAGCTGGGCGTGGTGGCAGGTGCTTGTAATCCCAGCTACTTGGGAGGCTGAGGCAGGAGAATCACTTGAACCTGGGAGGTGGAGGTTTCAGTGAGCCAAGATCATGTCATTGCACTCCAGCCTGGGTGACAAGAGCAAGACTCCATCTCAAAATAATAATAATATTAATATGCTGTTACAGTCGATATTAGGGTTTTCCAGAGAAACAGAATCAATAGGATATATTTAGATATAAGATGACTATATATAAAATGTATCATCTTATATCAAGGATATCTATATATCTATGCCTATATATCATCCTGTATCTAGAGATATACTAGACATAGGGTATATATCTAGAGATACACTAGATATAGGATTATATATATATATATATCTCCTATTGGTTCTGTTTCTCTGGAAAACAAGAGACAGACTTATTTTAAAGAATTAACTTACAACATTGTAGGGGTTGGCAAGTCTGAAATTTGCAGCAGAGGCCAACAGGCTGGAAATTCTGGCAGGGGCTGCTATTGCAGTCTTGAGTTCAAGGGCAGTCAGGAGGCAGCATTCATTTCTGTTAAGAGCCCCTCATTCTTTTAAGACCTTCAAATGATTGGATGAGGCCACTCTCCTTATGAAGGATAATCTGTTTTACTCAGAGTATATCTATTTAAATGTTAATCACATCTAAAAAGTACCTTCACAGCAACATCCTATTATTTAACCAAACAGCTGAACACCATAGCCTAGCCAAATTGATACATGCAATTAACCATCACACAATCACTTAATTCATATAATAATTTCGAGATGGCCAAGTATAAAGGAGTCCCTGGAGAATCTCTGACCAGCCTGCACTGGGAGAAATGGGCGGAGCCATGGGAAGTTCTCGCCCTTTGCAGAGGGGAGGAGTCTGGCCTCTCCTGTTCCAGGTGGTACCTGAGATTCAATCTGTGAGGTGGGAAGTCTACTAGCAAGACTTTCACTTTGCTGAGAATTCCTGTTTCCTTTTTTTTTTCTTTTCACCCTATAAACCCTGCCCTTCTCACTTCAAATTGTCTGTGAGCCTCATCTTTCATGGTCGTGTGACAAGAACTCAGCTTTTAGCTGAACTAAGGAGAAAGTCCTAAAACAGTCATAAGCTTGTTGAAATCAGGCACTAGACCGGTTTGTTTTTTAACCTGCTTTCCCCCCACATTTACACAATCAGCATAATATACTATAAATAAATGAATGCTGCTTAAAATATTTTCAATGATGCAATTTAAACTACATATAATTTTAAAATGACCCTCTCTCTAGTTTTGTTACTAAGAGCAAAGCAAGTCATGTACAGTGAGGTTTATTGCTATTGTTAAAATGAAAACT
This sequence comes from Leontopithecus rosalia, assembly GCA_028533165.1. NCBI lineage: Eukaryota > Metazoa > Chordata > Mammalia > Primates > Cebidae > Leontopithecus > Leontopithecus rosalia. The sequence continues at coordinate 63,261,689 of CM052654.1, forward strand.
TCAGAAAACATAAGTTCAACAGAATTTACGTGAAAAAAAGAAGGATTCACGAATCATACATCACAAAGAATCTGAAAAGATTCAGAGAGCTCTGCTTTGCCGCATGGGCAGTGAATATTTATAGACAGAACCTAGAAGTAAGTATAGAAAGAGCCTGATTGGTTAAAGTTTGGTATGTGCCTTATTTGGAAATGGTCTGATCAGTTGGTTGCCTGTGATTGGCTGAGACCTAGCTATCTGTTATACAAATTAAGACTCCTAAGTTAGGTTTTGATTTGTTCATGTAGTTGCATTTAATTACACAGAAACAAATTACAGAGATAGCCTCAGGCTAATGGCTTCTTGCTTATGTAATTTAATACTACATTTAGAAAATATATTTACCCATGCACATACACATGATCTGTCTTTTTCTATTCCAACATTTCAATTTGTGATCCTTATTCTCAAATCTTTGTCCTGAGCTGTTAGCATTCTGCCATATCTTTAAATTTTCTGGTGATTCTGGCAGCAAGATTACATTGGTTTCCATGAAATGGAATTGAAGGAATGAGCAAACATACATAATATGCAATATTAGGCTCAGCAAAAACAGGAATTATTTTAAGAAGAATAAGAAGGAAAGATTATTGAGAATATGACATCTGAGAGGTCATAATAATAGAATGAAAAGGTTCAATTTATTAGGCCTCCTTTTTCCCCTTACATTTATAGTGAATATATGTGTCAAGGATTTCAGAAAAAACAAATGATTCCACTTTCTATCCCCATTTTTGAGAATTAATTTAATAGATTTCTTTTGTAGATTGATATATGTTTCCTCTATAAGACAAAAATAAACTATGTGTAAGTGTAAGTAATGTTGCTGAGAAATTTATTTTTTAACACCATAGAATCAGAAATGCCAGAAAAGACTTCACTAAACCAAGAAAGAATTAAGGTTTAAATAACCCTTTGTCCTCTGTTGGATGAGAAGCTCTAGATAGCATTGTTCAATAGAACTTTCTCTAGTGATGGAACGTTCTGTATCTATGACATGTAATATGATAGGTCATAGCCACCCTTGGCAAAGGAGAAATTGGAAGGTTGCAGGAGATACTGAGAAACTAAATTTTAAGATAACTTACATTAATTGACTTTATCATTTAAATTTAGGTAGAGAAACGTAACTCATGGCCTTGTTACATTTTTCTATAATTTATAGATGTTTCTATAATTTATAAAGAAAAAAGAGGTTTAATGGACTCACAGTTCCACATGGCTGAGGAAGTGTCACAATCATGAAAGAAGGCAAAAGGCACATCCTACATGGTAGCAGACGAGAGAGAATGAGAGAATGAAGCAGAAGGAGTTTTCCCCTTATAAAAACATTAGATCTCATGAGCCTTATTCACTAACACAAGAACAATATGGGGAACCTGTCTCCATGATTCAATTATCTCCCTTCAGGTCCCTCCCACAACACATGGAAATTACAGGAGCTAAATTCAAGTTGAAATTTGGGTGAGGACACAGCCAAACCATATCAGCATCCAAACAGGGAAGGAAGTCAAATTACCTCTCTTTACTGATTATATCATTCTATATGTAGAAATCTCTAAAGACTCCACAGAGCCTAGTGCTATCTTTTATGGAAGGATATTAATGATTCAATTTAAAAAAATATGTACAGGGACCACTCCTATTCAATATAGTATTGGAAGTTCTAGCCAGAGCAATTAGGCAAGAAAAAGAAATAAAAGTTATTCAGTTAGGAAAGGAGGAAGTCAAATTGTCTCTATTTGCAGACAACATGATTGTATTTTTAGAATACCCCATAGTCTCAGCCCAAAATCTCCTGAAACTGATAAGCAACTTCAGCAGTTTCAGGATACAAAATCAATGTGCAAAAATCACAAGCATTCCTATACACCAATAACAGACTTACAGAGAGCCAAATCAAGAATGAACTGCCATTCACAATTGCTACAAAGGGAATAAAATACCTAGGAATACAACTAACAAAGAAAGTAAAGGACCTCTTCAAGGAGAGCTACAAACCACTGCTCAACAAAATAAGAGAGGACACAAACAGATGGAGAAATATTCCATGCTCACAATTAGGAAGAATCAATATCATGAAAATGGCCATACTGCCCAAAGTAATTTAAAGATTCAACGATATACTCATCAAGCTACCAATGACCTTCTTTGGAAAAAAAAAAACACGTTAAACTTCATATGGAACCAAAAGAGAGCCCACATAGTCAAGTCAATTTTCAGCAAAAAGAACAAAGCTGGAGGCATCATGCTAACTGACTTTAAACTAACTATACTACAAAGCTACAGTAATCACAACAGCATTGTACAGGTACCAAAACAGAGATACAGACCAATGGAAAAGAACAGAAGCCTCGGAGGCAACATCACACACCTACAACCATCTGATCTTTGACAAACCTTACAAAAACAAGCAATGGGGAAAGGATTCCCTGTTTAATAAATGGTGTTGGGAAAACTGGCTAGCCATGTGCATAAAGCAGAAACTGTCAGGACCCCTTCCTGACACCTTACACTACAGTTACCTCCCGATGGATTAAAGACTTAAACATAAGACCTAACACCATAAAACCACTAGAAGAAAATCTAGGCAAAACCATCCAGGACATAGGCATCTACAAGGCCTTCATGACTAAAACACCAAAAGCATTGGCAGCAAAAGCCAAAATAGACAAATGGGACCTAATTAAACTCCAGAGCTTCTGCACAGCAAAAGAAACAGTCATTAGAATGAATCAGCAACCAACAGAATGGGAAAACATTTTTGCAATCTACCCATCTGACAAAGGACTAATATCCAGAATCTACAAAGAACTAAAACAGATTTACAAGAAAAAAACAAACAAGCTCATTCAAAAGTAGGTGAAGGATATGAACAGACACTTTACAAATGAAGACATACATGAGGCCAACAAACATATGAAAAAATGCTCATCATCACTGATCATTAGAAAAATGCAAATCAAAACTACATTGAGATACCATCTCATGCCAGTTAGAATGGTGATGATTAAAAAGTCTGGAGACAACAGATGCTAGAGAGGATGTGGAGAAATAGGAACACTTTTACACTGCTGGTGGGAGTGTAAATTAGTTCAACCATTGTGGAAGACAGTGTGGCGATTCCTCAAGGACCTATAAATAGAAATATCATTTGACCCAGCAATCTCATGACTGGATATATATCCAAAGGATTATACATTGTTCTATTATAAGGACACATGCACACAAATGTTCATTGTGGCACTGTTTACAATAGCAAATACTTGGAACCAACCCAAAATGCCCATAGATGATAGACTGGAAAGGGAAAATGTGGCACATATACACCATGGAATACTATGCAGCCATAAAAAAGGATGAGTTCCTGTCCTTTGCAGGGACATGGATGAATCTGGAAACCATCATTCTCAGCAAACTGACACAAAAACAGAAAATCAAACACTGCAAGTTCTCGCTCATAGGTGGGCGTTCAACAATGAGAACACCTGGGCACAGGGAGGGGAGCATCACACACTGTGGTCTGTTGAGGGGTAATAGGGGAGGGACAGCAGGGAGTGGGGAGTTGGGGATGGATAACATGGGAACAAATGCTAGATGTACGTGATGCAGAGGAAGGCAGCAAACCACACTGCCATGTGTGTACCTATGCAACAATCTTACATGTTCTTCACATGTGCCCCAAAACCTAAAATGCAATTTAAAAAAATATGTACAGGAATATCTATGTAATCTTTTTTTCTTACATAAAGTTTAGTAGTTTCTCTTTAAGGAAATTGATCTATTTCATTTAAGATATCAAACTTTGGACAGAGAGTGGTATTTTAATGTGTCTAGGATCAAGCAGTGATGACTCCTTTTATTTCTTGTTTCTAGTTTGTTTCTTTACTTTTTTAGGTTGGGTAAATTTGCTAGAGATTTATCAATTCGATTTATCTTTTCAAGGAAAGATATTTTAGTTTCTTTATATTCTCTATTTTTTCTTTTTTCTGCCCTAATTTTTATTTATTCTCTTCTGCTTGTTTTCATCTTCATTTGCTCTTTTTCACTTGGATTGTTTTTCAACTGGAATAAATTTCATGTAATAATTATGGGGAATAAAGATTATTTATGGTGGTATGTTTTCTCTTGATAAAAATTGTTTAATTCTCTACAATTGTATTTCAAATTTAGCCAGTCTACGTTTTACAATTTTTATTGGTCGTTTCAAACTATTGTAGTCACTTCTTTCCCACAGCTACCGAACATTCTATACCCTTCTGAAACAAACTAGGCTGAATATATGCTGTCCTTTTCAATATGTAGTACTAAATAAAGAATTTTGATCATTTCTTGACTGCTCTTTCTAGACCTTTGCCTTATTACCAAATTTGTCTTCAATAGTTCTGCCAAAGGTTATGTTTATCATGCATTTTTAAGTTGCTTGTTCTTACTAGAACACTCTAGATTCTGCCACACAAAGGTTACCTTGTTGTGACATTCTTTGACATGTTATTTATTTATTGATATCATATTTAAAATATATGTTCATGATATATAGTATTTACTGGCATTCATTTGTAATATATTCCAACTATTTCACCAATGCCTGACACAGTTGTGTACCACACATTATTCAGCTACAATTAGCCAATTACATTTAACAAACTTGACCATTTTCACTTTGGTGACATTTCACGTTAGCCTTGACATGCACAAACGTCTTCTGTTCTCTGCTTGTCAGTCCGCTGAATTTTATTGCTGAAAAGTCAGCTCAAATATCTCCTCATTGGTAAAACATTCCTTAATCAGGTTTTTGTTTTGTTTTGTTTTGTTTTTTGTTTGTTTGTTTGTTTAGTGGATATGATGTTCCATTTCCTTGATACCCAAAAATAATTTTAAAATTTTACTTAAAAAGAAAGCAGCCTCTTGTTTTGCTCCTTCTACCTCAGGTTATAACTTTCTTGAGGGAATATCATCTGCTTAACATTTGAATTATACTACCACTTAGCATGTGTTGACTATTTTCAGTTAAAACAATAATGAGGTGTATAGAAGAAATATTTCTTCTAAACTCTTACTTGATCACTTTTACAAGTGTGTCAGAATTATAAAGGGGAAAATACTCCTAAAGTACTTCAGCGAATTGACTGGGTGAAAATATCTATTTCAAAATTTGGTCTTTCAGTGATGGTGATTAAATTAGGAAAAAGGCCTTATCTTCTTTTCCCATCACTTTTCTTCTTTTCTGTCTTTTTCCCATTATCATTTCTAAAGTATGGGGATAATTTAAGTTGTAATTTTTTGGGTATATATTATTACCTGTATTTGAAGTGGGACATTCCATACATTCCCTCAGTTGTCTGTTACCAGGACAGTGAAATTCTTACAGTTTATAAATGCCTGATACAAATAAGTGTATTTTATCATTACATGGGATGTATACACAAGTTCCAGAAAGATTCTTCCACTTTCTACCAATTCTTTTAAGTTCCTGATCAATATAGACTGAAAATCTATTAAAAGTCACAATGTATCCATTAAAGATGTTATAAAAGTTCAATGTACACTAGGAAAGGAAGCACACTGACTTCATTGCACACTAACTTGAAAATTATGGCTATGAATTTATTCCTCAGAGATGACACAGGAAAGAGAAGTAAACACGTGGACCTGGCAAGTATTGAAACAGCCAGGTGGGAAGAGGTCCCCAGAAAAACTTCAACCAGCCTGCTCACTGGGAGGAGGGCTCACTAGGGTGGAGTCACAGAATTTCATGCCATTTGCAGTGTGGAGGAGCCTGGCCCCTCCTCTTCCTGAGTGGAACCTGGAATTCCATCTGCAAGGTGGAAAGCACACTAGCAGAACTCTGGTATTGCAGAGAGTCCCTGTTTCCTTTTTTTTGTTTCCCTTTTTGCACTATGAATTCCATTTTTCTCCCCCTTCAAATTATCCATGAGCCTAATTTTTTATGGCTGTGTGATAAGGACCCTGCTCTCAGCTAAACTAAGGAGGAGGGTCCTACAACAATTTGGGTACAAGACACTCAGGGTTACTAAATTCTTTAGACATGGCGCAAGACTTTGTAACACAGCACTGGCATTGCCTGACTTACAACTGGTCCATGAGATAATAGTTGTCTCTATTAATTCAAGACTCACTACCGTGTAATTTCTGAAAGAAAAAAAAAAGTTCTTCCTATATTTACATTTATATTTCTCACTACTTCCATCTGACCTCAGTTTCCTATACCTACCACATACAATACACATTCTAGAGATAATAATAATAATAAATTAAACCATTCTTTTGTTATGTGGTAAATCACTCTCATCCTTCAAAACATACGTCACCTGTTGCACCATGAATATAAATTAAAGTCATCCCCATGAGTATAATTAAAATTTCTTCTCGTATATTTGCTTTGCCTGGCTCAGGAAAATATAAGTGCATTTATTAATAAGAAAAATAGACAAGAAGGTTACTAAAATTTCCTGACCCTTTGAGTTAATGTTTGACCATGAGATTTGTTTGAGTTGATGAAATGTGAATGGATGTACTAAGTATTACTTCCATGAAAAGGACTTAAGAGTTGATGTCCTATTTGTCTTGCTCTCACTTTTGTTCTTGTGCTCTCTCTCATTTTCTACTGCTATGGTAATTATAGAAACACAAGTCAAGAGGAAACTCCACTAGGCTGGATTCCTGATGAATTAAAATGAACAGAACCAAATGTCCAACTATTGCTAAACGCATAGTATGAGTGAGAAATAGACTTAGCACTTCTGGGACACTCAGATTTTGGGATCATTTGTTACGGAAGTGTAATTTGGTGTAGCCAGACTACCAAATGCAGTTTTACAACCCTATGCTACCTAGCTCCCATCCTGTTTTATTTTTCTCTTTAGCACTTAACATTTTCCAACACCTAATGCATTTTTCTTATTAAAGAATATTTTGATTTGTTTTTCATGCTCCTCCCAACAGCAAGAAGAAAATTGAGCCAGAGTGATGCATGAGTTATAAAATGTTATTGGTATGTTGTGAAATATCTATAATATGCTAGATTATCTATTTAACTATTAATTATTAAGTAAATATATCGGTATTAAATTTAATTTTACTTTTTTACTTTAAAGAAGGTAAAAGTAAAGTTCAAGACATATGCTGTCAAATTGGAAGTCACTAGACAATGTCGCTATTTGAGTTAATTAAAATTTTTAAACACCAAAAACAGTGGCAACAAAAGACAAAATAGACAAATGGGATCTAATTAAGCTTAAGAGCTTCTGCACAGCAAAAGAAACTACCATTATAAACTGGACAAAGAAAATGTGGCACATATACACCATGGAATACTATGCAGCCTTAAGCAAAGGATTAGTTCTTGTCATTTGCAGTGACATGGATGAAGCTGGAAACCATCATTCTCAGCAAACTGACACAAGAACAGAAAACCAAACACCTCATGTTCTCACCCATAAGTGGGTGTTGAACAATGAGAACATATGGACACAGGGAGGGGAGCATCACACACTGGGGCCTGTTGGGGGTTGGGGGGCTAGAGGGGGGATAGCGGGAGAAGGGGGGATTGGGGAGGGATAACATTAGGAGAAATACCTAATATAGGTGACAGGGGGATGGATGCAGCAAACCACCATGGCATGTGTATCCCTATGTAACAATGCTGCACAATCTGTACATGTACCCCAGAACTTAAAGTATTTAAAAAAATTAAATTAAAAATTTGTTTCATCATTCACACTTACCCAGATTTCAAGTTTAGTTTCACCCAGCCATGAGGCTCAATAGCGTCATGTAGTGTGTCAGTGGCTACTGTCGCAATTAGTGGAGATATCGAATATTTCTATCATTGTAGGACATTATGTTGTACAACACTGTTGTTGACGACAGTAAGAAAGAGGAGACAAATTGCCACAAGTTGAAGCAACTTTATCAAGTGATGGTTGGTATGTCCAATTTTTACCAAATGAATTCAATTCAGAAGAAAAAAATATAGTTAAGGATATACGTAAAAACTGACTGCTGACAAACAAAAGGGCAGACATCACTTCCAAAGTGGCATTTTTTAAAAAATTGAGAATACAGGAAACTGCAGAGATAACACAGTGCCGTGATTAAGGGTATGAACTCTGCCACCATTCGGTGTGACTACTAGCTTCATGCCATAGAAAATTTACCTCAGTATGCCTTGGCTTTCTCATTTGTAAATCAGGAACGATAATAGTAGTTTCATCATAGGGTCATGTTAATTAGTTTCATACAATAGGTTCAAGATTAAATGCAAAAAACAAAAAGAAAAGAAAAAGAAAACCTTTAGTTTTTTGAGATGAAGTTTCACTTTTGTCCCCCAGGCTGGAATATAGTGGTGCGATGTCGGTTTACTGCAACTTCTGCCTCCTGGATTCAAGTGATTCTCTGGACTCAGCTTCCCAAGCAGCTGGGATTACAGGTACTTGCCACCATGCTTGGCTAAGTTTTGTATTTTTAGTAGATACAGGGTTTCACCATGTTGGCCAGGCTGGTCTAGAACTCTTGACCTCAGGTGATCCACCCACCTTGGCCTCCCAAAGTACTGGGATTACAGATTTGAGCCATGGCTCCCAGAAAAAAGCTCTTAAAATTGAGAATATAACTTGGGTATCTGAAGGAGCCTACTTGTAGACAACAATGAATCTGTTGATGAATTGTTGATAGCACTAAAGGGGTTATTCGCATTCTTTTGTTTTGTTCAAGCACATACATACATCATTGTTTACATATGCAATGTGTGAATTGAGCAAGCTAGTGTGAGATGCATTCTCAAATGAAGCAAAGGCCACTGTGTTTATTAGATCAGGAAGAAACTAGGTAACTTGGGGACATCAGATTGAAGAATAAAGGAGATTTAGCGTGTACTGTCTTGCATTCACCACAGGAAAAGTGAAAGCAGCAACAAAAACTGCTCAGTCTTTCCAAAGCTTTCCAGGTTAATATATACTCAACATAGCAATTAATACGTCTTTTAAATCAGTTGAATTATTTATATTAATCTATTGTAAGAGTTTAAAATAATTATCTTATTCATTTACTAAATATGTATGTGAATATTTTTAACTTTAAAAATGTTTCATTAAACAATTAACAGTCCTTCAGGTGATCTTTAAATTCAAAGCTGGATGCAATAGAATCCTAGATTTTAAAAACTATGTATACTCTGTTAGGTAGTTGTTATTTTCTGCTGTTAGAGAAACTATACAGTCTTCTACAGGCACTTCAAGTCGCTAGAGCAATACTCAGGCAGAAATTTATTTTGTAGGTTTTAATATATGGGATACCCTTAAAAATAAGCATTGCTGTTAAAACTAAAATTCAGATTTGAAAGAAAAAAATTAAATATGTTAATATAGAAACCCATATTTTATCTGTCGTATGTGTAGGGTAGAAGGAAATAGAGATCTAATAGTACAATAAAATAACAAAAGGGCTGCATAGAGACTAAATTCCCTCTTGAGAAAAAAATTAGATGGCTTGAAGATTTTTTTATATCATCTTCTAACTAATACAAGAACATAAAGACACAAATAGTTTGGCATGATTGCTTTTGAATTTCACATATCTGGTTTCCAAAGCACAATCATGAATAACAGATATGCCCTACAATACATGTTTATGTTATATAATTCTTTCAAATGGCTTTTGGTAATATGTCCATAGCATGCAGAAGCCAATAATTTTAAATTGCACATTTGTAAGCCTGGGCTAATACTAAACTTTTTTACATTCTGAGATTCCCAACTGAATAGTTTTTGGAATAAAAATACTGAATTTTATCACCCAAAAGCTGCTGAAGAAAGATTATAGCTACTGCAGAAAAGTGTAAAATGTTGCAACTCCTCAATATTCTGAACTCTATCTTTCCTATCTATGGTTTTCCAGGTAGTCCAAAAGAAAGGATGTATATTTATCAAGAAACACACACACACACACACACACACACACACACACACACAGACACACCTTTCTGCAGAGAAAAAGGCTGTTGATTTTATCAAATAAATTCTCCCAGAATTCACTATTGCTCATAGTCCACTTATTTGAACATTGCTTATATTCCACTGATATAAATGTAAGTCTAAAATAAACATCTTTGCCAGGAAAACATGAAAGTGAATCTGTGATTTAGGATTACTTACTGTTATTTCATATCCATGAATGGATATTAATGGTTTCTGGAAAGTCAGAGAGAAATATAAATATGGGAATACTGACATCTTAAGTGATCTCAAAGATGTAATGAACATTCTGCTTAATTGCCTTTAAAGTAGTAATTAATCCCAAATAAAGATCATATTTAATTTGATATCAAAATAGGAGATCATCTGTTAATTTCTCCTAGGGAACATGACTGGTTAAAATATAATGCTCTTTGTATAAATATTGCCACAACCCTGGGCACAACAGACATTTAATGATTTTGAGGCCTATGAAGATGAAGACAAGTAGGATGATGATATTATACTAACTCAAAACAAATGTTCAACATTTTTGAAAAGCTCTCAATGTACTTGTACATTCTCAGATGACAAAGTATGTTTGCATTTCGTATTTGTGTAATCAAACCACTTTACTACTAATGTAGTTTTCCATTTATATGAGATATTGTATTATATACCATCACTGAAGGAAAAATAAGAAAAAATATAATGTAGTGGTAGGAAAATAATAAAAATAAATAAGAAAAATATATAATGTAGCGCTAGAAAGAGAAGCAAATGTTATCTTTTCAAACACCACATATTAAAGGTAAAGTTGTAGTCGATAACATGTGACATTTTAGAGATAAAATGTTAGCTCAATTATTTTTAATTGTAATACCTAAAATAATAACATAGAAGCATAAATAAAACTAAGGAATTAAATAAAACAAGGCATTGATGTTAACTAAAACAAGCATTTGTGCAAGGAAACACAGAGTTAGCTTTGAACATAAACTTGAATGATTATAATCATATAAATTGATTCTTATATTAGCCAGACATTATTATCTTCATAAGAAATTTTGAGAGTGAGGATGTTTGTGTTTTTAGGGAGGAGAAGTAGTTACAGGAACTGCGTGCTCCACTTGAATTGAAATATTTCCTATTTTAGAAGTATTGAGGCAAATGCCACAGTTGGAAACATTAAGTTGTACATGAGGATTGCGTTGCTGATTTAGATATCTTCACTTCTACCTGTAATATTTCTTTCTCTTGTTATTCTGACATACACATAAACATATTCATATTACCAGCTGTGACTAGATTGTGCAAGAACAGGGAATCTCTGTTTTGATTATATGCTTTAAGTCTTAATTTTAAAACAAAATGCATATAGTCCACAAAAACTTTTAAAATTAAAGACAAAAGACAAAATAAATAAAAAGCAGAACTTGGATGCTGAAAACAGTGTAATCCCTTCAGAAAAGAACACAACAAATGAAAAAGAGTTTCTTATATTTATTGAAAGTGAGTTTTATTTAAATTTTGTAAAAAATGAGTTTTGTGTGTGACTTTGGAAAAACACTGTCACTAAAAAAAATGGGGAGATGATCTAAGCCAAACTGCAGAATAGAATATGTGTACTGTCAATCTGCTTAAATGGCTAGTGGGAAATAGGAAAGGAAAAGAGAACTATGTGGTGCACCAGAATCTGTGAGAAGAAGACACTCAGACACAGTGACTGATTGGTCAATAACAGGATCATGGTCAGACACCACCCACTGGGTAAGATAAAAGGAACAGAGAGAACATGTTGTAGAGATAAGGTTGTAGGTAGAAAGGCAGGCTGTTGTTTAAGAATAAAGCTATCGGCCAGGGTGGTAGTTCATGCCTGTAATCCCAGCACTTTGGGAGGCCAAGGTGGGAGCATCCCTTGAGGTCAGGAGTTCGAAACCAGCCTGAGCAATATTGTGAAATCCCATCTCAACTACAAATACAAAAATACAGCTTGGTGTGGTGGCATATGCCTGTAATCTCAGCTTCTCCAGAGACCGAGGCACAAGAATCACTGGAAGCTGAAGGGCGGAGGTTACAGTGAGCCAAGATCATGCCACTGCACTCCAGCCTGGGTGACAGAATGAGACTCTTTCTCAAAATAAAACCAAACAAGCAAAACAAAAAATGTCTTTGAAATCTATACATCTGACAAAGGTCTAGAATCCAGAATCTAGAAGGAACTCAAACAAATCAGGAAGAAAAAAATCAAACAATCCCATCCAAAAGTGGGCTAAGACATGAATAGACAATTCTGTAAAGAAGATATACAAATGGCCAACAAGCTTATGGAAAACTGCTTAACATCATTAATTATCAGGGAAATGCAAATCAAAACCATAATGCCATACCACCTCACTCCTGCAAAAGTGGCCATAATAAAACGATAAAAAAAAAACAGATGTTAGTGTGGATGCAGTGAAAAGGGAACACTTCTGCACTGCTATAGTGGGAATGTAAACTAGTACATGCACCGTGGAAAGCAGTGTGGAGATCCCTTAGAGAACTAAAAGTAGAACTACCACTTGATCCAGCAATCCCTTTACTGGGTATCTATTCAGAGGAAAATAAGTCATTATATTAAAAAGATATTTGTACACACATATTAGCAGCACAATTTGCAATTGCAAAAATATGGAACTAACCCAAAGGTCCATCAAACAAATAAAGAAGACATCTTTATGAAATACTACTCAGCCATAGAAAGGAAGAGAATAATGGCATTTGCAGCAACCTGGATGGAATTGAAGACTATTTTTCTAAGTTAAATAATTCAGGAATGGAAAACCAAATATCGTATCTTCTCAGTCATATGTGGGAGCTAAGCTATGAGGACACAAAGGAATAAGAATGATATATTGGACTTTGGGGACTTGGGAAGAAGGGTGGGGTTAGTGAGGGATAAAAGATCACACATTAGGTACAATGTACACTGCTCATTTGATGCGTGCACCAGAGTCTCAAGAATCACCACTGAAGAACTTATTCATGTAAACAAACACCATCTGTTCCGCAAAAGTCTATTGAAATAAAACAAATAAGGAAAATAAAAAACACTATATTCTATTACTTTTCTGAGGCATATGATTTGGAGCTGTCTTCTGAGAGTCAGTGTAGGGCATGTGGTTATGGATGCTTAGAGGAGAGAGAAACTGAAGGCTCCATGAAGACAGACACTGCTCAGCCCATTCTTTGTAATCTCTGCAGTCTTACATCATGCCATGCACGAGTGATCAATAAATGGTTGTTGGGAAAGCATGTGAAGAGACAAAATATCCCCGAGGAAAAGAGAAAAACTAATTTTAATTGAACAAACATGCAACTTTAGCAGGTTTTTTGTATAACATTGAGGCTTCAATTTTTTAAAAAATTTTCTCTGTATTTTTCTTTTTTATCTTTATATAGGTCTTTCAAAATTCTGAAAAGTAAAAGGAGGGCTAGTTTCATGTAGAAGCAATCCATGGACTTGCCTGGACCCTGCATACTCAGGAGGGCCAGAATTTGGTTTAGTGCTCTACTTTCACCGTGTTGAAATCCTCAAGGCTTTTTAAAGAAGGGACTCCACATTTTTATTTTGCATGGGGTCCCAGCAGCACTATAGTCAGTCATCGTTAAGGTATCAAGAGCAGAAATGTTTCTTGCCATTGGAAGCTTATTTCCTTGTGGTATCCAGTTTTTAAATCAATACTATTTGTCTTACATTGTTCAACCAAGAATGTTTTCTGTGTTTTTGTACTGTAACCTGTTTTGTGTCTTTACATCTTACCACATAAATATCATAAGCACCACTATTATTAAATATAGATTTCCATTACACTGATGTTATATATTAGAGACTAATATTCTTAAAATATAATATACTTAGCCAATATTTGAAGATTCTTTTTCTTTTCCACACATTTTTCCCTTATGTGAATTTGTGTTTCTGAACTTTAAATTTTAACTTTTTGGTCACAAATCTTTCTGAGAAGAGGATTTAAGTAACAGAGCCTCTTCCCAAATACATGTATCATGTGTATTACTATTACATACTGTAATATATACTATTTGTTGGATCCCAATAGATGAGTTCATATTGAGAAAGTCTCTAAGCAGAAACATCCATTATTCCTGCTGATTATGTGCTTTTCTCTTATGCTTTATTCATTCTGAGTCCTCACTAAACAGGACACAACTATTAGGTTGGTGCAAAAGTCATTGTGGTTTTTGCCATTACTTTCATACCAATCTAATAATAAAATTTTCCCTAATAGACAGTTCAATGTGAATGGGAGAATTTAAGTTCAAGGTTTATGTTTGAAGTTCTGAATTTCACCAAAGACAAATTTAAAGTAAAACCATGCATTTTAAAATCTATACCCCTCTCACCTTACCCAATTTATCTGCTAACTTTTTACCACTTGTAAACACTTATATTGCTGAGTATAAATACATTCCTCTTCAGAAAAATCTGAGATTTGGAACTGCTGTTGTCTTGCAAAATATATTTCTACAAAGGGAATGGATTTGGGAGGGAAAGCTAAATCCTTTCTAAGGAACTGCATTTTGTCACATGCAATGATTTATTCTGTCAGGAAAATAGATTCTATGAAGTACTATAAGCCCCATTGGCAAGGAAATTCATTTAGTCAAAAACTTTAATCTATCCTGGAGACAAAATTTTCTCTTTGGTTTATTGCTTAAAAATTGAGTTTCATAACTTCTATTCACTTTTGCAAAAAAGGTCTGTCATATTATGACATGATGATCTTAGGTCACAAAAATATTTGCTCACTATATAGGAATTAAGATTTCATATATTTAAAGTGAATAGTTAGCTTTCATGTAAATATGTATTTTCCTCTAAAATATGTAACACTTTAGTTTTCTTCTTATCAATAATTTATCTCTAAGGCTGAAGCTCTTGAAATAACCACAATATTCTTTAATGACATAATGGATTTTTTATGCTAAAACTAAATTTTGATATGGCATTAAACAAAAGAAAGTAAAATTATGCTCTTGAAGTTACATTTTTTCCCCTAAGTCCACAGTACTTTTATCTATAGGATAAGTTTTAAATGTATTGGGTTAGCATTTTAACTCACGAAACCTTTTGAGACTACTAGTACTTTCATTTCTTTCTCTATTTCTGAGCTAATTTAGAAGGTTTGTGTTTTTCACATGGAGAAAATATAATAAATTGTAATACAATTGTTTTTCTCTATTATTACATGCCTTTTATTTATAACATTTTTCTGAGTAGAGGTCTACAGGTTTTATCAGACTTCTAAAAGAGTCTGTAAAACAAATCAAAAAATTAAGAACCTCTGCTAGAAAACATCTCTTTAGCAGTAAGCTTATGAAATGGCTACTGTACATGTCCTTATGTAGACATCTAAGTCATTTACATGTTGTGCTGAATTAAGTCTTTATTCTTGGCTCAATGAAGACCATAACTTTATGTGTGATGTAATAAATACTTTCTTTCTTTCGGGATTTGCAGCATGTAGTTTCTCAGCATATATAGCCATATCAATGGAAGTTATGTCTTGAGTTTAAACATCCAGGTCAATAATACTGTTCATCTTGGCCCTGATTTGTCTTATTTTCATGCAGTGTCTTCCCTTTCTTAGGGTCTGGCAAGACAAGCCTCGGCCCTTTAGGATTAGTCTCCTAGCTACATAACGCCACTGAATCATTTTCTCCAGTACTCATGGGTGTCGTTAAGAAAGGACTGGAGATCAGTTTCACGATACCACCCCATTAAATCTTTGTAAAATCTAACAGGACCTTCCATTTGCAGGTGTGTCAGCTCAGCTAAGAAAGTTGTCAGATACCAGGAAAATAACTATGCTCTAGACACTATTCCTGCCTCCAGAACAATTTCCTATGCCAGACAGATATCTCATCATCTTTTTTGTTTTTTTGAGGCAGAGTCTCTCTCTGTCACCAGGCTGGAGTGCAGCGGCACAATCTCGGTGGCTCACTGCAACCTCTGCCTCCTGGGTTCAAGTGATTCTCCTGCCTCAGCCTCCTGAGTAGCTGGGACTACAGGTGCATGCCACCATGTCCAGCTAATTTTTGTATTTTCAATAGAGATGGGATTTCACCATGTTAGCAAGGATGATCTCCATTGATCTCTTGACCTCTTGATCTACCCGTCTCGGCCTCCCAAAGTGCTCGGATTACAGGTGTGAGCCACCGTGCCTGGCCTCATCATACTTTTTGTCGACAGGCTTGCATTAGGACACCCAAAACTTCAAGTTTTAAAAAAGGGCCATCTTGTTTTAAAATGAATATTTGATAGCAGAAAAAAGAAGAAAGCATTAAATTTTCTGTGGGCTTTCAGTCCACTGTTTAAAAATTGACTAGGCCTCAAGCACTCTAAACCCCATGTTGGTCAAGCCTAACTGCTGTGAGGTGCCTACTATTACTATTGGCAGACTCTGCTAGGCTTAGGCACAATGGCATGCTGGATGCTTACCTAAGAACTGAAATAAAATACTGATATTTGCAACAGCAGTTTGGGAAAATGCTCAGAAACTTTCTCCAAGGTGAACTGATAGTAATTTATTCAACTATTTCCTGCTACTTTCTAACTCCAAACTCAGATTGCTATATTACACTGGAACTATCCAAGGTCATACTGTCTATGTGTAACCCATCAATAATATTAATTCACGTACCACTTATGTTACCTGGGACCTTGACCTACCTGGAACTCTGGCAAGCTACTGAAGGACCATACACCTCCATTACACTGATTTTCTAGCATCACACTTACCAGTTTCCCCTTCATAGTGGCTGTCTCTTTGGCTAGCAGATTAAGAGTTGCACTCACACTGGAGTAAGAGATTTATTTTCTGCTAAGTTATGTGAAACTCCAAGACATTTGAAAGTGTGGTTGCTGGCCAGGTGTAGTGTCTCATCCCTGTAATCCCAGCACTTTGGGAGGCTGAGGTGGGCAGATTACGAGGTCAAGAGATGGAGACCAAGCCACATGGTGTAATGCCATCTCTACTAAAAATGCAAAAATGAGCTGGGCGTGGTGGCCTGTGTCCGTAGTCTCAGCTGCTCAGGAGGATGAGGCAGGGGAATTGCTTGAACCTCGGAGGCGGGGGTTACAGTGAGACACCAAGATTGCGCCACTACACTCTAGACTGACAGAGTGAGACTCCATTTCAAAAATAAAAATAAAAAATAATAAAAAAGAAAGCATGGTTACTTTAATATTCAAGGAGAGTTTTCCATATGATGAGGTCTTGATTCTTTACTCAGAGACAAAAAATGGACAATTCTGATTCAGTTGGAATTACCAGCATGATTACCACTGTACCTCAATTTCTTTTGTAAATTTGGATACGAATAGCACCTATTCTGCAGGGTTATTCCAAGGATTAAATAAAATAACATTTGTAATATTTTTAGAGGAGTGCCTGAGACATGGTTAAGTCCCTTATTATTGTTGGCTTGGTTGTTTCTGAATTATTTTAGTTGTTATCATTATTTGTTATTATTATTTAGTCTCTTGACTATGGGACATGCTAGACCAATGTCATATGTTATTGATGTTATTAAGTTGGTTCTATGGAACACTACAACCTTGTCAGTATCAGAGGATGTGTTTAGTAATGAACATGGCTTTCCAGGTAGGCCATGATAGCATAACATTGGTGGTGTGACTTTGGACCAGACAGTGTCCTGATGATATATCAACTTTGATTATGAATGTTGTGCATGGCATATAAGTTTGTTCTTATTGTCTGTTAAACATTATTGTGACTTACTTCTCAGACAAACTTCTTACCTTTCTAGGTTCAGAGAAAGTACATTCTGTAGCATTCATGCCATAATGAATTCAGAAAAGATGTTAGGTTTGAGGAAGAGATGTATGGGGACCCATGGGCAATTGAGACAATAGGATATTTCCTATTCTTTAGCCGTAATTGTTTTCTCCAGAACAATACTGGCTTATATTTATGGTTTTCTAATCAACTGTAGAAATTTAATTTTTTGAACAGTTTCACAGTTACACATATCCTGATTAAATTTATAAATGTCTATTTTATTTTCCCATGCTCCATGATTCCTGTATAATTCCAATGTTTTCTGCCTTTGTAATATGATCAATATTTGATTTTGTTAATGTCATTAATTTGAAAGGCATTTTTATTTGGAAAGTACTTTTGTTTCCGGGTTCAGAGGTTCAGGGGAGCCCTCAATTCCCCTGAGAGGATGTTTCTCCAGGTTCTTGGTCTATCATTCGCCAAGAATGGGAGAGGAGATCACCGTGCAGTGGGCAGTAAATGCCATACTCAAAAGTATTTGTAGAAAGTGATTTATTTAAGTAGAGGAAGAGAAATAGGGAAGGAGAGAGAAAGAAACAGCTAATTTTCACATTAAGTGTGAGAATCCAGACATATGGAATCCAGGAGAGGAAAGCGGCTTCCACATTGAATGGAGGGGAATAGAGACAGAGACGAAGTTCAGGAGGGGAAGAGAGGCTTTGATGAGAGAGTATGGAAGGGAACTCCAGAGGGGAAATCCAGGAGACAGAAAGACAGCTTCCACGATGGGAGTCTTCTTGGAAGGGATCCAAACATGGAGTCCAAAGGGGTGTGGAAGAAGAGGACTTTGAACCTGGGAGTAACTCCCATCTTCTCTAAGACCCAGAGCCAATGAAAGGAGGTCCTTAGAACTTCCGCTGGAGTGATTGACTTTTGACCCTTTCCCTAGTCCGCGAAAATTAAAACAGAGACCACTGTTAAATTTCCCAAATGGAGAGAGACCGGAGGGGGCATGGCGCTGGGAAGTTCTTGCCCTTAAAACTACACCCACTTGTGGACCCAGAAAGAGAATACATTCCCTTACTTTGTGTTTTGGTACTAAGATTTAGGGCTTTAACTAATATGTATAAATCTATATATTTACCTTATACACCTCATTCATGAGTCTAGTAATATCTTTTATAATTTTAGTTTACTTGAAATATATCTTTCTAAACCAGTCAATTTCAGTTGAAAGAAAAATTATTAAGTCTCTATGTAGTCATGTTTTCTGTTCACTCCTTGCATTAATTTTGTAAATTCATTTATTCTGATGTTTTGGCTTTGATCTATAATAGTCAAGGTTAAATTGCATTTTTTAAATAAGACATTTTATCTTTCTGATTATTATACACACCATTGTTTCTGCCTTTTAATCATAATCACATCAATCACATCAATATCATCACTTAAGCTGAAGTGTATCCTCAGCTTCATTAAATGCACTGTGGTAATTATTTTATACAAAAGCTTCAAAATTTAGACTCTTTTGTTTGTTTAATTTTTCCTTATCTCGGCTTTCCATGGGAATAATAGCAAAGATACATTTCACAATGACTTGCCCAGTGGCAATGTGTATCTGTCAACTTTATTAGAAACAATAATTTTGTAAAATATATCTTGAGAATTGAGCTCTTGAAAGATACTCCACTGTCACTTAATTGTGTAGAAGACATATAAAACATAACCTCATTTTCCCTTTTTAATTTTTTTTTTTTGAGACAGAGTTTCACTCTTGTGGAGTTCAGTGGCATGATCTCAGCTCACCGCAACCTCCGCCTCCTGAGTTCAAGTGATTCTCCTGCCTCTGCCTCCAAAATGGCTGAGATTACAAGCTTGCACCACCATGCCTGGATATTTTGTATTTTTAGTAGATTCGGCGTTTCTCCGTATCGGTCAGGCTGGTCTTGAACTCTTGACCTGAGATTATCCGCCTGCCTCTGCCTCCCAACGTGCTGGAATTACAGGCATGAGTCACCACACCTGGCCTCTTGTTTTATGTAAGTAAATGCTTACTTAATTTGAAAAAAATATACTTCCCAAATTGTTGTTTGTTACTCTTTCTAGGGAAAAAAAATCTACTTTTTAATGCTACTAATATACATCTCTTTGTGTTTGAGAAAAGGTCCTGTATGTATGCATATTTTTCCACAAGTTACTATATGGTTTAATATTTGAATATCAGTCAAGGTGTTCCATAATATCAACAGATAAATTTAATAAAAACTATCTAGTCATGTTAACTGATGTAGAAAAATATTTTGACAAAATACAAAACCTGTTGATGGAAAAAAGTCCCTGGTAAGTAGGAATAGAGATGAACTTCCTCAAACTGGTAAAGAACATTTATGAAATCTGTAGGTAGCATTATAATTAATGAAGCATAACTGAGTTATTTTTTCCCCTAAGATTAGTAACAATGTCTGTTAACAGTAGTCTCTCAGTTTCCTTTGTCCTTAAAATGTCTTGTTTTCCTTCATTCCTCAATAAATTTTGCTTAATATAGAATTCTGGGCTGATAGTTCATGTAGTAGTTGAAAAATGTTATGCTGTTTTAGTCTAGGTTCCATGGTTTCTGTTGAAATCTGTCATTTGAATTATTCTTCTATAGGTAATGAATCAGTTCTTTCTACCTGCTTTCAAGATTTTTATTTTCTTTCTTAGTTTTCATACATTTAACTGCAAATGTTTGTTAGCATGGATTTATTGAAGTTCATGTTTGCAGTTTACTAAAATTCTTAAATCTACAGCTTTATGTCTTTATGCTAAATTTGTGATATTTTCAGCTATTATTTTGTTTGAGTTTTTTTTTACTCCACTGGCATGAATGTTAGAAACTTGTGTAATTAAACATGTTCCTAAAACTCTGCTTAATGTTGCTCAACATATCTCTATGATTAATTTCCATTCTTTTTGTCTTCAATTTCACTGATACTTTCCTCTATCTTTTCCATTTTGTTGTTGAGGCAGAATGGAGGTTATATTTTGTCTGCTATATTTATCAGTTTTAAATTGTGTCTTTAGAATTCCTACTGATTTGATGAAAAATTTACTTTTTTTTTAGATGGAGTCTCGCTCTGTTGGCCAGGCTGGAGTGCAGTGGTGTGACCTTAGCTCCCTGCAACCTCTGCCTCCCAGGTTCAAGCAATTCTCCTGCCTCAGCCTCTTGAATAGCTGGGATTACAGGTGTGCACCACCATGCCTGGCTAATTTTTGTGTTTTTAGTATAGTCGGGGTTTCACCACTTTAGTCAGTCTGGTCTTGAACTCCTGACTTCATGATCCACCCACCTCAGCCTCCCAATGTGTGCTGGGATTACAGGTGTGAGCCACTGCACCTGAGATTTTACACTTTTAAATTTGTTTTAAATATTTTTTTGGGCTGGGCGTGGTGGCTCACGCCTGTAATCCCAGCACTTTGGGAGGCCGAGGTGGGTGGATCACGAGGTCAAGAGATTGAGACCATCCTGGTCAACATGGTGAAACCCCGTCTCTACTAAAAATACAAAAAATTATCTGGGCACAGTGGTGCATGCCTATAATCCCAGCTACTCGGGAGGCTGAGGCAGGAGAACTGCCTGAACCTAGGAGGCAGAGGTTGCGGTGAGCCGAGATCCCGCCATTGCACTCCAGCCTGGGTAACAAGAGCTAAACTCCGTCTCAAAAAAAAAAAAAATATATATATATATATATATATATATATATATATATATATATATTTGTAACCTCTGACTCAAATATTTGTACATTGCCTACTTGAAAATTTTTGTCAGATATTTCTAACATCTGAGTTATCTCCATGTTCGCCTCTGTTGATTAGTTTTTATCATTCAAGTTGAGATCTTCATTTTTTTTGTAGCATGAATGACTCTGAATTGAACTTTGAACTTTTTTTTGTGTTACATTATGAGAATCTGGATCTTCTAAAAATACTGTTTCATATGCATGTTCAGACACTATTTTTAAAGGAGAAGGGGGTACTGCCTAGTTGCTGCCATGTAAGAGAGGAATTGTAATTTTTCCTTTTGACTTTTGTTGGCACATAACACATGTGCCAACATGAGAGTAAATCCTTGTTTACCGCTCGGTGGGAGTGGGAGCTCAGGCTCTCCACTATGCCTCCACAAATATTTCCCTGGCTGAGAAGGCAAAGGCTACCATGTTATTCTTCCCTGCTTGGCCTTCATTGACATTATAAGGAGAGGGTGTCCTGAATAACAGTAAGCACTTATAAAATCTCGACATTTCACTAGACCTGGACTAAAATTAGCACACTGGGCTGAGGAATACCTTGAATCCTCTGAGTAGGGTCTGAAATCTAAGCACCCCAGAGGGCCTCTGCTAGCACTGTACAATGTAACACTTCTTGCTGCTAGGTGAGAAAGCAAGCCTCATCTTCCTCCTCAGTCTACTCTGATACTACCCCTGTGCAGTGTGTGGGTGTGTCTTTACAGCCTGTTGAGTGTGGAGTAGGCTCTCTACTTTAGCTTTCATTGGCAACTTTCTGGTTTGCTGGCTTCTCCTTTATTGTGATTTATACAGAAGAGGCAAAGGCCAAAGCCAGGGAACTCACTGCTCTGTCACTTCTCCCGTTGCAAATTCCCTGGCCACTTTGTCTTCTCTCCATTTTTAAGAGTCTCCTCATGTTTGTTTTCTATGCAACATCTAGATTTTTTAGCTCAGTTTTGTGAAAGAAATAGAGAAAAACATGTCTCTTTGTATTTCTATAAATAAAATTTGGAAGAATATTTTTGTATGTAAACTTTTCTTATGAGCATTAGCTATAACATTTTATTAAGAGTGAAATGATATTTTTACCCAACAATAAAAACTGTGAACTTATTAGTGGACAGGGTAAGATGGTAGCAAGATTTAGATATGAGAATCAGAGGAAAAACAAAGGGTTCTAAATAACTGAGACTGGAAACAGTAAGACTGGTTCTCAACTAATATTTAAGAAAATATTGAGTGTCAATTTGGGGTAATGAAGAGTGCTTGATTGGCTCACTAGAGAAAAGGAAGGTTATACTTTGGAGTCAGCATGAAGTTTTATGAACATGGTACAGAATAATAATATCATGAGAGGTAAAAGGAAGTGAAAGGAAAGACTCCTTGTAAAATTTTAATTACTAGAACTTGTTTTGTGAATGTCAGTAATTTTTCTCACCAATCCCACCCATCTTCCCCTATACACAAACTATTTTTTGATATAGCTATCCTCTTTTTATATATGTTATTCTATGTCTATGCTCTGTGGGAAATGAGGTGAATGATTCAATTCCTCAGAGACAGTTCTGTAAAAAATGGGATGAGATGTAGTACAAACTGGGCCACCAGTGTTTTCCTTTTTTTTGAAATTTTGGAATTACAATTGTAAAATAAATAAATAAAGATACACACATACACACACACACACACACACACACATATATATATACTTGTTAATATTTATATATTTATATTTTGTAAATAAATATATATTAATATATTGTAAATATATATTTAAGTTAATTGAAAAATATATATATAGAGAGAGAAACCACAATCTCTGCTGAGTTCTTAACAATAGAGGCTATGTAAAACAGAAATAATTGAAACAAAGCATACCTGCTATCTAAGTAATAAAGCACTCTCTGAAACAAGTTCAAGATTCATGTAGCTTTGGAACGAATGTGTGACAAACAATACAGTCCCTGACTCACCAGTTTTTAGGGTAATTGCTTTAGAAGCCACATTTTAATTATTGCTGTGGATTTTATAACATGAGTCTGCTTATGGTAATTAGATTATTTTTAAATGTTAACAAAACTCTCACATTTGGGTAAACATTATTCTCTGTATCTTCAGAATTCGATACACCAAATAGTATTTTTCATGTTACCACTTGACTTTTATTAATGAGATTTAAATTGTAACGATCAATGTTTTTATTTTTGAAAGTTTATAAATAGATATTTTAACAAGGAGAGATCCAATATTTGTTTGCAATTTCTTATCACATAATGCAAGTCACTTAAAGAAATAAAAAATTAGGTGAGTCACAAAAAACACAGTGGAGACAAACTGCCAAGAATATTTGTTAAGTCAGCTCAGGAAAATGTATATGAAAACAATGGCAAGATAGTAATTTGTACATGGTTAAAATAAAAAAAATTAATTCTAAAAAATGAAATATTAAAAAATTAAGGTGAGGTATTGCAAGTCTAGCTATTTAAGATTGGTAACTCGGCTGGGCATGGTGGCTCATGCCTATAATCCCAGCACTTTGGGAGGCTGAGGTGGGTGGATCACAAGGTCAAGAGATCGAGATCATCCTGGCCAACATGGTGAAAATACATCTCTTCTCAAAATACAAAAATTAGCTTGGTGTGGTGGCACACACTTGTAGTCCCAGTTATTCGGGGGTCTGAAGCAGGAGAATCGCTTGAGCCAGGGAGGCAGAGGTTGCAGTGAGCTGAGATTGCACCACTGTACTCCGGCCTGGTGACAGAGCAGAGCAAGACTCTGCCTCAAGAAAGAAAAAATGGTAACCAAGGATAACAGTATAATAAATTCTCTAGGAGAGTGTTGCTGAGAAAACCACCTTAGGCTCAGAACACTCATGGATGTCTAGGTTTTCCTAGAGAAGAAATGTAGAAAAGCTTTACTCTAGTTTTGAAATAGACTATTAAAATGAATACAGTTAAGCTTTGAATACCAATGAATAAAAAAATAAAATTAAATAAAAATCAATTATCTTAGTACAGTAAAAAGTCTGTTTTTGGGAAATAAATCATAAAATCATTAATCACGTAGTAAGGGATATTAACAGAAGGAAATTCTGGTTCCACTTAGACCATCTCTGAACTCCAGACAGTGTTACTGTGTTGCTGTATGACTGTGCAATTGTAAATATATGGTAAAGACCAAGAATGCTTGCTTAGAGCAGAATTGTTATGTAATTGATACGGCATATGTGACTTCATAAGGATTGCTGGACTTATACTCACAGATCTTTTGGCATGACTCTCGACTCCTCTACCCCTCCTCTTTTTGTGATACTCTGGGACACACTTAGGGGAAAATTTTGCTTGGAGGTAAAAATAGCATCATGCTCCCTTGGAAACCGTAGGCATGTCACAATTTTGATTCTCTTTACCATTACTATGTTCATTAGATATATGTCTGTATTTCCCCAATCTACAAAAATTTTTGGAGCTATATTTTAACTTGTGACAGCATTCTATACTTCTGATGACATAGTCATCACTGCAGAAGAAAAAAATAGGTACTAGTAATTCCATTTATTTTTCAAGTTGTACAATTTCCATGTGGTCATTTATTTTTTTAATTACCAACTTTTACTGGTAAGTAACTGTGTCAGAAAGAAAGTTAAATACAATTTTGTAGTGGTCATTCTGCAGATTGGCTCTCTCTACCCAGCAAGCCCTGTATTTGTATTTGTAATGCATAGAATCCAGATTTTTTAAAATGTACCAAACTATTTACATGAGATAAATGGCTTCATGTAAACATGTCTTTTAACTGTTTATATTTGTATATTTGTGTGTGACATGCTCCCATAAAAAGAGTACTCCAGAAAAAATATTGCAGTTGAGATAAACATTTTAAATCCAGTATCTGTAATTAGAATTGTTAAACCAGGATGTTTTAATATAGCAGAATGAACTGAGGTCAGTATTGGAACAAGCTGATTTACTCACAATGTCAGATGTAATAGTAAAACTAAAGAAAACATTATAAAATTCTGAATTGTGACATTTGATCTCTTTGGCCTCTACCTGTAAAAGATAATTTTATTTTCCAAAAAAGAAGGTAAAAATTAGTTATTTTAAAATTAGATTTTACATGAGTCACAGTAACTTCATCTGACCTCATCAAATAGTATCATGCTGGACAACATTCAACTGCAAAAAAATGTTATTGCTTAAATATACCATGTATTATGAAGTGTTTCAACATTACTATAAGGTATCTATAAAATTATTATAGATACCTTATAAATTATTATAGATAACCATTTTATAAAATTCAAATCAAGCCACCTTCCCAGAAAACATAGGAATACAAATGGAATGTTTGTTCCAGTTAGCTCAAAAAGGTCTTAAGAGAGCTTTGTTTTTCCTGTAAGTTCACTATTATTCCAGAATTTAAAATTTAAAAATCATTTACATAGATCCAAATACAGGCAAGGAAAACGTTTACCTTTCTAATATAATAGCTCTCACTGGATGATTGATGGTAGCAGAGAAAACATATTCGGAAACTTCAAGAAAAAAAGAAAGTCTTCAGATATGTCAAATGTTTAAAAGTGGTAAAGGACAGTTGCTAGAAAGTCTTTAATAACATTTTATAATAAAGAGCCTACCTCTTTTACTTTACTGACAATGTAGATTTCATTGTAGACCTCCTTTTTTTTTTTTTCCTAGGACAGAGTCTCAGTTTGTGGCCCAGGCTGGAGTGAAGTGGCATGATCCTGGCTTGCTGCAACCTCTGCCTCCCAGGTTCTAGCAATTCTCTTGCCTCAGCTTCCCCAGTAGCTGGGATTGCAGTGTGTGCCACCATACCTGGCTAATTTTTGTATTTTTAGTAGAGACAGAGTTTCACCATGTTGTCCAGGGTGGTCTTAAACTCCTGACCTCAAGTGATCTGCTCACCTCGGCCTCCCAAAGTGCTGGGATTGCAGGCATAAGCAACTGTGCCTTGCCTTTTCATTGCAGACCTCTCTTTTTATAAACCCCTCTTCTACCATGCTTTTGTTTCATGTAGTTGTTCATCCATCTTTCCCAAACCACTTCCTATTGCTGATGCATCATTTCTCACTTGAGCTATAGCACATGTCTCTAGCTGCTTTCCTATGTCTAGTTCATCTCACCTCCTCCATTATACCTACTTCATTTCTCTCTTCAATCCTCAGTTTACATTCTCAGAGTAACTTAAAATATAAGCTACAGAACTGCGATTCCTTCCAACAACTTTCAAAGACCCCTAACAACCTGTCAAAGCCTAAACACATAGATGCTGGAATGAAAATAGGTGATAAAGTGATGTTGAAGATAAAGGATAAAATTAGTGCATCAAGGTCTGAAAAAATTGGGAGTTTTTAGAACAAATGGGAAGCCTTAAGAAGGAGTGAGAAAATTCCTATGTAGATATATTTAAATATACTTTAGGATATAGAGTAACAAACTTCCTTAAGCACATGAAATAATGAGAGTTAGTAAGGCCCCTTTCTTTCCCTGAAATGTTTCACAATTAGTAGAATGACAAAAATGTATTCAGTTTGACAGGTGCTATATAATCAGGTGGGTATGAGGTTGAAAGTACAAATGGATGACAGCTCAATTTGAACTAAAATTGTCAATAAACAATTGTCCTTAAGAGGCAAAAACTTACAATGTGACATTTTGATTTTAACTTCAAGGATGATAAAGACTGTCTGGGAGACCAGGTGCAGTGGCTCACGCCTGTAATCCCAGCGCCTTGGGAGGCCAAGGTGGGCATATCTCAAGGTGAGGAGATCAAGACCATCCTGGCCAAAATGGCGACTGTCTCTACTAAAATAAAAAAAAAATTAGCTGGGCATGGTGATGCGATCCTGTAGTACCAGCTATTCTGGAGGCTGAGGCAGGGGAATCCTTTGAACCCAGGATGCGGAGATTGCAGTGAGCAGAAATTGTACCACTGTATTCCAGCCTGGTGACAGAGTGCGATTCTGTCTCAAAAACAAACAAACAAAAAGAATGTCTGGGCATACAGCAAAAGCATTTTCAACTATTACTTAAGGGAATGCTTGTATCTCTTTCAAGATCCTTGATGTTTCCAAGTTAAGTGTGGTGCTGTAGACTGAATTGTGTCACCCCAAATGTATATGATGAAGCCCTAACCTTGAATGTGGCTGTATTTGGAGATAGGTCCTTTTAATAGGTAATCAAGGTAAAATGAGGTAATAAGAGTGGAATTATAATGTAGTATTACTAATGTCCCTGTGAGAAGAGGAAGAGATACCAGGGCTGCATGCTTACAGAGAAAAGGCTGGGTGAGGAAAAAGAGAGAAGGTGGTTACCTGCAAGCCAAAAATAAAGACTTCAGGAGAAACCAAACCTACCAACACTTTGGCTTCAGACTTCTATCATCCAGAACTGTGAGAAAACAAATTGATATTGTTTAAGTCACTCAGTATGTAGCATTTTGTAAAGATAGTCCTAGCTGGCTAATACAGATTTTGGTAACATGAAGTAGGGTGCTGCTGTAACAAATCCTAAAAATACGGAAATGGCTTTGGAAATCGGGGATGAGTAGAAGCTGATAGAGTTTTGAGGTGCATGTTAGAAAAAGGCCAGTTTGCCTCAAAGACACTGATAGTAGGGATATGGACATTAATGGTGATTCTGATGAAATTTTATTCTGAAATGAGGAACAAATTGTTAGAAATTAGAGAAAACTCTATCTGTGTTATAAAGTGGCAAAGAGCTTTACTGAATTGTGGTCTAGTGTGTTGAGGGAAGTAGAAGTTCAAAGTGAAATTGGATACTTAGTTAAGCAGGAAGAGATAACAGTTCTCAAACAAGTGTAAAACCTAGCAAAGCCAATTCCGTTAAATCTTAAGGCTGGCAAATTATCCTTTTTGGTTCTACAGCTCATATTCCAGGCCCTCTGGAGTCACTCTCATGACTCTATGGGATTGTTCTAGCTTCAGCTCAGCAGGCATTACCCACTTTGCTCTGCAAGGATCCTGCCCACATAGATCTCTGCTGGGTGCTTAGGTCCTGCCCTTTGAAACAGAGGTGAAGACAGCCTTGTCTCCTGGACTGGTATACTCTGGACCTGTCAGAATCACTTTTGGCAACTTTCTTTGTTTTTCTGTATGAATAGGGCATGTTAAATAGTTCTGTGACATTATCTTCTATAATCTGCAAAATCCAACAGCCTTCCTTCATTCCTTCCCACTTTTAGTGTTCTCTTCAGTTCAAACCAGCAGTGTCTCTGCTTGTATATTCCCATCTCTGTGCTTGGCTTCAGCAGAGATGGCTGATTCAGTGAGTTGCACCCATGACCTCTTTGTTAAATGATTATTCAAGCATACCATTAGTGTTTTCTTTCGAACAAGTTTTTGTTCTAATGTTTTAAGTGGCTATGGCCATGGAGAAATTTACAAATCTTCAAAACATGGATTCTTTTTGCTTAATAATTTATTCTTCAATTCTTCTCACTATTCTTACACTTTACTAAAAGCCATTAGGAGAAACCAAAGTATTTTTGTTATTGCTGTTGCTTGTTGGTTTTGTTTTGGTTTTTAGTGAGCATATTAAAACTCTCCCAGCCTTCCTATCACCAAGGTCCAAATCTACCTTCACACTTTTAGGTGTTTGTTACAGCAGAATCCCTCTTCTGATACCAAAATTTGTCTTAGTCTACTAAGGTTGCCATAACCCAATACCATAAATTGTGTGCTTCAGTAAAATAAATTTGTTTTTTCATAGTTCTGTAGGCTTAACATCCACCATCAAGGTGACAGCATTCTTTTACTCATGGCTCTCTTCCTCTATAATCAAAGCCAATAAAAGTGAATTGTATCCTTCTCAAATCACTTCAATCTGTCTTCTCTTTTGTCTCCATTTTACACTTTTTTTTTTTGAGATGGAGTTTTGCTCCTGTTACCCAGGCTGGAGTGCAATGGCGCGATCTCGGCTCACCGCAACCTTCGCCTCCTGGGTTCAGGCAATTCTTCTGCCTCAGCCTCCTGAGTAGCTGGGATTACAGGCACGCGCCACCATGCCCAGCTAATTTTTTGTATCTTTAGTAGAGATGGGGTTTCACCATGTTGACCAGGATGGTCTCGATCTTTTGACCTCGTGATCCACCCGCCTCAGCCTCCCAAAGTGCTGGGATTACAGGCTTGAGCCACCGTGCCCAGCTACACTTTTAAAGAGTCTTGCGATTATATTTGGCACACCTGGACAATCATGAGTAATTTATCTCAGTGTTACCTAATAGCAATTTTCATTCTATGTGCAATATTAATTCTTCTTTTTCTTTGCCACGTAGCACCATGTTCCAGGGATTTGGGGGAGGAAAAACTTGAGAGACCATTATTCTGCCTACCATATTCACAGTTCCAGACAACTTCAGGAGGAGAAGAGAATAATATAATTATACCTCAATTTTACAACTTTAGATAGATTTCTTCAAATTACCTTCTAAGACACTGTTTCTTGTGGGAGCAAAGAGAAAAATGCATTGGTTCAATTTCTTGTTTTTTTTGTTTTTTTTTTGTTTTTTGCCAGGTGAGGAGTCCTTAATGGGGGGGAATGCCCCCCACGGGCCATTGGCTCCCTGGAGCTCACTTTAGTCACCCTGGGCTCGCCTCCACCCTTCGCCCCGCCTCTTCCCCTTCATTGAATGCTCCCTCCTTCCAAAAAATATAAATAAATTTATTAAACTAAACACTAGTGAGAGGCGTATCTGTGGTAGAAGCCCTTATAGCTTCTGCACCACTGACTGGAGTTTCTTGAGGTCCTCAGACTGGAAGGAGGCCTTCTGGGACTTGAAGATCTTCAAGGTGGATGTGGATGATGAGCCAGTGGGGCTACCCAGCCCTAACTTCCTTCACACACACAACCCATTTGGAGCTAAACAGTAGAGGAGGTAGGTGCACCCTAGCCACTGGCTGAAGTGGACAGACTCCTCTGTCTGTGTGACCTACGAATGTCCAGTCCACTCTGTTATGTGAACCTAAAAGCGAGTGACGCAAATGGGAAGCCCTGTTTCCGCAGGCAGCAGGCACTTGTCCCTGCTGTGGGTGAGGCAGACATTCATAGAGCATCTGCTGCTAGGTGCAGTTACAGACTTGGTGACGTGCTTACTCTACCCCTCCAAGGGCTCCAGATTCAGCTGAGGAGAGTCTCCGTAAGGCACTAAGGCAAGGCAGGACTGTGTATGTAAATAGACATCCATGCTGCTGAAAGAAAATCGGTTTCTTTTTTTTTCTTTTTTTTTTTTAGAAGGAACCAAAACTTTATTAGAAGCATTTGAATTTTTTTTTGAAAGGAAAGAAGAAAAGAAAGAGAAAAAAAGGAGTGAAGGAGAGGAAGAAAGAGGAAGAAAAAGAGGGAGAGAGAATGGGAATATTGCTTTATTCTAAAAATGAGTATTAATAATGGCTGATCAATATTTTGTGTACTTAAAGTGGAGAATGTATATTTTGTGT
>CM052654.1:63293257-63391221 GCA_028533165.1 Leontopithecus rosalia
GTTGGCCTTTGACCTCTGATATCCTTTCTTCTGCTTGATCAATTTGGCTATTCAAACTTGTGCATATTTCACTAAGTTCTCGTGTTGTGTTTTTCAACTCTGTTAGTTCATTTATATTCCTCTCTATAGTGTCTATTCTTGTTAGCATTTCATCAAACCTTTTTTCAAAGTTCTTAGTTTCTTTACATTGGGTTAGAACAAGTTCTTTTAACTCCCAGAAGTTTCTTATCATCCACCTTCTGAAGCCTACTTCTGTTAGTGGAACACAGTCCTTCTCCATCAGGGCTTGTTCTGTTGCTGATGAGGAACTCTAATCCCCTGTAGAGGAAGAAAGGTTCTGATTGTGGGTATTCTCAGCCTTTTTAGGCTGGTTTCTTCCCTTTGTTATAAATTTATTCATCTGTCATCTTTACAATTACCACCTTTCTAATTAGGTTTCTGAGTGGACATTCAGTTTATTGATTCCCAGAGCTGGAATTGGAGCAAACCAATGCGCCGGCAAAAAAAGCGGCAATAAGATTGATGGTGCTTTTCTGCCTGGGAATCTCCTCCCGTTTACTCTGCATGAAGAGCTGCTACACTGAGGCACCGGCAAAACCGCTGCGCCGGCCACAAGAGTCACACTGGTGACTCATGGGGCCCCTCCACTGGGAATCTTCTGGTCCGTGGGTGATGAAAATTCCTCTGAAAGTGTGACGTCCTCTCGTTCTCTGCGCTTTCACTGGGAGCTACAATCCCAAGCTGTTAGCGATCAGCCATCTTGGATCCTCTCTTCTTGGGGTTTTAAGAATAAGGGAGTTTCTGTTTTATAATAGTGATGAAGTCCTGCCATGTTGTCCAGACTGGTCTAGAACTCTTGCACTGAAATGATCCATCCACCTTAGGCTCCCAAAGTGCTGAGATTACAGGCATTAGCCACCAAGCCCGGCCTTTTTTTTCTTCTTCTTCATACAGCTGCTAATAACCAAACTGATCAAATTGTATATGGTAGTCATTAGAAAACAAATCAGGGTTTTGGGAAATCACAGAACTGCCCTATCTAACCTTAGGCACGTCAATTGATAGTTCAGAGCTGGTTTTCACATCTATAAAAGTAAAATAATAAATACTGCCCTACATAGGCATAGGACTTTATGAATAGAAACAAATGTATAAAGAAGAACTCTAAAATATGAAAAGATTAAGGCAAATAAATAGTTATACAATTAATGTTGGTTCTTTGCCTTCTTGAGAGTAACGATATGGGAAGGTGTTTTTTAACCTTCTTGTGGTCCTATTGCCAGAAAATGACAGCACAGGCATGCATTCATTTCAGATTGACTACAATTTACTTTAGAGTTAGCAAAATCTTTATCTTATCTAGTATGAGACATCCAGCAAATTAAGGTAATATTATGAGCTAAATTTTGTCCCCTTGAAATTGACATGTTGTGGTCATACCATAAAATAAAGCACAATCATGTACTTTAGAACATGATTGTATTTGTGATAAATGAGAAACTTGGACACAAACCTGTACAGAAGCAAGACAGTGTAAAGACAAAGAGAGAAGTCAGCCAAGGAGAAAAGCCTGGAACAGAGCCTTCCTTCTCTTATGGTCCAAGTAAGAAATTAACTTTGCAAACACTTTTGTCTCAGAGTTCCAGTGTATTAGTCTATTTTCACATTGCTATAAGGAAATAACCAAGACTGTGTAATTTATGAAGAAAAGAGGTTTAATTGACTCACAGTTCCGTGTGTCTAGGAAGGCCTCAGGAAACTTACAATCATGGTGGAAGGTACCTCTTTACAGGGCAGCAGGAGAGAGAATAAGTGCCAGCAGGGGAAGTGCCAGACGCATAAAACCACCGGATCTCATGAGAACTCAGTCATTATCACAAGGAAAGCATGAGTGAAACTACCCCTGTGATTCAGTTACCTCCCACCAGGTCCTTCCCATGACACACAGGGCTTATCGGGATTACAATTGATGAGATTTGTGTGGGGACACAGCCAAACCATATCATCCAGCCTCCAGAATTATGAGAAAATAAATTTCTTCTGTTTAAACTACCGAGTCTGTGGTACTTTGTTATGATTGCCCTAGCAAATTAATATAGCTAATGACAAGGTGACTACTGCATATATTGCACTCATATGGGGCAGTTAACTTTGTAAACATTATTTTTTTCATGTACGCCACAAAGTAATAATGCCCAAATAGGGGTTTATTTTATGTAAAGTTTTCCATAGGCGTTATATGGATATCAGTTATATGAATAACCAGCTTCTACACTGAAGATGCGTATGATGTAGTACATGGAATCAATGTATTTTTCTCTGTTGTCTTTATCTCAGAACAAAATATGGGAGCATGCTATCACATATTTTGGCCAAATAGTCATTGTGCAGTGAACGATTACACAGGTCAATGCTACTGGCATTCAGAATAGTGAGGAGAGGATGGTGAAGTATCACATCCTGCCACTTACTTGCCTCTGAATATGACATTAAAATGATTTCATTGAGGGCCTGCCGATGACTCCACTATAAACAAAAATCCCATAGCTTTTTGCAAGCACTTTTTATCAAGGATGATTTTTTAAAAGTCTCATATCTTATCTAAAGGCAACAATAGCTTCTATTTTGGCATATACTAAATATAACCATGTAATAAAACATATTTTAAATATAATGTGGTATGTATATGTAATACCATGTATATTAAAGAGATGCATTTCTTAGCTGAGAAGTGATTTTTAAAATTAATAATCTAGAAAGTTTTTTCCTTTTGTAAGGAAAGGGATTTGAGGTAGGAGTGGGATTTGAGGAAAACCTCTAAAAGAAGCCAGTCACAAAAGACTGTGATTCCAAATATATGAAATGTCTGGAATTAGCAAATCTTTAGACAGGACGCAGTTTAGTGGCTTTCTAAAGCCAGGATAGGGGGGTTAAGGGTTACGACTAAGAGGTAAAAAGTTTATTTTTATTTTTTATTTTTTATTTTTTTGAGACGAGTTTCGCTCTTGTTACCCAGGCTGGAGTGCAATGGCGCAATATCGGCTCACCGCAACCTCCGCCTCCTGGGTTCAAGCAATTCTCCTGCCTCAGCCTCTCAAGTAGCTGGGATTACAAGCACGTGCCACCATGCCCAGCTAATTTTTTGTATTTTGAGTAGAGACAGGGTTTCACCATGTTGACCAGGATAGTCTGGATCTCTTGACCTCGTGATCCACCCTCCTCGGCCTCCCAAAGTGCTGGGATTACAGGCGTGAGCCACCACGCCCAGCCGGTAAAAAGTTTTTTTTAGGTAATTAAAAATTGCAACAATTGATAGTGGGGAGAGATGCACAACTCTGTGAATGTATTAAAAGACGATTAACTGTATACTTTAAATTGGTGGATTGGGGATTGGTGATATGTATGTCATATGAGCCACAAACTAATCTAAGTGCTTAAGGAATATTATCCCTTGTAGTTGTTATAACCAGACTATGAAATAAACAATGTTATTACCCCTTTATGTAAAAAGAAACTGGGGCAAAGAGAGGTTAAGTGACTTGTTCATTGACCAGACAACTAGAAAGTGATAAAATCTGCAGTTGAACCCAAGCCATCAGCATAGAGAGCCTGTGCTTTTTATTTTACATTATGCTGCTTTTTTCAGGCGGTAAATCAATTTACCCATTGATGTAGCAGCAAGAACCATCTGGACATTTAACATCATATGAAAAATAGTAATTGAATGTACTTTTATTTTTTCACAAAGCTGAACAGCATTGTGTGTGTACATATATATACACATTGTGTTTGTGTATATATACATAAAACACACACACACACACACACACACACACACATACATGTTAGGGCTTGCTCTGGTCACACTGCAAACCCCAAAGAGCTCTAACTTTGAAAATAAAACATTACTTTCCCACTATTGTGTATTACTTTTTAAGTCAGAGATTACACTGTGCATCAATAACCTGAAACCACCAGCAATAAGCAATCATGCCTACAATTGTCATCTCCTTGGGCTGCTGTCTCTGAGCAGTGGTTCCTTTCTGTTGACACGTATTGCTTAGCTGCTGGCATTACAAGTTTTCTCACTGAAGCTCCACTAAAACACTATTGATTTTGGCTAGATGGTTAAAAAACAGTCACTATCTTGTTATCATCTTCCTTGCATTGGCCTTAGGACTTCAGCTATACTTTGGCAATTTTCCAACATAGGCATAACATAATTAAGAATACCAATCCTACCTATATATGAAAAAGAGTGAAAAATAACTAATATTGCATTTTATACTTTTACAATTTTTTACCCAATGGATAAAATGAAATAGGCAGCTTTTCTCATTGGTGTACTTCTTAAAGATTAGTTCTTCAACTGCTTGATAAAGTACTCAGCCACAGAAATTTTTCTTTCTGAACAAAGGGGGAAAATTATACTAAAATATGAAAAAAAAATTTGGAAGGCTAGTGACAGTCATGATAAATGTTTTTACCTTTACTTTTTAGACTATATATTTGGAGAACTTTTAAATTCACATCAGAACCGAGAGGAAGGAAAAGAGATATTCCAAAAGCTCCTTGCTCCCACAAGTGCATAGCCTCCATTTCAACATCCTCCATCAAAGTGGTACATTAATTACAATAGATGAAACTACATTGACAAATTATTTCCCCCCAAGGTTGATTAGTTTACATAGGGATCACGATGATGTAGTACATTTTACGGATTTAGACAAATGTATGATGATGTATGTCCACCTGTTATGGTAGTATGCAGACTAATTTCAATGCCCTAAAAATCCTCAGTGCTCCACGTGTTCATCTTTCCCGCCACTCAGCTCCTGGCAACCACTGATATGTTTACTATCTCCATAGTTTGCTTCTTCCTGAATGTCATATATTTGAACTCATACTGTATAATATGTAGCCTTCTCAGATTGATCTCTTTCATTTACTAATATACACTTAAGTTTCTTCCACATCTTTTAATGGCTGGACAGCTTATTCTTTTTAGTGCTAAATAATAGTCCATTGTCTGGTTGTATCACAGTTTATTTATTCATTCACCTATATAAAGTCTTATTGGTTGCTTCTAAGTGTTGGTAATTTTGAATTGAAGTTCTATAAACATCAATTCACAGGTTTTTGTGTGAATATGTATTTTCAACTCCCTTGAGTAAATAGCAAGAAGCACTATTGCTGGATCATATGATAAAGTAATGTTTGTTTCAATTTCCATTCATACCAGCAGTGAAACAAGACTCCTTGTTGCTTTACATCCTCATCAGAATTTGTTGTTGTCTGTGTCCTGGATTTTATTATTGAAATAGGAATGTACTATTATCACACTGTTGTTTTAATTTGCATTTCCCTGATCACATATGATGTGAAGGAACCTTTCATATGCTTATTTGCCACCTGTATATTTTCTATTTCCTATGCTGACATATCTGTTAAAGTCTTTGGTCTATTTTTTAACTGAGTTGTTTTCTGTGTGTGTGTGTGTGTGTTTGTTTACCTTCTGTAGACATGTTTTTATTGATGTTTTGCTTGGAGAGTGTATGAATATTTGGGTGTTTATTTTTGTATCTATTACTTGTTTTATTATACTTTATTTCTGGGGGGTACATCGGCAGATTGTGCAGGATTTTTACACAGGTATACACATGCCATTGTGGTTTACTGCTTCCATCCCCCCATCATCTACTTAAGTATTTATCCTAATGTTATCCCTCCCCAGTACCCCACCCTCTGCTATCCCTCCCCTAGCTCTCCCACCCCGCAACAGGCCCTGGTGTGTGATGTTCCCCTCCCTGTGTCCATGTGTTCTCATTGTTCAAAAATGAGTTCTGAGTGAGAACATCTTGTATTTGGTATCCTGTTCTTGTGTCAGTTTGCTGAGAATGATGGTTTCCAGATTCATCTATGTCCCTGAGAAGAACATGAAATCTTCCTTTTTTGTGGCTGCATAGTACTTCATGGTGTGTATGTGCCACATTTTCTTTATCCAGTCTATCACTGATGGGCATTTGGGTTGGTTCCATGTCTTTGCTATTGTAAACAGTGCCACAACGAACATATATGTATATGTGTCTTTATAATAGAATGATTTATAATCCTTTGGGTATATACCCAGTAATGGGATTGCTGGGTCAATGGAATTTCTATTTCTAGGTCCTTGAGGAATCGCCACTCTGTCTTCCACAATGGTTGAAGTAATTTACACTCCCACTAACAGTGTAAAAGTGTTCCTATTTCTCCACATCCTCTCCAGCATCTGTTGTCTCCAGACTTTTTAACAGTCACCACTCTAACTGGCATGAGATGGTATCTCAATGTGGTTTTGATTTGCATTTCTCTAATGACCAGTGATGATGAGTTTTTTTTTCATATGTTTGTTGGCTGTGTTAACTGTCTTCTTGAAAAGTGCCCATTCATACCATTTGGCCACTTTTTGATGGGGTTGTTTTTTTTCTTGTAAATTTGTTTAAGTTCTTTGTAGAGTAGGGATATTAGCCCTTTGTCAGATGGGAGTCTGGATATTAGCGCTTTGTCAGATGGGTAGATTGCAAAAAATTTTTCCCATTCTGTTGGTGGCTGTTTCACTCTAATGATAGTTTCTCTTGCTGTGCAGAAGCTCTTAAGTTTAATTAGATCCCACTTATCTATTTTGGCTTTTGTTGCCACTGCTTTTGGTGTTTTAGTCATCAAATCCTTGCCTATGCCTATGTCATAATGATTTTGCCTAGGTTTTCTTCTAGGGTTTTTATGGTGCTAGGTTTATGTTTAAATGTTTCATCCAACATAGTTAATTTTTGTATAAGGTGTAAGGGAGCGGTCCAGTT
Source organism: Leontopithecus rosalia (assembly GCA_028533165.1). Taxonomy (NCBI): domain Eukaryota; kingdom Metazoa; phylum Chordata; class Mammalia; order Primates; family Cebidae; genus Leontopithecus; species Leontopithecus rosalia. The sequence continues at coordinate 63,300,097 of CM052654.1, forward strand.
TCAGCTTTCTGCACATGGCTAGCCAGTTTTCCTAACACCATTTATTAAACAGAGAATTCTTTCCCCATTGCTTGTTTCTGTCAGGTTTGTCAAAGATCACATTGTTGTAGATGTGTGGTGTTACTTCTGAGGCTTCTGTTCTATTCCATTGGTCTATATCTCTGTTTTGGTACCAGTACCATGCTGTTTTGGTTACTGTAGACTTGTAGTATAGTTTGAATTCAGGTAGCAAGATGCCTCCAGCTTTGTTCTTTTTGTTTAGAATTGACTTGGCTATTCAGGCTCTCTTTTGGTTTCGTTCTCCCTGTTACATTCAGGTACACTGATCAAATGTAGATTTCATCTTTTCGCATAATCCCATATTCCTTGGAGGCTTTGTTCATTTCTTTTCATTCTTTTTTTCTCTAATTTTGCCTTCTTGTTTTATTTCATTGGGCTGATCATCAATCTCTGATATCCTTTCTTCTGTTTGAGAAATTCAGCTCTTGAATCTTGTGTATGTTTCATGAAGTTCTCATGTTGTGTTTTTCAGCCCTATCAAGTCATTTATGTTCTTCTCTAAGCTGGTTATTCTAGTTAGCATTTTGTCTAACCTTTTTTCAAGGTTCTTAGTGTCTTCGCACTGGGTTAGAACATGCTCCTTTAGCTCAGAGAAATTTGTTATTACCCACTTCTGAAGCCTGTTTTTGTCAATTCATCAAACTCATTCTTCATCCAGTTCTGTTCCCTTGCTGGTGAGGGGTTGTGATCCATTGAAGGAGAAGAGACATTCTGGGTTTTGGTGAATTCAGCCTTTTTGCACTGGTTGCTTCCCATCTTCATGAATTTATCTACCTTTGATCTTTGAAGTTGGTGACTTTTGGATGGGGTCTGAGTTGACATCCTTTCTGTTGATGTTGAAGCCATTTCTTTCTGTTTTCTAGTTTTCCTTCTAACAGTCAGGTCCCTCTGCTGCAGGACTGCTAGAGGTCCCCTCCAGACACTGCTTGCCTGGGAATCACCTGTGGGGGCTGCAGAACAGCAAGGATTGCTGCCTGTTTCTTCTTTTGGTAGTTTCATCCCTGAAGAGTACCCATCAGATGTCAGCCAGAGTTCTCCCGTATGAGTTGTCTGTTAGGATAAATGGGGTCAGGGAGCCACCTGAGGAGGAAGTCTCTCTCTTATCGAAGCTCGAGTGCTGTCCTGGGAACTCTGTTGCTTCCTTCAGAGCTGCTGGGCAGGGACATTTAAGTTTGCTTCAGTGGAACTCACAACAGTCCCTTTTCCCAGGTGCTCTGTCCTGGAAGGTGGAACTTCATTTATTAGTCCCTGAGGGGCTGCTGCCTTTTTTCAGAGATGGCCTGCGCAGCAAGAAGGGAGTCTAGTCACAGTCTGCCTGTAGAGGGCTTGCTGAGCTGCCACAGGCTCTGCCCATCTGCTGGGTAAACTTCCTTGTGATTTCGTTTACACAGGCAGTTTTAGAACTACCTCAGTAATGGTGGACGCCCCTCCCCCCATCAAGCTCTACCATCCCACATGGAGTTCAAACTGCCATGCTGGCTGTGAATATCTCAAGCCAGTGGGTTTCAGCTTGCTGGTCTAGGTGGTCTAGGGGCCTGCTAAAATGGCCACCCAGTTTTGTGCTGGAAGCCTGCATGGCACTGGTGGGAATCTCCTAGTCTTTGGGTTATAAAGACCATGAGAAAAGCACATTATCTGGGCCAGAGTGCTGGAGTGTCATCTCTGAAATCCTGGATGACCTATTTTGGGTGGGAGGGGGAGTCCTCTGGTCCCTTGCACTTCCCAGGTGAGGCAAAACCCCACCCTGCCTTGGTTTGCCCTCCTTGGGCTGCACCCACTGTCCAACCAGTCCCACTGAGATGAACCTGGTACCTCAGTTAGAAATGCAGAGATCACTCACCTTCTGCGCCACTCTCACTGGGAACTGCACTCCAGAGCCATTCTTATTTGGCCATCTTGGTGGAAGTCCCCCCTCTTTTTGGGTTTTAAATGTTCTTTGTATATTTTGAATAACAGTTGTTTATCAAATGTATCTTTTACAAGTATTTCTCCAAGTCTGTTACTTGTCCTGTTATTCTCTCAATACTAAAGTTCAGCTTATTAATCATTACTTTCATGGATCATGCCCACTATGCTAAATCTAAAAAATCACTGACTTACTCAAAGTCATCTAGGTTTTCTTCTCTTTCATCTTCTATTTGTATAGTTTTGCATTTAACACGCAAGTGTATGATCCATTTAGAGTTAACTTTTGCAAAGGATGTGAGGTCTGTGTCAGGATTCATTGTTTTGCGTTTGGATGTGAATAGGTATTTCTGGCATATGGATGCTGTTCCAGTATCATTTGTTAAAAAAGATTATCTTTGCTACGTTTCATTGTCTTAGCTCTTTCATCAAAGATCAGTTGACTAGATTTATGTGGGTCATTTTCTGGGCTCGCTATACTGTTCTTTTGATTTGTTATTTATTTGTCTTTTTTTAAAGAAACCAATACTACAGTCTTTGTGTTTATTTGTTATTGTTGTTGTTTGTTTCTTTTTCTTTTCTTTCCCTTTTCTTTTCTTTTTTTTTTTTTTTTGAGACAGAATTTTGCTCTTTCACCCAAGCTAGAGTGCAATGGCACGATCTTGGCTCACTGCATGCAACTTCTTGCTTCTGGTTTCAAGTGATTCTGCTGCCTCATACTCCCGAGTAGCTGGGATTACTGGTGCCCACCACCATGCCCAGCTAATTTTTGTATTTTTAGTAGAGACAGGGTTTCACCATGTTGGCCAGGCTGTTCCCAAACTCCTGACTTTGTGATCTGCTCAACGTGGCCTCCCAAAATGCTAGGATTATAGGCATGAGCCACCATGCCTGGCCTACGGTCTTGATTACTATAGCATTATAGTAAGTCTCTTTTTTTTTTCTTTGAGACAGTGTCTCCCTCTGTTGCCCAGGATGGAGTGCAAAGGCATGATCTTGGCTCACTGAGACCTCCACTTCCCAGGATCAAGGGATTATCTTGCCTCGGTCTCCTGAGTAGCTGAGATTACAGATCACGCACCACTACACCTGGCTAATACTTTTGTATTTTTAGTAGAGATGGAGTTTCGCAATGTTGGCCATGCTGGTCTCAAAGTCCTGGCCTCAAGTGATCCACCTGCCTTGGCCTTCCACAAGGCTGGAATAGCAGGTGTGAGCCACAACCCCTGGCTATAATAAGTCTTAAAGTCAGTTTGTGTCAGTCCTCCAACTTTGTTCTTCTCCTTCAATATTTTGATAGTTGTTCCACGCTTTTAGACTCTTCATTCAAACTTCAGGATCAATTTGGTAATAGCCATAAGATAACTTGACAACATTTCTATTGAGATTGCATTGAATCTTGGTCAAATTATGAATAACATCCTGACACTACTGAGTCTCCCTACCCGTAAACATGGAATATCTCTCCATATTAAGTCCTTCTTTGACATATTTCATCGGAAGTTTGTAGTTTTCCTCATACAGGTCTTATACATATTTTTGTTGTATTTATGCCAAAGTATTTCTGTTTGGGGGGGAGCACTAAAAATACTAACAAAAATAGTATTTTGTATTAAATTTCGTATTCTACTTGTTTGTTGCTGCTTTAGGAAAATTATTGACTTTTGTGTGTTAATATTTTATGGTGCAACCTGGCTATAACCACTTATTGGTTTGAGGAGGTTTATCTTATTTATTTCAGTTCTTTGGGCTTTTCTACATAGATGATCATGTCATCCGTGAAGATAGTTTTATTTCTTCCTTTTGACTTCATTTTATATTCTTGTCTTACTGAATTAGCCTAAGACTACTTTTTAGTTTTCCTTTTCTTCATTGCATTTTTTGGAACAAGATGTGATAAGTACTTCAAATTTTCATACAAGTATCTATTTATCTCAAGGAAAGAAAAAAATGTGAATCGTCGAAGTTAAATATTCTCTTTCTATTAGAAAGAATTTGTACATTGTGGTCAGGATATTAGGTATTCCTCACTGAGAGACTATTCAGCAAGATGTCTTTATAATGAGACCCATATTCCAATAACAGTTACTCTGCATGCTAGCTGAAGACCAAGAATGGAAGAGAAAATATTGCAGACAAAGTAGCCATTAAAATTATACTCACTCCTGTAACTGCAAATATTATTCATTTTTACATTGTGCCTGGTATCATCGTAATTATCCATGTGTATTATCTGGCATTTTTTTATTTCAGAAATGTAGTAAAATAAGTTTTATTAACCTCATCTTAAAGATGAAGAAAACTGATGCTCAGAGAATTTTAAGAAACTTGCTTTTTGTGGCATTGATAATGTGTGACCAAATTGAACCAAGATGGTCTAATTGAAACCTAGTAGCCTCTGAACAATAGACTATAATCCATGTCCCTTCTCTGAAGCTCAGTTTCTCTACTCTTAAATTTGAAAAATTATTCATTTAACATTTAATGTACGCTTTTCTCATTGGCCAACCAACCAACAAACCAGGAAAAACAAAAGAAGGTACTAAGATTCATATCAAAGAAGTAGCAGTTGACAGAGATTGTGATTCAGATATACCATGTTTTTTTCATAGCATAGGTGTCGATACTTAATACAGAAAGTGATCTAAAAGAAACAGGGAAACTGACTCACTGGGACTAAATATTCTTTTTTGAATTTTTCCCAATAGAGCTCTTCTGACAGAAACTAACAATTGCTCAAGATTAACACATGATTTGAACATTAATTGCCTTTCCTATAGAGGTAATGTTAAATGATGGATGGCTACTAAAGCCATCCTTTTCCTTTTCAAGAGATAGATTATTATCTATCTCTTGAAAAGGAAAAGGAAATGGAGTTCTGAGCCTGGCAATTTTTAAAAACAAAATTTTCTTATTCATACCTGAATAAAAGGGGATTTTGTCTATCTGAGATGATGCTCTTTTCTGTTGTCAGGTCAAAAAGAAAGAACAAAGAAATAATAAAATGTGAATTGTCTAACACATAGTGGTAGCTTTATTTTTAGTGTATGTTGTAGTATTATTATATTCATCAGGCCATAATATGGAAATATATATTTGAAACTAATTAATATAAATAGGAAAATGTAATTAAGAAACCAGGTGTGGTGGTGTGTGTCTGTAGTTTTGGTTACTGTGAAGCCTGAGGTAGGAGAATCACTTGAGCCTAGGAGTTGAAGTCCAGTTTGGGTACCAAAGCAAGACTTGGTTCTATAAAAATGAAAAAGAAAAAAAAAGTAAGAAAAATGCACTTAAATATAGTCTTATATTGTGGAACTGGAAATAAATATATTCTACTGGAAAAATATCAATAAGGAATCTGGTGAAAATGAGTTTATAAGTTGGAAATAGGTAATAGGCAATAAAAGAATATTCATCTATAAAATACCACAAAACAAGAATAAAATAAACATTGGTAATAAAATCAGCAAATAATTAACATAACAGAAATTTGCAAGATAACAAATAATGATAAAAACGCTAGGTGATATAAGGCTATGCAAAATATTTTGAACATTTATGAATATCATAGGGATAACAAAAAGAAATAGATGATGACTCTTTTTTACTAATCCAAATTCAGTTATTTTTATTAAAAAGCATGAAAAAAACTGATTAGAATTTTGAATTTAAATAAATAACATGCTTTAACAGAGAAAGTAACTTATAGCAGAGTAAAGGAGGGAGTAGGGTGGAACTGTTACTCTCCCTAACACTTCATTCTTTAATTTCTAAAGTCACTTGGTAATTTGTTTTAGTTAATGGACTTATGTTGAGGTGCATCATATTTTATGGTTGAGTTGTTTGAGGATGGAAAAAAGAATGATTAGAAATGACAAAGGTTAATTGTCACCTTGAGAGTTTACTTACCACCAAGCATTTATCAGTGGAACAAGTCAACCACATCTTTTCCAAGCTTGTTAGACAATAAAATAAAAATGACAACAAATTTTTTGTGAAAAGCTATCAAAATAAACTTGTATTTGGATTAATCATTATAAAGGAGTTTTGGGTATCCTGCCAGATGCATTTAAATAAAAAGTACATCATTTTAATATGAAATTGACATAATTGATATTTCCATTCTAATTTTCAGTGTCTATATATAAGAGTGGAAAGAAATATCTATAATCATATAGGCAAGTTAATAAAAACCTTAAACAAATTTTAAACTTTTTAAAGTGGACATTAAAATTATACACAAAACTTTCATAACTAAGCTAGCATGACAATTCTGTGATAATGTATGCATACTGATAAAATTTAATAAAAAATGTGGCTTTTTTTAAAGCAATGATATACAATGATTTTTTTGTTTCTCTTTTTTATTGCTTATAACAGAATACCTAAAAGTAGATAATTTATAAAGAAAATAAATTTATTTTTTACAGTCATCGAGGCTGAGAAGTCCATGGCTGAGGTGCCACATCTGATGAGGCCCTTCTTGTTGAGGGGCTCCAGAGGTAGCATATGTCATGGGGGCTGAGTGTGCTAGCTCAGGCTCCTCTCCCTCTTCTTATATAGTCACCATATCTACTTCCATAATAATCCAATAACTCATTACATTATAGATTATTAATCCATGAATGGGCTATTCTATTCCCAAGGGCAGAGCCCTCACACCCAGTCACCTCTTAAAGACTGCAACTCTCAATACTGCCTCATTGGAAAGTCACTTTCCATGTGAGTTTTGGAGGGGATAAATATTCAGACAATACCATAATTAAACAGGCACGGGACTGCTTTTTGAAAAAAAAATTGATGGTATAAAAGTTGGATTATCAGCATTGAAAAAAGTAACTATTATCCAGTAATACACCACAAACACAAAAATGAACTTGAAGTGTATCGGAGCAGTACAAGATAATACTATAAACCTACTGGCCAGGTTTGGCCAGTACAGTTGTGGTGGCACACACCTGTAATTTCAGCATTTTGAGAGGACTAGGTAGGTGAATCACCTGAAGTTAGAAATTCAAGACCAACCTGGCCAACATGGAAAAACCCTATCTCTACCAAAACAACAACAAAAAAATACAAAAACTAGCTGGGCATGGTGAGGCACACATTTAGTCCCAGCTACTTGGGAGGCTGACACAGGAGGATTGCTTAAACCCAGGAGGCAGAGGTTTCAGCAAGCTGGAATTATGCCACTATACTCCAGCCTGGGCAACAGAGTGAGACTCCCTCCCCAAGTAAAACTAAAAATTAAATAAATAAACCTACTAATTTGCAAGAAAAAAACAGATGAATTCACTATTGCAGTTGAAGAATTGAGCAAACTCAAATGAATCATATAACTAAGCATGTAATACAGTACAGAAGAAAAGCACAGGATAAAATGTATGTGAATTGGATTTGACAGTAAGATTTAGAACAACACCAAATCACAATCAATGAAATAAAATATTTGAGTATAGACTTTGTTAATAAACATTTAATGAATTAAGGTTAAATTAACATTAAAACCTTCTGTTGTGAGAAGGACACTGTTGGGAGAATCCAAAGACAAGCTATATACTGAAAGAAAATCTTTGCAAAACACATATCTGGCAAAGAATTTGTTTCTTAAACACACAGAAATCTCTTATAATCCAAGAGTAAGAAACCAAACAATTCAACTAATAAAGGTAGAAGATTAGAAGAGCAAACTCACTATATATGTGTGTATATATATATATATATGTGCAAAAAATATGAAGTGATGCTCATTATAGTTTGTCGTTAGTGAGCTGCAAATTAAAGCAATAATGGAAAACCATTAGACATCTAATAGATTAGCTAAAATAGATTAGCTAATCTACACCTGTCAATGCCAAATGCTGACAAAGATGCAGAGTAATAGAAACTCATGTGTATGACTGTTCAAAATGAAAAATAGTACAGCCACTTTAAATACAATCTGGTACTTTTTGAAAAGCCAAATATAGGCTCCTTATATGACTCTGCAATTATGCTCCCAGGTATTTCCCTAAATAAATTGGCACCTATGTTTATTGAAAAAACTGCATGCAAATATTTTTAATAATTTTATTTATTTAAACGTATTTATAATCATCAACATTTGGAAGTACAGGATGTCCTTTGACAGCTGAATGGGTAAATTATTAATGACTGGTATATCCATACAACAGACCAATATGCGTTGATTAAATGAGCTGTCCAGACATGAAGACATAGAAGAACTCTAAATGCATATAGATAGTTGAAAGGCAGCCTAAAATTATCTACATACTTTATGATTCTTATTACAATACATTCTAGAAAATGCAAAGCACTAGTGGGAGAAAAGAACCAATGGTTTCTAGAGATTCAGGGAGTTGGGACAGAGATAAACAGGTGAAGTGCAAAGAATTGTTTTCACAGCAGAATTATTTTATATAATATTATAATAGTGGATAATAATTATTGTATATTTGTCAAAACTCATAGTACTGAACAGCATAAAGAGTGTGCCCTGCTGGGTGCAGTGGCTCATGCCAGAAATCCCAGCACTTTGGGAGGCTGAGACGGGTGGATCAAGTGGTCAAGAGATGGAGACCTTCCTGGCTAACAGGTGAAACCCATCTCTACTAAAAATATAAAAATTAGCTGGGTGTGGTGGCAAGTGCCTGTACTCCCAGCTACTCTGGAGGCTGAGACAGGAGAATCACTGGACCCTGGGAGGTGGAGGTTGCAGTGACCCAAGATCACATCACTGCACTCCTGCCTGGAGAAAGAGTGAGACTCCATCACACACACAAAAAAAGACTATGCACTAATGTATGCAAATTTAAAAATCATTTGGCGCTGGGGATCCCAAAAAGAAATGCAGAATGTGATAGGAGAATATAATGTGTATTACAAATGTATGAAACAATCACACTGTAGGGAATAAAGGGAAAAATGCTGATGTAAGTATCTTTCAAAATGAATGGAGTCTGCACAAACTAAAGGTAAAAAACTGAGCACCGACACTGTACTCTAGTTGATAGAATTATTTCTCAGGGGAAGCACAGTGTCTCACTGGTGGTGTGAGAATTTTCAATTACAAGGGGAAAAAGCCAGTACAATTCATGTGGTTAATAGATTAGAATTGTGGAAAAGTGTGTGAACTCATGTTTAGCTTAATGTAGATTCTGATAGTTACATAATAAATATTTGTAGATATGTTTATAAACATGGGCTAATATATACATATATTTTTTGCTTTGTCAGCTGAGCGATGGTTAAAATAATGAAGCTCTAGTGGCAATAAGCATGTCTAGCATCTACATCTTGGTTTCTAAATACAATTATTCAATAAAAACAGTAAGAAGTTTTTGGAGATATGACTGATTGTAGGAGTAGAGCAAGAAATACACAAGAAGAGCCTGAGACATCTGAAGAGATGGAAAGTCAGGAAGTATCAACACAAACACACACATGTAAGTACCCACACACATTGACAGGGTATGTCAAAGAATCACAAGAGCAAAGAGGAGCTACCGATAGCCAAGTCTACAACAATATGGAAAACAAAATATATAAACTATTATTGGATTATACCCAAAGTATAAAATAAATAATCATGTGCCATTACTAACACAAATAAATGATTGAATAAGTTAATAAATAGCTAAAAAAAAGACACAAATTTCCCATATAGAAAAATTTCTAGTAATACTCCATAGATGTTAAGCTGCATATTTTGAGTTTCTTTCTTCCTTTGCATGATACAGAAAGGGGCGGAAAGGTAACTTTACAGTGAAGAAAACTGAGAAATGCTACCTCAGACATGTAATCAAGGCCAACAACAGCAGTCATAAATTACATTGACTGTATGTACACTCGACATGATGTAGTAAAAATGGCACTTTACTTCTGTAATCCTTCTCTTAGTACCCGTAACTCCAGGCTTCTCAAGAGAGAAACATCAAACAAATTCTAATAGTGGGGCATGTTACAACATGCTTTGCATGTATTAATCAAAACTGTCAAATTCAGCAAAATGGACACAGCTAAGAGAAGTCTAAAGAGACATGAAAAATAAATCTAATATGGTGTCCTGGATGGGAACCTGGAATTAAAATAAAAGGACATTAAAAAAAGAAATAAAAGGACATTAGGCAATAGCTAAGAAAATCTAAATGCACTGTGGACTTTTGTTACTACTACTAAGCTAACTGGAACATCATAAAAATTAAATAGTATGGTTTTCAAAAAGCAATGTCTAAAAATTAGAAATGTCAAAGCCACAAGATGGGAGAAAATAATTGTAATTCATCTGTGAAAGGACTTGTACAGATTATATTTTAAAATACATATCCAATTTAATAATAACAAAAACAATACAACAGAAGTGAATGTTATATTTCAATAGGCATTTTCAAAAGACTGCATATAAATTGCTAATGAGCATTCTTGACATAATTAGTACTCAGGAAATTGCAAATGAACTGTGTATCAGAAGTATCTTTCAGACTCTGGAAGATAGTATGGGCAATAAAGTAGGAGTAATGAGTTGAAAACAATTCCTTACCAGTCAGTTTCTCTGTCACAGGATATCACAATAAATATGAGTTTCAGATTCCTCATCTGAAAATTATAGAATAGAGCAGTATTATCTCTGAAGTCAATTCTCATAGTGAGTTTATTTTATACAAGAAATACATAAAATTGTATATATTTTTTCTTTTTTCTCCCAGTAGTTGCATTAATTCAGCTTCTTTGTACAATTTCTTCCACATAAAACAACTTAGCATAGAATAGTTTATTAGCAATTGAACACTTTCATTTACAATTTGCTCTATGATCAAAAGTATTATAACCTTTAAAAACAATGTTAGCAATAGCTAAATGATAAAAGTTACCTATGTTATCATGGATAAAGTAGCAGGGATATGGTCCTTAATTTCCTAAAACAGAATGTTCTAATCCCTGCATTATTAAACTAAACACTGCAAAGTGAAAACTGTATATCATGTGTGTTATTATCACTTAAAAAGTTTGCTTAAAATATATCTTACAAAATTAAATTCATCCCTAAACTGGGCCCTGGTGTAATGACTGATCTAACTATAAATTTTATAGCTAAGTTATAAACTTTCGACATTGCTAGTGTGTAATAAAAGGACTGACAGAACGTTAAACTTCATTTCTCTATCCATGTTCCCATGTTATTATTATTACAAGTTCAAGTTGATATTTGAAAGTTTGGTAATAGAAATAATTTTTTTAGATTATATTATTGAGCAATGCACATCAGTGAGACAAAATATTTCTTATCTCTGTGTGTCAAAGTTGCCCCTCTTGGGACAGAGGTTCAGGTACTAAAATTTCCCCTGAACATCCAAGAGGGAATGAAAAGTCTCTTCATATTCAAGTTCTTTTCTGACATCCACCTCATCAATACAAAGCACAAACAAATATACACACACACACAGATCTCCAAAAATCTGTTGTGAATATGTAAAATAACAGAGTAAGAAACCATTGTGATACCAGGCTGCTTCTTCTTCTTCTTCTTCTTCTTTTTTTTTTTTGCTTTTTGGTTATGTAAATATAGTGTAACTTATTAAATCTGCATCATTTGCACAGCATCTATTATGACAAGCTGTGTTGACTTACAAAGAAGGCACAGATTTTTTGTGTCAACTTAAAGGTGCTTTACCATAAATGCTGTGGGGCATGATTGGAATTAAAATACAGAAATGAGCTAAATACAGGAATATGAAATATAGAAAGAAGCCGAGATAGACTTATTATAATAATAATGGTAAGGCTAAAGTAATTCAGAAAGTGTTTATTTTAATATTTCATTTGTGTTAACTTACTGTCACATGAGATATTACTATTAAAATTTCATTATGTAGATGTGGTAGGCTGACTGCTAAGGTGATCCTCAATGATCTCCATCCTTGAGTCCAAACCCTTTGACCTCTCTATTTTACAAGATTTAGACAATTTTTGTCACAACATGGGTAAATGGTCTAAAATACCCTACATCCAGGCATTTGTTACATTTCAATCCATTCCCAGCCTGTGTTCCCAATGTAATCCCTCTCAAATTTTCCTTCTTTCTCTCCCATCTGAGACCCCTGTCCCTGCCGCCAGTGCAGAGTCTGCCCTCTCCATTGACCTTTCTGACTTTTGCCTTCCTCCTGAGCTCTCCCTCAGGCTGTTCCCCAACAGGCAGAGCCAATCCTGTCCTCCCCACTGCCCCTTGCCCCCCATTCTATGCCTCCTCTGTCACTTCTTCTCCCCACACCCTCTCTGGGACATAATTCAGTCTAAAAACTAGCTCCCCCTCCTCTGCTCAGCTGTTTCCCCTTAGAGAGGTGGCTGGAACCTATACGTGTTTGCCTACTAACTGGACAGGCACCGGTACCTTAGTCTTCCTTATTCCTAAAATCCAACTTGCCAATGGTAATGAACAACTGCCTGTCCCCCTAATGACACCTACCCGACGAAAAAGAGCTATACAACTAATTCCATTATTTGTAGGAATAGGGCTTGCAGTCTCCACCTTGGAACTGGCATAGTGGGGGTCACCACCTCCGTCACAACATTCTGCAGTCTGTCTACTAATTTCTCTGCTAGAATTATAGAATTACAGATACATATATATATATATATATATATATATATATATATACATAGATACATATATATAGATAGATACATACATATATATAGATACATATATATATACACACATATATGTATATATATGTATATATATATGTATCTATATATACACATACAGACAAGGTATATATATATATATATATATACCTTGTCTGCCCTTCAGGCTTAAATTAACTCTTTGGCTGCAGTTGTCCATCAAAACTGTCACGGCTTCGACTTACTGCAGAAAAAGGAGGACTCTGTATATTTCTAGTTGAAGAACGTTGGTTTTACTTAAACCAATCTGGCCTAGTGTATAATGTGTCAAAAAACTCAAAGACAGGGCCCAGATGTATGCGGACCCTGCCTGGCCATTTTCTAACTGGATGTCATGGCTCCTTCCAATCCTTATTCCTTTAATACCCATCTTTCTTCTTCTCCTATTTGGACCCTGTATCTTCTGCTTAGTCTCCCAATTCATACACCGCACGCAGGCTATCACAAACTGGCAAATGCTGCTCTGGACAACCCCACAATATCATGCTCTGCCTTGAAGTCCCCCAGCAGTGTAAGCATTTGTAAGGCACCTTACTTATTTGCATACCTGTCCTGTTCCCACTTCTACCCTGTTTCCCCAGCTCAAAAAAAAAATTTTTTAGGTGTCACCACAGTCTCCTGTCATGCATGAAGTAGTCTTGAGAAACTTTGCCCTCACCTGCAAAAATCTGTCATCACCCCCGCTTCTCTCATTCTTTCTCTCTATATGTAAAAAGACAGGAATGTCAGGTCTCCATATGCAAACCTAGAACCAGAAAGTCTGAAGCCCTGCCTGCCTCAGATAATCGTCTCCCACCGGCCACCTGCATTCACCATTGTCCCTAATCGTCCAGCAGAGCTTCCGCAGAAAAGCCTCTCAACCCACCCTGACATCTTAACTGCTCCTATGATAAATGTGAATACCTCTCACCCTATCCTGCCATCTTAACTGTTCTTATGATAATGTGAATGCTTCTTGTCCCATCCTTCCATCTTAACTGCTCTTCTGACTTACCCAACCCGCCATTGTAATTGAACTTGTGGTCAAGTATACTCCTTGTCACTACCCCCAACCATGTAACTGATCTTACTCTGCAACACCCCAGCCTCTCAAAATTACCCCAGCCTATAAAACAAATTCCCTCCCTTGCTCCCTTTGCCTGTCATTTTTGGATTTGGTCCGCTTGCACATGAGCAAGAAATAAAACGACCTTGTTGCCCACACAAAGCCTGTTTGGAAGATCTCTTTATTAAATGCATTTAATATTCGGTACTATTGGACACAAATAACACTAAGCTGGAATAGTTTGAGCAACAATAAAAAATAAAATAGCATTAAATTATTATTCAGTTTATAAATAAGTATTCTTTAGCCCAAGCTTACACAAATACATTATCAAATAAATAAGCATACACAAATCTTCCATGCAGAAAAATCCCAAATATGTAGATTCTCTGCCCTCTGAGAGGTGGAGCATGACTCCTCACTTCTTAAGTGTGGGTTACACATAGTCACATCTTTCTAAAGAGAACAGCAGTGAAAGGAAGAAGCAATTTTACAGTGGAGAAATCTAAACAGTATAGCAGTGAAAGGAGGGAGTAAGTTTATAGTGGAGAAACCCGGCAAACACTACCTTAGCCAGGTAACTAAGGGCAACATCAACAGAAGTAAGTCATGTTGATAATATATACCCTTGAGATGATGTGATGATGATGGCTCTGTGGTCCTCCTTCCCCAGGTCCATAACACAGGTCTATTCCCAAGAAAAACAACAAACAAATCCCAGTGAAATGACATTCTACTAGTGTTTCTCTAAACTCTCATGGTCACGAAAACAAAAAAAATAAAAGTCTGAGAAACTGTCCCAGCTAAGAGGAGCCTATGGAGACCCAACAACTCAATGTAATGGTTTATCTTGAAAACGATCCTGGAACAGGAAAGGACAACAAAAAGTAAGAAAATTTGAATAAAGTATTAATTTTAGTTAATAATAAAAATATTACAAATATAATTAGTGTCACAATATTAGCAGCAGGCAAAATAGAATGCAAGGCAGACAGTTTTATTAGGGAATGGGGTAAAGCTGTAATTATAAAATAAACATTTCATCAGAAATGTGCAGAAATTCTTAATTCTAACTCCTAACCCTATAGATTCCAAAAACCTGAAATATATAATTTTTATATTGAGATATTAATGAATAGTTACCACAAGAAATAAGACTGAGAAACCAGTTAATCAGTAAGGAAACTAATTATTTAAATAATCAATAATAAAGACACACACTTGAGTAGAAGGACACTGTTCTAGGAAGAGTAAACACCTAATCTTATTTACTGCTTAGAGGCAATCAGCCCTTTTGAAGAGGCAGGATTCCTACAGAAAGAAAAGCAGAGCACAAAGGATCATGGACCAAGTCATGAGAGTGGCTTCAGGAAAAGGAATAGCTTGATTTGCAGAAAAAAAAATGTGATGGTTACATTATTGTCTTCAGTCACTATTATAATACAGACTGATACTAAGTAGATACTAAGATAGTGAATAACTCAGAGATTCAGTAGATGATTCTGTTCTGGAAAATTATCAAATATTATAAGTTATTGGTATCAATTATTACCAAGAAGAAGCAAGGTACAGCTGTCCAGATCATGAAGTTATCTAAAGGATAATACTGGTAAAAGTGGTATGGAATTTTGAATTAATTAACATTTTGGACAAGGTCTCCTGCACATATAGGTAATCTATTTGAGGCCAAGAGAGTGCATAGCTAGGCAGGGGTCATCTGCCAGTGGGAGAAGAAATGGAACTTAGTCAATGAGGGTACCAGAATTTTTACATCTGAAAGTTTTGTAAATGAATTATTTTAATTCATTGTAATTTGTCTAGAAATTATTTAGAAGCATTTTTTAATTTTTTGGTGCATTTCTTCCTTCCTATAATTTTGAGTAATTTAAGAATATTGGTTCATTTATTTTCTTATGTGAAAGTGTGTAAAAGGAAAGAAATGGGTCTATCAGCTCTTTAGCCAGTGGTTTACTGGTGAGCTCTGAGCCCTTTGTAGGCAGTCTGCCAAGTGAAAGTATAATAGACTGCAAATAAAAGTTCCCAGAACCTTGTAGCAAAAGAAATCATTCTTAAATTGATACCATTTGATACCACTCTGTATAGTCAATCCATTATACTTTTCCTGTTGATACCTCTTTTGTTTAGATCCGGCCTCAGCTTTTGTATCTTGGCTCTCTAACTCCTACCTATTATTTTGCCTCTTAACTTTAGTGCATTATTTTCTCCCCCTTAGCTTGCCATTGCTCAGTTCACTGCAAAAGCTCTAGCTCAGCTTCTTGAATATTTCCGTTGAGACGGCCATGGCTCTCCTGAGATTCACATGCTCCACATCCAGGGTGTTTTATGTGATGCTGGCTCTGGTCCTTGGTATTAACCAAACCCACTGAGAGAGCAAAATGGAAGGACAGCAACTCCTTTGTATGCGGCAAGTCCTTTCCCCAATCTTTCACATTGTAGGTAACATTCCTAAGTGCCCAGTCCTGAGTGTAAAGTCATCCAGGGTGGCTGTAATAGCTGGGTTCCATCCTAGGTAGAATGTAGAAAGTTTCTATCTTGATGCTTTCAAATCTCATATTTCTCCATCTCTCTTTCTTTACTCTTTTAACCTGAGACTCAGAGATATTTTCTATAAAATGGAAATAATGATTATTCTATAGGATTTCATGAGAAAATGAAGATTGTATATATCTTATAAGAATCTGTCTTATGTTTCTAATCAAACTGAAAGACAATAGCCTCCTCCTATGCTCCTTTTAGCTCAGACCAGTACTCAGGAATATATCTAAACACCATGGATATTACTAACTAATCTATACATATATTTATTCAGTCTAGTGGACTTAATACGATGTCTGTGTGATTACCCTAAATTGCATTACGTATTACTCTAAGAAGCTGATTTGTTTTTGTTGTTATTGTTATAGTACTTGATATAATTTATCACTGTTGTTGTACTGGTTTGCTTTGTACATACTAGTGCAAACATACTAGTTTCTTCTTTTATATCTACAATTGTTGGCATCTGAAAAACCATTCTCTACTAGCAAAAAGCTGACGTCATAATATTTTGTTCAATATTCTAAAGCATTTTCCAGGGAGCAGGCAACTTCCACTGTAAAAATACTGTGTTCGTTTAGATAAGAAAGAGTTGTTTTATTAAAGAACCAAAGCCTTTATTCCTTTGATAAGCATGCCCTTAAGAGATAGGATCCCAATACAATGGTTTTCAGCTTGCATTGCTACCCAAGAGCCCTTCAGCAAAGTTGTGTTATACAGGATTGCAACGATGCATGAATGCCTGAGAATTAGAAAAGAAATGGAATTTTGATTTCAAAGTAGCCTTCTTTTTAGAATTCAGAATTACTTTATGCCTTCCTTGCCTCTCCTGATTTTAACCTGAAGTCATGGAAACAAAAGTAGCTTACTTGATTTCCATGAAATATCTTGAAACTTATATTTTTTTCTAAAATAAAAAATACCTGCAGTTTACACTATTATACCTCAGGTTTAAGTCAGCACTTTATAAGACATTTTGTAAATCATTGTTAATAACTGTAGTACCACATATTCATAACTGCTGAAGTTGTAGCTTATTAAAAAGCTTATTTTTATTTTCTTGTATCACAAGAATCAGTTTTCTTCTCACTTGGTGAGATGTCAAAAACAGAAAAATGGCATCAGAAAGTGTTAATATGGGTTACTCTAACCAGAATTGATCAGAATGTTAATCTACCAGGATTCTAATATATCACAGAAATAAATCAGAGTAGCTATTCCACATCTCCATGGCAGTTTCTCACAAAAATTGGAAAATGTAAATTAGTCTGTCTCCCTCTGTTAACAACAGAAGAGAAATACACAAATAAATTTAAAACAATGGTAAAAATCACATCCACAAACACAAAATCACTTGGCTTAATCCATTTCTGCAGAGTGTCATTCTTTCTGCACACACACGATGCAGATTCTGTTGGTAGTTGCAAACAGCTGATATTTAGATTATGAATATTGCATTATATATAATGTTTATGTGGAATTAGAAATTTGCTTAATTTTCTAAAATTTTAACCCTTTAATATGCCTCCCATGAATATATCTTGTTTTGCCAATTTCAGAAAAGGTCTAGAATTATTGAAAATTAGAAAATATTCCACCAACATAAAAATCAGAAAAATAATTTCAACGTATATAAAAGCTAATTTCCTCATTATATCTGTATATATATCTCTGTTTTCATTGAAGTACGTAATAAATGCTACATGATTAAGAACATTGCATGTGGATAC
Organism: Leontopithecus rosalia; assembly: GCA_028533165.1. Taxonomy (NCBI): domain Eukaryota; kingdom Metazoa; phylum Chordata; class Mammalia; order Primates; family Cebidae; genus Leontopithecus; species Leontopithecus rosalia. Next base: position 63,318,076 of record CM052654.1, read on the forward strand.
TGATCCCACTCTTCTCCATCTCAATGAAACACTAAATTTCTTCCTGTATTGCCTCTTCATAAGGAGCTTGGGTTTTAGGAGTTAAATTCTCTTAACTTACCACTGTAGTTAAGTTTGCTTTTCCAGTGATTGATTTAGGCATGGGGATGCCACTACATTTAGACCAATTAGATGTGAGGATAAGTTTTCTAGGGGTTTCTTTGAAAGGTTTGAGCACTGACAAATGGCACATAAGAGATACTCAGAGTGAGTTTTCCTTAGTCCATTCTATCTTATCATATCTCTATGTGATCCCTGGCACTATGATGGACAATTTATTATTATTATTATTATTATTATTATTATTATTATTAAGGGAAATAGCATGAGGATCACAGAGCTCTAAGTTGAAGAAACCAGACAAGCATTCAGATGATTTGCATAAAATAATAAAGTGAGCCTTGTAGCTCAATCAGATCCTAGCAGCCTAAAGCAAGAAGTTAGAAGGCTGTGAAAAAGAAAACAGAATTATGAATACTTGTGCTTTAAATGTAGAATGTATTTAGCAATTTTAAAAGCTTACAGATATGTCACTGAATATTATCTTTCTTATAATTCAAAATTTACGTATTTTTCTACCATTCCATTGGTAGCATGCTGAAATTCTGAACTCTTATATAAATTCTGAAGTCTTATATATAAGGCCTTTTGAAGGTCTTACAAATTGGAAACATAGTCAAGGCTGGAGGCCAGGATTTCAGACTCTGAAGGCGATGCTTTTTCTGCTTGTGTATGGTAAGTCATCTTCAGAATAAATAAAATGATGTAGCTTGACATTATTGTTATTAATAAATATATACCATGTCTTGGAACCAAAGAGGTACATATGACAAAGAAAACAGAAGAAAACATTATTCCATATTTTGTCCTAGGGAAATGCTTTGGTCAAGATAGTCACATCTTTCGCATGTAATTTAACCAGTAAAATAAGCTTTCCTGATATGTTGCATTGTCTTTTGACTCAGTCATCCTTTCCTTTTCAATGGTCAATTTTTCCAGATTCCTTTTCCCATACTATACTTCCCATACTATCTTACATTATGTCTTCCTTATTTAGCATTTAAATTGTATTTTCAAACATTCAGTCTTCCTTCTCTATCCACCTTAGGTTTTTTGTATAATTAGTTCAGTTACTTTGGAAGCCATTTTCTGTGAGATATGTGATATGGACATTTCTGAGTGTGGTTTACTCATACAAGTCTATTCTGTTTTAATAAGAAACACTCCTGCCTACCTTTGATTCACTATTTGCCTCTGGGTATGCAACACACAGACTTCACATTCCTTTTGTCATTTTAGGAAGACACAGACAGCTGAGCCCTGGGGATTGCTTTGGAGTAACTTAACATTCTTGTCCTATTAGTATGCCGCAAGAAGGGCTTGATAGAGTGCCCTGTGATGAGAGGTGATCACATGGTACAATCAGCTTTTGCTTACAGGCCAGGTGAGAATCCTCTTTCTAGAGAGTGACATAAAATGTGCTTTAAGTACAAATTAATGTTTATTTTTTTAAAAAAATCACATGAACCTCTCTTAGAGAGATTACATTGGTGTAATAGTGAGCTACAAATGTTCCCTAATCCCCAAATCTTTCCTTCTTTATTCTGTAAGTCAGCCTTATCAATTTGTTACTCATGGGCAAACTGATAAGGCTGATTTATAGGATAGAGAAGGACAATTTTAATTTAATTCAATAATACAATTTCAACTACTGTTATTTATACACTTCCATTAGGTTTGCTTTTGAACCTTATTTTTCCAAGATCCACTCAACCTCATGCCCTCTAAATCCAATTCTTACCTTTACAGGCTTCTACTGTACCTATTACCAGAAACAAAAAAGTTTTATCTGCTTATATCATGGTTGAAGGCATGTTGGAGGAAATGGGATGTTTTATGTCTTCTTCCTTTCTATCTTTCTGCCAGTGAAAATTTTGGGAGCTCCCACCTAATCCATTTCCATGTATATTGGAAACCAGTCGCCTATGATTTGGCCAGTAGCTAATTCCCTCAGCCTGCTCAGTAATGAGGGCAGTTTGGGTTTATATAATGCATATGGTGGTGGTGGTCTTTGCTCCTCACCTGGACATGTGCTCTGCAGTTTCTAAAGTAAGAAATTCTATAGGAACATAGTAATGACCATCTCCTGTTCTGCTGAGTTGTTCACTTCAGAGATTCTCAACTGGATCCCTCTACCTGTTAAGTAGTCATCTCCTGGGAAGGGTGATGGCTGTCATGGCATTTCCCTCAGCTCCTATTTTCTGCCGATTTCTATAGACCCACAAATAATAAGATATTCTATCTCAGAAACTTTTGCTCCTTGGAAACAAGTTTATGTGTTTTTCAGTTTAATATGTACTGCCTTTATCCCATGGTCCTTTACTTAATAGGTAGAGGTACCAAGGTCTGTCCGCATGTTCTCTAATACCCAGTTAACTCTAGCCAGGGGCAAGCTACTAATTTCTCCTAGTTCTAGCATGACAAATGGACCAGCGCTACCTGGACTTAGGAGATTTCCAGGATGTGGGACTTTCAGTGCTAAAATTGGGACCATCCCAGACAACTAAGGCCACATTGGGCATCCTACATAGTTTCATTCATCCTAAAACTTCCTGGAAAGATGCAAGCCACTGGACAAGGCAATTAAAACTGTATAGAGGCTCTCTCAAATACTTTTTAATAAAAGCACGTATTTTTTTTCACTTTACTCTTATCTTTTCTCATGGCAAAGTCTACAAAATCACTACAGGGATCTTGAGGTGGGGTGGGGATGCAGGGAGCTAGAGGGGTGGGGTGAGGTGGAATCTGCACCAAGAATAATTTAAAAGCTAAAGAAGTACTCTCTTTACTTCCAGGTGTGAGCTGTCTGTTGCAATACAACATTTTAACTTTTGGGAGAGTCTAAAGATAACAAAGAAAATCCTAACCTTATTTCACTTAATCAACTTTACTTTTAGTTTTCTAGTCTCCCAAATAGAATCATATTAAGGGTAGAGTCGACTCTTTATTCTTTATTGTTGCAGTTAAATTTTGCTTTGTTTTGATATATTTGTCAAATCCAACATATGAACATATTTTTTCAACCATAAATATCCACCCTGAACACATTTTCTCAGGAGCCTCATCTCTGAATGCAAAGTATAAGTACATGACGGAAAGAGTCCCTTCCCATGCAAATAGCAATTTATTCTCTCTCATTTTTTCCTCCCACATTGTTCCTCTTTTTCCCTTTGCCATAAACAAATTTTGCTGTTTCCATTCATCCATCACAAACCTTTTTATATGTTTCTCCCCACTGTGGCCTTGCTTATCAGGCTTTTAGGATACTTTCTGATTTGTTGTCTGTTTGTAACTGAAATGTATTTACTTTGGTGCCTGCAGTTGCCAGTACATATCCATAAATTGTAATTTTAAGTATATTTCACAGGGGCAATTGATGTTTTATTTAACCTGGACAAGACAGATACCTGCTTTGTTATTGGACAGCGCCAGGCTGCAGACAAGTCTCTTTTGATGGTGTTATCTCTTCTTTTGCATTCTTTTAACTACCTCATTCCTGCAGGTGCAATATCATATAGGTTTTTTTTTTGCAAGTAAAGAAAGCACAGATTTTTCAAGCAACAAGGGTGAGGGAAAATATTGAATCCGTCAAGGTCTTTCATTCTACCTCTCAGATGACCCCAAACAGCACCTCTCCTCTTTCACCGTATATGAGGAAAGTAATATGTTGCCAGCATATTGAAAACCAAGAATTAAAGAAAGGAAAAAGGAATGGAGTAGAGAGCCGAGATTTAAGGGACAATGACAGAGTCAGTATCTGGCTAGTTAATCTAAACTATCCTCTTCCTCCAAAGCCACTTTGCATGACTTAAGGTGCCTTTTAAAATTCTATTTTCTTTCTTGCTTCAAGCCAAAGGGATTCAGTCTATTTTCTTTTGCATTATAACATATCAGTCCTGGGTACAGAGAAAAATAATTTTCTCAGTTTTCCCCTTCTTCGATTACTAAGCATTAGAATGCAACATTTTTTGTTGTTCTTAAGTCTTTATGCTACTTACTGTGTGAATACAAGGGTAAAAAGGTAACAAACTTTGGGAAGTTATAAAATGTCCACAACTTCTCTCAGACATGACTGCAGGTAAAATCAGTGTCTGCCCCATTCTTCTCACCTCAATTTCTTTTTTGTGTGGAGGAAAGGGAATGTATTATCTGTCAACCATTTAATTATTCAACAATGTTGATTTGCTTTTACTTTCAATCATATATTATGATGTTTCACACGGGAATATTAGGCCAATGTTATCTCCTTTAACTAGGATATCATTTTCTAGTCCCCTTGGACAGAAAAACTAGTTTATTCTTCAAGAATCACCTTAGATTCCAACTTTTCACACCCAAAGTCAGCGAAAGTGTTTCCTTTTTGTACCCTGTAGCACCTCGTGCTTGTCACTATTCTGACTTTATTCCGTATTGTATCTCCACTAACCTGGGTTCTCTTTGACGGCAGTATCATTAGTGTTGTTATTCTGGTATCTCAAGGCCTTTGGTCACTTGCATGTCTATCACAATATTTTAAGTTTTTAGTCCCTGAAAATGATGTTTAGGTGAACTCAGTTCTACAACTATGAATCACATGTTTTTTTCTATTATAGTATGCTACTATAGTAGACCTCTGAAGTATTATAGAATAAAACTGTGCCCTGTTTCTTATGAGCAAATCTTAGATATGATTAGTTTGAAAAAAAAGACCCAAGAATGATTATAAATCAGAGACAAGTATTATTTAAAGGAAATGGGTAACCTGTCTATGGAAAGCCAGGGAGCAAAAGCCTCACTTAGCGAAAGAATTGACAATTATGTAAAATATAGTTGGTAAGCATATGATAGCATTTCTAAAGGAATTGAAGTGTGACATAGAAGGTGTTAACCAAAACCTGTTTACAGAAAGTTGTATGACATTTTCAAGACCTCTATGCAATTAGACATTTTCTACAATTAGAGGATATGAGAAGAAAGGGACAGTGCATGAATCATCCAGGAATACTGGGGTCAATATTTTCTTCCCTGGGAAATGAGAAAATAGGCACAGGAGAGTTATTAAGATAAAATATTGTTTAATAATTTTAAATGAGGGCAAGGAACGAGGAGATTTCCATTTTAAAAAGATGTTAGTTGGTGGTCTGTTAAAAGATGGCCTAGAATTGAGATTTTTTTAATGAAAATCATGTGTGAAATCATTGGGACAAGCTATGCCCTGGCATTTAATGTGAAAAGGGACATGGAATATAGAGACCAGCAGATCCCAAAGACTTTCTTGTAAAGAAGTCAGGAGTTCTTTTTGACTGATGAGATAAAGAAAGAGCGAATCATTGGTGACAACAATGAGATCTTTCTCTATGTTAGCTGGAAGGAAAATGTATTTGTTTGCTAGGGCTTGTATAACAGCATACCACACAGATTGGGTGGCTTAAACAACAGGAATTTATTTTTTCACTGTTCTGGAGGGTAGAAGTCCAAGATCAAAAAGATGGTAACAGTTCAGAAAAAAAAAAAAGGAACAAAAAAGACATTGGGCAAAGTGATTTGCTAAGATCACACACACATGTGATTTGCTAGGATCACACACACTGGTGGTGAAATAGACATTTTAACTTCCAACTCCTTATTCCTAACATAATGCTGGATTCAATTACTGTATGAAACACCATTAAAGCGGTGTACCAAGGATCAGTAATACATATATCCAGTTGTGCTTATAATTATCTATTTGTGAGGTACAGAACTTTTCCAGTATGCTGTGATTGAAAGTTCTGTTTATTGTACAAATTGGGTAAAGCCAACTGTGTCATGGGAATAAGGGCTCCTCACAGGAGAGAGCTGTTTTAGTCAGCTTTTATGGCAATAATGTTTTAGGAAAATGAAACTCCCAAAGTTGCAAAAAATCATGTAAAAGTCTGCAAATATGACTACATAGTTCTGTATTTTATAAATCAAAGTTCAATCTAATCACTTTGCCTCTCATTAGGGGACTAAGCTAAAGCAACTGTCATCCCCTCAAATGCCAGTGGTCAAAACTAGTCACCTGGTCAAACCAGAATCAATATAATCTAACACAATGGCTATGACATTCATAGGGCATTGAAAAGAGCAATAGTGCCTTTTCTACACTCTGAGTTTCACTGTAGTTGGCCTTAAAGTCTTCCTATATACAGCTCTGTTCTGTAAATATGGCAAGGATATTATTAAGTTGTTTAAATTTAAAAAAATAAAATAGAATATATACTTTTTTTTTCTGGTTGAATTTTCTGACTTAAAAACTATAAGGAGAAAGTCTAATAAAAGTTGAGGGCAATAAGTTGTGTATAACTGTGTATGTCCTACTAAGGTTTGGTGAGTCATAAGAATATAGCAGATTCCATTGATACACATCTTGCAAAATTTGTCTTTAAATTTAGTCAGAAGCAGGCCAGGAGCAGCATGAAGCCACAGCCATGTCTATAACACAATGAATAAATCATTACAGTAATATTTGTGTGTGTGTCTGCAGGAAATAAAATTAAAAATAGAAGTGTGTAAACTTTTATTAAATAAGAAAACTATCTCATATCCCCTAACCCACACCAAAAATTACTCAAAATCTTTGCCCAGATACTACATGAGCTAAGAAATAGACGGGTTGGTCTGGGCCACTGTGAAGATGAAATTACCTGTCTGCTCTAAGCTCATAACTTGCATTTTGGCATGTTAGAAAATAAATTTTAGTCATTAGAAAAACCTCATGAGATTTTTTTTTCTATTATATCAGGTATCATGTCCTATCCAGATGTAAATTGATCACTTTAGTTCTGAATATGAGCCCTAAAATCATTTATAGCAACCAATTTTATTTATACAATGTTTGATATTTCTTAAAATTTACAGTACCTAAAATACTGGAAAACTACCCAAATTTTAGAAATATAGCTCATTTCAGTAAGTTGAATTGAGGAGTGGAAGAAGCAAAATGATTCTTTAAAATTGCCTTAAAATATGTTAGTAAGTTTGTTATGAATATTTTATTCACTCTGATCTCATTTGAGTTAATCTCCAAAGATCTAAAACAGAGGAATATAATCTAAGAAGTGTTTTATAAGAAAATAGGTCAATTATACAAAAAGAACAATATCAGAAACTATATGGTACATTTCCCCCTGTATTTACAAATAAAAACAATGGAATTTTAAATAAGAGAAACAAAGTAGACTGATGGACACTTGCACTTTTAAAAATGGGAATTTATTCAAATAAAACCCTAAAATATCAATCAAATAATTCCATTGTTTGATTTTTTCTTAAAATTGCTAGTTCTTAGAGATTACCTCTGAGCTAATTAATTTGGTGGCTCAATTCACCAAATATCTTCATTCAGGTTAGGTTTAGAGAAGGAAAGTGAAGTGAAAAGTAAATTGAAAGTATTTTTTAAAATTGGGTTGATTCAACAACCAGGAACCCATGGGCAGGGAGAAGTCATGGTGTTTAAAATTGAGAATTGTAAAATAAAATTTAAATAGACTCAAGTACTTATAATTAAAAATTAAGAGGGTAGAATTATGTGATAAAGAGAAAGGAGGGAGAGATAAATTTTAGTTTTAAACTAGGGCCATTTTAAGGAGAAAGATGAAGTGTGGAAGGGGTCTAGTTGTGTCAGCAATAAAAAAGAAAGTAAAAAGAGAGAAAAGATATATAAGGTATACATATAGAGAGTTGGGGACATGATGAAAGGGAATGCATAATCAGCAAGAATAAAAAAGATAAAGTGAAATAAAGGTAGCAAATAGGGAAGACAAACCAGTCTTAGGGTTTTCGGTGAAGCAGAGAGGCCTTATTATTTTCTGAGGCAACTACATGGAAATGTGGTTTTTGTTCATTCCACCTCTTCGCCTAGGTTACTATTCCATTATAGTAGGAAAAATTTGCATTTTAGTTTTGAGCTTTGAAATGAGGAGTAATAATTTTTGTGTAACTCGAAGCAATTTTCTTATATCACTAACTTCACAGAAACTGGTTGATATGTATTTTTATGCAGTTCTAAGTGGTGTATATGTACATATATACACACACATATGTATATATAAATTATTTCTTATATTTTAGAACTTTAAAATTCTACCAATTGGTGAAGTTAGAAGAATAACAGTTTTCTTCACATGCAAATCTTTTCTTGGAACCTTGTAATTTTGCTTGAAGGTCAATATCGCTTTACTTATTTGCCCTCAAATTTGAATAAATTTTCCTCATAGAGCATATAAGATGAGAGGTTCTGTACCCTGGTCTGAATAATTTCCAGCCTCACTGAAAGGTTCATGTGAATAAACTGTTTAGATGGCAATACACGATGGATCAGACTTATTTATGTTGGGGATCTGCATACATAAATTGACTGGATGACATATAGACTTTATTTCCTATCAACCTGCCTATGTTTTCTGGGATCTTCATAGTGGAAGCTACTGAACTGAGATCATAGTAGTTCTTAAAATGTTTGATCATGTACCTGCTGGGTGAGGTAGCTCATGCCTGTAATCTCAGCATTTTGGGAGGACCAGGCAGGCAGATTACCTGAGGTCAGCAGTTTGAGACTAGCCTAGCCAACATGGTGAAACCCTGTCTCTATTAAAAATACCAAAAATTATCAAAAAATAACAAAAATTAGCCAGGCATGGTGGAAGTCATGTGTAATCCCAGCTATTTGGGAGGCTGAGGCAGGATAGTTGCTTGAATTCGGGAGACAGAGGTTGCAGTGAATTGAGATCTCATCACTGAACTCCAGCCTGAGCAACAGAGTGAGACTGTCTCAAAAAAAAAAAATTTCATCGTGTACCTTTGGGATCTGCAGAAGCTTTGGAAATTATCTCCACAGAAATTTTGGAAGTCACCAGAGAAGAATACCCAACCTACAGACTGAGATACACTCCACACTTCAATTCAATCCTAATACCTCTACTCCTTATTGGTTAGTGTCAGGAGGTCTTTGGTGCCTTCTCAGAAACTCAGCTTTCTAAGTCTGCTTGCTGAAAATCTCCTTCCCTGGAGCTGGATTCTTACCTCCAGTTCTAATACACTGGCTTACTGTAATACACCACCAATAAATAGGGCTACTTCTGACTTGTAAAAGCTGACATTGGCTTAATGGTTGCCTCTGAGGAACCAACCCAACCTATGGCAGTTATATATCGATTCCTAGTTGTACCTTCCTACACTTACCTGATCACCATTTCATGCCTTACACCAGGATTTCTAAAGCTATTGATGGTAAAAGATCTGTCCCCTCAAATTTCAGCTGGGGCTATTCCGTGAGGCTATTAAGATACCAGAGGTGAAACGAATTTCTGAATATTTTTTATAGTAAACTGAAGGTAAAATTAAACTCTAAATTGTTTATCTATGACCTGTGTATATCTTTTTGGTATGTGTAAAGTTAGACAATTTTTATACTGTAATTATAGTATGAGTTGCTTGTTCAATTATAGAATAGTTAACAACTAATAAACATTTATAGACAAAAAAATTCCATTTCCAAAATTAAAGTCAGTATTATAAAATTATTGTCACTTTTTAATAGCTAGTATTGTACATGTAATGGTGTCTACAAGATACATTGAAGTCCTAACCACGGTGCATGTGAAAACAGTGTCTCTGCTGATCTAATATATTAGTAGTTAAGATGAAGTCTACTGGAATAAGGGTAGGCCCTCCATCAAATATGAATGGTGTTCCTATAAGAGGAGAAGAGCCACAGAGACTATATTTTTACAGGAAAAAAAAGAGCAGTGATTAAAATGCAATACAGACAAGACCTGCTCTTATACAAAGGAGAATATACGAAGGAGAACACCATGTGAAGAGACCACATGATGATGGAGGCAGAGAGACAAGTTATACAGCATCAGCCAAGGAATACAAAGGATTGTTCACACCACAAGAGGCATAGAGAGAGCATGATCCTGCTGATAACTGGATTTCAGATTTCTAGTCTCCAGACCTATGGAAGGACACATTTCTAATAGTGTTTTGGCACTGACTTTGTGGTCGTTTCTTAACAGCTGCCATAGGAAACGCATACAGATAGCTCTGTTGGTTTAGTGCTCAGAGCAGGTCTTGTCTGCCATAGCATTTTAATCACTGCTATTTTTTTTCCTGTGAAAATATAGAAAATTCTACTCACTAGACAAAAATATTTCTCAAAAATATGTTTATGTTGGCTAAACTTTACCAATTTATTTGCTTATTTTATTACCGCATCCTGGAATTAACACTATTCATAAAGCTTTCAACTTTTCTATAAAACGTGTCTGTGGCACTATCAGGTTTATCATTCTTTTCATTTTGCTTAGAGACAACAATCACTCAAAGGCAGTAGTTTTGTTGGTGGTGGTTTCAATTAATTAGTCAGTTCCTGAGGCTCTAATTCACAAACTTAAAAGATTTAGAAATGAAATAGTACAAGCCGAAAATTCACAAATCAATAAATTATCACTTAGCGCTCTTAAAGGAAAAATTCTTAACAAATACATCAGAGAATAAAATCCAGAATAGCATGGTCCATTGCTAATGGTAGTGATTTTTTTTTTTTACTTTTAAAAATAACAATAATCCAGAAAAGTACATTTAACTTACACATTTTAAGAAGGGTTAGCCGCACCCTTGCAAGCCACTGATATTTTTACTTTCTCCATACTTTTACCTTCTCCAGAATGTCATATAATTAGAATCGTACAGTGTGTAGCCTTTCCAGTTTGGTTTCTTCCTCTTAGCAATATTCTTTTAAGGTTTTGTTAAGTTGTATGATTCTTTACATATTCTGGAATAGACTTTCCTCAGGCGTATGATTTCCAAATAATTTCTCCCATTCTATGTGTTTTGCTTCTCTTTTTAAAAATTTTAAAACATTTGCTTAGCAAATAAGGATTGTGTATATTCAAGGTGTACAGCATGATGATTTGATATACACATACATTGTGTAATTATTACTACAATCAAATTAACACAACTACTAACATCCATGACATACATTAGATTCCCAGTGCTAATTCATTTTATAACTGAAAGTTTGTGCCCTTTGACCAACATATTCCCATTTCCCTGAGATTTTGGCAACTACCATTCTACTCTCTGCTTCTATGAGTGTGACATTTTTAGACTCCACAAATAAGTGGATTATAAGTGAGGTTATACAGTGTTTGTCTTGCTGTGTTAGGCTTATTTCACTTAGCATAATGTCTTATAAGTTCATCTACATTGTTTCAAATGATAGGATGTCCTTCTTTGTACGGCTCAATAATATTCCATTGTATATATGTACCACAATTACTTTATCCATTCATCCACTGATAGACTATTAGGTTGTTTCATATCTTGGCTATTATGAATAATGTAATAATAAACATAGGAGTGTATATAGCTCTTTGAGACACTGATTTTATTTTTTTAATATGTACTCAGAAGTGTGACAGCTAAATTGTATGGTAGCACTATCTCTAATTTTTTTTAGCAACTTACAGAATCACCATACTATTTTCCATAATGATGGTACCAATGTATATTACTGCCAACATTGAACAAGATTGCTTTTGCTCCACATCCTCACCAATACTTGTTATTGCTTGTCTTTTTAAAAATAGCCATCCTAACAGGTAAAAGGTGATATATTATTGTGGCTTTGATATATATTCCTCTGGTAATTAACTATTTTGAGCACTGTTTCTTATACCTATTTGCTATTGAATGTGTTCTTCAGGAAATACAATTCTATTCATGTCTTTTGTCCATCTTTTTTTTTTTTGCTATTGAGTTGTGTGAGTTCTTTATGTTTTTGGATATGAAATATGTATTAAATATTTGCCTTACAAATATCTTCTCCAATTCCATATGTTGCCTTTGAATATTGTTGATTATTCTTTTGGCTCTGTAGAAGAATTTTAGTTTAATGTATGTGATGTTAATACTGAATGTCAACTTGATTGGATTGAAAGTCACAAAGTATTGATCATGGGTACGTCTGTGAGAGTGTTATACCAAAAAAGATTAACACTTGAGTCATTGGGCTGGGAAAGTTAGACCCACACCTAATCTGGGTAAGCACTATCTAATCAGCTGCCAGTGCAACCAGAATATAAATCTGGCAGAAAAATAATGTGAAACAGCTAGATGGGCTTAGCCTCCCAGCTTACATAGAGCTTATATAGAGTTGCTAGTTTAATATTTGCACCAAGACTAAAACCATAAAATCATTCTTCATTGAGGAGAAATTTTCATGTTGGATATTTGGCTCTGATAGTCTTTCTCAGATATACACTAATTACAAAAAGACGGATGCCCTTTCTAGGCACTGGAGGCATTTTTACATTTTATTTTTATTTATTTAGTTTACCATGAAAACTAAATAAATAAAATAAAATTTTAAAAATTGTAAAGCCAAATATACAAAGATTAAATTCAAGAGTCCAAAGCTCTTTCTAGGAATGGCTACATTGATATGAACTTCCCAGTCCACCTACCTACTCAGTACCTTATACTATACAAATAAATACCTTATTGGTGAGATTACATCTTGATATAGTCACTTCTTCCCATTTAAGTGATAGGCTTATGGAGAAAAGTGACTTACATAAGTCACCTAACTATACTAATAATATATAATAAACGTAATTCTTCATTTTGAAACATTAACACAAGGAAGCATCATGACTGTTTTAGATATTCAACAGCATGAAAATTGAAAAAGATCTGAATCAGAAAGAATAAAGCAAAATGTAGGATATATATAAGAACCTAAGAATATAAATTAGAATTCTGGAAGCTATATGTTGATATAGCTATATGTGGCTTCTATAAATCAAAGGAAATATGTAGAACTCATCCACCCCTTCCACCATGTGAGCTTACGATGAGAAGGTGGACATCTAGGAGGAAGCAAGCTCCCACCGGACCCAAAATCTGCTGGACTTGATCTTGAACTTCTTTGCTTCCAAACAGTGAGAAATAAATGTCTATTGTTTATAAATACCATAAATGGTATTTATGGTATTTTTTCATATGAGTTTAAATGGACTAAGATGGCCATTGCACTGTGTAAATTAATAGACATAAGAGTACATTCTGTATGAATCCATTTATATGAAATTCAAAAACTTTTTTATAAGGCTAATTGAGCCTTATAAAAATGTTGATAGAGCCAAAACAGGTGTGCTTTAGGGGTGAGAGAAAGTGCAGAGTGCTGACTATGAAGAAGCATGAAGGAAATCTTAAGAGGGTTAGAAATGTTTCTATCTTGATCAAGGTATGATATTAATAAAAGCACCTTATAGATGCATCTTGTGTCCATAGATAAAGAATATATCAAGTGAAATAGCAAAGACTAACATGCTTAATATACTTCATTGTATGTATGGTATGCTACAACAAATAAAATTTAAAATCTACATTTTTAAAGAGTTTGATAATTTGAGTTCCACAGAAGCAGATAGTGAAATAAGAATCAAAATGAAAGTAGTTTACTTAAGATGCCTTCAGAAGAAACTAAAAAATAAATGAGAAAATTTGACAAAAGGGAAGTAAACAGGCCAAGCAAATAAAAAAAGTACTATGCAAATCACACATGCATTAGCTCTGACTCTCCTGAAGAGAAGCTCTGGATATAGAGCAGATAATCGCTCAGAATTGTTCAAATAGGGATCAAGGAAGCAGAAAAATTTGAAATCCTGTGCCTGTCAGTTATTGATTAGGAAATTTAAATTCTCATACACTTTGGCTTTCCATTTCTGTTATTTAAAAAAAATTTTCTTCAGCCCAACAGAAGAAAAAGCAGGACTTGTTCTTGAGAAGGAAAAAAATGAAATGATGTGAAAGAAGGGAACAAAGAAGGGAAGATCAGAACCCGAATAGCATTGTCAGCTATAAATAGGTGGATGTATACATTGATGGACACTTACATAGATAAATACATTTAAAATGCTTAAAATAAGAATGTAATTACTTGTAAATAAATAAATATTCTCCAAAAGAAAAAAGGAAAGTAGCCAGGAGCAGTGGCTTACACCTGTAATTCCAGAACTTTGAGAGACTGAGGTAGGCAATTCATGAGATCAGAAGTTTGAGACCAGGCTAACCAACATGGTGAAACCCCCCATCTCTATTAAAAATACAAAAATTAGATGGGCGCGGTGGTGGGTACCTGTGATCCCAGCTACTAGGGAGGCTGAGGCAGAAGAATTACATGACCCCAGGAAGTGGAGGTTGCAGTGAGCCAAAATTGCAACACTGCACTCCAGCCTGGGCAACAGAGCAATACTCTGTCTCAAAAAAAAAAAAAAGAGAGAAAACTAGACAATAATTATGAATAAGAAATTTATAAAAATCACGCAATTTGAAGTGTTAAAAACCTAATATGAAGTAGGTTGGGGATAATGCAGATACTTCTGCAGGAGACAAATGATGAAAGCATTCTGAACAATAATTTTCTAGAATATATCAAAAGTCTAATATTTCAGAAGCCTAAATAATGTTTATAATAAACCAAATTGACTTCAGCAATACAAAGGTATGAATTAAGAAACAATAGATGATCCAGGTACTTTCACAATACTGAACAAAATGGACAGTGCATTAAAATACTAAAAATTATGTCCATGAGAGTTCTCCAATCTGGTTTATTTCTTTCTTTCTTTTTTTTTTCAAGATTCCCTTTGGGAACCTCACAGTTCCATTTGAATTTCAGAATTGGATTTGCCGTTTCTGCAAAAAAGGCCACTGGAATGTTGGTAAGGATTTCCCTGAATTTGTATATAAATTTGAGGCTTACCACCATTTTAATAATATCAAAATTTTCAATTCATGAATGTAGATGTTTTCCATTTATTTAGATCTTATTTGACAGGAATGTTTTATAGTTTTCAGTGGTTACTTTTACTGTATGCATTTTATACTTTTTGATGCTATTGTACATTGAATTATTTTTATTTTGTTTTCTGATTTTTCATTACTATTATATGGAAATGAAACTTATTTTTGAATGTTGACCTTGCATTTTGAAATTTTGCTTAATTCATTTATTAGCATTATGATTTTTCTGGGAATTATTTAGTATTTCTATATATATGTAATTATGTCATCCCTGAACATAAGTAATTTAACTTCTCCCTTTCCAATTTGGAAGATTTTTATTTCTTTTTCCTTGACTAGTTGCTGTAGCTGCAGTAACCAGTGCAATGTTCCATGGAAGTGGTGATAGCCTTCATCCTCCTCAAGGACTTGAGCTTACACATAAAACTTTTATTTTCAGGCCGGGCGCGGTGGCTCAAGCCTGTAATCCCAGCACTTTGGGAGGCCGAGGCGGGTGGATCACGAGGTCATCAGATCGAGACCATCCTGGTCAACATGGTGAAACCCCGTCTCTACTAAAAATACAAAAAATTAGCTGGGCACGGTGGCTCGTGCCTGTAATCCCAGCTACTCGGGAGGCTGAGTCAGGAGAATCTCCTGAACCCAGGAGACGGAGGTTGCGGTGAGCTGAGATCGCGCCATTGCACTCCAGCCTGGGTAACAAGAGCGAAACTCCATCTCAAAAAAAAAAAAAAAAACTTTTATTTTCATTTCTAGTAAGGATGTTCTCTGAGTTTTTCATAAAGGTCATGTATCTTATTAAAAATTGTTCTATTCTGTTTATGGAGTGTTTTTATTCTAAAAATGTGTTTAATTTTGTCAATTTTTCCTGCATGAGATGATCCTGTGAGTTCTACCCCTTTTCATTCCTTTTAGTGTGGTATATTACATTGATTTAATTTTGTATGTTGGACCATTCTTGCATTCTTAGGATAAATCTCATTTGGCCATAATGTTTAATTATGTTAACATGCTGCTCTATTCTGATTGCTGCATTTTAAAAATGATTTTTGAATTAATATATATGGGAAGTGTTATTCTATAGTTTTCTTTTTTCATGATGTCCTTGTGTTCCTTGGGTATTACGGAAATCCTGGACTTATAGAATGAGTTTGAACTGTTCCTTCCTCCACATTTTTGAGACTTTGAGGAGGGTTAATGTTTCTTCTTTAAATGTTTGATAGAATTCATCAGGTCTTTGGATTGTCTTGGAAAGTTTATGATTATGAATTCAATGTCTTAGAGACCTTGTAATAGGCTTATTCAAGTTTTTTAATTTCTTCTTGACTTAATTTCATTAGAGGTGTCTTTATAGGAATTTATCCAATTTAAGTTATCTAATTTGTTGACATAAATTTATTTATACTATTATTTGATAATTCATTTTATTTCTGGAATGTCAGTGGTAATGTTCCTACTTTCCATTTCTGATATTACTAGTTGTTTGTCTTTTATAGTGGTCAATTGATCTAAAAGCTTATCATTTTTTGTTTTTTCTTAATTCTATTGTTTTCTGTTTTATATTTTGTTGATCTTCCTTTTAATGTTTGTTCTCTTTGTTCTGCTAGCTTTGGGCTCAGTTTGCTCTTTCTTTCTAATTACTTAAGATATAAATTTAGGGCATTGATTTTACATATTTCTAACTTTTTAATGTAAGTGTTTACTGCTATATATTGCCCTCTAAGCAGTGTCTTGAGTACATTGCATTACTTTTGGTATTTTTTTCAATTTCTTTAATATCAAAGTATTTTATCATTTACTTATAATTTTCCTTTGATTCATTGGTCAAGCATGTTTTGTTTAATTTCTACATATTTGTGAATTGTCTAGATTTCCCTCTATTACTGATTTTTATTTAACTCCATTGTCATCAGAGAAGTTAGGGTGTATGCTTTAAGTCTTTTAAACTATTGCGACTTGTTTTGTGATCTAAAATATACCTATTTTATGGAGATCAGGTGCATTATCTATAGTTAGGTGGAGTGCCGTACAAGTGGCTGATAGTCTAGTTGATGGTGTTGTTCAAGTCCTCTATTTCTTTATTCATATTCTATCTACTTGTTAAAAAAAGTAGGGTACTATGGAGGATAAGATGGAGTAGAATTTTCCAGAGATTGTCCCTCAACAGGAACACCAAATCAAAAAAGTATCCATGCAAGAAAACCTTCATAAGAACCAAAAAATAAGGTGAGAAATCACAGTACCTCATTTTAACATAATAACAGGGGAAGAGGCATTGAAGGGAGGAAGAAGGAATCACAGTACCTCATTTTAACATAATAACAGGGAAAGAGGCATTGAAGGGAGGAAGAAGGACAGTCTTCCACTGCCTACGCCATTCTTATCCTACCTGGAGGCTGCTCATGGAGAGGGAATCTCTGTGCTTGGAGGAGGAAGAGCAAAAAAAAAATATATATATATACATTTTTTTTAAAAAAAAATAATTATATTTTAAATTATATTTAAAATATATATATATTTTTTTTTTTAAAAAAAATATATATATGGGACTTTGTGCTGGAACTCAGTGCTTCCTTGTCACAGTGAAATACAACACTTGGCAGAATTTTTTTGGTGCCCAGGAAGGGAACATGTAGATCAGTCCTGAGCCAGAGGGATATCCTCCATCTTAGTGGGAAAAACTAAATCTTGGCTATCTTCATCACCAGTGGACTAAAGTGGCCTGGGATCCCAAATAAATTTGAATGGCAGACAGGGCACAGAGACTGCAGTTCTTGAGCGGACCGTTGGTGCTACACTGGTCTCAGAGGCAGTGGGCTTGACGTACAACTCAGTGCAAAACCAGCTGCTATGGCCACAGGAATGCCTGCATCACCCCTCCCTCAACTACAGGCAGTGTAGTATAGAGAGATTCTCTGTATTTGGGGGAAAATGAGAGATGAATATTCACCACCTGCTGACTAAAGTAGCTTTGGGCTTTGAATTAACAACAGCAGAAGCAAGGCAGTAGCAGACCTGGGCCTTGAGCAAGCCCTAATATTATACTGATCTGGGAAGTCAAGTCTCACAGGACACTGAACTCAGTTCACTGCTAGATGTAATGGCAAAGTAAATACCTGTGTCACCTTTCCCCCAGGTCCAGGCAGCCCAGCATGGAGAGAGATTTCTACTGCTTAAAAGAAAATGAGGGAAGGGAGCAAGATAGTTTTTCTGGGAACCGGGAGAATTCTTCCTTGACTTCCCCAAGTCCATCAACACTGTAAATCTAGGAATCTGCAAGTTTCTGGGGCTTATGACACTCCCATTTGGCTGCAGTGATGACAGGCTTAAGTAACAGCATTCAATTCCCTTAGAATGCTTGGAGAGTACTCCCAAGAAGAATGGATACAAACAAGCCCAGCCTTTGAAGATTGGAATAAATGTCTACAAGCATTAAGAACATCCAGGAAAACAAGATGTCATAAAACAGACAAAATAAGTCAACAGTGACAAATCCTGGATTGATGGAAATATGTCACCTCTCAGAAAGGGAATGCAAAATATCTGAGAAAGTTCAATTAATTTCAAGATAACAAAGAGAAAATATAGGATTCTATCAAAGAAACTTAACAAATATATTGAAATAATTTTTAAAAACTAAGCAGAAATTCTGGAGTTGATAAATTAATGGAAAAACTGAAAAATATATCAAACGCTTTTAAAAGCAGAATTGCTGAGGCAGAAGAAATAGTTACGGAACTCAAATCTAGGCTATATAAAAAGGGAGTCAGTGGAAAAAAAAATAAAAAGAATTAAACACACCTATGAGATCTAGACAATAGACTAAAACTGGAAAATCTAAGAGTTCCTGAACTCAAAGAAGATGTAGAGAAACAGATTGGGGCAGAACTAGGATATCGAAGTCTGCAACTATTATTGTGAAACTCTATTTCTCCTTCTAGTCTCTGTTTGCTTTACACCTTTTTGGGGCTTATTATTAGGTATGTTTATTTTTATAATGGTTATATATTTGTTATGTATTGACTCTTTTATCATTACATAATGAAATTTCTTTTCTCTTGTCACACTTTTTGACCTAAATTTTATTTAATCTATTAGTATAAATATTCCACCTCTTTTTTATTAATATTTGCAGAAAATATATTTTTTCATTCTGTTACTTTCTAAAATCTAAACTCGTTTGTGTCTTTAGATTTAAAGTGAGTGTCTTGTAGGTAGCATGTATTGGATCATTTTTCAAGTCTTTTCTGCCAATTTGACAGAGTTCAGAAAAATGAGTAATCTACGGCAGCAAGCTCTTGATACTTTTTGCTTTCATGAAGTGCTGTACGATTTTTGCTAGATTCCAGAGTTCTTGAGAAGTTGGTTCTGATATATTTTTACAGTTTACTGATTGCTTTTAGGGACAATGGAGTTTTGGAGTTTCCTACCCTATCATATTTACTGACAACATTGAAAGCATTACATTTTAACAGTAGTTTTTTTTTCTTTTAATTACAATATAGTCTGGGCATAGCGGCTCATGTCTGTAATTTCAACGCTTTGGAAGGTCAACACGGATTGCTTGAGTTGAGGAGTTTGAGACAAGCCTGGGAAACATGACGAAAACCTATGTATAAAAAAATAGAAAAATTAGCCAGACATGGTGGCATGTATCTGTGGTCCCAGCTACTCAGGAGGCTGAAGTGGGAGGGTTGATTGAACCCAAAGTGGGGAGAGGTTGCAGTGAGACAAGATGGAGCCACTGCACTCTAGCCTGGGCAATAGAGTGTAATAATTATTATAATAATTATAATAACTTTGTTGAGACAGAGAACTTTCCATACCTCAGTCGTCAGTTATGTCAGAAAGAAGGGCTATAATTTTGCATCAAATGTTTCTTTTTTCCTTATATTCTAATTAGTTTTTTAATGTTCTCATTACTATGCTTTTTGAGGCATTGTTATGTTCTTAATGATGCTCATTAATTCAGAATAATTTCCAAGAGGAACAGTACAAAATTCATTTTTCATTATAAATATTTTCTTCTCTCTACATATTAAATAATATTTTATGATGATTGAACAAGTATATAGAATATGAAACAGTGTATTTTTAAGTTAAATATGTGTCTTCTATTTTATATATCAAATCAAAATAACATAAACTTGCAGTTGAACCATACAAATTATTGTATGTTTTCATTACAAAGCATTCCCTATCTGCTCAATTCTTCTTGTTTTATTAAAAAACAAAAGGAGGGTCCTTTATCATATTAATCTTAGTACACTCTATAAAATTGTTTAGTGCTGCTACTTTTCAACTAACTTTTCAAGTAACTGCAGAAAGAATCATGCAAATAACCATATAATTACAGAACAACTCTTCTTATTAATATCATTTCTGATTTGCATTTTTCTTCCAATCAGGACCTGACTGATTTGTTTATTCATAAAATAATCACCTGCTCCTTCCACAAAATATTTGAAAGCTGAATGCAATAGATTTTAATTACATTATTGTAATAATGGTTTATTAGTGGTTTATTATAATGATTTAATATACACAGAGATCTAGAAATGGAAGGCCTAGTGGAAAACTGAAGTTTAATTTTCTAATAAAAAAAGTACCTCAAACTGATAAAAGAAATTTTATACTGATATAAGTGACAACCATGGGAAAATAAAGTGCTTTTCTTGGTGAAGAACAGATCCATAGTTCGTCTTCCTACTGTCTTCCTACTGTGTCTTTGCACAATATTGTCACCCCCAAATATGTATATATAATAGTGTTCCTGTGTATGTGCATGTGTGTGTGTGTGTGTGTGTGTGTATTTGTTGTTGTTTAGAATTTAGTGCCCTTTGTGTTTTTCATGATAGATAAGGAGATACAGGTTAAAGATCCGGTGTTTGAAGACCCAGAGACATGAGTTCACATTGTGACTCTGTCACATAATGTTTCAATTCTTCGAGTCTTGATTTCTATAACTGTTTGAGTTGTATAAAAATATCTTCCTGGCAGAATTGTGAATATTAGACATAATTATTTGAGATGTATAATACATATCTGCATTAAAATGTCACAAAGATTTGGTTATTGTTATGACAATGGAGATAATGTGCTTAATTCAGTGAGTACTTGTTACTGCAAATCCTGAAAAAATATACTGCTCTTCCTAGTAACATATCATATAATCTCAAATTAAGAGAGACAGGTGGAAATATCCTTGCTTTTTTTTCAGATGGAGTCTCATTTCATCACCTAGGCAGGAATACAGTGACACAATCTCAGCTCCCTGTGACCTCCGCCTCCTCGGTTCAAGCAAATCTGCTTCAGCCTCTCAAGTAACTGGGCCACAGGCACCCACCTCTACACCCAGCTAGCTAAGTTTTGTATTTTTAGTAGAGATGGGGTTTTGCCATGTTGGCCAGGCTGGTCTTGAACTCCTGGCCTCAAGTGATCCTCCTGCCTTGACCTCCCAAAATGCTGGGATTACAGACCCAGGCCATTGCGCCTGGCTTTGTTATTTTTTTTGTTTTTGTTTTTTGTTTTGTTTGTTTGTTTTCACAATATAGTCTCCATCTACCCAGTTATCTGGTCCTAGTCAGAGAAAGACAGGTAGGAAAGTAAATTAAGGTTGATTATATGCAAGATTTTTGTTAAAATAACTCTTTTCTTATCAACTATATATATATATATATATATATATATATATATATATATATATATATTGTTTTGGACATTTGTTGCTGCATTGTGTTCTAGCAGTCAGAAAATTAACAAAAGTAATTCAAAATTTTTGATCTATAAAAATGACAATTTTATATGGCTTTACCTGTTTTAATTCTCAAATCATTTTTATGTTGCTTTAAGAATATTTTTAGATTTATTGTAATAAATGTCCTATTCTTTGTATCATTTGTCTCACCAAATGACTAGTATACGTAGTGTCAGAAACTCATAGCAAAGGAGATTATGTTTATTACAGGTCTGTTAGGTTTTAAGCATAGGAATTTATGAATACTAAGATTGTATTTGCCTTTCAAAATAAATTTTATTATATTGCTAATCTATACTAAAGCAAATTTTAACACCCCTGAACTTTGTTACCTATTGCCAAGGGACATAGCTAGCAATCAGACTTACAAGGCACAAATAGGCATCAATATGATACTGCATTTATTTAGTTTTATGGATGGAAAAAGGAGTGGAGCTACAGTAGATAGGTTTCTGTACCATGGAGAAGTTCACCTCTGGCCCCAGAATTTCTTATTTTCCTTTGCCTGATGGGTATGTAGGGATGCCACAGACAGACAGATATGAACAAACTTATGAGTGGGCCATCTTGACACAGAGCAGCTACAATCTGAGTCTCCCCCCAATTATATAGACACACAGTTTTCATGCAAATTCAATGTGTCTAATCTAGGAGAGTTAAACAGACTAGATGTTATGAGCAGAATAGACACAAAATTCCACATTAATTTTAAATGTAGCTTACATACATTTAAAAGGGAACATATACCAAAATCATTAATAAGTAGACCAGCGTTAGCCCAGGTCTAATTACCTCTATTTAAAAACCTGTTAGACAAATTCAAAAATAAAACATAATTTAAAAAGTGTAATCTTTACCAAACACTGCATGTTCTCACTCATAAGTGGGTGTTGAACAATGAGACCACATGGACACAGGGAGGGGAACATCACACACCAGGGCCTGTTATGGGGTAGTGGGGCTAGGGGAGGGATAGCAGGGGGTTGGGGGATTGGAGAGGGATAACCTTAGGAGAAATACCTAATGTAGGTGGCAGGAGGATGGATGCAGCAAACCACCGTGGCATGTGTATACTTATGTAACAATCTTGCACGATCTGCACATGTATCCCAGAACTTAAAGTACAATAAAAGAAAAGAAAAAAAAGTGTAATCTGAAGAAGCCTTCCAAATTCTATATTGCTGCATTTATCCCATCCCTGAATTCACCCTTTATTATTGTTTTGCAAGCTCAAAAGTTCAAACTTGCTAGTTTCTCCGTTGTTATGATTCTGGAATATTAAATCAGGGTACGGATACTTATAAGAGACAAATATAAAAGCAGAACATATTTTATTATATTGAGCAATAAGCTGCCAACAGTACCAGGATCACAATAAAAAGGTCAGTGCATAATCTCTATGTAAAAAGCTACACGTGTTGTGAGACAAAAATCTCTAGAAATGTAGGGAAACAGCCCCACATCATACCCATGAGTACTCCAAGTTCAGTGGCACCAAAGGAATGAGAAAAAGACAGATTAAGAGAGAAAGTGGGACCAGGAGGGCATCACTTATTACTGGAGGAGACAGTGAAGGCCCTGAACGCTGATCATCCACACTATTGGTTACAATCACTTTGATCTATAGGATGGGGGTGTAGTGATGGTGGGGAGAGGGTGACATGATGGTGGAGTAAATCAGTGAGCCAGAAGTGAATCAGTGAGCCGGAAATGGTGTGTCATTCTAAAGGCTGCTAACAGTGGTGGTTTGGGAGTTTCACAAAAAAAAGAACGTGTGGTTATCTTTAGTTTATTATCTATGTGCTGCTGGTGGAACTTGGGCCTTAAAAGGAGCCTACAAGTTTGGCTATGTCAAAGTGCTATGAAGGTGGGGGGGTTTACCTACTGAGCACAATGTTTATGGTAACAGATCCTAGGCCACCCTGCACCGGAACTTGAAGCATAGAGAAGTTTGCCTCCCCAGAGACCTCTTGCAGTTTGCTGCAGTTTGTTGTTCCATTTATAAGTTACTCATAACCAATTTATATAGGCAATCTGTAAGTCCTTTCTCCTTAAAGCATGGAAATGCATGAAATCAGAAAGATAAAATCTATTACCTTAATTTTATATTGATTAGCATTAGACTCTAGTAGATTTCATGCCTATCCCATGCCTTTCATCTCTTCTGAATCTATGATGTGTGCTAAATATCAGTTCTAAGAGTCGTCATGTTCCAATTCTCTTAAGAGAATTGTATGAACTTAAAACTGGCTCTTATGCC
This sequence comes from Leontopithecus rosalia, assembly GCA_028533165.1. Taxonomy (NCBI): domain Eukaryota; kingdom Metazoa; phylum Chordata; class Mammalia; order Primates; family Cebidae; genus Leontopithecus; species Leontopithecus rosalia. Next base: position 63,342,012 of record CM052654.1, read on the forward strand.
TCTCTGATTATCTTATTTCTTTATACATTTTTAAAAAAAAAACTTTTCTCACATTTTTATTTTTAACTTTTATATATTTAGGGAGTAGTTGTACAGACTTATCACATGGATATATCATGTCATAGTTAATGAAGTGTGGGCTTTTAGTGTACCCATAGCCAAAATAGTGAACATTGCAGCTAATAGATAATTTTTTTCTTCAAGCCTCACCCAACTCCCACCTTCCCAACTTTTGGTATGGTTCATATATACCATTGTTAGCTCCCACTTATAAGTGAGAACACACAATATTTCACTTTCTGTTTCAGGGTAATGACCTCTAGTTCCGTCCATTATTGCTGCAGAATACATGATTTCATTTCATTTTACTTTATCTCTGATTGGTATTCCATGCTGTGTGTGTGTACCACATTTTCTTTATCCAATACTCCACTGATGGAGACTTAGCTGGAGGCATCGCATTACCTGACTTTGAATTATGCTGCAAAGATATAATAACCAAAATAGTATGGTGCTGATATAAAAATAGATACACAGATAAATGAAACAGAATAGAGAACCAAGAGGTAAAGCCAAATATCTGCAACCAACCGATCTTAGAAAAAGTAAACCAATGGGGAAAAAATATGGAAATGACACCCTATTTAATCCATTTTGCTGGGAAAATTGTATAGTCACAGGTGAAAGGATGAAACTAGAATCATACTCCTTACCATATAAAAGAAGTAACTCAAATGAGTTAAAGTCCTAAACCTAAGAACTGAAACTATAACACTGCTAGAAGAAAACCTAGGAAAAATCTTTGCTGGACATTGGCCTAGGCAAAGAAGTCATGAGTAAGTAAATACAACAAAAACAAAAATAGACAAAGAGGACATAATTAAACCAAGAAGCTCCTGCATAGGAAAAGAAACTATCAACATAGTGAACAGAAAGCCTACACAATGGAAAAAATATTTGCAAACTATGCTTCTGACAAAGGGCCAATATCTAGAATCTACAAGGAACTCAACAAGAAAAAACAAACAAACAAACAAATAATCACATTAAAAACTGAGCAAAGGATGTGAACAGACATATTTCAAAAGAAGACATGCAGGTAGCCAACAAACGTAAAGAAAATGCTCACCATCACTAATCATCAGATAAATGAACATTAAAACCACAATGAAATACCATCGTACACCAGTTGGAATAGCTTTTATTAAAATGGCTAAAAACAACAGGTGTTAATGAGGATGCAAATTAAAGGAATTCTTAAACACTGTTGGTGGGAATGTACATTAGTACAAACTTTATGGAAAACAGTGTGGCGTTCTCTTAAAAAACTAAAAAGATAACCACCGTTTAATTCAGTAATCCCACTGTTGACTACATACTCAAAGTGAAAGAAATTATCATCTCAAAAAGATACTTGCACTGATATGCTTATTGCAGCACTACTCACAATAGCAAATATATTTTCTGTATATTTAAGGCTGATCAACACATCTCCTAAATGACAGTTTATTTCTCTATATCTGTCATCCATCCAGACATGCTTAGTGTAGTCCTACTAACTTTAGGGACACTACATTTTATTAATAATTATTTATATCTCTCATTTTAGTAATAATTATTTTACTAATTATTAATATCTCTGTTATGATCATTTTATTGATATTTATATCTCTGTTATGATTAATGATGTCATTATAGAATCCCAGAAAATAGAATTACCATCCTATTTCTGAATTTTAGTCATCACCATCACCCTATCAATGACCTACATATATTAATAGTAATGTCTGAATGAAAGACATTGGAAAACCAATAGGTAAACTCTGCTTCTACCTTTATTTTATTTCTAAATACATTTGCCCAGTTCTTTTCCATGTGAAAATGCTCTCTCTCTGACTTCTCATTCACTTATTTTTTCAGAAATTGCTCAACTGACCTGAGGAACTCTTGAGTTTAATTTTGTTTCCTATCACACGCAGATAATGAGTGTCTAATTCTAGCTTAAACCATTGTGTCTGGAGAGGAAAGCCACCTGAAATTCACATGGCTACTAGGGTCATTCTGTTTGGTAAATAAGTTTACAAAAGAACATTTTGGGAGATGAAAAGACACTTTAGTTGTAACCACTAGTAGGACTTAAATTAAATTATATATAAGTTTTAGCACACATCATGCTAGTCTCTGAATTTTTGAATACTAACTAAATTATACAAGACTTTTTAGCATATGTTATTGCAAAATTTTACCTGCAAATTTGAAAGTTATGTGTCCTATAACAATTTACTTTTAAAAATAAAAAGTCTTTCAAGGCTTCATCAACAAAAGAATTGTCCAACTTTTCACTACAGATTAGTCTCTGTGTTGTCATGGAATAATTGATTCTGTTGAGATTACATACTTGTGAGTTATTGTCATATAGAAGTATATGAACACTTATTTTATGTTAGAAACATTAGTTTTTGTCATTATGATGTATTAAATGTCAATATGTATAAACTATTTATTTCAATATTAATCTCAATGTTGCCAAAAATAACATGTAAGTTTACAATTTGCCTCAATTTATAGTGTTCTACTTTATAATCTTGAAAATGGTAATATACTTGCAATATGTTCAATGTTTCAGCAAGTTCAGAAGTCTTATATCAATATGTGTTTATACATTGGCCACTATATAACACCAACGAATAGGCTTGCTTTCAACCACTGCAATATTGTCTTGTACTTTTCTACTTATCAGCACATGATATTTTATAAACTGGTGTGCTTAACAAATGCTAAACTCTTTTAAATGGAAACTACTTTAGAGTCTGATTCACATTACCTAGTAATTGAATCGCTTTATTACATTGGTCTTCAGAATGGTATGCATAATTCCTCTGAACCCTAAAAATATTTACTAGAATTAAAATAGCTTCTGCTTCATTGTCTTGCATTAACTTAACATTTTGGACCTCATGAAATAATTAAATTCTAGTGTCATATATTGGAATCAGAGTGTGGAACTGTGTCTGAAATTACTGGCCTTAAACCCCACCTTTACTCCCTTTGTTAAGATAGGTACCAAAAGCAAATATGTTCAAGTGTCTCTTGAAGAGCACTTGGATATTGCACAGGTATCACAATTTCATCTTGTTTAGTTGTACTCATACCAATACTATCAGCCATATTTGCCTCAGACACACAAGTAAAGTGATGGACTGTAACTTGTGTTGTTCATTTATCAATTAAGAAAGTAAAATTGGAAGTACATTCTAAACCTCTCCCTGAGTGGCAAGGAGGCAGTTAGGAACAACAGCTTATTTTCAGGGCCAAAAGCAGGTACTGAAACCCAGTAACCATTTAACAAAAATTTATTTAAGTAATTGATCTTTTAATAACATAGCTCTGAATGTTTCACGATCTGGCTACGTAATAAACAAAATGTCTGTGCAAATAGTAGTATTTCTTTGTGTTATAGGTAAGCATGTTTAACCAATTTTCATAGTATGTAATGTATTTGGATATTTATCATAAAAAACTTTTATTACCTCCTATAATATATAACTTTGAAAGCATCAGTTTATTCTTTCTTAATTCAATTTTTACTTCCTAAATGCTGCAGACATAAAAGTTTACAGACTTGTGTGATTATTTTTTCTTAACTGTACATTAAAATGTTCACTTTTTCTTCTTAGCAAGTTGCTGGATACATGCAGGGATATGTGACCTTTTTGTTAAATAGTGTTGATTATTTCTATCTACCCCACCAAGAATACACAGGGAATAATGTGATGATTTATATGCAAAGCACTGCAAGCTTGCCTAGAGCAGTCCAGCAAATGCCAAGTGTTTACAAAGAGGATACCATGTTCCTGAATCTCGATAGAAAACAAGATTATAGAATGAGGCTGTACCTGCAGCCATTTTGCTACTGAAACTTATGGAAATGTTTTTTGCAGTTTCTTTATGTTCTACTAATATTCAAATGCAGGGTCTTGTAAAACTTAGTAGAGTTCTGGTAACTTTCCTAAGTTTATACATTTTGAATAAACAAAATCAGTAAAACTCCCAACACAAAACTGTTGTAGGTACAATGACTTCCTAAGGGGTGTGTGTGTGTGTGTGTGTGTGTGTGTGTGTGTGTGTAGGATTTAACTTCAGTTGTTCAAAGCAAGGCCTTCAGGATATAATGGAATGTATTTCAGAAGAGTAAATGACATAAGGAATACAGGTTGATTTCTCCTGATATCAACAGAACAGAGGAAATGTTTTCTTTTATATGTACACAGTTAATTAAAAATAAAAACATATTAACCTTGAGAATTAATAATAAACAGAAAAAAAACAACTGGAAAAGCCTATTATTTATGCTCACTATTTAGCAGTAGTTATTAGTTTTAGATTGAGGAAAGAGGGGTATGGGCAGGGAGGGAAAGTTAGCCTGTGTCTGATTCACATTTCTAAGACCAAATTCTTAGTAGAGCTGGAAGGAGGATCTTATTTATTTATTTATAAAAATTTTCCACAAAAACAGAATCGGATACTGTTAAAAAATTATATGTCCAATATCAGTGTTGACCATTTAATGTTACTTTTAAGAAAGTAAGAATGTGCTATTTATATTAACATAAATTACCCAGTGCTATATTATTTTTAAAGTGAAAAATTATTTGTTTGTATCTATCAGTATTTTCAGAGTTTTCCTTAACTATCATTGTTAAATTAACTTAGAGATCATCCTTATTTTGTTATATATATTCATTTATTTTAACATTGGTCATGGTCTAGGAATTCACTGTCCTTTCTCTGCTTCAAAACTTTCTCGGCTGGCTAAGATTAGAAATGGGGTTACATGACTAATCACACTGATGTCTCTTTTCTCTTCAGAAGCAAGGGGTCCAGGCAATCACTGGGCTCTGGAGAAATATGTGTTACTGTCAAAGGCTCATACAGATTTGTAGATTCTCTTTTCAGTGTCAGGCACATTTAATTGACTTTTGTAGCACCAGATAACTGCCTTATTCTGATAGGGTATAGCAATCTCACTTACGGAGATTCTGGGATGTTAACCAAAATAAGATATTGCAACCAGAGCTAAAAAAGAAGCCAGAACTGAATACATATACATTAAATGCATTGTCTTACAATCAATACAAATCAACTATTGTAAATTTAACGATTTAAATTTGGTGCATATATCAAAGAGAATGCTTTAAGTTTTGTCATCTTAATAGTCATTATCAAATTCGATCCACATTAAATACTAAATATCTGCCATTATGCAACCAAAATCATAGAGAAACTATTTATTTTTGGCTAACAAATTAATGGTGACTGTTCAGCAGAGAAGCAATACAACTTCCTTGTAAGAACATATGGAATCTAAGGAAATCTAGATTCATCTGGTCCTGCAACATATCTGATAAGCTTAATCAGTGAAAAAAAATAACATATATATTAATAAACAAGTGTAGATTGATAGTATATTTTACATCACTATACACTCATAAAACAAAAGTAGCATCATGCTTAAAAACTGAAACAGTAAACATATTGCCAATATAGTAAGAAATGAGACAAAATAGTCATTATCTCCATTACCATTTACCATTGTTGTGGAAGGACTAGCAAATGTGATTAAAGAAGAAGTGGTGTAATAATTGGTAAAGTAGAGGCGAATGCATCTTTATTTACAAATAATAAAATATTTTACTTATTTATTTACTTACTTTGAGAAAGGGTCTCACTCCATCACCCAGGCTGGAGTTCAGTGGTGCCATCTCAGGTCACTGCAACCTCTACTTCTCAGGTTCAAGCAATTTTAGTGCCTCAGCCTCCCAAGTAGCTGGGATTACAGTCATATGCCACCATGCTTGGCTAATTTTTGCATTTTTTTTTATTTTTAGTAGAAATGGGGTTTCACCATGTTCTCAAGGCTGGTCTTGAACTCCTGGCCTCAGGTGATCCACTAGCCTTGGCGTTCCTAAATGTTGGTTGGTTTTATATAAAACGAACCAACATTTAAATTTATACATATGTATGTATAAATAAATATATATTTATACATATATATTTAGATATACATTTATATCTTATATATTATACATATCTAAATATATATATATTATATATAAGATAACATATATATATAAAATAACTGCTGCTAAAATGTAAAAATAATATCAATTAATAAAAATGCCAGTTTTCAAGGAATTAGCTTTCTTTCTCACGTGGAATTTGAAATGGAATTTGGGAATATTTTAAGCATATGTGTAGCTCACCTCCAGCAATTTGACAGGACTTTATGGTAGGTTGTTTACATTATCTTCCCTCATGGCTGAAGTTTCTGCCATTAGACCTTGAATTTCTTCTGCTTTTCTTATCTGCATTCAATTTATTCTAACTTACATGATGTAGATCCCTGCATGTCACCTTAAACATGTCTTTGGAAGAAGACAGGATGTAAATTAGCAAACACAATGCAAATCTGACAGGAATCTTGAGCATGGATCAGATTAACAAAACTGTCAGTATTCCTTTCATATGTCTAAACTATTATAAACATTAGGAAGCTTTTAAGTATTAAATATACTACAGGCTGTATATCAATTCCAATCTTTTCCTGAAACACACAGAAGATGCAGTTCTACAACTGACATCCCTTCACAGTTGCCCAGAGCTTTGCCATTATGTCAACTTTTTCTCTATATACACAGAATTGATCTGTGGTCAAAGGTATTTCTCAAATTCCAAACTCTCCTGACATTAAAACCTTTTATTTATTTTATTTTAATGATCAAAATCCTCAATACGAATAAATGAAATTGGTAAATAAACCAAATCTATCAAGCACATATTGCAAGACAAATTTTATTCTAAATAAATTAATGTATTATCTAATTTAGTCCTGAAAGCAGTTCTATGAGGTAAGTGGTATAGTTTTCACTATTTTACAGATGAAAAATTCCAGGCATATGGAGGTTAGGTAAGTTCTGAAATCAGTTGGTGTACAGCAGAATTTTACTACATGCAAGTTTCTAAAGCTTAAACTTCTAACCATCATATTATACTGCCTAGTCAAGAATAAATTGGAAGAAATAACTATACAAAGATAAGCTATTTTAAATAAGTATGAAAACTGAATTATGTGATATATACTAAGTGGTACATGTTTGTCACCTTGACAAACACATATAGTAACTCAGCATCCTACAAAATAAAAGCATCAATTAATAAAATGTTCTTAAAAATTAAGACCACTATTTGTTATTTATTAAGCATTTATTGTGCTCCAATAATTTTCTGTCATTAAGACCAGTATATCTTTTGATATATTAAATTGTTCTACAACATGGATTTTCTTATCTTCATATTTAGAAATGAGAAGATAAATATTACTATTCTCAAGGAAGTCTCAAAAAATACGTTGCATTGTTCTCGAAACAAACATGCTAAACTTCACATTAGAAAAAGTAAAGCACATGATAGTTGCAAAGTTTCTGAGATATATATCTCCATTTAAAAACTCTGCAGGGCGGGGTGTGGTGGCTCACGCCTGTAATCCCAGCACTTGGGGAGGCAGAGGTGGGCGGATAAGGAGGTCAGGAGATTGAGATCATCCTGGCCAACACGGTGAAACCTGTCTCTACTAAAATACAAAAAATTAGCCTGGCATGGTAGTTTGCGCCTGTAGTTCCAGCTACCTGGGAGGCTGAGGCAGGGGAATCCTTTGAATCCAGGAGGCGGAGATTGCAGTGAAGCCAAAATCAGCCACTGAACTCCAGCCTAGCGACTAAGTGAGACTCTGTCTCAAAAAAAAAAAAAAAAACCAAAAACCAAAAACCAAAACAAAACAAAGAATTCCTCCTTTCAGGTGGTTCCTGAAAACTGTCACTAAACCCAAACCCCAGAAGGGTACTTTTCCTTTCACTTGAAGGGAAGAATTATAATGACTTGTCATCTCTGCCTACTGTCATGTCTGGAGAAAAATTCTATAAACAATTAGAACAACGTTTCTTACAACTGGACATGAATGAAACTTACTACATCCAATAATCCTATAATTTAGAGTTCTAAACCCTATCAGATGTATGAAAATACATAATACATACTAGGTCATAAAATTGATGCTGTAGTATTTATGTTTTAATTTAGAAATGGTTGTTACTAAGAATATTTGAAACAACCCAGTCAAGGAAGTCTTCCCCAACCTCATAAATGCCTAAGACAGAGCAAAGATGGCACCACTAAAATATGTCTAAGTCAAGTTTCCAAAACTCAAAATAACATATTTTAAATAAACATGGATCATCAAAATAACTTACTGCAGATGTGATCATGAGTAAATCAATACTTCTGAGCTTCATTAATTTTATTTATTTGTAAAATTTGGAATGTAGATCGGGGATACTTAGTGGTACAATGTTTATAAGTCTATATTTTTTGAGTTTATATTTACTACCAATTTTCTTTATCTCTGACATAATCCATCAATACTTTCTATGCCAAAAATTCACAGTGTCCACCCCATACATAAACGTCACATGGATGTTTTTCAATCTGTTGTCATGAAATTGGAATGAAAGAGTTCCAGTAGTCCTATGCTGCATAATTTTCATTTTTATGCTCAGGAAAGATTTATTTCCCAGGGTAATTTTACCCTCTGCCTGATGTGATATCTCTCTGTTAGAGTGGGGTCTTTCACCTTGACTGACACTAATGGGTGCATTGTTTGTCTATCATGTGTGAAAATGTAAAGTTAACACTATTTAAAACTGTAATTTTCTCATCAAATTTCAAATGACCTTTTTCATGTCATTGAAGATATTTTGATAATATTTGGTAAATATTTGTAACTCTAGGGTCAGTTGACTGATGGTAAACAAAACAGTCATAATCTGGTAGATAATGGGATAAGATTTAAGGTTATCATTGTACAAGATTTATTAAAGTGTATTTCTCCAATAGTAGAGAAATTGACAGTAGGCACCAGCCCCCCTATCTAGGTCTCCTCCTTCCTCCTTCTTCTCTTTAACCTACTTTTCTTCTTTCTCCTTTTGCTTTTAGTGATTGGGTGTCTGCTTGAAAAATAACTCTGAAAGACTTGTTAAGCACATTTCCTGGACTTTAACTGAAACAAAAATAACATTATTTTGGGCAAAAAATCTGATTTACACTTCTCTCGAATATTTGAAGGGATCACTACAAGTGGAAAATAATTAAGGTGATATTTACAATATTTAACAATTTGTAAGAAATGGGCATATACATGTCAGAACTAAAGCTGTATATAATGTTAAAACGAAGACCTAGTGAGGTAGCTTTCACTCTATTGGTTACTGGATTATGGGCATTTTCTGGGTTGGGAGACCTGTGGTAGCACTAGGGTGAGTGAGAGTTAGACCATGAGCTATTTATCAACTTGTATTGAAATGTTTTGCATATTTAAACAACATGTAGAAATATATTAAAGCATATCACCTGAATATCAGCTTTAGAAATAAAAAAGTCTAATTATTAATACTCTGAAACCTTGACTGTCTGAGTTTTTTCCCAACCCACAGAGATTTTAAATCTAATTAATTAGGCCAGGTAATATAGAAAGGGTTGAAATGTCTTCAAGTCCCAAAGTACTCATCAGGCAAAGGCTAGAGGAAAGCAAAGGAAAGAATTTTTTATCATATCTGTTTTAGCACAAGGGTTCTATTTAGATTAAATTTAAAGTAATATTTAGTAATAATTTTTTCTCTTTACATATCAGTGAAAATAATCTTGATGAATTGAAAGATACTAAAAATATTTTTGAATGGTTAAGGTGAGCTATTTAATAGAAATAAATCTCATCTTTAAATGAGAGAAATCATATTGCAGAGATATACTTTTCAACTGGAAATTTACCTTTTCGCCAGTAAACAACATGAATTATTGCAATTCTTGAGTTTGTGATGCAATGTACAAGAACATACAAAGTTTTTTTTTGTGCTGTTAAAATTTATTAAATACTTTTATATTTAAGCAGCATAGGCCCAGAAAATTGTAAAGAACATGAATAATACCATAATGAAAACATTTGCAGAGGAACAGAGCAATGTTTGCATATAATATAGGACAGAATACCAAGAAGATGGCAAATTTAGCCTCAGCCAAAGCTACTGATGCCCTGTCTGAAATATATTCCTTTGTTGCTTAAACCATGGGCTGACAGACACTTATATGGGTTTTCTTTCCTTTTGAGTCTAAATGAAATATTTTAAATAATAGTTGTCACATACGAAGTGATAAAGAGGGATGATTTCAGCAGAGTTTATGATTCTAATAGGTGTTGTCTGAATTGAAACTTGGTCAGTCAGTTTCTCTTTGTAAGATTACAGAGGTAAAAGTAATATTACCAAATCTCCAATAAACTCTGTTTAGAAACACTTGCTTTTTAAAAGCCATAAAGTGAGTTTGTTTTCCAGTCTGAACAATTGGGCAAACTGTATTCATTAACTGAATAAATGAGATTGACATTTTTTTGCATCTTCTAAAATCTTTAATATTGGTCAAATAATGAATTTTTTTCTCCTTTAGATATGGTTACTAATAAAACTCCTTATCTAGGGTATTCAATCCAAGGGCTTCATCTCACTGAATGCTGTCTGCACACTTTATTCTCAGTTTTGGACTATTATTCTTTTTTACTATCTTAATAGAAACATTGCTCAAATAATTTTATGGAATTTGATTAATAATACAAATTTAAAGAGCTTTTTATGGTTTCCCAAAGATCCTTGAATCACATACATAGCATTCTTGTGTCTATGTTTCTATATGTATATATGTGCTTATGTGTATGCATTATATTAGATATCTACATATATTATAAATATTCCACATAAACATAGTCATGCTTAGCATATTTTATGTTTGTTTCATACAGACATATACCTGCACACATATAAACATAAAATATCCATTATTGATATAGATGTTTTAATTTTGTATTTCATTTCTCTTCAAAAAATGGATGAGCCAAATCTTAATTTATTCACTTCATACATAATAACAGGTGAGCCAAATCTTAATTTCATACTTACTTAATATATTCATATTTAATATGGGTGAGCCATATCTTAATTTATTCACTTCATACATAATAACACAAAGTTTCATTGACATCTTGCTCTTTAACACAGCTAGTAGGTGACCTTATATAATTATTTTTTATAGGTCAAGCGTTTATTCTACTATATATAGCTTTACTCACAAAATCCATTTATGGAAGTAAAATTCATGCTTTTAGCATCATTTTATAAATAAACATATGTGAAAATATAAATATTAATTTTCCTACAGTCTAACAGAATGTCTGATGTCTGAAACAAAAGCACAATGTCTAGCTTTTAATTTTAGTGTCTACCTTTATCTTATACAGGAACTCTATGCATAGAAATGGAATTTCTGATAAACTATATGAAGATATAGATCATCCAAATAACTGAGCAAAGATACCAGTTCTGGAACACCTGTCATGAGCCTAAAATTCAGATTTGATTTACATTTGTTTGCTTTCATTTAATCAGTTTAAATTGGAGACCCTTAACTCATAGAGAATTCTGGATGGATGCTAGGAGAGAAAAATCAACTTTAAAACCTGTTTTATAATGGAAGAAATGGGCCTTGTGTTCAGAAAAGAAAATTCAATAAACCAAACATTTATTATTTAAGGTACAGCTAAATAAAATGAAGGATTTATGAACATATCCTCTTAGGCCCACTACATTTGTGAAGAATTCAAATAAAACTGCTCTTTCTGTCCTGTGGGATTCTGAGGGAGAACTCTAACTTTGTGAGCATAAAAATATTTCTTCCAACAGATGAGAGAAGTCAAACTTCTATATTATGGATCAGAGGGAATTTCAATTGGCCAGAACGGGGTGAAAAGAGGGCTCTCGTGAGTTTAATTCACCAGAGTACAATGTTTATTGTATTAAAATATCTTTTTGGTATTGCTTTTTCTAAAAGTATTTTAGATTGCTTTAGTCTACTTTATGGCTGTAGGACAGTTGACACTAATGAATAAGAAAGCTTTTGAGGATGAGAATCAGAATTCAAGGATGGATATCTAAATATCTCCTCTGGAGATGCCATCATGTCTAAAAAACAAATTCTTTTTATGACCTGGAAAGTGGCTACTCACCCATGGAGACACACCTTTTTATAATATATAAAATAAAAACATTGAACCAGAAAAGTGTTAAAGTAATTCTTAGCATTAATATGTGTGCCTTTCTGATTTTATTTTTTATATACTTTTTCTTAGCATTAATATAGGTGCCTTTCTGATTCCTTTTTATATAAAAAGGAAAAAATAACACTGAGCTATATTGAAAAGAAAAAGTCCTATAGAAAAAGATACTATTTACGATTTCTGAAAATCTGGGGTGAGAAAATCTTACCTAGAAATTACAATCTGTGGAACATAATAAATCATGGATAGTTTAAACTAGTACCTGGCAAACTCAATCCCACCTAGAAGGCTGAAATAAAATCTGCAGCTCATAAAGACATTGTTTTGAAGAGCAAACTAGTAAGGAGAATATGAAGAAAGTTTCTATTTAAAACATTATAATACCCTCAGCATTTCTGCAGGAAAAATGAAAGTGAAATATTCAATGTACAATTGCTGCTAATACATGGATATTTTTCAGAATAAGACTCATTGAGAGAAAATTACAGTAACATTATCTGTAAATGTCCTTAATATATGAAAATCACATTTTGGCAAATTTGGAAGCCATTATCTAAGAAAGAGTATATATGTCAAGAAACCCTCTATTCAGCTGTTGAATATTTTTGTGAGGTCTACTTTTTGAATAACAAGATTATATCTTGTGGGATGTTTTATATGTGTGTGTGTATGTATGTGTGTGTGTATATATATTGATTTTAGCATTGATTTGTGATTTGCTACTATATTTTTCACAGAATCAGGTTAGTTACTAAATCTGATAATAATTTGAAAATAATCTGATGAAAATTTGATAAAAATGTTATTATTATATACTCCATCCCTTGTTTCTTAGAAGAATCACTAAATGTTTTCTGAGTTTGAATAGATGATTTAAAGTTTCTTAGAATGTATGTGTAAGGAGATATGAAAACTGTTTACTTGGCTTTACTTAGTAATGCTGAGAATTACTTGAACACTTTTCTGTTTCAATGTTTTTATTTTACATATTAGAAAAATGTGAGTAACCACTTTCCAGGTCAACAACATAATTGTTGTTGTTGTCATTGTTTTCCTTCAACTGTCACTAATGGGAATTGCTAAGGCTGAATTGAAATAAAATAAATCAGTACTATAAAGAGCAGAAAAATTAGATGATATTGCTCTGGCTAAATAATAAAATATCTTCATGGAAAGGAGCCTAAAATTATCTGTGCTCTCCAATTGATAGTAAACTCATTCACAGAGAGAAGTGATTTGCCCAAATTCCAATAAAAAGTTGATAGCATAACAGAGACCCAAACAAAATCAAGTGTCTTGAACTTCAATCCAAGTCCTCATTCTTCTCAGTTTTAAGCTATGGTAAATTTCCTGATAATAATCAACATTAGTAATACGTTTCTTCATTACAAATATCAAATCCCCTGCTGAGTGTTACTTTGATGAGTTAATGGAAGAGGCTGAAATGCATATAACATAATTTACATGGGGCCTGTGCATTTGGGGAATCAGTTACTTCTTCCAGATTTTAAAGACTGGTTTTGGCGATTAGAAACATTGACCTACAGGTGGGTGCAAGGCTGACAATAATTTTTGGAAACAAATGCAAAATTAGATTAATGGGGTTACATCAAACTATAAAGTTTCTGTACAAGAAAAGAAAATAATCAACAAAGAAAAAGGTAACCTATAGAATAAGAGAAAATGTTTACAAAATATATGTCTAACAAGGGATTAATATCCAAAATATATAACGAACTCATTCAACTCAATAGCAAAAATGCCCAAATAACTCAGTTAAAATATACAAAGGATATGAATTGACATTTCTCAAATAAAAACCCCACAACATACCAATGGTAAGTAGGTATGTGAAAACGTCCTCAACTTATTAATCTTCATGAAATGTAAAGAAAAACACAATGGGATAGTATTTTCAACATATTAGAATGACTATTCAAAAATCAAATGTAACAAGTGTTGGTGAGGATCTGGGTACCCTTTACAGTTTGGTGGGAGTGAAATTGATACAGCCATTATAAAAAAAGTATATGGAGGTTTCTCAAAAAATTAAAAATAAAATTAGCTTACAATCCAGCAGCCCTACTTTTAGGTGTATTTTTGAAGGAAATAAAATCAGTTTTCTCAGAAAGATGTCTACTTTCTCATGTTCATTTCAGCATTTATTCATAATGGCCCAAATATGGAAGCAATCTAAGTGTTTGTTAATGGGTGAATAATTTTTTTAAAAAAATTGATGTACACACACGCACTCCCCCCCATACACACACAATGAAAGATTCCTTTGTTTAACAAAGAAAAAGAATCTTGCTATTTGTGACAACATGGATTCACTTAGAGAGCATCTTATTAAGTTAAATAAGCCAAATAATATGTAGTGTCACTTATATGTAGGTGGAATACAAAAATGTCAGAATCATGGAAAGAGAGAGAAGAATGCTGGTTAATACAGAATGAGGAGGTGGAATATGGAAAGATGTTGGACAAAGGGTAAAAGTTTTCAGTTATGCAAGATAAATACATTCTAGTGATCTAATGTACAACAATGTGACTATATACAGTTTAAAATATTGTACACTTGAAATCTGCTAAGAAAGTATAAATGATTTCTCCCTACACTCACAAAATGGTAAATATATGAGGTGATGAATATGCTAATCAGCTTGAGTGTACCTACTATTTCACCATGTATATGTATATCAAACCATCAAGTTGTAGAACTTAACTATGTACATTATATCAGTTTTCAGCTATGCCCCAATGAAGTTGAAGAAAAAGAGGAAAAAGGGGAAAGATTGTACATATGCCTAAGTTGTGGAGAATTTATGCCCTATTAGGTATATTGGGCTGATGGAGTGGAAGGGGTTATTTCTCAAATTTTTCTCATAATAGACCTGAACAAGGTAATTGGTAATAACAATTACCTTGAATAAGAACAGGAAATAACAAGTTTTATTTTTAATGATTCCATAATGTGAATGTGAATTGTTATTTTTATTCGTTTCATTTTTCTGAATATGGATTACATTAATTCTGAAAAAAAAGAGTAACTGTATACAAGCTATCTGAAGTTAATGAAAGAATTCTTATACCTGTTTGTGATATAGTTGCTATATAAAAAAGAAGATGCATTCTTTGTCTTCATCTTCTTTGAAGAATGTAGAGGATAAATCTTGATTGTTTGTCCTGGAAAAAACCCATAATTTCTTTGTCTCTGATACACAAATTTAGAACTCAAAGGGAGATGCATTACCACAAATAATGCAGGAACAAGCAACTTTCCTTTTAAACCACCTTTGGCAAAGCTGTTTATGTAAATTGAAGTCTGACCTGTCATGCTCATTTATTACTCTGCCACTTTTTTTCATTGCAATTCATTGCTCTTCTTGTTCTTGTTTTCTCATATTAGATTTGCCAGATGAATTTTTAATAGCATGACTTCAAAACACTATAGAAGTAAATGATGTTTATATTTTACTTGCAAAATCAAACTAGAAGAATAACTTGCCTACAAATTGACCCTGGTAAATTGCTAAAAGCTATAACCTCACCCAGACATTCAGATGTGAAAAATTGGAGATAGCTTTAGGCAACAAGAGCTTCCAATCTCAGAGTGAAGCATGGAGGCAGGGTGTGAACACTAAGGAGGAATATTATTCAATGGGATTTGCTTTTGCTAGACTGCCATAATCTATGGGTATGAAAGTTACCACTTTATCAAATGCGTAGTGAACACCTTTGAGAATATTGCTTTGAGAAAATGCTTTGAAAATATTTGTAATCATTATGATTTAGCGAATATATTTGGATACATATTAATCCAAGAACAATTTGGAATATTTATTGTCTAATTGATTTTTGATAATTTGGTATTTATGATTCAAACTGATTATGTCTCAGATTACTTCGGGCTCATTTGTAGAGGAAATTGGCATATGTGGCTTAATATTTCCTTGGCAGGAATGGCAGACTCTATTATTAAGGAAGCTCCTATTATGTCATGAAATCAGATACTATATTTGTCTGAGTGTTTGGTAATAAATACAAGCTGAGATTATGCGATATAAAGTACTTAGTGTTAAATGGATTAGTCAGTAAAGATGTCTGAAAATAAGTTTTGAGAATCATCTTCAAGAAGGGAACAGATAAGGATTTATAATAAATATTTTGTTAATTATGAGACCAAAAGAACAAAAAGCCCTTTCCTTAGATCAATGTCTTTCTAAGTACACATTTTTTTGAACTAAAATTTTATAAAACATCTCATGATGTTTTTTTGAAGAAACTTGGGAAAGTTCAATTGTTTCTTTTTACATAAATATTTAATACATTTATTTTGTGGCCATGTCGTCTATAGAAGATCACAGAATAAAATAGAACCTACATAGGTATTAAAATGAGAGAAAGTTAGATTCATATCCTAGTTTTCCATTTTATCACTTTGAGACTACAGTCAATTTAACTCCTCTAAGCTTTCATTACGTTATCTCAAAAATGGAGAACACATTGACTCAGAGTTTTTGAAAGTATTAAACACAATCTCGTATGTAAAACCCTGGTACTGTGACCGGCACAAAGATACTAATACTGCTTTTCCTAACTCTTAGGTCTAAATTTTCAAAATTGTGTTCCACAAAACAATAGTTCTAGTAGATTCTTTGTGGAAAATACAAATTTTATATGTTTATCCTCTGAATGTTACAGTGCATAGCATTGTCTCTGAAAGGATAATTGGGATTCAATGCTATTTCCTCCATTACTTCCTTTTCCTAATGATAGTAGCAAATCATAAAAAGCAAATAATCTAAAGAAAAAATAGCAATTTAACTGTGCAAATGTAGAATTCAGAGAGTCATTTAATTAATTCTGAGGCTCTATTTTCTTATCTGTAAAAACCATTCCTTTATTGTTGAATTAAAACTTATTGTGAGCTGACTATGCTGAAAATGCTATGAAGGGCAGGGAGTACAAGGATGTAAACACATAACCACTGAATTCAAGGAATGCAGCCTAAGAGGGAACCAAGCAGACAAAAACTGAAAATAAAAAGAGATGGAGGTTAAAATAGACAAAGTTATAAGTATCATGTACACTATGATCCTATGGAGGCAACATGTAGGGCAGTGCTGCACCCTGATAATATTCAGAAAGACCTCATGGAGCAATGAAATTTCATACATGTGTTTACTGTTCAACACATAATCACTGAGATTCTACTGAGCGTCAGACACTATTGCCAGTGTTAGCGATACAGTGGGCACATAAATATAAATATGGTCTTAACTTCATGCAACTAATTTACTAGCGGATACACAAACAAAAAGCATTTAGATAAATGCTACAAAAAAAGAAAACAGGAGAGAAGGTAGTCTGAAAGAAGTTGCTATATTGGACAAGGGGGACAGGAAAGACCTCTTGGAGAACTCTAGTTAATCCTGTTAATTCCATTTGTTCATCTATTATATTCTTGAACAAACATCCACTGTGTTATGGTAAACTGCATTTATGGATAAAATACATCAAATAAAACACCCTTTTTTTGAATTGCACAGTTAGAGGCAGTTATATGATTATATACAATGTAGTAACTAGCACTAGAAGCAATATACAGATGTATTTCATGTAATTGTACTTTTCTTTATTACACTTCACAGATATTATATTTTTTACAAATTGAAAGTTTGTTGCAACCCTGCTTAGAGCAAGTCTATCAGCACCATTTTTCCATTAGTATGTCTTCACTTTGTGTCTCTGCATCACAATTCAGTAATTATCACAATTATTTCAAAACTCTTCCACCATTCTTAGGCTTATTATGGTGATCTGTGATCAGCAATCTTTGATAATAGTATTGTAATTATTTTAGGACAATGAAATACTCATATACTGACTGCTCTACCAGCTGGCTATTTCCCTTTCTCCCTCTTCTCAGGCCTCTCTATTCTCTGATACAACTATATTGAAATTAAACCAATTAGTAACTTTACAATGGCCTCTAAGTGTTCAAGTGAAAGGGAGAGATGTATGCCTCTTACTTTAAATAAAAAGCCAGAAGTGATTAAGTGACATTAAATGACAAAAGCTGAGATAGGCTGGAAGCTAGGCCTCTTGCGCCAAAGTAAGCCAAGTTGCAAATGCAGAGGAAAAGTTCTTGAAGAAAATTAAAATGCTACTCCAGTAAATATATGAATGATAAGAAAGCATCATAGCCTTGTTGCTGATATGGAGAAAGTTTTAGAGGTCTGGATAGATGATCAAAGCAACAACAACATTCCTGTAAGCCAAAGTCCAGAGGACAGCCCTGATTCTCTTCAATTCTGTAAAGGGTGAGAGAGGTG
This sequence comes from Leontopithecus rosalia, assembly GCA_028533165.1. Taxonomy (NCBI): domain Eukaryota; kingdom Metazoa; phylum Chordata; class Mammalia; order Primates; family Cebidae; genus Leontopithecus; species Leontopithecus rosalia. Next base: position 63,360,561 of record CM052654.1, read on the forward strand.
AGGAAGCTGCAAGAAAAATTGGAAGCAACCAGAGATTGGTACATAAGTATTAAGGAAAAAGATCATCTCCATACATAATAGCACAAGATGAAGCATCACATGCTGTGTGAAGCTGCAGCATATTATCCAGAAGATCTAGCTACAAAGATCATTGATGATGGTGGCTACAATAAACTAAATCTTTTAAACAGAAATGAAACACCCTTGTTTTGAAAGAAGAGGCCATCTAGGACCTTATGAGTTAAAGCAGAGAAGCCAATGCCTGGCTTCAATGCTTCAAAGAACAGGATAACTCTTGTTAGGGGCTGCTGAAGCTGGTGAGTTTAAGTTGAAACATGCTCATTTACCACTCCAAAAATCCTAGGGCCCTTTAGAACTATGCTAAATACACTCTGCTTGTATTATACACTCATGGATTAGAACAGCATTGCCTGGAAGACAGCACATCGGTTTACAGTGTAGTTTACTGAATATTTGAAGTGCATTGTAGAGACCTACTATTCAGGCAAACATATATCTTTCAGAATACTACTGCCCATTGACGATGCATCTGGTAACCCAAGAGCTCTAACGTAGCTGTAAAAGGTGATTCATATCATTTCCATAGCTGCTAATATAACATCCATTCTGTAGTACACAAATTAAACAGTAATATTGACTTGTTATTAAATTTTATCTTGTTATTAAAGAAATGCATTTCATAAGCCTATAGATTGTAATTCCTCTACTGGTTCTAGTTAAAGTAAATTAAAAACCTTCGGGAAAGTATTTACCATTCTATGTACCATAAAGAACATTAGTGATTCATGAAAGAAGATCAAAATACCAAAATTAACAAGAATTTGCAGAAAGTTTATTTTAACTCTAATGGATGACATTTACAGTTTCAAGACTTCCGTGGAAAAATTAATCCATGTAATGGGAATAGCAAGAAAAATGGCACTAGAAGTGGACCCTGAAGATTTGACTGACCTGCTGAAATCTCTTAGCAGAACTTGAATGAAAGAAGAGTTGGTTCTTACAGATGAGTAAAGAAAGCAGATTCTTGAGACAGAATCTCCTTCTGGCAAAGATGTTGTAATACTGTAAAATTGTCATAAAAGATTTAGAATATTACATAAACTTACTTGACAAAGCAGTAGCAGGTTTGAGATGATTGACTCCAATTTTGAAAAAAGTTCTGTTTTGGATAAAATGCTATCAAACAGCATCAAATGCTACAGAGAAATAGTTCATGAAAGGGAGAATTGAATGATGCAGCATTGCTGTCTTATTTTAAGAAATTGCCGTAGCCACCCTGCCCTTTAAGAACCATCTTCCTCATCAGTAAGCAGCCATCAACTTTGAGGAAAGGCCATCCACCAACAAAAAGATTATGATTCACTGAAGGCTTTGTTAGCATTTTTTAGAAATATTTTAAAATTAATATAAATACATTATTTTTATAAATAATGTTATCACACACTTATCAAATGATAGCATAGTGTAAACGTAACTTTTATATGCAGTGAGAAACCAAAAAATGTGTGTAACTTGCTTTATTGTGATATTTGCTTTATTGCAGTGGTTTGAAACCAATACCACAATATCTCCAAGATATGCCCATGTATGACACCTGTGACCTCTCTAAAAAGTTCATTCATACAACTTTGTAGTAAATTATCTCACCTTTGACTGAAGGCATTTACTGAATTACATTATATCACTACAGATTTATTTAGTCTGTCCTACAATTTTATAAAATGAGATGAATAGAATAGGTATTCTTTTGTGTCTGGCTTTCAGCATAAAATGTTTGAAACTTATGTTGTTTATGTATCAGTGATTAATTCCTCTTTATCTCTGAGTCAAACTTTTAAAAATATACTATAATTTTCCATGAATACAACAATGGCCATATGGGCTATTTTATGTTTTTAAATTATTATGAGTAGAGCTGGTATAAAAATTTGTTTACCAGTGTTCTATGAATATATAATTTTTATCTTTTTGGTAATACATAGGGGTGGAATTTATCCTCAATACTTTGTCATTTTTGGACCAGATGATTCTTTGTTGTGGGAAGCAGTTCTGATGTCTAACAGCAACTGGCTTTTTACCCAACTGGATGCCAATAGCACCTGCTGCCAACTGTGACTAATGAAAATAACTCTAGATACTGCCAAATGGCTCCTGGGAAGCAAAATTAGCCCACAGTTAAGAACTTCTGGTTTAACTGATCTGAAAATTTCAAATCGTTTTCAAAAGTTGTGGTATCCTTTTGTTGCAGATAGGTACGCCCTGAAATTGGGGCTTAACCCGGGAAGGTCCTTGGCTTTGTCCAGGAAAAAATTCAAGAGCAAGGCGGTGGTGTTAGACAGCAACCTTTTATTAAACAGTACTGCTCCTTGTGGAGCAGGGCTAACTCATAGACAGTACACTCAGAGTTGGCAACATAAGGGCTCTTGACAACTATATTTATACTTAGGTAAACCCAGTTTCAATTACATGTAAATTAATGGGTGGGTCAATGCAAATTGAGGGGCAGGTTATTTATAACTTTCTAGGAAAGGGGTAGTAACTTCTGAGTTGTCATGGCATTTGTAAGCTGTCATGGTGCCAGTAGGTGTCTTATGCTAATGAGTAATGAGGGCAGCTAGGGATCCCTTCAGGTACTATCTGCTGATTCCTGCTGGTTTCTTTGCTTCATCCCATCTGGACCAGATCCGTTTTTGGTCAGTAGGGTTGTGAACAGCAAACAACTTCTGCTAGTCTCCTACTTCACTTTTGCATCCTCTCCAAGAACATATGCATTACTCCATATCCTCAATAATAGTTGGCATTGCCAAATTTTTAAATTCTAATCATTCTAGAACTATCAGTGCTTTATTTTTTTAATTTGCATTTTTTGGATTTCTAATGATGTCAAACATATTTGAAAGTTATTCCTTTTTTGAATTATTTTCAAATATTTTACCCATTTTATTAACTCTTTTTCTTAAAATAAGTATAGATTCACATACATTTAAAATAAACAATACAAAGTGATCATGTGTAAACTATGTACACTTTCACCTGTGATGACATTTTTAAAAGTTGTAGTGTAATACCATAATCAGGATACTGGAAGCGATGCAATCTCTCAATCTTATTCTAGTTTCAGCAGCTTTGTTGTGTGTATGTCTATGTGTGTGTGTGTGTTATTTAGTTGTAAATAATTTTACCACATACATATATATGTTTCTGAGGTTTCTATATTCACAGAGTCAAAAACTGAACAGTTCCATAACTGCAAGAATCCCTATTTCTCTTTTCTAAGCACACACACCTTCCTCTGTCCCATTCCACTCCTTTAAAACCTATCAACCATGGATCTCTTCTTTGCTAAAATTTTGTCATTTCAGAAGACATTTACAAATGAAATCAGTAAACTATAGAGATTGACTTATATAACAACATAATTTCCTAAAGATTTATGTGCTCCCTTTGTATCAATATTTCATTTCTGTTTATTGCTGAGTAATATTTCATTATGTGTTTGTCACAGCTTATCAGCTTATTTTAACGTTCAGTTGCTGAAGGATGCCTGAATTGTTTTCCAGTTTTGGACTATTGCAACTAAAGTTGCTATGATCATTTGTATACAACTTTTTAGAAAACATAAGTTTTCTATTTTCTCACATAAATGCCCATAAATGCAATTGCTTGGTTATATGAAAATTGCATGTATAATTTCACAAGAAACTGCAAATGGTTCAGAATGATTGTACCATTTACTTTTCCACTAGCAATGTATGAATGATCAAGTTTTTTTTCAACATTTAGCATGTCACTTTTTTTTTTTGCTACACTGATGGGTGTGTAATGATATTCCACTATGGTTTCATGTGTATTTCTCCAACAGCTAATGATGTTCAATGTCTTTTCATGGGCTTGTTTGTCATGTTTACATCCTTTTCTCTTAGATATGTGCTTGTATGTTTAATCCATTATGTTACTGCATTGTTTGTTCTTGTTACTGTTATGAGAATTCTTTACATACTATGGAGACTAATTATTTGTCAGACACATAGTGTAAACATACGTTTCCCCAGTCTGTAGCTTGTTTTCACATCCTCTAAACAAGATCTCTGTAGAGCAAAGTTGTGTGTATGTGTGTGTGTGTGTTTTGATAAATCTATTGATTTGCAAAGGGTACCATGACAAATTATCAAGAACTTGCTGGAATAGAACAATAGAACTTTTTTTCTCTCACAGTTGTAGGCCAAAATTCCAGAATCAAGGTTTTGGCAGGACTGCACTCTCTGAAGCTCCCAGAAAGAATTCATACTTGCCTGTTCAAGCTTCTGGTGCTCTAGGCTTTCCTAGGCTTGTAGCTCATGGACTTAAATCTTGACCTCCATGTTCACATGGCCTTTTCGTCTTTCTCTCTGTGTTTCTCCTCTCTGTGTCTTTTTAAAGAAGTCTTGTCCTTAGATTTATCCCATCTGAATAATCCAAGATGATCTCATCTCAATATCTTCAGCTTAATTGCATCCACAAAGATCCCTTCTCTAAGTTCAGAAAGGTGAGCATATTGCTTTTAAGCAACCCATTACAAGTCCAATTTATCAATTTTTCCATTTTATTGTTTTTATAATTTCTATTTATTTTCTGAGATTGTTGACTTCTTATTTGTTTCAAGTAAATTTTAATTGCTTAAATTAAATTCTTTAATTAAAGTCATTAATTTGCAACACTGATTCATCTCTTTGTTGGAGTCAGTTAATTGTCTTCTCATTCAGGTTTTTATCTTCTTATTTCTTGCTTTGTGTAGTAATTCTGAATTGTATGCTAGATGTTTGACTTCTGTTAGGAGAAGATGGGTCATATTTAAATCTTTTATTTTAGCAGACACTCACTCTATTTAGCTCTAGCATGCTGGTTTGGTCTATTACATCGTTTTAATGGTAGGTATGTTTTCAGAGCCTTTGAGGTATGATTAGATGTGTTGCTTTATCTGGTGCTGCTGGGGACACCTAGCAATACTGATGTTGCCACCCAAGGCAAAGGAAGGGGTTTCCCAGGCTTAGCTCTGGGTGTCTTACTGTGGGGAGGCAGGTGCCAGACCTGAGGGCATAAAGAGCCTTCCCTGGCTAGACACTTATTTATTGTTATCCCTTGCCCATTGCTTTTTCCTTTTCATTGGCACTTCAAAAGGAATTTGTCTCTTGATGCTCTCTCTGCTATATTCCTATTATTTTACCCAATTTTTGTTATTTTGGAAGTAGAGATAAAAGTTTGCAAATATTCTCTTGTGTTCTGATTTAGTCTCAGCCTTATGCAGGCACTATGTCCAAGAATCTGATGGGGGTTTTGTCACAATTACCCAGGCCCCTTCTCTACCTGTAATGGTGAGGTTAGCACTTATCCATGCCCTTTTTCCTGACACAGAGCTTTTTAATTGCTCTTACCTCCTTAACCCAGCTTCAGTGGGCTACCCAGGGTTTTTAGGTGGCAGTCTGTTGTCTTTTTATCTGAAGACAAATACCTTTATTCTATAGAGGAGGAAGATGAGAGGATTCAAGGCAAAGTTTCATCAGTTTCACCTACGCCCTTCTAGTAGATAGTCTCAAAAGGCAAGATTCCTTAGGATTCTTTCTAATTGTCCCTGTGAGTATCTCGTGGGGTTTATGGAGAAAAGTCCTTAAGAGGTGTGAACCTTCCCTAAATCTGCAATCCCTAAGGGGTTTCCATTTTCACACTAGCCAAAACTAAGGGTGGATGTGATGAAGCCAACAATTCAGGACTTATTCCTTCTTGTGTTGTGTTTTTGCCCTTGCACCAGAGTATGAAATAGCTTCCAGGAGCTCCAGCTATAAGCTCGGAAGAGTCTGTGTGATTGTAATCACATGGTGACAGCACTCAGGATCTAAATTGGACTTCTGTTGTATTCTCACCACTCAGTTTGCTTTTTAGCAGTTCAATGGGTACATTTTAGAGTTTAGATATTCCCCTTCAAATGCTGTAATTAACATCACTTAAAAGAAACTTGTATAAAATATTGAAACTTCAAAAAAAAAAAAAGAAAATAAAAAACTTGGCCTTCAATTATAAACATTTCAACTGACTTATTTTACTGGCTTATTTCATGTCCAGTGGTACTGACCCACATTGGGGATTAGTTGGATGTGAGAATTCACTTCTTTGATGTATTCAAAAAAGTCATTAATTTGTAGTCTGTCTAGCTCTTTCATTGTTATAAGGGTAGGAACAATGGTCTTTCAGGCTTTATATTTCTCTGAGCTGAGAATGAAAAGCTTCTCTTTGTGATTTTTATAGGTATTTATTGAAAAATATAATGAAATCTGGTGAAACAACCAATGAACCCACAAATTAGCTCATTACAAATAAATGTGCTTCTAATAATGTGCCGCTTTCTACCACATTTCCCTGTTTCCATTCAGATGAAAATACTAACTTCATTTTTTTTAGCATTTCATTACCTGTGCATTTTTAATCTTAATACACATGTGCGTGCACACACACACAAACACACGCACACACACAGGCACACATGGAGAAACATGTATATATTTCAAATGTATTTCTGGTTTGACCAAATTTTGCTTTATTAATTTCTTTAATTATTCTACTTAGGCATACCTTGGTCCCCTGGCTACCCATCCAAGATGGCTAAGCGGTTCACTGTGCTTGAAAACTTCTATTCTCCTCTCCAACATAAATAATGGTTTCATGTGTAACTATATGGGAATGGAGTTATTTACAAAGGAAGTAATTTAAGCAATTTTCCGGTATGATAATCAGAAGATATGGCTTATTTCACCTTGATGAATCTCAAATATTCAATATCGTTGACTAGCAAAAATTCAGCACATCAGAAATAATTGATTTTTCTTATTCTGTTTAATCCAATATGGAAATATTAGTGATTAATCTGAAAACAACTTTTAAAAGAGAGCTAAAACAGAATTTGACATTATATGTACTTGGAAAATTGATCTGTGAGAGTATAACTCTGACAAAATAGAGTTGGGTACTATTTAATTGTGATTCTTACAAGAGTGTTTCCATGCTCTAGTAATGCATAAACTGCTTTTGAAAACATATTTCTTTTAGCATTTATATAGAGCCTGATTTATATAATTATTTTAGAATAATTATTCCATTTAAAAATTTGAACACAGTGTTTCATTTTCTATTCATACATACACACACAGATGAAAAAAACGTATTTTACTAAAAGTGTTTAAATTGCAATTAGATACTCATTATTATGTTCTTAGTGTCATCAGAGCACTCTGCCACTCTCTTCTGTCAGTGGGCTTTTAGAACACAAAGTCTGTTATAGACAGTGCTCCTACATTATGTAAGGATTAAGTGGCATTTGGTCTAGTTAAAACATATTGCCTTTTCTCAATTTTGGAAAATAAACCCTGTCACTTTGGAAACTGTCACTTTATAAAGCAGGGTGCTGCAAGTATTTGAAAATAATTTTAGTTATTTCTTAGAGGAGCTTCTATGTTTGAAATTGTAATATATTATTCACCACACATTGAAACTGAATACATCACTTATCAAGGCAAAGAAAATTAGTGGAATGACCTCAAATGTACAAAGACTTGCATTGTCAATTTTATACATGATATATAGTCTGGGAAAAGTCACTTAGTGGAACTTGCTGTGATTTTGTTCTGAATTACATACAATGTTATCTTAAGCACTCACTTTCTTTAATTGAGCTAAATCAAATAAAACACAAATCGATAAAATTGGCAAGGCATAAGTCACTTACTCTTTTAGCAAACACTTAGCAATACTAACTTAACCTAAATCTGTGATCTGCAATAAGAGGGTGGTTGACATTCTAAGCATGTGCTAATGTATAACAAAATTAGACTAAAAATATATTAACATTGAAGAATTGTCAAACCTCAGAAATAAATTCACTCTGACTTGCTTCAGTTTGCAACTCCAGAAGGAAGCTAGAGCTCCTTCTGTGCTTTGTTATGCCTAACAAAATAATGAAGTCTCCTTTAGTAAAACTTGAGCTCTGTGGAAATCAGAAATCAAGCCATGATTGACAGAGTAATTGCATTTCTCTCCTGGCCATTGTGGAGATTTTAAGATATTGATGAAATATGGAGATGGCAAAACAGACATCATCAAATGATTTTGCATGTTTCTGGAAAAGGATAATTGGGTTAGAAGTGGTGAATATTTATAAATCTTAGTATATCAGCATCACTCTGGAGATACATTTTACTAAGATTTGTCTAAATATTGCAAAAATAAAAATAAGGTTATTAGAAATTTCCTGAGGAGACACTGTAAGGTGTTTGGGTAGGTGGGGCAAACCACTGACACCAAAACCACCTCCACTTTCAAATGGTTGAGAAGATCACAGAATGGTGATATCTGCCTAATTAGATAAATATCTTAGATAATAAAAATTCCCAACTATAATTAAAAAATATTCCAAAACACATATGTCCATTTGAATACATTAATAAATAGAAGCTAGTTACTAGCATATCATTTTTGTCCCCAGAATAGCCCTCATAATCCAGTTGACCATGAGTTTTTTATTTGTTACCTAAATTGACATGTTTTCAACATTTTTATGGCCTTTAGTGGGCAAAAATCTCAATAATTTCTTACAAAAGCTGATGCTAATATTTTCTCATTACACTGCTCACACTGATAGCATAGAAAAGGATTTCGTAAAATTTAATAAAAGCATTTGTATAAAATTGGTGGAGTAAAATTAAAACATATTAAAATTGCCATTATCTTCAGGGACAATCCCCAAATGATTCTCATATACTGTAAGACATTTTAAGTTTTGGCATTTGTCTTATATTCTACCTTCCTCGCTCCTTACTTTCCAAACTGTAACTTTTGTTTTAGCCTAAATGAACTACTCTCAGTCCACAATACATCCTACCATATTGCTTCTCATGGTTTGTTTTTTCCTGTTTTTGTTTCCTTTGCATTGTAAGATCGGTATTTACTTCTTGCTTAATCACTTTCTTCTTGCACTTCTTTACTAAATTCTCTGATAAATCATTATTCAGATCACTTATTGGACCATGTTCCCTCAGGACACCATGTATTTAATAGCATCTACTATTTGTTATCATCTTATTAGTTATCTATTTTTTCCACTAGACCATGAGCTCCTTAGAGGAAGCAGTTCTCATTCTTGGTGCTTAGTTGACACAGTACTGGGCACAAAAGAGTCAATATGTAAATGTTTGCTGAAAGTGAATGTTTTGGTAATTGTCTGAACTTGAGTTCTCACATTCTTCAGGAAAGAACATCTGAAATAAGGTTTCCCATGTTCCATCTTTAGCTCCTTACTTACTAGCTATGTACCCTTAAATAAGATACATAACATCTGTAATTCTTAATTTCTTCATCTGTGAGACGGGAATAATAGGATCCTAACTCATTGAGCTGTTGTACGGATTTAATAGAATTACTGTTAATAAGGGTTATAATTATTTTTCAGGGAGGAGACATGATTAAAGAAAAAAACAGACATATATGATAGGAATCATATATGTCTGTTTCCTTATGTAAATAGAATTGAGAAAGTTTTTCACCCACTTAAATATGAAAACTCCATGACAGATTCATGAATAGAGTACATATCCTTCTATTTTTGAAAACCATGATTAAACAAACTCACATTCTAAAAATTAATTGTAAGTATCACATTTCGGTGCACACATGCACACACACACACACACACGCACACCCCATATGATCCACTATTTTGCACAGTGCTATAGAAAAGTTGACTCTCAACAATATTAACACATTGGCAAATGTTCTTTCTCTATTCTATTTTCAAAAAAGTTGGTTAATCTAGTGTACAAAACAATGTTGATCTATTACTAAGTAACCATGGTAAAAACCTTCCCCATCACGTTAAATGAACTTGAATCATCCACAAAAAAGAACTGCATGAAGAGTACTAAAAACCAGTAACAAAAATTAATTGGCTCAATTTATATTTTATTTTCCTTTTGTCAAGCATTTTCTTCCCCAAGGTATTTTTCTTGTGTTCATTCTACTGCTTAGGCTGACAAGACATTTTCCTCCTACCCTCTTCGGTATGTAGTGGTGATAAACTTAAGGGAGAGAATGTATGATGGAATACTGCAGTCTCCGTGACACTATAATTATCTCCATTGTTTGACTTATCAATTATTTTATTATTAATAAATTTATGTATACATCAGGTACTATAGAATAAATTACTGAGAACCTACTTTTGTGTTACTAAGTATGTAAGAATGTTAAAAATAGACATGACTTCTGTTCCCCCAAAAATTTCAGTGGTATAAGAGAGGAAGAAAATAAAATACTTATTTAGGATACATAGCAATAAGAGCAATAAATAGTAATTATGATATGGTATGAGATCTTATAACACAAGAACCTAATGTAATATAAATTTCAGCAAAAATTATTTGATATAAATGAGATACCACTGTGCCTCTAATATAAGATTTTTATTAGAAATTCTGGAGTAACTTACCTGTCAAAGTTGTGGCATTGGAAATGGAAATTATTTATTATGGAAATCTAGTCTTCAACTGACTTACATAATAACAGAATAAAAATTACATCAAATTTTGAGTCATAAAATACAAATGTAATGCATGATAAGGAGGCTCATGAAAATTTTTGCGTTAATTTAGCAAAAGGATGCATCTTTGCTGTGGATAGTCCGATGTTCCCGTAATACAGTCAGAACAAACTTTCAAAAATGTAAATCTAGGCATACCGTACCACTTTTAAACTATTTCAATGCCTATACCATTTCAGAATCAACTGCAAACTTCTTAGCTGACATAGAAACCCTGTTTTTGCTTTCCCTTTTCAATTCAACTCTGGCTTGTGTCTCTCTTTTAATATCATTTTTCACCAAATCTTCTCACTGCTCATATAACTAATATATTAATATATGTTGTCCCTAAATTCAACTATCACTTATCTCAATCTTTCTAGACTCTTAACATTTCATTCAGTTGTTTCTTTCTGGGGTTCCATCATACTACAAATCACATTATAATTGCAATTTAGCTTAACAGTTACCAGCATTAAATTTAAGTTTCTTAAGAAGAAAAACTGTATCTTAATATTTTATTATAAGCTCTATGAACATTGCAAATAGTAGGTGATCAATTAATATTTGAAAAAAATATAGTTTTTTACAAAATGTACATACAGAGATTAATTTTATCTTCTGCATTAGATAAACCTTGGGGAAAAATAATAGATGTTTCTATCCCACCCTTCCCCAAACAAAAAAGGAAGGACCTGCAGCTTACATTTGTATTTTATGACTCAAAATTTGATGTAATTTTCATTGTGTTATGTAAGTCAGTTGAAGACTAGATTTCCATAATAAAAAATTTCCATTTCCAATGCCACAACTTTGACAGGTAAGTTACTCCAGACAAGCATCCATTAGTCAGGTATTAATTCAAATGTATTAAGTATATGCAAAGGAATTGGAAAATAGTCACCAGAAATATACAAATCTGCTTCAAATCTTATATTAGAGGCACAGTGGTATCTCATTTATATCAAATAATTTTCAATGAAAATAATGTTCTTCTGCTTGAATAATTTAAACTTATTTTAAATTGACTTATGATATGCATCTCCTATATTAATTTGCACTTCAGTTATGTTTCCACTTTTGTCTTGTTTTGTTTTGATCAGAACATTTTCTACCAAAGCTCAGGCATTATGCTGATTTTGAACTTCCTCACATAAGTAGGAGGCACTTCAGTAAAAGGTCACTACCCACCCTAGTGATTTAATGAATTCAAAGTAAAGGAAATATATTCATCAAAGTTCCCACAGGCATATCTTCCTATTTCCTTTGCTTTTCTCATATTCATTACAGACCTTTGATTTGCTTTCTTTAGTGTACTAGAGAAATGCAAACCCCAGTCAATATTCACTGAAGCTCCTGCTGTGTGTGTTGGATCTATTGAGACTTTTGAACACCTAGCTCACATATGGGATTAAAGTATTTGGACATTTTATTCATCTCTAAAATAAGTTGGTTTTTATAGATTAAGGCTCTTTTTCAGCATGATACTGGCTTAACATGTATCTGTCTAGGCTTCTGATTCATGTTTTAGGCGTATGTTTTTCTCCTCTTTTTCTGTTTTTCTTTTTCTTAGTTTTAACCCATTTATAGTGGTTGCTATACCAGATTTCATGAGTGTGTTTGCATTATAACTCCACTTCTTTCAGTGTCCAGTGTTGATGAGGGGCATCTTTTCTCTTACCAGCAGTTCTTTTCAAGTGACTGGCAATTTCAAGTCCCTCATCTGTTTCAGGTTTCTTTTTAGATATGTAACTCCTGTTGATCCAGCTCGCTCTGTTTTGTTTGATGGACATTAGGTTCACAATCGTTATTTCTCAACCTCTCTGTGTTCTATCTAAAGAAAAAATGTATCCATAGAATGGAAGATCAAGGGATTATCTGTTTTTTAGGTGCAGTCTAATAACTGCCAAAGTACAGGGATCTTGAGTAAGGTACATTGCGAAACAAAGATTTTAATTTAAGTCTAAGATGAGCTTCTATATACTTTCTGCAAAGTGAAGATATTTTTACTGATCTGAAAGGTATATGAACTTTTAGAACATAATTGCTGTACATTTAGCTGCTTCCTAAAATACGAAATGCTTGATTTAAAAGAAGCATTTTGGCATCAGGGAAAATGCAATAGAGAGACAGTGCCATCTTAATAATCTCTTTGCCCCTTTCAATATGCCCCTTTCAACTGCTAACTACCCATTAGCAGTTATCCTCCATTTCCCCCCATCTCCCCAACAAACCCAAGGCAACCACTCATTGGTGACTCTGAACATTTCATATAAATGAAATCACACAGTAGGTGGCCTGTTATATCTGACTGCTTTTACTTAGCATAGTGTTTTTAAGACTCATCCGTGTATCAGTACTTAATTTCTTTTTGTTGTCAAATAATATTCCATTATATATCAGTGCCACATTTTGTCCATCCTTTCATCAGTTAATGAGCATTTGGGTTTTATCCACTGTTGAACTATTATGACTGGTGCTGCTATGTACTTTCATGTACAACTTTTTGTATAACTGTATTTTCTCTTGGGTCTAAAGATAGGAGTTGAATTGCTGGATCATTTGGTGACTCTGTTTGCCCTTTTGAGGAAATGTAAGACTGCTTTCCAAAGTGATGTGCCATTTTTCATTCCTGTCAGCAATGTAGGAGGGTTCTGTTTCTCTACATATTTACCAACACTTGTTATTATCTGCCTTTTTTATTATAGCCATCCTAGTGGTTGTGATTAAAATAAATAAATAAATAAAATGAAAGCCACTTTTTTTTTAACAATCAAAAGTAGATATTGACCAAGCCAACCTAATGCTCCCCTCGGCTTGACTAAATTTTAGATAGGGTCCTTTTGGTCTATAGGTACCTAAGTGTTTACTTTAGAAAACTGGCGATTGTAAATTATTCCTCTGCCACTTTGATATGAAAGTCTTCTCCCAGCCTTCTGCCAGTTTTACATTCCAGGCATATCCTTCTCATGGATCTGGGAACTATTCCTTTGAAAATGTAGTTATCCAGAAAGCTAGAGCCCTTATCTCACAGTTTCTGTTGGAGGGTAGATAGGGACCTAACTTTGATGAATTCCAATTAGCAAATACAGAAGGCATAAATACATAAACCAACTCTCCTCCTTAATGTCCTGGAGTAATTTTCTACTAGGTCCCTTCAGTGCCTAAAAACTTCTGCTTTTTGGTTCTTTGAAGTTAAATTTCTTTCCTCTGTTGCAATAATATTGGCCTGTATTGCACTACTTTGGTGCAATTCCTTTTTGACAGTGTTAATCCTTCTTTGAGAAAAAGCAAATAAATGAACAATGAGAGAATTGAAACAATCCATCGATCCCTTTCTCCCATCTCAATGAGAGGATGAGAGAGTGCATTAATGTTCTGTGAAAACAGAAAGGGCAAAATGAACTTTCCTATGCTCCACACCCAACAACAGTATCTAAAGTTTATTTTTCTGGAGCAGAATAAGGTCTGAATGTCCTGGAACATATGAAGGAGATTATAGTGAGAAAATTAAAACCCATTACTTTTGTAGAATGTTTTAAAATTTACAGGTACATGGTCTGTAGAAGAGACTCATAAGGTGCACACTTACAAACATCAAACTTTTGAAGGATTTGGAAAGGGGAATATCACATGGAGAAGGAATCAGATCTGTTTTGTGTTTTCCTCCAAAACAGTAACAAGACTAACATATATAAGTGAAAATGAAAAAATTTCAGTTTAATAGAAAAAAAAATTTCCAAAACTACAGTGTTTAAAGATGGGACACGCTAGGCTGACTTGGAAGGTAGTAAGTTCACTAACAAGGGATAGTAAGACTGTGGTTCAAGGAAGGTTTGATTGAAATGTTGAAGAATTTCAGGCATCACATGGGGATGTGGGAAGCCAGAGGTACAGTTTTCCTTATAACCTTGAATTTTTTTACATTTCTCTACATTTTTAATTTAAATATTCAGAATAAATTGTTTTGACTTTGACAAGAAGAAAGCAATATAAAGGATCTTTTGTAACAGTTAAAAATGTTGAGTAGTTTAATACAAACATACACACACACACACACACACACACACACACACGAAGCCAGTGTCTCTCACTGAAGATTTTTTCTAGAAATACTTACTAGAAAAGAGAAAAAAAATGCAAAAGTGCTATAATCAGAAAACCAGTGAGCTATATTACCTTGTTTTCTTTAACATGTCTACATTTGTGTTATTGTTTTAATATGTCTAATTTTATTTGGCTTTCAATGCAGTAAAGACTATCACCATGAAACCACAGTGCATCCAAACACCCCCCATTAGCAACCTAGAGGCCCTGCAAAGGTGAAAGAAAGATTTTTTGTTGACGCATTATTTATGGTCACGTATGCTCCTTTAAACAGAAAGCGCTGCATCTCTTTTCTTCACTTTGCCTTCTTAACTGCATCTTTCACCTCCAAACTAGATTAGGCTGTATATCACAGGAAACATAAAGTAGATCAATGACCTTAAGAAATTCAGATGTGGTAGGATCTTTGATTTTCAAAATAGATTAGAAGTAGGATGGCTTCAGATGGCCCTGTTGAATGACCCCTCTGGGAAGATCAGTCTGTAGCTATTAATGTGATTTGTCCACCATGTTGGGCTGCAAGAGGATTGTCAATTGCCACGAAGCATATCCTTTGCTGAAACTTCCTCTGAAATGTATAATAACTTCAGCAGCTTGGTAGATAATTCCTAGACATTTTCTGGTCACCAAATAGAGGAGATCAGATATTTCTGTTATATAAAGTGAAGGACCAGGCTATATTCCAAACCAAACCAAATTCTAAAATTCCTAAGGTTTTTATAAGATTCACAGGTATAGGCTTTCTCTGTACCTAGATAGTAGCTTTAAATAGCTTCAAGTAAATGGATAAAATAGCTGAGAATAAGTGGATAAAACAGGGACATTGACACTCCAAACATCAGATGAGGTGAAAAAAACTGAAAACATATGATTACTGATGGGATATTATCAACAGTATCTTCATCAAATATAGTAGTTTCTAGTATTGGCTTATTCTCTGTGTGACACTATGATAGTGTATAATTATAGAACAAAGGAAATAAAAATGTCCAACTTTATCTGGTTTTCAATGAAGACAAGACTTTATCACTCTGAACCCACAGTGCGTAATTTTAGTGTAATATGTGCATAACCTCAAATTTGCTCTTACATAGATGGCATGATTTTACATTTAAATTGTCATTTAATTGGGTTAATAAAGATGTTAACATTTTCCCACACAATAGGGTTATGCTCTAAATATTTTTAAATCCATTTTTGCTCTGATGTAAATATTGGTGCCCTCTCCTTCTACAATTTATATGCAGGAACCTAATATTCAATGTGATTGTATTAAAAGATGTGCCTTTGGGAAATGATTAATTCATGCAGGTTTTATCACCCTCATGACTAGGATTAGCACCTCTATTGAAGAAGATTTAGGGAGCTCCCTTGCCCCTTCCACCATGTTAGGACACTGTGAGAAGGTGAAGTATGTGGAAGTGGCCACAGGCAAGTACCTGATGGTCCTTTAATTTTGGACTGCCCAACCTCCAGAACTGTGAGGAATACATTTCTGTTATTTAAAATTACCCAGTCTAAGACATTTTGTTATAGCAGGCAGAACATACTAACAACCTCCCACCAAAATAAAAGCCTATCTTCTTTATATTTTCTTTTATGCGTAGACATCATTCATCAAGACTTAACATGGAAAGGAATTTTAAAATCTATAAAGTGCCTCAAAATAATTAGTACAATAGTATAGCAATGAGGTAGTCTTGCTATCTATGATAGAATTTCAAGGCATGAGTCTCTTTCTAAGTTCTAAATAGTTTATTTTTCCTTAAGCAAACTCAACTCATTGAGTATGTCAGCCTTATAATTCTTGCTTCCTACTCTCTTGCAACCAACTGTCTTCAGAACTAGAACTTCTCAATCAAGTTAAAATAGCAATCTTATTTCACTTGGGGTCATAGAGTTTGCTTTTCATATCCAGAGAAAATCTCCTCTATTTACTTTTGTTAAAGTCAATATAACATTGGAATTTCAGCATGTCTAGTTCTTTAACATCTAAAAATTTTAGTATAGTTTTTATTCAGAGATAGAAACAAAGGAAAACAACTTAAGATGCTCTGTAGAGCTAATGCAAAAGACCATGTTTTTCTTAAAGTATATGATTTTCTGTTATTTAGTAATTAGACATTTAAAGTAAGACATAATAATATTCATTGAATGATCACTCAGCAACATTAATAACCCAGAATGGACTTTTTAAAATGCATTTGCTTATATATTTGAAGTGGCATTTCCAAAGATGCTCAATATTTTCTTTAAATTCAGTGTCTAAGATGGAAAACTATTATCAAAACATTCTTATAAAAAATCGATTGGGAGTTTCTTCTTATTATAAATATATTGACTCTAATAAATCAGATGAGGTTTAAGTTTGCATTAAACTGACACTGATATTTTTAAAAAATTCTCACATCTGTGTACTTTCATCTCAAAAGAAATGTGAGTTTCTCAAAAGAAAAACTGCTTGTATTTATAATTCCTTGAATTAATTATAATATAATTATAATATAATTTCAGGGAGTCATGCATACTACTCACTAACAGATTGGCAACTGAAATGTAACATAAAATCACTTTAATAAGTGGTGTGGAAGCTGAGGATAAATTATGAATGTTGAAATTTCCTAAAGTTGTATTGAGAAAAGAAAAGTGTACCAAATCAAGATCAATTTGTAAGAGAGATGTTTATTTTTTGGGGGGTACTTTTGAAGATTTAGAGTTAACATATGCTTACGTTGTCCAATAGTAGTAGCTATATGTGGTTACTTAAATTTAAACTTGAGTTAATAAAAATTTAGTAAAGTTAGAATTTAATTTTCTGAATTGCTTTAGCAACATTGTAAGTGTTCAGTAACCTCATGTAGCTAGGAATAGCATATTGGACCATATTGATACTGAATATTTGTATTGTACAATGGTGATTCTTCAAGCCAGGGATCCCTTCTCCAATGTCTTCATATATAATATATTTAATATATGTAACTTTGTATATATTGATTATACTCATATAAAAATGCTCTAGTGATCTATGGAAGGCGTATTCTAGTGAAAAAATAGGTTTTCTATTTCTCTTCTTATATCTTTCTAAAAAAGGAAAATAAATATCACTCTCTTTCAGATGTCTTGGTGCTCCTTTCCCTGCCAGCTACCAAATCTAAGGTGGAAAAAAAGATCTGCATTTTTCCACTTCCAACACAGGCTGAATCTCTTTATTACTTGCTATATTCTGATACGAGAGAATGCAGGTGGAAGAAGAGAAATTTTTCAATAACATTAATTACAGCAGATATTTACCTGTTTGCATTATATTTCATACAAGTGATGATGCCTTAGTTTTGACAGACTATAAGGGAAATACTTTCTGCCCAATTAGTTCTGCTGTGCATATTAACTTCATATATAGTACAAAACTCTAATAGTAACCTAAATGAGCTCTTTATATATTTATGCTATTTATTCATTCAGTAGATATTACTTATCTACTGTGACAGGCATTTTGTTACCCATGAATGTAAAGAGGCTGAAAGTAATTGTTCGTGCACTGCAGAAGTTTACAGAGTTTACAATCAAGAAGAAAATATAATCATAAATTCAATTAAAGCAGTAATACTACATCATTTCCTCTTTAGTTACAGGTAGTGGATGCATCAATTTTAATAAATAATTACAGCTGTTACTTATTGATTGCTCTATTCTGGGTGTTGTGAGAAATATTTCATATTCAACAACTCATTTAATGTTCACAATAATTCTTGGTATTTTAAAGTATTTTATCTTCACTTTACAAATAACAAAGGAAACATAAGATGTTTAAGTTACTGTTTCAAAATTGAATGTTTAGCAGGTGGTGGATCCTGATGCAAATCAAATGTAATTTGATAACGCAAGATTATAGTGTGCTTAGAACCATAGTGCCATAAGTATAATATGTTACAGAGACATGAAACAATATCTTTAAAAGCTTGATCAGAGGAAGCCTCACAGAATAGTTGATCTATGAAGGACTTCTTGGGCAAGTGATATTTTTGAGGGAGGAATTGGTGTTACTAACAGCCAAAGGCCATATGTGTGCAGAATCAGAATCAGAACATTAAGAAATGAAAACATTTCCAGTTTATCTTTGGAAGAGTATTAGAAAAATGAGTAACAGCTGAGGGCATCAAGCTGAGTCATGAAAAGTTAACATGGCCTTGTGAAGCTAAGTAATTAGTACATTATTGTATAATTAGAATAAAATTGTGGATTTTTAAAGATAAAAATGGCCTTTGAAGGTTTACACTTAGAGAGTTGACCCTTGAACAACATGGGTTGGAATTGCACAAGTTCACTTATGCCCAGGTTTTTTTAAAACAATATCTTTGAAGGGGAGGATCCAAGATGGCGGATTAGACACAACTCCAGTACACAACACCCAGTGACAGAGATGCAGAAACCCAGAGATCTCCTCGCTTCAACCAAGGTACCAGGTGCATTTCAACGGGTCTGGTTCGAGGGTCAGCAAAGCCCACTCAGGGCAGACTGAGGCAGGGAGGGGTGCTGAGTCACCCAGAAAGTGCATCTGACCAGTGAGTCAGAGGCTTCACCTCTAGTGCTCTGGTTCAGATACAGCGCTTCCCCCAAAGCCTCAGCAATACACAGAACAGGGGATTTTGCCAGTCAGGCTCTGGGAATTACAAGTGCAGAGTTGAATAAGTCTGCAGACTGAGCTATCACCCACTTACCCTGCCCAGAGAAAAAGGGAGCTGTAAGCAGGAGCAGCTGGGCAGCCCCTACCCCATGACCTGAGAGAGAGAAAGCTGAAAGGGGGAGACTGACTGGTGTGGTTGGGTAGGCCCCTACCCTCCCCCACAAACCCCAGAGGGCTGAAGTTCTGACTCTAGTGGGTTGCATAGCCAGTGCCACAGTCTGAGATGAACCCTGAATCATGCAGCCCAGTAGAGGAAGGGCAAACCCACCACTAGAGGGGTGTGACTGGGCTACATGTTTTAACAAAAAACACAGGAAGCGTACATAGCAAAGGGACAACATTCTTGACAACCCAGCAGTGCCTATAGGTCAGTGGAAGAGGTGGGCCTAATCTCCCAGCATAAACAAAAAAGACACAAGAAGCTTCCCTAGTAACCTGAAGGAGTCCCTAGAAACCCAGCAGTGACCCACAGGCAGACAAGTGACCTCATCAAGCAGCTCTGTGACACCACAGCCAGGTAAATCCACAAAGATGGGAAAAAAAAAACAGAGCAAAAAAGGTGAAACTGTCAAAGACCAGAACACGTCTTCTCCTTCAAGGGATCACATCTCCTTAACAACACAGCATCACAACTTGACCGAGAAGGAGTGTGAAGAATTGACAGAAACAGGATTCAGAAGGTGGATAATAACAAACTTTTCAGAGTTAAAGAAAAATGTTCTAACTCAGTGCAAAGAAACCAAAAACATTTAAAAAAGGTTAGACGAAATGCTAACTAGAATAACCAGCTTAGAGAAGAACATAAACCACTTGATGGAGTTGAAAAACACAGCACGAGAACTAGGTGAAGCAAACAAAAGTTTTAATAGCTGAATTGATCAAGCAGAAGGAAGGATATCAGAGATTGAAGATCAACTCAATGAAATAAAAAGAGAAGGCAATACAAGAGAAAAAAAGAGTGAAAAGAAATGAACAAGGCCTCCAACAAATATGGGATTACGTGAAAAAACCTAATCTACACTTGATCAGTGTAACTGAATATGATGGGGATAATGAATCCAAGCTGGAAAACACACTCCAGGATATTATCCAGGAGAACTTTCCAAGCCCAGAAAGGCAGTCTAAATTTCAAATTCAAGAAATACAGAGACCTCCACAAGGATATTCTTCAAGAAGAACAACCCCAAGGCACATAATCACCAGATTCACCAGGTTTGAAATGAAGGAAAAAATGCTAAGGGCAGCCAGAGGGAAAGGGCAGGTCACCCACAGAGGGAAGCCAATCAGACTCACAGCAGATCTCTCAGCAGAAACCCTACAAGCCAGAAGAAAGTGGGGGCCAATATTCAATATCCTTAAAGAAAAGAACTTTCAACCTAGAATCTCATATCCAGCCCAACTAAGCTTTATAAGTGAAGGAAAAATAAAATCCTTTATGGACAAGCAATTATTGAGAGATTTTGTCCACCACCAGACCTGCCCTACAAGAGGTCCTGAAAGCAACACTAAGCATGGAAAGGAACAAGTACCAGTCACTGCAAAAGCAAACCAGTTGGCAAAGACCAAAAATACAATGAAGAAAATGAGTCAACTAATGAGAATGAAAACCAGACAGTAAGAAAATGGCAGGATCAAATTCACAGATATCAATATTAACATTGAATGTAAATGGCCTAAACACCCCAATCAAAAGACACAGACTGGCAAACTGGATAAAAATTCAGAATCCGTCAGTGTTCAGTATTCAAGAAACCCATCTCACATACAAAGACACACATAGACTCAAAATTAAGGGATGAAAGAAGATTTACTAAGCAAATGGAGAACAAAAAAAAAGCAGGGGCTGCAATCCTACTCTCTTGATAACATGGACTTCAAACCAATAAAGATCAGAAGAGACAAAGAAGGACATCATATAATGGTAAAAGGATCAATCCAAAAGGAAGAGCTAACTATTATTAATATATACACCCCCAACACAAGAGCATCCAGATATATAAAGCAAATTCTTAATGACCTAAAATAAGATTTAGACTCCCACACAATAATAATGGGAGACTTCAATACTCTACTGTCAGTATTGGGCAGATAAATTAGACAGAAAATTAACAAGGATATCCAGGACTTGAATGCAGAGCTGGACCAAGTGGATCTAATAGACATATACAGAATGCTCCATTCCAAATCCACAGAATATACATTTTTCTCAGCACCACATTGCACTTACTCTAAATTTGACCACATCATTGGAAACAAATAACTCCTCAGCAAATGCAAAAGAACAAAAACCATAACAGTCTATCATACCACAGTGCAATCAGACTGGAACTCAGGATCAAGAAACACACTCAAACCTGCACAACCACTTGGAAACTGAACAACTTGCTTCTGAATGTTGATGGGATAAATAATGAAATGAAGGCAGAAATAAAGATGTTATTCTAAACCAACCAGAATGAAGACACAACTTACCAGAATCTCTGGGACACCTTTAAAGCAGTATTGTGAGAGAAATTTATAGCAATAAATGCCCAGCAGAGAAGAAAGGAAAGATTTAAAATCAACACCCCATCATCAAAATTGAAAGAACTAGAGGAGCAAGATCAAAAAAAAACTTAAAAGCTAGCAGAAGACAAGAGATAACTAAGATCAGAGCAGAACTGAAGGAGATAGAGACACAAAAATCCCTTCAAAAACTCAATCAGTCCAGGAGCTGGCCTTTTGAAAAGATCACCAAAATAGACAGACCTCTAGCCAGATTAATAAAAAAGGGAGAAGAATCAAATAAATGCAATAAAAAACAATAAATGGGATATCACCACTGATCCTACAGAAATGCAAACTACCATCAGAGATTACTATGAACAGCTCTACTCACATAAATCAGTAATCCAGGAAGAAATGGATAAATTCCTAGACACTTGTACTGTACCAAAACTAAACCAGGAGGAAGCTGAAACCCTGAATAGACCAATAACAAGGGCTGATGTAGAGGCAGCAATTAATATCCTACCAACAAAAACAAAGTCTGGTCAAGATGGGTTCACAGCCAAATTCTATCAGACATACAAATAGGAGCTGGTTCCATTCCTTCTAAAACTGTATCAAACAATACAAAAGGAGGGAATCCTCCCTAACTCATTTTATGAGACAAACATCATCCTGATACCAAAACCAGGCAGAGACTCAATTGAAAAAGAAAACTAAAGGCCAATATCCATGATGAACATTGACACAAAAATCTTCAATAAAATACTGGCAAACAGATTGTAACAGCACATCAAGAAGCTTATCTATTATGACCAAGTAGCCTTTATCCAAGGGATGAAAGGCTGGTTCAACACATACAAATCCATAAATAGAATCCATCACATATCCCAAACCAAAGACAAAAACCACATGATTATCTCAATAGATGCAGAGAAGGCCTTTGATAAAATTCAACAGCCCTTCATGCTAAAAACTCTCAATAAAATAGGTATTGATGGAACGTATCATAAAATGACAAAAGCTATATATGACAAACCTACAGCCAATATTATACCAAATGGGCAAAACCTGGAAGAATTCCCTTTGAAATCAGTCCCTACACAAGGATGCCCTCTCTCACCACTCCCATTCAACAGAGTATTGGAAGTTCTAGCCAGAGCAATCAGGCAACAAAAAGAAATAAAGGGTATTCGATTAGGAAAGGAGGAAGTCAAACTGTCTCTATTTGCAGATGACATGATTGTATATCTAGAATACCCCATCGTCTCAGACCCAGATCTTCTCAAACTGATAAGCAACTTCAGCAAAGTCTCAGGATACAAAATAAATGTGCAAAAATTACAAACATTTCTATATACCAATAACAGACCAACAGAGAACCAAATCAAGAGCAAAATCCCATTCGCAATTGCTACACAGAGAATAAAAAGGATGTAAAGGACCTCTTCAAGGAGAACTACAAACCACTGCTCAATGAAATCAGAGAGGACACAAAGAGATGGAGAAACAGTCCATGCTCTTAGTTAGGAAGAATCAATATTGAGAAAATGACCATACTGCACAAAGTAATCTATAGATTCAATGCTATCCCCATCAAGCTACCAATGACCTTCTTCACAGAACTGGAAAAAACATTTTAAACTTCATATGGAATCACAAAAGACCCTGTATAGTCAAGACAATCCTAAACAAAAAGAACAAAGCCAGAGACATCACACTACCAGACTTCAAACTATACTACAAGGCTACAGTAATAAAAACAGCATGGTACTTGTACCAAAACAGAGATGTAGACCAATGGAAGAGAACAGAGACCTCAGAAGAAACACCACACATCTACAACCATCTGATCTTTACAAACCCAGCAAAAACAAGCAATAGGAAAAGGACTCGATGTTTCATAAATGATTTGGGGGAAAACTGGCTAGCAATGTGCAGGAAGCAGAAACTGGACCCCTACCTGTCACCTTACACTAAAATTAACTCCAGATGGATCAAAGATTTAAACATAAAACCTAACACCATAGAAACACTAGAAGAAAA
The DNA here is from genome assembly GCA_028533165.1 of Leontopithecus rosalia. Taxonomy (NCBI): domain Eukaryota; kingdom Metazoa; phylum Chordata; class Mammalia; order Primates; family Cebidae; genus Leontopithecus; species Leontopithecus rosalia. Next base: position 63,384,503 of record CM052654.1, read on the forward strand.
TATAGGCAAAACTATCCAGGACGTAAGCATAGGCAAGGACTTCATGACTAAAACACCAAAAGCAATGGCAATAAAAGCCAGGATAGACAAATGGGATCTAATTAAACTCCAGAGCTTCTGTTCAGCAAAAGAAACCATGATTAGAGAGAATCAGCAACCAACAGAATGGAAAAAAATTTTGCAATCTACACATCTGACAAAGGGCTAATATCCAGAATCTACAAAGAACCAAAACAGATATACAAGAAAAAAAAACCAAACAACCCTATTCAAAAGTGGGCAAAGGATATGAACAGACACTTTTGAAAAGAGAACATACATGAGGCCAAGAAACATGAAAAAATGCTCATCATCACTGATCATTAGAGAAATGCAAATCAAAACCACATTGAGATATTATCTCATGCCAGTTAGAATGGACATCATTAAAAAATCTGGAGACAACAGATTCTGGAGAGGATGTGGAGAAATAGGAACACTCTTACACAGATTAATTCACCATTGTTGAAGACAGTGTGGTGATTTCTCAAGGATCTAGAAATAGAAATTCCATGTGACCCAGCAATCCCACTATTGGGTACATATCCAAAGAAGTATAAATTGTTCTACTATAAAGACACATGCATATGTATGTTCATTGTAGCCCTGTGTACAGTAGCAAAGTCCTGGAACCAACTCAAATGCCTATCAATGATAGACTGGACAAAGAAAATGTGGTACATATACCCCACATATACCATGGAATACTATGCAGCCATAAAAAACGATGAGTTCATGTCCTTTGGAGGACTGGATGAATCTGGAAACCATTATTCTCAGCAAATGGACCCAAGTACAGAAAGCCAGGCACTGTATGTTCTCAATCAAAGGTGGGTGTTGAACAATGAGAACATGTGGACTCAGGGAGAGGAGAATCACACACAGTGGACAGTTGGGGGAGGTAGGGGAGAGACAATGGGGGGTGGGGAGGGAGTGGAGGCTGGGGAGGGATAACATGGGGAGAAATGACAGATATAGTGTGCACCTAAAGTAAAATAAATTTTAGAAAATAAATAAATAAATAAATATTTTTGAAATAGTTTTGGAGTTTTCAACAATCAAAAAAAAAATAGCAGGTGAACAACATAATCTAGCCAGCAAAAAGCAATTAAGAAAAAGGTATGTTATGAATGCATAAAATGTATGTTATATAATAGTTTATTTTATCATATGCTATCATGAATTACACATGAATCTATTATTAAAAAGTTAAAATTTATTGAAACACACACACACTTAACAGATTATATGTGGTGCCATTTGCAGTTAAGAAAAATTTAAACAAATATTAAAATACTGCATTAAATCACAACTGCATAAAATTAACTGCATTAATACTGTTCCATTTTAATAATTTCACAGATACTTCTGGTTGCTATTGCAGTGAGCTCAAATGTTGTTGCAAATATCCACTAAAATGCCCTGTGACATTAATCATCCTAGCATAAGCAGTTCATTTTTTCAGTAAATTCCATATTGCAGTAAAAAGTGATCTCTTGCATTTTACACTTCTCTGGAATTTTTCATTCTGTTTATTGCAATACCATAAACCTTGAGTAATACTATGGGTCCCACACAAAAGGTCACAAATGATGCTGAAAGTGCTTCCAATAAGCAGAAAAAGTCATCACATTACAACAAAGGTGAAATTTCTTGTTATGTGCCATTGATTGAAATCTGCAGATGCCTACCACTTCAAGATAAATGAATCCACCATAAAAAACCATCAGAAAAAATGAAAAAGAAAATCATAAAGCAGTTGCTGTAACTTCACTGGTAGAAATGAAAACCTTGCACATTTTGTGAATACATTTTATACTGTACTAAAAACGTAGCTGTTGCATGAGTGCAAGATTGCTAGAAGAAAGAGATACCTGTAGACTCTAATGTGATTAGAGAAAAGGCAAAGTCATTATATAATAACTTAAAGCAAAAATAAAGTGAAAGATTTAAAGCTGGAGAATTTAATGCCAGCAAAGGATTGTTTGATACATTTAGAAAGAGCTTAGCTTAAAAAAATTTCAAGACAACAGGAACAGCAGCTTTTGCTGATCAAGACATAGCAGATGAGTTCCCAGACACCATTAAAGAATATATTTATGAGAAAATATATCTTCCTGGATATATTTCCAATGCAGACAAAGACACCATATTCTTGAAAGCAAAGTACCACGAGGGTCATATATAGATAAGTAAGAAAAAGAATTTAATTTATATATGTAATTGTATATGTAAATATGTTACATTTATATGTACCATATATATGTAATTATATATGCAAATATATGTAAATATGTCACATTTGCATATATATGCTAGAAAAAAGAAAATGTTATACATAACATTTACATATATAGGTAATTTTCCTATATATATTTGCATATATATGTAATTTTCACATACATGTAAATGTTATATATAACATAAAATATGTATTAATTGTCTATGTGATTGGAAGGCTTCTAGTCAACAGCAAGTTACGAGTAGTTAAATTCTGGGTGAGTCAAAAGTTATATGCAGAAGTTATATGCAAAAGTAATATGATCATTCAGGGATAGGCACCATGAACTTTCACATTGTTGAAGGGCTCACTGTATTTTCATATTTTTCAAATCATTTGCTGGGGTAGTAAACCCAGTAGTAGGATTACTGAAGTGTGATCTTTCTACATTTAGTTATTATCCATAGTACCTATACTAATTTACATTCCCACCAACAGTGTATGAGGTTTCCACCTTCTCCACATTTTTGCCAACATTCATTATTGCCTGTCTTTTGAATAAAAATGATTCTGGCGAAGATCCAAGATGGCCTTTGTAGGAGCAGCTCAGGATTGCAGCTCCCAGTGAAAGTGCAGAGGGTGAGTGGATGCTGCATTTCCAGACAGGACCTTTATTGCCCAGAGACCAGGAGATTCCTAGGCAGAGGAGCCCTACAGGTGGCCAGCGCAGCTGTTTTGGCCAGTGTTGCTGTTTTAGCTGGCATGGCTGTTTTGCTGGCTCCATGGTGTGGCAGCTGTCCATGCAAAATACACTGGTCTCATTGCCCTTTTAAGCTGGCCAGGAGATTCCTGGGCAGCACCATTGTTTCAGCTGGCACAGTGGGTCACCACACGGGAAATCACACAGATCCCGGCTCCCTTTCAGCAGGTGACTGAAACACCTAGGAGACAGTCAACAGTTTAACTTAAAAAAAATAAAAAAAGGCTCTGAGGCAGGGAGCCAGGTGATCAGGCTTGGTGAGCCCCACCCCAAAAACAAACAAACAAAAAAACAGCAATTGGAGACACTCAGGGTTGAGAGTTTCATGGCAAGCACAGCTGAACCCAGGATGGTGCAGCTTGGTGGGGAGGGGCATCCACCATTACCGAGGCACTCCACCCCTACAGAGGGAGTCTGCCATTGCTGAGGCAGCTTGCTGTTGCCAAGGCAACCCATCATAACAGAGAGAGTCCATTATTACAGAGGTGGATCACCATTGCCAAGGCAGTTCTAACCACAACCATATAAACAGGACTACAGGGAAGCTCAACGGCAGCAGGGCAGAGCTCAGCAAAGCCTCTGCAGCAGACAGTGACTAGGCTGCCACCTTGATGGGCTGGGCAGCCCTGAAAAAAAGAAAAGGAAGCAGCACCACAGACACTCATAAATAGAGCTCTAACTCCCCAGGACAGAGCACCTGGGGAAAAAAAGTCGGTTTATGAGTTCTGCTGCAGCAGACTTAAACATACCCTCCTAGCAGCTCTGAAAGAACAACAGAGCTCACGGCTAAACCCTAGAGCTCCTGTAAAGAACAGACTGTCTCCTCAAGCAGCTCTCTGACCCCCGTATATCCAAAGAGTCACCCCACAAAAGACTGATCAGACTGACATTTGGTGGGCATCATTCAGGGACAAAGATAGCAGAAGAAGAAACTGGTAGCAACCCTTAGTGTTCTGCAGCTGCTGCAGGTGATCCCCAGGCAAGCAGGTCCTGGAGTGGACCTCAGCAGTCCTATAGCAGAGGGCCCAGACTGGTAGATGGAAAACTAAGAAACAGAAATAACTTCACCATCAACAACCTGGATGTCCACGCAGAGACCCAATATGAAAATCAACAACTACACAGATGATAGTTGGATAAATCCACAAAGATGGAAAAAAAACAAGCACAAAAAGGAGGAAAACACCCAAAACCAGAACACCTCTCCTCCTACAAGGGATCACAACTCCTCACCAGCAAGAAAACAAAACTGGATGAAGAATGAGTATGATGAAATGACAGAATCAGATTTCAGAAGGTGGGTAATGAGAAACTTCTGTGAGCTAAAAGAACATGTTCTAACTCAATGCAAAAAAACTAAGAACCTTGAAAAATGATTTGATGAAATGATAACAAGAATGGACAACTTAGAGAGGAATATGAGTGAATTGATGGAGCTGAGAAACACAACATGAGAACTTCGTGAAGCATGCACAAGTTTCAACAGCTGAATTGACCAAGCAGAAGAAAGGATATCAGAGGTCAAAGACCAACTCAATTAAATAAAACAAGAAGACAAGATTAGAGAAAAAAGCACAAAAAGGAATGAACAAAGTCTCCAAGCAATGTGGTACTATGTGAAGAAACCTAATCTACGTTGATAGGTGTACCTGAATGTGATGAAGAGAATGAATCCAAGCTGGAAAATACTCTTCAGGATATTATCCAGGAAAACTTCCCCAATCTAGCAAGGCAGGCCAATGTTTAAGTCCAGGAAATACAGAGAACACAACAAAGATATTCCGCAAGAAGAGCAACCCCAAGGCACATAATCATCAGATTCACCAGGGTTGAAATGAAAGAGAAAATGCTAAGGGCAGCCAGAGAACAAGGTCAAGTTACCCACAAAGGGAAGCCCATCAGACTCACAGCAGATCTCGCAGCAGAAACCCTACAAGCCAGAAGAGAGTGGGGCCAATATTCAATAGAACTTTCAACCCAGAATTTCATATCCAGCCATACTGAGCTTCATAAGTGAAGGAAAAATAGAATCCTTTGCAAACAAGCAAATACTCAGAGATTTTTGTCACCACCAGGCCTGCTTTACAAGAGCTCCTGAAAGAGACACTACACATAGAAAGGAACAACCCATAACAGCCACTCTAAAAACATACCAAATGGTAAAGAGCATCAACAAAATGAAGAATCTGCATCAACTAACTGGCACAACAGCCAACTAGCATCAAAATGGCAGGATCAAATTCACACATGACAATATTAACCCTAAATGTAAATGGGCTAAATGCACCAATCAAAAGACACAGATTGACAAATTGGATAAAAACCCAAAACCCTTTGGTGTGCTGTATCCAGGAAACTTATCTCACATGCAAGGATACACAAAGGCTCAAAATAAAGGGATGGAGGAAGATTTACCAAGCTAATGGAGAACAAAAAAAAAAGCAGTAGTTGTAATTCTCATCTCTGATAAAATAGACTTTAAAGAACAAAGATCAAAAGAGACAAAGAAGGACATTACATAATGGTAAAAGGATCGATACTACAAGAAGAGCTAATGATCCTAAATATATACGGACCCAATACAGGAGCACCCAGATACATAAAACAAGTTCTTAATGACTTACAAAGAGACTTAGACTCCCACACAATAATAGTGGGAGACTTTAACACTCCACTTTCAATATTACACAGAACAACCAGAGAGAAAATTAACAAGGATGTCCAGGACCTGAACTCAGACCTAGAACAAACAAACCTGACAGACATTTACAGAACTCTCCACCCAAAATCCACAGAATATACATTCTTCTCTGCACCGCATCATGCCTACTCTAAAATCGACCACATAATTGGAAGTAAATCACTCCTCAGCAAATGTAAAAAATGGAAATTATAAGAAATGTTCTCTCAGACCACAGTGGAATCAAGTTAGATCTTGGAATTCAGAAATTAACTCAGAACCACACAGCTTCATGGAGACTGAACAACTGGCTCTTGAATGTTGACTGGATAAGCAATGAAATGAAGGCAGAAATAAAGAGGTTCTTTGAAATCAATAAAAATGAAGACACAACATACCAGAATCTCTGGAACACATTTAAAGCACTCTCCTGAGGAAAATATATAGCAATAAGTGCCCACATGAGAAGAGTGGAGAGATCCAAAATTGACACCCTATCATCAAAATTGAAAGAGCTAGAGGAGCAAGATCAAAAAAAACTCAAAACCTAGCAGAAGACAAGAAATAACTAAGATCAGAGCAGAACTCAAGGAGATAGAGACAGAAAAAACCCTTCAAAAAATCAATAAATCCAGGAGCTGGTTTTTCAAAAAGATCAATAAAATAGACCACTAGCCAGATTAATTAAAAAATAAAGAGAGAATAACCAAATAGACGCAATAAAAAATGATATAGGGGAAATCACCACAGATTCCACAGAAATTCAAACCATCATCAGAGAATATTACAAACAACTCTATGCACATAAACTAGTAAACCTGGAAGAAATGGATAAATTCCTGTATACTTGCATCCTTCCAAGCCTAAACCAGGAAGAAGTCAAAACTATGAATAGACCAATAACAAGATCTGAAGTTGAGGCAGCAATTAAGAGCCTACCACAGAAAAATACCCGGGTCTAGATGGGTTCACCGCCGAATTCTACCAGACACACAAAGAGGAACTGGTACCATTCCTTC
>CM052654.1:63391721-63409000 GCA_028533165.1 Leontopithecus rosalia
GGAATTAGCATTTCATTAAATTGTAAGGATACAGTATTCTAAATAATTTGTATCAACACATTTTAAGTTTCACCCTAATGGCATTGACTCCATTTGCTTTCAGATTTGAGAGTCTTGCTGGCCACAATTACTTAAAGGGAAGCTTTTAAAACTTTAATGCAATGTTTCTCAAATTAGGGTTCATAAACCCCTGGAAATTTACCAATACAGCTTTGAAAGTTTATAATTTCTCAAGTTTGAGAAACTCCCAGTTGAACCAATTTAAAGTAATGGTACAGAATCCACTATAGTGCTACAGAACTTGACTGGTACTTTAAAAATAGTTATTAACAGCTATCTGTGGGTAGGTCTGTTCTGTGAAAATATCCATAGTCACCCCTAATAGAATCAAGCTTTGCCAAGTGTAAGGAAATTTCTTTATTGATCTTACAATGGATGATTAAAACACAGCATTAGGTAACCTGGCTAGAATTTCAGCATATATAACGATTCTTTGCAGGAACAAGGCCATATTCATTGTGAAATGTGCCCATTATTCTATGCTAATCCCTTAAACATTTTTTAGCATGCTGGCCACCAAGCTTTTCTTCTAACTGGCCGGTTCTTCTTCCTGTCTATTAATAAAAGACATAAAAACTTCCTCCTTTTCCAGGAAGCATACACTAACAAAACAAAAACCATCATCATAAAGTGATTGCTTTATTCATTTTAATTTAAATATATGTAAATTTTAATTTATACATATATAATATGCTTAACAATAAGTTCACAAAAGGAGAGAGAGAATAGTGCTGCATAAGACTACCATTAAGTTAGTAAGCATCTGAAGTAGATTGTGATAATTTCTATGACATATTCTGACATGGCAAATCTTAATCACTAAGGAAAAAATATAAATATGTAGTTAAAAAAACCCACAAATTACATTAAAACATTTATTGGAAAATATTCGCTTAGTGGAAAAGTAGTGAAAATCAGTGAAAAAAACAAGACAGGATGTTCACAGGAAACAAAAAGCAAAATGGCAAACATAAATTCAACTCTCAATAACATTAAATATAAATATGGATATGGATTAAAAATACAGTCAAAAGGCAGCATGACGTTATATCAATATTATTTGTGACAGTAACTTTTAAACGACAAATATATGCTTTTTACACAACACATTCGTTTCAAATATACAAACAGATCCAACTAACAGAATGGAGCATTTAAACAAATAGTAACCATAAGAAAGTTGGAATAATTCCACGATATTAGGAAAATATCATTTTCAAAGGAAGAAAAATATGTTACTAGAGGTAAACTGGAACAAATTATGATAAAGGAGTCACTCAATAAGGAAGGCATAGCAATCATAAGCATATATAAACTTGTCAATATAGTGCTAAAATACATGAAGCAAAAATGGACAAAAATGAAAAAAAAACAATTCAGCAATAACAGTTCTGTGCTTAAACAGTCCACTTTCGATGAGAGATGAAAATATTAGAGAGAAAACCAAACCAGAAAATAGAAGACATGACCCGCCCTATAAACCAACTGAAACTACCAGACATTCAGAGAACACCTAACCCAACAAGAGCTCCATATGGACTACTGTTATTCTCATTTTAACATAGACCATTATTCAGGATGGACCACATGTTATTAATAGGAAGTAAAACAAAGAATATTGCCTGACCACAATGAAATGATATTAGAAATCGACAACAAAATGTAATTTGAAAAATTCACAAATATTTAACAATATTTTATTATTTAGGAGTGTATTTTTTCATTTCCATATATTTGTGAATTCATAATCACAAATACATACATTCATTCACACCTTCCTTAGGACCTGTTCAGAACTAGGAGCTAGCCCTGCATTTGGTGACTCTGTTCAGGCTTTCCAGCTTCCTCCCTCTTCAACCTCAGGATATGAATCATTGCTTTCTTGACTTTCAGTGTTTTCTCACAAAAGATCTGTTCAGAGTTCATACTTTACTCAGTATTTTGTTTTTTCTTGGTGGGAGAAGAATTTCCCAGCTTCAGTTGTGCCCTAGAAATATATAATAATAATAATATATTTCTAATTATTATATACAAATATAGATTTTATATTTATATATTTATATAGATTCTATACAAATATAAAATTTGTGCATATATGAAAATAAATCAATATACTACTAAATAATCAGGAGATAAAAAATTATCCACCGTTCCATTAAATCATCAGAAAATATTAACATTTTTATTTCCATATTTTAGAGATAAGGAAAATGAAAACTAGATAGTTTTAATTGAACTGCTCAAGATCACAAAATCAATGTATGATGAAACTTAGGCTAAAACCTTGCCATTTTGATTCCATTATACTTTATTCCCATTAAACTGTAAGTGCTCATTTATCATCTTTCCAGGTTTGGAGGTAGGATAATTGTACATAGTGAATTTGCTATACCTAATACCTAGAAACAGACTTTTCAACAACTTTAATGTTGAACAAAATGTACAATATTGACATTACTTTTCTCTCTAATTTTACTTGCCATGGGAATTTATTTAAAAACAAAATATACACAAATAAGTGCTTGAATGACACCTTTTGGTTCTTATTGGTAACACCAGCCCCTATTGAATGATAAGATGCTAAATTAATGTTATTGTAGAAGACATTCAGGTATCCTGAAGCAAAATTTATTATTTATTTATTTCCATATCTTTTCTTCTATTTTTCTCCAGGGCATATTCAATTCTCTCATCTATACAGTTTAAATTACTTTTTCTGCTAAATGTTGCTAAATTGACAACAAATAAATTTAATTGGTTGAAGATGAAAATTTTATCACAGTCATGAAAATGTGTTTACATGGACTTCATAAAAACCAAATAAGATTCCACATCTTAATGGTAATATTGCAAGTACACAAGTCAAAAACTTTTAGTAGGAGGTTTTCCTCGTGTCCTTCAAATCATATCAGCTAGGTAGCCTCACACATAACTATGTCTTCTACAAATAAAGGCATATGGCTTGCAAGCTTCATTAATAGTGTTAAATAGTCATTCTTTTGCCTTTTTCTTTCTTCTTAAAAATTCAGAGTACATTGCTCCCCCACATTTATTTGCCATGTTATTTCAGCCCAGGAAACCATTTTAAGAACTAGAAATAGGTACATAAATAACATTAAATTTTCATCAGCAAGTCAGTGAGTTGTTTTCCTATTTTACACATCATACTGTGTAATGAAATATAAGGGTGTGAAACTGCTAAGTTGAAAGACACTGCATGTGGCCTGACTAGAATGCAAAAAAAAAGTCAATTTTACTATATATGAATCATGGTTAAAAGAATAGTGATATGTTTGGGTATTGTTTTAATAGAACGATTCACATCAACTTTTATATCTTTCATACTTTTGATTTTTAAGTATATATTCTTACATATTCTGAGTAGAAATCCACATTTTGATTTTTATTATGGGCAAAATAAATGTGTTTCAAATGATAAGTTGAGTTCCCTTTAAACAATGATTTTGAGCAATTGTCAGCAAAAACAACAACAATAAATCTTTACTTGGCCATAAACTAAACTAAATGCTTTACGTATTTTGTATCATTTAATTTCCAAAAGTATAGGTCTGCCTAGTATTGCTATCCTCATTTTCCAAATGGAGAACCTGAGGTTTTAAAGAAGTTAAGTGCTTTGCTAACGGAATCTGGAGGTCACTAAGCTAGAGTTCAACATGCTTCCGTCTACCTACAGAGATCATACTCTTCATCCCAACAGTGATTAATTATATAAGTTCCTTAATGTTTATTACAAACAGTATAAGTAAAACTGCTACATGAGTCATACCTCCTGTTCGGTTTATTGCGGTTGTTGTTGTTTGATATGGGGGAAGGGTCAGCAGAGGGAAATACCCTTTTTATTTGGTAAAGCCATGTGGAAGATGTGGCATTTCAGCAGAGAATTGTAGGATAGCTGTAATTTGGATAGGGAAAGGGGGATGAAGAAGAAATGGGAGAGTACCCTAGAGAATAAGTAGCTGGCATGACCACAGATCAGGAGCATTCTGCACTGACATAAGTCAGCGGAAGTGAACTCTTTTTTTCATTTTTGTAGACTAATGACATTAATGCAGCTTTCAGAGCCTGAATTGTGAATTCTTTCTTTCATACATTCTGAAGAGGCTTTCTCAAACCCTGAACTTCTTTATCTCAGCAACAAACACAGTTTACAATGTTCCTCAATTACTGTTTAGCCTGAGCATGTGCAGTTTCTTTTGAGAGTCATCAGAGCCAGGCTCTTAAATACTGGTTCATTGTAGGTATGGGTTTTGCCATCTGACTGTGTATTCAGAGCTGTACTGGGGATGCTTTATAACAAAATATTAAGTTAAACTGGGGTTTTATCAACCCGCTTCTGGTTTTGAATTCAGCTTTCAAGCATTAGAGTGTAATTAATCCTGGAAGACATCAGAACATATGGCTTAGAATCACATTGTCTTAAAAGGAATCTCTGAGGTCTTTCCAAAGTGATAGTCTGTGGCAGCCTCCTTCTAAACAAGCTTGAAGTCTAAAATCATGAATGTGGGTTTAACCCAAACCTGAAAGCTGTTGACATCTGTTCACCTGTTCCTTATGTGCATCTGGTGGAGTCTAATTTTATAGAAGTTGCCATCAGGTAATCCAATAATTACTTAACAGTCATCAATCCTCCAAAATGCATAGCATGGCCCATAGAATGGACATGATAAAACCTATACTTTATTTTAAAGAATATCCGATTTCCTCTTTATAGACTTAGGTATTTATATATGAGTTAATCATCTAAAATTAAATATCAGATGTTGATCACTTAATGAAAACCTCGTTTCTACATGTAAACAAGTTAACGGTGTGGTTCGTTTGTTCATTAATCATCAATTTGTTCATTCATTCACTAATGATAATCCAGCTCAGATAAATTTTATTACTCTAATCTGATTGGATTTTGGAGATGCAAGTTATGGAAAGCCAAAAGTTACCAGATTATAAAACAAAAATGTCCCTTTTTCTTAAATTCTGGTACATTTTCATCCAGCAGGCTTATTCAAAGTGTTTTCCAATTGTAAACAACTGGAAAGCAAAGCAAAAACTATGGAAAATTAAGGAGCTGCAGTCTGAGTCCATTTCATTATGAAAGCTCCCAGTAAATTTGTGTCCTTTTCCTGGTTAAAAAATGATCTAAAGTTTCTGAGTGAAAGAAAAGATAGAGGTATTTATTTTAACAATCATATCCATTAAAAGGTTTTTGGTTCTTGCTAGGAAATAATTTCAGAAAACAGCAAGGCATTCTTCTTCTACCACAAAAAGGACTTTCCACAATAGGTTGATTATAAAAAGCAGAGTATATAATGGTTGTAATATCAAGATGGCAAGTACTCAGAAAATCTAATCATTGGATTAGGATGGAGTGGAGGTAAATGCTGATCTGTAATTTAATACTATAATAAAAATTGAAGGTATCACTGGAGGCATATCAAAATCTAGTATTTTTAACACCCACCTTTGGTCTCATGTTTTCCAGGAAGCTTACCCTAGTCCATCCAGACAAGTATATTTTCTGTTATTTCTGGAATCCCACAGGACATTTGGTCAGTATTATTTACTTTCACACTTAGCCTCATATAATTATACATTTTGGATACAGAGTCACAAAAGAAGATAGTCTATATAAATTAATTTTCTAGGGCAGGCAGCCTATATTTAGTAGCATTTAAAAATTTTTTATTTTAACTCAAATACAAAATCCTTCTGCAATTCGTAGCATTCTTCTAGCAATATAATTTATATTTTTCTTATAAGATCCTAATTGTTAGTAGTTCCAAGTGTTAGTATACTTTCAGGAAATTATTAGGTGTTTGGATTCTTTGTAATCACATTACATAGTTTTTCTAAATGCATTGCTCTCAATGTTTTCTTGCTTCTAATCAGTTTCCTTTTCATAAACTTGATTTTATATGTGAGTTAATCATCTAAAATTAAATATCTGATGTTGATCAATTAATACCCAAGTTTTTATTTTTGGTGTCTTTTCCAAAATTGTTGTTAATTTAGTTATTTTGAGCAGAGTGGTTCTGTATATTAAGGTTGAAAATAACTGAGTTTTTTCTTTAAGCTGAACATTTTCAGTAGGGTGTAGCACCAGAATAATAAAATAAATATAATGTTAGAGATTATTTTAAAAGCAGTGTTTAGTAAGCATTTATTACATCACAAGCCCCATGGCAAATTAAAATTTCATTTAATTTTGTCAAAAACTCATTGAAATATGTACTTTCATTTTTCGGGCATAAAACTCTGATCCTAACATCCCCCTCAGCTCATCAAAGTTTAGGCAGGCTTCCACCTGTCTCTAGGCCCCTGACCTTCCTGTTCTTAATTTATTTGAGAACACTTGTAATTATAAATATTCTCTCTGCTTTTTTGAAATGTAAATCTTTTCTAAAGCCACTTTTGTGATTACAAGCTATGGATATCTTTCCCAAAAAGCTAGAGATTATCACTTTGAAGTGTAATCATCAGGGATAATTGTGTCTCTATCTCCCAGTCTCTGAGAGAAGTTAGTATCCTATGGGCCACTAATTAACAGACATATATGGCCTAGTGACAGGAAAGAGCCTTTAGAGTTCAGGAATAACTCCATGTGCTCAACACATCCTATTGATCAACCTCTTTGCCAGTATCCTCCAGTACCTTTCTGCTCTCTCAATCCAGCAGTTAAAAACTCTCCAGGCCTTTGTTTCAGCAATGCTAAGTTCAGATTGAGACCTGTTTTCTCTCTTTTATTATAAAATTCCTGAATAAAGTCTTTATTGCCTGTTTAATGTACTCCAGTGCAACTTCTGCTGTGACAGAACTAAACTAGTAACAAGAGAAATCAACTAATTTTTACAAAACTGTACAATTAGAAAGTGGAAGAGTCCAGGTCCATTCATGATCTTTCTGAGTCCTGAAAATTCTATCATTTTAGTTGTTGTTTTTTTTTTTCAATTTTTTTAAATAATCAAGGAAGTCACAGATGTATTCTTAAAAATCTGTCTTTTCTATTAGTAAGAAGTAATGATAACAATTACATTTATTTATAATAATATTAATTTTACAAATAACTTATTTAAAATAATTTTATGAATAATAAAACTCTCAACATATTTTGAATCATCATCTGTGTGATCACTTGATAACTATGGTATGAATCTTTTTCCTTTTGTGGTTTATCATTAAGATTCCAGGAATAATCAGGAAAGAAAAGAGGCAGACTAAACATGTAAATGATGCATTCACATTGAAAGGGGATGAAAGGATAACTTGGTGCACAGCAGAAACTGAAGTTTCTTGTTACCCCGTAGAGCTAAACATTAGAAGCAGAGTGTTACATAGCACAAGTTTGAGGCTTATCAAACTTACAAAGAAAAAATCTGCCATTTAAATAACATGAAAAACAACTAAAGTAGAAAATGAATGTTGCTAATTCAAAATTATTAGTTCCGTAGTATTGTTGGCATATAAATTCAATGGGGGTATATGTAAAAAAGAGACAAAATAATAATAATTTATATTGAAATTTATATTGGTATGTGTTTAAACAAGTTTTGATTTTAAAAAAGTAGACCAAACTTGCCATTTTCATTTTAAAGAAAAAACAGTGCATTTACTCAAGCCATAGACTATTATAATAAGGAACACAGGAAAGGGCAAATTCTTCCTTGGAAGGAAATCAAAAGTAGAAAAATCATCATGGTGACAATTTCTGCTTTATACATTGCTGAATAAAAAATTGCAATAATAAATAGACTACAAGTTTTAGAAATGTTTTGGAAGGTTAGTTTTACCTGAAAATAAAAATAAAGAAGAGAAAAAAGGGAAGGAAGGAAAAAAGGAAAGAAGGAAGAAAGGGAGGGAGGAAGGGAGGGAGGAAAATAGATAAAGGAAGAAAATCATAGCAGAAACATTCCACTGGATTTGATATACTGAATTATCCTTTTTTCAAATTTTTATTTTTTTATTTACAAATATTTGCATTCTTTAGAACTAATTCAGATTGTAACTATGAACATATAATAATGAAATTTATTCTATCCACTGACATTAATTTGCAAATGAAATAAAAGAATATATGATACGAACAATTCTAATACAGATGCACCAAAAGCTGATTTTTATTCTTCTCTTTATTCAGTAGGACACAATTTACATTTAGCCTCCCGATACACAGTTTATGATGAATGATACCTCGATCTGATCATTTAATGTGAAGAAATATCACATTATGTAAATTCTGTTTTGCTACACTTAGTTGTTTTCAAAGTACAAAGGTTATTACATCATATTAAAATATTTTTTACAATTTACATATAGGCTTAAAGTACCATAAGAAAAACTGAAAAATGAAAATTTTATACCAATCATCTCATGCTCTACAACAGTATATTTAGACATATACACAGATACAAATATATACACATGTACATGACTAAAGCTGTGTATGTGTTTGTACACATTTTAAAACAGATTTTTCTTCATTGAATTGACTCATTGTATATATATTTTATTTTTTATAATTGCATCTTGTGTCATTAATTGCAAACATTAGTATGGAATAAGAATAATCAATCTCCAATGACCCCTCCCAAGCTAAGATACAAGCTTCAAGGAGATAAGACACAGAAAAACAGGAGAGTAAAAAGAAACATCTTCAACCTAGCATCCTACTCTATCATAGATTTCACTGGTGAGTTACAGCATTTAAAATTATAATTTTTTCATATCAGTAAAGGATATTTACTGATCTCACAATCCTTTCTATATTGATCTACTTAGGTTTTGTTATGATATAAATCTAAGCAGTTCCTAGAGGATTATGTTGAAAGACTAAAATAAACCAGAAACATACACGGGACTGTCATTTCATTTTCAATAGAAAATTCTTATTCACAGTTGCCTGTGCTTCCTTTTAGTCACTGTAACACTATTTTGTAGAATAGTGATATTATGACTGTATTTATTGATCTTTTATATTTCTTTCACTTAACACTACATTTCTGAAATCTTCGAAAGCCCTTTTTTTTTGTTTTTTTTTTTAAGAAAGGGTCTCACACTGTCTCTCAGGCTGGAGTACAATGACTGGATCTGGGCTTATGGCAACCTTCACCTCCTGGCCTCAAATGATCCTCCCAATTCAGCCTCCCAAGTAGCTGAGACCACATGCCTGTGCCAACACTTCTGGCTAATTTCTTTGTATTTTTAGTAGACACAGGGTCTCACTATGCTGCCCAGGCTGTTCACAAACTCTTGGATTCAACTGCTCTGCCAACCTCAGCATCTAAAGTGCTGGGATTATAGCCATGAGACACTGCACCCAGCCAAAAGCATATTTTTTTAAAGGCTTCAATTTTTTAAATGTGATTCTATGGTCTCATTTTTTTTTTATTGTGGATATGTCTTTAGTAATTACTTTCTTTCAAAATGTGACAACATTGATCATTCTGTTAACTTCAGCATTTTTTCCTAAACCAAAATGTTCCAAATTTGCTTTTAAAATATGATAGTAACTGTCACATAAATTTAATGTGTAATCTTTTTATTAATTTTAATTAGTAAAGATATTAACACTTTGACCATTCACATTAAAATAATTTATCATAAGACTGTGAACAATACTTTCTATGAAATTGTCTTTTACAATAAACTTCACTTGTTTTTTATTATTCTTCAAAAATACAACAGAATTTTACTCACCAATATTTTATGCAAGGTATTTTTCAATGGTACCTATAATATTTTTAGCTTTGTAATTTTTTAATTTAGTAGGACTAGTTTTTCTAAAAGAGTATTTAGATTTTTATCATCTTTTGTAGTAGTTGGTGAAGCTAAAACAGTAACTTTTCTTGAATAATTAATAATACAACCATGAAAATATTCAGATGTAAACCTGTTACATTTTTGGCATCATATTTTTTTACGATGTTCTTAATTGATGCTATTATTTTTAGTCCTTTAGGTATTTGGTTTTTTAATCTCTTCTTGGGTCAACTGTATGAAAATGAGGATTGAAAGGTTGGCTTCAGCTTTGTCTATATCAACATCCAATGACCAAAGATTTTCGCAATGTTTTCCATAATGCTAACAAAAATATGGACTAAAAATATTACATCTTCTAATTTTATATCTATAGTTAAAGGTAAAAGACTGACATTTTCAGTGTGGGAGGTGAAGGCTCTTTCCTATAATACCTATGAGGCCATTGGGGAAGAAAATAAAACAAAACAAACTTCTTGTTGGAGTCCTGATGGTGATGGTTGAGAAATGAATAGAGGAATACAAGTTAAAGGGACTGGTGGTGAGTATTGAAACCAGTTTCTCTATTCATTTCTCAACAGTTAAGGGGACTGGTGGTGAGCATTGAAACCAGAAGAAATAAAACTAAACATCAGTACAAAATGTAATCATAGAAGTGAACTATTACAGATTTCGACAATGTCAGATTTAAAATGTAAGTAACAAGTTTAGGTCGATGGAATATTTAGAAAGAAAGGCAATTTTGTCAATTCTTTAAATGTTCTTGTAATTAGTAAATCTATATTATATTTATAAATTAGGATTTAAAATATATTTAAACTTATAAAAGGAAAAATACTGAAAAAATAAGTAAAATAATTGAGAATTAGGAATATCAATGGGAAGTGGGGAGAAAACTAATTGTTTCCCTTTCTTGTAATGCACTTATGTGAAAACTGTCCAGTTTTTCCCTCTTCCCTAATGCAAGCAAGGAAAATCTAAAGGTAAAAGATCTTTCATAACCTAATTAATATCCATATAACTAGCAATTGCAATTTTAGTATAAATATCAGATCTCCTTTCTTAATATTTTATTCATGTTTGAAAAAGCTTTAGTACTGTCTAAAATCTAAATGGTTTCAACGTTAAATATTTTATACAATAAACCTACATTATGCTTTTTTTTTTTTTTGAGACAGAGTTTCACTCTATCATCCAGGCTAGAGTGGCAATGGCAAGATTTGGATTCACTGCAACGTCTACCTCCTGACTTCAAGTGATTCTTCTGCCTCAGTCTACTAAGTAGCTGGAATTACAGGCGCCTGCTACCACATCCTGCTAATTTTTATGTTTTTAGTAAAGATGGTTACACCATGTGGGCCAGTCTGGTGTTCAACTCCTGATCTCAAAAGACCCACCATCCTTGCCTCTCGAAGTGCTGGCATTACAGGCCTGAGCCACTGCTCCTGGCCTTATTATCCATTTTTTATAATAAAAATTTGAAATTTTATTTATTGATTCACAATTATAAATGAGGTATGTTAAGTTGAATTGAACCAATGTTATTTACCCTTCTTGGAAACATTTAAATAATCAATGGCATTAAAATAATAACAATTTAGCAGTATAGAAAACATTGATATACATGCCTACCTATTGAAATTTTCAGAGTAAATGAATTGAGCAGTGAACCCTCCTTACTTGAGGTAGAAGATCCTAAATATATCTAGTGAAGTTTTCATGTTTTCTAATAACTTTCATACTTATAATCTCAGATGACTGAAGGATGTTACTCAAAGTGAAATATCATTTGTAGGCAGAGAAAAAACTAAATTCTCAACTTTCTCACACTAGTTTTAGGCTCTTTTCAAGAGGGTGAAAAACATTATTTTTGAAGTACATACACACACAATGTGTGCATATGTGTAATATGTGTGTAAGGGAGTATATACACACATATATAACATACACACATATATACATGCAAAAATAATATACCTGTTATTTTTAATATAAATATATACATATATGTGTGTATATACATGATATATCTTTAAAATATGTTCTGTTATTTTTAAATATATATAATATATACACATGTATATGTATATGTATATGTACATGTATATGTATATGTATGTGTATGTATCAATTAGTTCTCACACTGCTACAAACAGACTACTCAAGACTGGGTAATTAATAAAGGAAAGACGTTTAATTGACTCAATTCCACATGATTAGGGAGGCAGCTTCAAGTAACTTACAATCATAGCAGAAGGAGAGGAGGCACCTTTTACATAGTGGCGGGAAAGAGTGAGTCTGTGAAGAAGGAACTGTCAGTCACTTATAAAACCATCAGATCTCAGGAGAACTCACTATCATAAGAACAGCATGGGGACACTGCCCCCAGATTCAATCATCTCCCACAAGGTCTCTCACTCAACACGTGGGAATTATGGGGATTACAATCCAAAATGAGATTTGGGTGGGGGAAACAAATTCTAACCGTATCTATACCTATATCTAAGTGTATATCTATCTTTATTTATTTATTTATTTATTTTCAAAATGAAGAAGCTAATTATCATCCTGTGGGTGATGCCTCTGATATTGCCTATGTTGACAAAGATACATTGGTTTCTATTTACAGGGACATCGTTCCTTAAGAGTCTAAATTCTTGCCTATTATGTCAGAAAAGACAAATACAATGATAATAATCTAGCAATCTCATACAACAATCAGGCACACATTATGCCATCACATAGTGAGACTTGTCTTGATACTAAGACCATCCTAACTTTATAAATACTGTCACATTTAATATCATTCTATGCTTCCATGACTAGCTATTAGAATCTTAAATAGAACAACATTCATGGTGATTCTTTAGGTTCTAGTATTCTATATTAAACTCAAAAGCAAAGTTAAAGTACTTACATTTGTTATTTATTTATTTGTTTTGAGACGGAGTTTCGCTCTTGTTACCCAGGCTGGAGTGCAATGGCGCAATCTCGGCTCACCGCAACCTCCACCTCCTGGGTTCAGGTAATTCTCCTGCCTCAGCCTCCCGAGTAGCTGGGATTACAGGCACGTGCCACCATGCCCAGCTAATTTTTTGTATTTTGAGTAGAGACGGGGTTTCACCATGTTGACCAGGATGGTCTCGATCTCTTGACCTCGTGATCCACCCGCCTCGGCCTCCCAAAGTGCTGGGATTACAGGCTTGAGCCACCGTACCCGGCCCCCAGTACTTACATTTTTTAAAAAAAGAAATTGAAAGGCCGGGCGCGGTGGCTCACGCCTATAATCCCAGCACATTGGGAGGCTGAGGCTGGTGAATCACGAGGTCAAGAGATCAAGACCATCCTGGTCAACGAGGTGAAACCCCATCTCTATTAAAAATACAAAAATTAGCTGGACATGGTGGTGTGTGTCTGTAGTCCCAGCTACTCGGGAGGCTGAGGCAGGAGAATTGCTTGAACCCAGAAGGCAGAAGTTGTGGTGAACCGAGATCATGCCATTGCACTTCAGTCTGGGTAACAACAGCAAAACTCCATCTCAAAAAAAAAAAAAAAAAAGAAAAAAAGAAATTGAACTCACTTTTCCTGAAGTTATAGCTAATATGCCATAACAATTCATATGTAACAGAATGTTTCAAAGCAAACCAAACCAGATACACAGTCATATGCAGAAATTCACATATGATTTTATCATTTTTGTTATAACTGTTATCAATAATTAATAATTATTAATAGACCTGGGTGAATAGGAAAGTGTATAATGTTAGTTCCACTGTGATATTTCCTTCAATATTCTGTTATGTGTTACAGTATTATCCCTTTCCATATGCCATCTTTAAGAAAATAAAGTTTTTCAGTGAAAGAACCACCTGGAAACCTCTGTATAAAGGAATTGCCTTTCTTCTGTTGTCCTCACAGTCTTATTTAAATGATAACCATTCCTTCATCCCTGATTGTGCTGCCCCTAGTTTGTGGAGAATTTAAGATATTCCTTGCACTAACTGTGGGCCTTCCTCCCCCATCCCCAAATGAAGCTGAGTGAATATTCAGTAATTAAAACTATTCTGAACACTCTGAGTGAGTTTCAGAGGGGATGGTAAATAATTTCTTTCTCTAAGCAAATAGTGTTAAAACAGTTCTGGCACTCAGGTGGAGCTCAAAAAAAACTTGTAGAAGTGAATAATCATTTCAATAGTGAGTCATTGTACTTAAAGAGATGTTCCAATTTCCCTCCTTCTTTTTATGACATCAAGTTAATCAATTAAATGGAGCTATGCAATCTATTGATCTAATGATTCTTCTGAGACTCTTATTTCAACCAATTTCAGAATCGACAGCCATTTATTAATTAGTTCATCCATTCAGTATTCTATTTTTTATTTATCTTCACCATATGTCACTAGAATGTTTAGGAAGACATATTTTCTTATATTATTTTATTCTTCTACCATTTCAAAGGCATAGAAACATTTATTCTATGCTGTGTCTTAGCCAAAACTTGTCTTCTATTTCTGCCTGAAGTGCCGCACCTCCTCCCAGCAAACACTCCTTGTTGCAAAAGTTGCCAGGCATAAATTTTTAGCTTACCATTTCAGTGTATGTAAAATTTCAGTTTATTATGGAAAAGAAATTGAAAATGTCATTCTTATTACACTATTTGCCAACTCACTTAAGTTAATTTGACCCATGTAAAAAATGGCAATAGCATTTAGATGTGCAACCCGGCAGTTCAGCCAATTTTGCAGAGATGGTTTATACCCGGCCCTTCTTTATTGGCATAGGCTACCACATTTTGGATTTATTTTTTTCCATAACGTTGAACACAGCTTTAATTTCTTGGTTTTAGAGTTTTATCATTCTGTTTCTAAAATTTGTTAAATATTCAAGCATAGGATCTCTATTGTTATACTAATAATCTCCCTCCCCTCTCATTATCTCACATATTTTTCTGTTGCTTAACAGAACATTTCAAAATAGATGATATTCCTTACTGTTTATAATAAGACCAAATAACCTACCCTATTTCTCAAACCTTCCTCTGAATTGTCACTAGGTTCAATCAAAATTATAACCAAAATGGGCTTCAGATTTTCCTCTTCATCTTATTTCTACTGTATTTAGAGAACATCATGTTCTCTTTATCTTTCAGTTAGAACAGTATCATAGACTTCTAACCTAAGCCTGGCTTCTCTCTTTACTTTTATACAGCAATAGTCATTAAAGTCCCTGTTATAAGTCATTATGCTTATAAGTGAGTTCTGGGATACATGTGCAGAATGTACAGGTTTGTTACATAGGTATACATCTGCCATGGTGGTTTGCTGCACCCATCAACTGGTCATCTAGGTTTTCAGCCTCTCAGGGATTAGGTATTTGTCCTAATGCCACAATAAACATATGTGTGCATGCGTCTTTAGAGTAGAATGATTTATAATCCTTTGGGTATACACTCAGTAATGGGATTGCTGGGTCAAATGGTATTTCTGGTTCTAGGTCCTTGAGGAATCACCACATTGTCTTCCACAATGGTTGAACTAATTTACGCTCCCACCAACAGTGTAAAAGCCTTCCTATTTCTCCACAGCCTCACCAGCATCTGGATAATTTTTTTTTTGGCATTTGTGAATCTTTTTATTTCAGGTATATTAACCACAAATTTAGTGAATAGCTTATCTATTGATTTTCACTGGTTGGTTGTTAAGGTATGGTCCTTGAGTATAACTTCTTGTTCCAAACTTTTTGAGGACATCTTTGATAATATTTGGCACAGAGCTTATTCTTTGCTTTGGTAACACTCAATTTGTCACCTACAGTATAATCTTCACTTGAACACACTTAATGCTTAACATACACACAGTGGCATATGGCTTATTTGTAGATATCAATATACTGTCTACAGGCTATAAGATTTTCAAGTTTTTTGCTAGATACACATTTTCAAACATTGCCACATTCTGCTATGATTGCTTTTCCTTTGCTACAGATCTCATGTGACTGGATGATACACACATGATACATTAGCTATTCCTGTACACAATGATGGATGGGGATTCGGGAGAAGATGTTCCACCTTATCAAAAACTATAATTTTTACACTGACACTACCAGTACCTGATGATAATTTGGAAAACAAGTCAGTTTTTAGTTTCATCGTTGCTTTTAAATTCCTTTACAATGTACGTTTTCCTTGCCTATACCTTTGGTGGACCTTATCTGCCCTCGCTCGCATTGAGCCACCGCTAGACTGTAATATTTGTCTTATTATTAGTATTTTAGTCACTTCTTCACTCTGTTCATGAAGTATGGATTTCTGCCTTAAAGTTATAGAGATGGCCCCACACATTGCACCTGTTGCTGGACAAATGAGAATGACAGCAATTTATTTCTCTCACACACAGCCTGAGGCAAGACAACACCAAATGCCACACAGGACAACATGAAGCTTGCATTTGGAAACAAAGTGAGACTGGAGCTTTGGCAGACAGACTTGCGGTATCAAGAAGGTGAGGAGTTCTTTAGCTCCCATGGGAGGGTATAATTGGTTAGTGTGCATCATTCTGTCGGCTGCCAAAAAACTGAAACCTGATACTCAGGAATTATGAGGGATGGTGCCTGGTCCACTTGATAAAGAGGGCTTATTGGCTGGGGACCTTGCCTATAGAAGCAGAGTGAAGAAAGGAATTTGTGGCCAGGTCATTTGAAACTCTCTCAGTTTTACCAATTTTACTTGGGATCACGTAATATTGAGCTTTAATTTTAGGACTCACAGGACAATGAGGAATCAAAAAGTTTCTGAAGATAAAGTTTTTTAAGACAGGAGAAGCCTGGGCAGGAAAACACCATCAGTCTTAACGCCGCTGTTCCTGGCCCTGGGAACTAACATCTTGGACGTCCACTCAAGAGACCTACTGAAAACTGGTAATTTCAAAGACGACAGGAGGATAAATTTACAACGATGGGAAGAAACCAGCGTAAAACGGCTGAGAATACTCAAAATCAGAACACCTCTCCCTCTAAAGATGATCACAATTCCTCATCAACAATGGAACAAGACTTGATGGAGGAAGAGCGCATCCCAATAACAGAATCAAACTTCAGGTTATGGATAATAAAAAACTTCCGTGAGTTCAAAGAAGATGTTGTAGCCCAATGTAAAGAAACTAAGAAGTTTGAAAAAAACTTTGAAAAAAGTTTTGACGAAATCCTAATGAGAATAGACAACTTAGAGAGGAATATAAGTGAATTAATGGAAATGAAGAATACAATACAGGAACTCCGAGAAGTATGCGCAGGTTTAAACACTCGAATTGTTCAAGCAGAAGAAAGGATATCAGAGGTCGAAGTCCAACTTAATGAAATAAAACAAGAAGATAAAATTAGAGAAAAAAAAATAAAAAGGAATGAACAAAGTTTCCAAGAAATGTGGGACTATGTGAAAAGACCAAATT
>CM052654.1:63409500-63630901 GCA_028533165.1 Leontopithecus rosalia
GCTCCCTCTTTCTCTTCCTCTTTCTTCCTCTCCTTTACTCATTTTTTTTCTTTCTTTCCCTCTCTAAAAAAAAGAAAGAAATCAACTTGTAAACCTCTAGATCCAGGTCGGCAATATCTCTCTCATTGCTGGATTTCCTTCCTTCTCTTCCCTCCCTCCCTCCCTCCCTTCCTCCCTTCCTTCCTTCATACCTTCCTTCCTCGCTCCCTTCCTCCTTCCCTCCCTTCCTGCCTTCCTCCCTTCCTCCCACCCAAAAAAAAGATTAATGTTCCACTTAATAAATAGTTGTGTAATAAAATAAAATTACACATTTTATTAATATTATTGATAGATATCTGAAGTTTATTGATTCATCAGCATTAACCAATTTTTATCACAATAATAAATGTTACAATTATGAATTGAGGTCATTGTTATTTAGTAAATGTGTCATCTACTTATAAAACTAAAGTTTAAAAATCTTTATTTTCATTCTATTTTTGAGAACATTATATTTTATTTTATTTTATTTTATTTATTTATTTTTATTCAACTTTTATTTTAAGTTCTGGGGTACATGTGCAGGACATGCAGGTTTTTTACATAGGTAAACATGTGTCATGGTGGTTTGCTGCACGGATCAACCCATCACCTAGATAATTAAGCCCAGCATCCATTAGCCTTTCTTCCTGAGGTTTACCCTGCCTGCCCTCCCTAACTAGCCCTAGAGTGTATTGTTTCCCTGACAAGTGTTCATATGTTCTTATCTTTCAGATCTCACTTCTAAGTGAGAACATGCTGAACTGCATTTGGTTTTCTATTCCTGCATTAGTTTGTTAAGGATAACAACTTCTAGCTCCATCCATGTCCCTGCAAAAAACATGATCTTATTCCTTTTTGTGGCTGCATAGTATTCCATGGTATATATGTGCCACATTTTCTTTATCCAGTCTATCATTGATGGGCATTTGCATTGATTCCATTTCTTTGCTGTTGTGAATAGTGTTGCAATGAATTTACATCTTTATAATAGAATGATTTCTTACGTTGGAATATCTTTTCTTTAAGAATGTTCAATATGGCCCCCAATCTCTTCTGGCTTATAGGGCTTCTGCTGAGAGTTTTGCTGTTATTCTGATGGTCTTTCCTTTGAAGGTTACCTAACCTTTCTATGTGGCTGCCTTTAACATTTTTTCTTTATTTCAATTTTGGAGAATCTGATGATTATGTGTTTTGGGGTTGATCTTCTCATGGAGTATCTTACTGGTGTACTCTGGATTTCCTGAGTTTTAATGCCGGCCTGTCTTCTTAGGTTGGGGGTTTCTGGATGATATTCTGAAGCATGTTTTCTAACTTGGTTCTGTTCTTCCCATCTCTTTAAGGTGCCCCAATCAGCGGTAGGTTTGGTCTTTTTACATAATCCCACAATTATTGGAAGTTTTGTTCATTTCATTTCATTTTATTATTTTTTCTCTATTCTTATCTGCTGGTCTTCTTTCAGAAATACGGTCTTTAAGCTCTGAGATTCTTTCCTCCACTTAATCTAATCAGCTATTGATATTTGTGATTGCATTGTAAAATTTTTATGTTGTGTTTTTCATCTCCATCAGGTCATTTATGCTCCTCTTTAAATAGCTATTCTGGTTATCAGCTCATGTAATGTTTTATTGTGACTCTTAGCTTCTTTGCATTGGGTTAGAATATGCTCCTGTAGTTCATTATTACCCACCTTCTGAAGCCTACTCTGTCAACTCAGCTATCTCATCTCCAGTCAAATTCTGTGGCCTTGCTGGAGAGATGTTGCACTCATTTGGAGAAGAGGCATTCTGGATTTTTGAGTTTTTAGCATTTTTGTGTTGATTCTTTTTCATCTTTGTGGGGTTATCTACTTTTAATCTTTGAGGTTGCTGACCTTTGAATGAGGTTTTTGTTAATGTTGTCTCCCTCCCTCCCTCCCTTCCTTCCTTCCTTCCTCTCTTTTTCTCCTTTCCTTCCTTCCTTCCTCTCTTTTTCTCCTTTCCTGCCTGCCTGCCTTCCTTCCTTCCTTCCTTCCTTCCTTCCTTCCTTCCTTCCTTCCTTCCTTCCCTTTCTTTTTTTCTGTCAGGCTCCTTTTCTGTAGGGCTGCTGCAGTTTGCTGTGGGTCCTCTCCAGACCCTAATCACCTGGGTCCTTCCTGCACCTGGAAGTATCACCCATGAAGGCTACAAAGCAGCAAAGGAGCAGGCTGCTCCTTTCTCTGGGAGCTGAATTCCAGAGGGGCATACTAGCTGGAATGCTCCTGGAGGAGGTGTCTGGAGACCCCTATTGGGAGGTCTCACCCAGTCAGGAGGAACAGAATCAGGGACCCACCTAAGAAAGTAATCTGGCTACCCCTTGGTGGAGCAAGTGTTCTGCCCTGGGAGAAACCTCCTCATTGAGACCACTTGAACTCTGCAGAGCCAGGAGGTAGGTAAAGCTAAGTCAGCTGAGCCACAGAGACCCCACCTGCCCCTCCTGGCTCTGTCTCAGGGAAATCAGAGTTTTGTCCATAAAACCCTGGCTGATGTTGCTGAAATTCTTGCTGGGAGGACCCAATGAGGAGAGATGGCTCAGGGTCCCACTTAAAGAAACAGTCTGACAATCTGCCACAGCCGCTGTGCTGTGCTGTGCTGTGCTGTGCTGTGGGTAATTCCTCCCAATCTGGACTGTCTAGACTCCCTTGAGCTGGCAGGCTAGAATGGCCAACGAAAGCTGTAGAGATGGCAGCAGGCTTTCCCTCAGAAGAAATTGGTCCTTTCACAGGCAGTCTCCAGTCTGCTGCCCCTGGCCTACTGGAATTCTAAGTCAGTGGGTCTTCATTTGTGAAATGCCATGGTAGTTAGGTCTGCTTGAATGATGCCACTGGCTCCCTGGCACCAGCCTTCTTTCTAGGAAAATGGACAGACTTCCTGCCTCACTGGAATTTCCAGGGCCAAAGTATACAAAAGCTTCTGGGTCTCCCAAACGGCCACCAAAAGTCTGCACAGCTCTGTGCTTTGGATCCAAGGCCGCAGTAGCATGTACAGCATGATTTCCCAGGTGGGGTCACACAATCACTCACTGCCTCCTTAACTGGGGATGGGGCCTGGCTCTATGCCACTAGTAGATGGGCTGTCACCCCATCTTGCTTTTCTGTGCTCTCTGTGGTTTGCACCGACTGCCTATCAGTGCCAATGTGAGAACCTGGATACCTCAGTTGAAGATGTAGAATTCACTAGCAATTTTTTTCCTCTCCATGAGAGCTGCAGACTGCAGCTGCTTCTAATTGGCCATATTGGACCACCCCTATTTATTTATTCTTTCCTTCTTTTTTTCAATTACACTTTAAGTTCAGGGGTACATATGCAGAACATGCAGATTTGTTACATAGGTATACACTTGTCATGGTGATTTGCTGCATCCATTGCCCCGTCATCTACATTAGGTATTTCCCCTAATGCTATCTCTCCTCGAGCCACCCACTCCCATGCTATTTTTCCCCTACCCTCCACCCACCGACAGGCCGTGGTGTGTGATGTTCCCCTCCCTATTTCCATGTGTTCTCATTGTTCAACACCTATTTATGAGTGAGAACATGTGGCGTTTGGTTTTCTGTCCTTGTGTCAGGTTGCTGAGAATGATGGTTTACAGCTTCATCCATGTCCCTGCAAAGGACATGAACTCATCCTTTTTTGTGGCTGCATAGTATTCCATGGTGTATATGTGCCACATTTTCTTTATCCAGTCTATCTGGGCATTTGGGTTGATATTCCAAGTCTTTGTTATTATGAACAGTGTTATTATGAACAGGCAATAAATATACATGTACATGTGTTTTTATAATAGAATTACTTATAATCCTTTGGGTATTAACCCAGTAATGGGATTGCTGGGTCAAATGGAACTTCTATTTCTAGGTCTTTGAGGAATTGCCACAATGGTTGTGTGTCTTCCACAATGGTTGAACTAATTTACACTCCCACCAGCAGTGTAAAAATGTTTCTATTTCTCCACATCCTCTCCAGCGTCTGTTGTCTACTGATTTTTTAATGATCACTATTCTAACTGGTGTGAGATGGTATCTCAATGTAGTTTTGATTTGCATTTCTCTGATGACCAGTGATGATGAGCATTTTTTCATATGTCTGTTGGCTGCATAAATGTCTTCTTTTGAAAAGTGTCTGTTCATGTCCTTTGCCCACTTTTGAATGGGTTTTTTTTTCTTCTAAATTTG
Organism: Leontopithecus rosalia; assembly: GCA_028533165.1. Classification (NCBI taxonomy): domain Eukaryota; kingdom Metazoa; phylum Chordata; class Mammalia; order Primates; family Cebidae; genus Leontopithecus; species Leontopithecus rosalia. Next base: position 63,413,711 of record CM052654.1, read on the forward strand.
TTTAAGTTCCTTATAATTCTGGATATTAGCCCTTTGTCAGATGGGTAGTTTGCAAAAATATTTTCCCATTCTGTTGGTTGCTGGTTCACTCTAATGATAGTGAAATAACTGAGAACAATTTTCCTGCTTTGCTAGAGATTTAGATATCCATATACAAGGCATATAATTAACAACCTATCTAAAGTCAACATAAAGAAAAAAATTATAAGATCAGTGAGACAAAAGCATCAGGTAGTTTATAAAGGAAAACCTGTCATACTAACAGCTGAATTCTCCTCCTTTATAAACCCAAAGAGACCGGAATCCTACTTTTGTCTTCCTTAAACAGAATAATGGGCAATGAAGAATTTTGTTTCTAGCTAAACTAAATTTCATAAGCAAATGAGAAAGTCATTTTCATACAAACAAATGATGAGGAAATTTGTCACTACCAGACCCACCCTACAAGAAATGCTATAAAAATTTCTAAATGTTGAAACAAAATTTTGATATGCAGAACTGTAGAAGCTCTTGAAGTGAAACTAACAAGGCCTATAAAACAATAATACAATGAAGAAAACAAGGTACCTAGGTAAAAATTAACTTGAAGACTAGATCAATACCTCACATTTTAATATTAGTATTAGCTGTAAATGCCCTAAATGTTTCTCTTAAAAGATACAGATTGACAGAATGGATAAAAACCAATTACAAACCAAATATCTTCTGTCTTCAGGAGACTCATCTAACACATAAAGTTTTATATACAATCAAGGAAAGGAGTGGGAAAAGACAGTCCACACAACTAGAAACCAATAATAGCAAACACAAGTAGCTATTGGTGTTATCAGATAAAATATGCTTTAAAGTGGAAACATTTTAGAAATGACAAAGAAGGCCATTATATAATGATAAAACGGTGAATCCAACAAAAGATATTATTTTAGATTTATGTGCACCTAACACTGGAATGCCCAGATTTATGAAACAATGACTACTGAACCCATGAAATGAGACAGAAAAACAGTAATAGTGGGGGATTTCTACACTCCACTGATACACCAGACTGGTCAGCAAGACAGAAGGCAGCAAAGAAAAATGGACTTAGATTATACTCTAGAATAAATGGATCTAACAGATATTTACAAAAAATTCTATCCATATAATTCCAGAACACACATTCTTCTCATCAGCACATGAAACACATGTAAAGAAGGAGTACTTTTACCGCATATGTAAAAGAGAAAATCCTTCCTAACCTTTTCTATTAAGCTAGTATCACCCTGACACCAAAACTAGAAAAGGACAAGACAAAGAATAAAAAAAAAAAAAAAGTCAGACAAATACCCCTGCTGAACATAGATGCAAAAACCTGTAACAAAATACTAGCTAACTGACTCTGGTAGCACATCAAGAGCATAATACACCATGGTCAAGTGGATTTCATCCCAGGGATACAGTTAGTTGAACATATGCTAGTCAATAATTATGATATGTCACATGAACAGAATTCAAAACAAAAACCGTGAGATCATCTTAATAGATGCAGAAAATGCATTTGATCAAATCTAGCAATTCTTTATGATAAATATCCTTCCCACACTAGCCATAGAAGAGACTTACCTCAAAATAATAAGAGACATATACGAAAAATCTACAACCAACATTATACTGAATTCAAAAATGTTGAAAGTATTCTCCCTGAGAACTAGGACAAGACATGGATGGGGATTCCAAATTGGAACACCTCTATTCACACAAACTGGAGTTTGACTGTGAGATTACCATATACTTAGAAAATCCCAAAGAGTCCTCCAAAAGACTTCTATATTTAATCAATAGATTTAGTGAAATCTCAGGTACACAAATTAGTAGCACTGCTCTACACCAACAACAACCAAACTGTGAATCAAATTAAAAAATAAATTCCCTTTACAACAGCTGCACAAAATAAAATAAAATACCTAGGAATATATTTGATCAATGATGTAAAATATCTCTACAAGAGTAACTACAAAACACCACTAAATAAATCATAGATGATACAAACACACATCCCAAGCTCATGAATTGGAAGAATCAATATCATGAAAATGACCATACTGCCCAAAGTAATCTACAGATTCAATGCATTTCTTATCAAAATGCCAACATCATTTTTCACAAAATTAGAAAGATTAGTCCTAAAATTCATATGGAACTAAAAAGAGCCTGAATATCCAATGCAATTCTAAGCAAAAAGAACAAATCTGAAGGGATCACATTACTGGACTTCAAAGTACACTATTGGGTTATAGCTACCAAAACAGCTTGATGCTGGTATAAAAGTAGACACTTAGACCAATGGAATGGAAGAGAAAACCCAGAAATAAAGTCAAATAGTTGTAACCAAGGGGTATTTTACAAGGCATACAGAAACATAAATTGGGAAAAATACACCCTATTTAATAAGTAGCATTGGGATAACTGGATAGCCACATGTGGAAGAGTCAAACAGGATTGCTATCTCTCACCTTATACAGAAATCAATTCAACATGGATCAAAAACTTAAATCTAAGACCTGATGCCATGATAATTCTCGAAGACAAAGTTGGAAAAACTCTTCTGGATACTGGCCTATGTAAATAATTCATGACTAAGACCCCCAAAGCAAATGGAATTAAAACAAAAAAGAAATAAATGAAACTGAATTAAACTAAAATGTTTCAGAACAGCGAAAGAAATAATTAGATCAAGAATTCTAAAGAATGGGTTAAAATATTTTCAAACCATGCCACTGATGAAGAACAAATATGTAGAATCTACAAGGAAACCAAACAAATCAGCAAATTAAATAATAATAATAATAATAGTCTCATCGAAGGGGAAAAATGACATGAACAGAAATTTCTCAAAAGAAGATATACAAACGGCTAACAAATACCTTAAAAATGCTCAACATCACTAATCATCAGGGAAATGCAAATTAAAATCACAATGAGATGTCACCTCATTCCTGCAAGAATGGCCATCATTAAAATGTCAAAAAGCAATAGATGTTGGCATGAATGTGGTGAAAAGGGGACATTTATGCACTGCTGGTGGGAATGTAAATTAGTACTACCTCATTGGAAAATGGTATGGAGATTTCTTAAAGAGCTAACAGGAGGTCTACCATTTGATCCAGCAATTTCACTACTGGGTATCTATCCAAAGGAAAATAAGTCAATATATCAAAAAGACACCTGTATGCATATGTTTATTGAAGCACAATTCCTAATTTCAAAGATATGGAAACAACCTAAGTTCCCATCAACCAAGGAGTGGATAAACAACATTTTACCTACATACACGCAGCCATAAGAAAAGAACGAAATAATATTTTTGCAGCAGTTTGGATGGAGCTAGAGGCCATTATTCTAAGTGAAGTAATTTAGGAATAGTAAACCAATACTGTATTTTCTCACTTATAATTGGTAGTTAAGCAAGGTATATGCAAAGGCACGTAGAGTGATATAGTGCAGGGGTTCCCAACCCCATTTAGGTGTGTTGAAACATCCTTGCATTCCCGGCATTCCCACTTGATCATGGTGAATCATCTTTTCAATGTGTGGTTAAATTTGATTTGCTGATATTTTGCTAAGAATTGTTTACATCTGAGTTCATCAGAAACATTGGCCTGTTGTTTTCTTTTCTTACAGTATCCTTGTCTGGTTTTGTTATTAGAGTGATTGTAGCCTCATAAAATGAGTTTGAAAATATTCCCTTCTCTAATTTTTTCAAGTTTGTGAAGATTTGGCATTAGATCTTTTTTAAATATTTGTTAGAATTTGGCAGTGAGGTCATCAGATACTGTTTTTTTTAATTGAATAATTTTTATAACATATTTGATCTTATTAGGCTGTTCCTACTTTTAACTACTTTCTGCTTCAGTGTTGGTAGGTTTCTAGGATTTCATGCATTCTTCCAGGTTATGCAACTTCTTGGTGCATTGTTACTCATAGTAGTCTCTTATTATCCTTTGTATTTTGGCAGTATTGGCTATAATGCCATTTTTTAATTTCTGATTTTGCTTACTTGAGTTTTCTCTCCTTTTTATTTATTGTGTTATTCTAGATAAAGATGTGTCGACTTTGCTTATATTTTTAAAATGCAATTTTGTTGGTCTTCTCTACTGTTTTTCTTCCCTCTGTTTTGTTTATTTCTGTCCTAATCTTTGTTATTTCCTTTCTTCTGCCAAGTTTGAGCTTACTTTGTTATTCTTCTAGTTATTTGAGGTATTACTTGAGATCTTTGTTATTCTTCTAGTTATTTGAGTGATTTTGTTGTTTTAGGTGGAAAGTTGATCTTGTAAGCTGAGGAGACCTTAAAGTAAAATGCTGAAAGTTTTTATCTTGCTGCCTAGAGTAAAATGCAAAGAGAAAAGATCAATTGAAGAAGGGAATGCAAATGAAACCAGCAACTTATAATTTGGAAAAAGTTTAGCCTATGCAGATAGCATAGTTTGGAAGCAGGAACAAAGCTGTTGCTGCACAACCATTTGCTAATGAAATTAGGCTTGAGACTCATGGACTCAATCAGATAAGCATAATCTGGCAATAGACATGGTTATGGAAGAAAGATCTGTAGAGGACCTTCATGCTTAATGCCATATACCCCCACGGATTTCATGGAAGTCCAATAAGGTTTTTGAAAATGTAATACAAGCGGAAACATTGCCAACCTATACTGAACAATACAGAGAGAAGATAAAATAAAGGAAGAATGGCTCTGAGGAAGGAATCCTGATGTATAGGCTCATAAGACCTATTCGTTCCAGAAGGTGAGAGCAACTCTTGGTTCTGAAGGGTGAGGCTGCCATTCAAGACCCAGTAAGATGTCTATCTTGGAAGACACGAAAGGCAGAGTTGAGCCAGAGAGAATTATACTCAAGTGTTAAAACCTAAGTGAATTTTAACTGCTGAGTTGCAAACTTGCATCAGACTGGAAATCTGATTTTTCCTTCAAATTTATAAATGGGAATGTTAATTTTATGTCTGTCTCACTATTATATCTTAGAAAAAGAAAACGTATTTTCTTTGTATCTTGGCTCTTTAGGTGGAAAAAATTTTTTGCTTCAGAAGGGACCATATCCTGAGTCTTACTCATAAAAGAATTTTGATGAGATTTTGGACCTTAAGTTGATATTGGAGTAGTTAAGACTTTGGGATCAGGTGAATGCAGTTTGCATACAGAAAGGCCACACTTTATTTTTATTTTTTGGTGGGGGGAGCAAAGGAAAGACTTTTAAAGGTTGAACTGTGTCCCCAAAGTTATGTTGGAGACTTAACTCTCAGTAACTCAGAAGGTGAACTTATTTGTAAATAGGTTATTGCAGATAAAATTAATTAATTTAATACAAGGTTATACCAGATTAAGATGGACTTCTATCTAGTTCAATATGATTGAGATTATTATAAGACAACCAAATGAATACACACAAAAACACAAAAATGCAGGGAGAGCTCTATATAATGAATTTCAGAGCTTGAAGTTATTCAGTTGCAAAGGACAAAAATTTAAGGATTATTTGTGATACCAGAAGCTAAAACCATGGACCACATTCTCCCCTACAGTCTTCAAGAAAGCATGAACATGCTGACACATTGATTTTGGTCTTCTAGCCCCTGACCATCGAGAGAAAAATAATATATGTTGTTTTCAGCCATCCAGTTTGTGGCACTTTGTTACAGGGGTCCTAGGAAACTAGAGCACTAAGTATGTATGCACAAGGTTTTCTTTGTACCATCTTTGAACTGTCATGTATTTTTAAATATTTGATGGCCAAGAATTTGCTATTATTGTAGGGATTCTGAAGAGCCACTGGCTCCAAATATTTTACACATTAAACCTTCCCAAGACCTGATTTTATCAGTATGTTTACTGCAAAAGCATTTTCTTAGATTCTTATATTTGATCTTATTTATGATGTCATATTTAAGTTAGCTAATCTACTGACAGAGATTTGACATCTCAGCTCTACTACATTTAAGCTTTCTATGGTAGAAAGATAAAGATGTGGCATAGACTTTGCTGTGAGTTAGGTAGTTGGGAACACACACTGCTATTATTATTAATAACAAATGATATCATATATGCAGAACCTTATGCTTTACATAGCACTTAGAATGCATTAGGGATATTGATTGCTGCTAAGATGTTATCATATAAGACAGGAAATAATTTAATAGAAGAAGTGACATGAACCTAGTGACATTTAGCAAAGTGAGCAGATTCACATATTTGATTTGTACTCAATCTTTAACTCAAACACATGTTCCAACTTCTGGTAAACATGAGTGAAAAATACATTTGCTGCATTCACCTTATCTTATTGAATTTCTTCCCAAGAAATCTACAGAACACGAAATTTAATACCATTCATAATAGTAAATAGTAAAATTAAACGAAGGTTAAAAGGGAATGTAAGCAGAAGTTAAAAAGTCAACTGCCTTAATTATGTAGAATATTACTAGAAAACAGCTGTAATTGTCCAGTGGCCAAATTAGAGGAAGTGGAGAAATGCCATGGAGAAAAAAAACCCTGAATAACAGGATGATGGAGATTGGGAAAATCTCAGAAAATAACAGCAGATAAAGAATATACCCAGAGGTGCAAACTCTATTCTCGTTGGTTGCAATAAGTGTATCTAAGGTAATAACATAAGCATCAGAAGCACTTTCTTCCTCTCCAGTTGGATTTACTAAGCAGCAACAACAACAAATAGAGGAGACTAAATTAAAAGTCTTAGATACATCATATAGGCAAAATGGTCTGTTTCCATCACAGCAACAAAGAAGGGCTGAGAATATTTACCTTATTTCTTCCCACATAATCCTGGAAAAGATTCCAACAGCTGTGGGGAAAAGGAGTTAGGAAATAAATCTTTCAGTAGTGCATAATAATAATAATAATAAAAGAACCTGCAACAACACATAGACAAAGATAAAGAATAAGCAAAGGGAGAATTGAAAACGTACCACTTGTAAACAGGTAAAGAAAACTCATGATAAAAATATTGTCAGGGAGCAAAATAAAAATTGTGGTCAAATATTTAAGCAGGAATTATTAAAAAAATCCTCTAGGCAAAAGTAATGTAATATATAAAAATTAGAATTCTCAAAGGAGAAAAACGAAATAATGGGAAAGAGCAAATATTTAAAAATAATTCCACTTCAGCATTCAGCTAAATTTTACTTCTTAGAATATGTCCTTCATGATTCTTTCCTGGCTCCCAGATGTTTCAGGGTGCCCCTTCATCCATCTATGCATATTTCCTTTCCCTAATTTGCAACTGTTTTGTTTTCTACCTGTCTCTTCTATTATGCTAAAAATCCCTGAGGACAGGTGCATTTCCTTCTGTATTTTATGTTATTGCCACCATTGTTGTTCCTTGTCTTTGTTGCTTCTATCTTTGCGTTTCTACAACTCAAGCACATGTAGAAATTTGGTAAAACATTCACTAAATAAATGCATGGTTAATCATATGAATAAATTTAATGAAAACTTCAGAACAGTGATACCTTGCTTAAGTTCCCTGAACTAATTTTGATGATCCTAAACAATGTATGCAAAAAAATAAAATAAAATAACAGTGCCACAGAGTGGAAATTTGTGTTACTCTTTCCCACTTCTGAAGTTGGGTTATCTCTTTTAGATGCAGACTATCCTCTGCTGGCATAAATAACTTGGAAGTTTACATAAAACAATCTGACAGTGTTTGTGCAATAATTCTAAAATGACTTAAACAGCACTGACAAACACTTAGTCTTGTTCACTGAAGTTAATGGAAGTTGCAAATCTTGGTCAAATTAGCAGCTTGATAAATCATTAGTTTTTACTCATTTGAGAGGATTGTGTTATAAGTTTACCAAAAAGTAAACCAGCCACACAACACCAATTTTGAAATTGAAAAGAATCATTAATCCGTGTATAAACCAATAATTTATGCAGTCATGAAAGGCTCTTTAGGTTTCACACAAAAAAAAGTAGTGTGAAGCTGCTTATTGAGATTGAGTAACTAAAGAACAATTAGAAAAAAGTAAAAGGCTTAGTTAAAATTGAAAAATGTAGAAATGGACTTTCAAAACCAAGTAGTTGAAGTATCTGGGGTGATCTTAAAGTCAAATATTAAAGGTAATTTCAATCTCCTAGCAATAATATGAACTTATCATAAAAGGTCATTGTTTGCACAACTTTTATTTTCCACCCTGCCAGCTGATATACAGCAGAAAATATATATTATCATTCCTTAAAATATATCTACATCTGCTATATTCCTGAAATATTGAATTGACATTATTTTGCACTGCTTTCTCATGGCTTCCTGCAAACAATCATCTGTAAGTTTTAAAATAACAGCCTGCATCACTGGAGTTTTCATGCTCTTCCCATTTTTAATATACCATCATGTGATGGAAGATTCTCCAGGGTATTGGACAGAATGAGTCATCAGCACACAAATATATGGCAAAATACAAATTATCTTTTACCTTATTCTAAGAGAAAGCGAAATCAATTTATCAGTGGCACATTCCACTTATTTAAAGGCAGGAATATACACAATACAATTCCAACCTCATGCTATATGTCCTCACCATGAGTCAGCTGTCCCTGAATTTGAAAATCAATTTAATCACTTACGATGAATTAGCTAGTCTTGAAGAGGTCAATATCAGTTAAAAGTCACATAGAAATTCATAACTATTTTACTTGGATAATTATGTTTTAATGAATAGTATAATATTATTCTAAACCTAGACTGTGTGTGTGGTTGGAGGCAGGGAGGTTGAAGTTACCACAGTTTTAAACACCTCATCCAGTACTCATTCCACAAATTGAAAGATTTATTTAATATCAGCATCTTTATTTGTAATTAAAACTAACTTAATTTTGGTTTGAACATATTTTTCTTTTAATAATGCAAGATCATTTGAGACAAAAAATTACTGTATAAATTTGATTTATTTATTCAGATTCAATATATTTTAACTTATTATTATTTTTTTTTGAGACGGAGTTTTGCCTTTATTACTCAGGCTGGAGTGCAGTGGCGCGATCTCGGCTCACCGCAACTTCCGCCTCCTGGGTTCAGGCAATTCTCCCACCTCAGCCTCCCAAGTAGCTGGGATTGTTTCTGTCTTTGATCTAGAACTTCCTAACTTAGTGCCACATCAAACACTTTACTTGAAGACTCTTAGTTCTTAATAAATATTCTATACTAACTCCTTTTTAGTCTTTATTTTAAAATACATATGATAGATAGATTGGTAAATAGATTGATATAAATGTTAATTAAGCTTCCCTCAAAATGTTATTCTTATCATCTCAGTACATATTTAGTCATTTCATTATTTCCCCAAATAAATTTATCCTTCATCCAATTAATCATTACAGCTGAATCATCTCTTCTCAATAATTTTATATGTACAATTTGACAGATGTTCATTACTCTTCTGCTATGTGACAAAAAGCAGGGTACATACAGTAGGAAGCATGGGCATTTGCTCTGCTCTCAAGCAGTCCAGAGTGGAATGGGAACCAATCATAAAGCCCAGATATGGGTGTTTCTTGTTTTTTATTTTCTCTATTATGTTGTCAATGCTTTTTTAACCATACTTGCTCTTACCTATCTATCCTTCATGGACCACCTCCATACTTAATAAATTTTCCCTTCCCTGAACCTCTATTCCACTGTACTTCTGAACAGGCAATCATATGCTGCTGTTGACTAATTATTTCGGAATAACATAACTGAGCTACTTTTCCCTGTCATTATCATTAGCCTAATCAGTTATATGGCACCAAGTTAATGTTTAGAGCTGTACTTTCTAAGTAGACTATAGTTTGTTCTTAAAGGCAGAGACTATGCCTTAGTTTATATATATATATATATATATATATATATATATATATATATATATATATTTTTTTTTTTCCTCTAATAGATGCCAGAGTATGAACTATATAATAGCTGTTCAAAAATCACCTGACTGAGTGTGGTCACTCATGTCTGTAATCCCAGCACTTTGGGAGGTTGAGGAGAGTGGATCACCTGAGGTCAGGAGTTCAAACCAGCCTGGCCAACATAGAGAAAACCCCATCTCTACTAAAAATACAAAAATCAGCCAAGCACGGTGGCGCATGCCTGTAATCCCAGCTACGTGGAAGGCTGAGGCATAAGAATCACTTGAACCTGGGAGGTAGAGGTTGCAGGGGGCCAAGTTCATGCCACTGCACTCTCAGGCTTGGGCAACAGAGCAAGGCTCTGGCTCAAAAAAACAAAAAAAAATAACCTGCCATATAATGCAAGAATTTTTACCTAGTTAGTAAAGAAAGAAGTAGGCCAGATTATAGGTGAGTTCTCCTGACTTCAACTCCACTCAACAAGGGGTCCATGACTAACAGTTTCTGCATCATGAGACAGCCTGTTAGAAAAACAGAATCTCAGGCCTTACAGACTTACTGCCTCCTAATATGCATTTTTAACACAATTCGCAGTTAGTTTTTATATCAAAGTTTGACAAATACTTTATGTGGCCATGCTTCATGGAATGGATATATTTAAGCCACTCTCAACAGGTCATACAGGTATTCTGGATAAGCAATGGTTTCCTTAGGTGGAACACGGTTGGTTGGAGAAGTGCCTAAGGAGGAAATAAAAAGAGAATCAGGTTCAGCTGTTGCAAGAGTTCTATTCTTGAACAAATGAGTCAGACAAGTAGAATTAGAAAAAAGAAGCTTCTCAGTTTACTTAATTTTAGAAGAATGACTTATTATATCCTGGATACTTTAAGTGTTGAAATGAAACATTGAGAAAAACTTACCTGTTCTTCTCCTTCATTTGAGAAATATAGCACATAAAGTCTATAATTTTTAAAGTAAGGAAGGTACTAATGTACAATCATTCGTGGAAATTTTAAAATATAATCTTGGCCAATCCAAGATACTTTACAACAGATTTGATATGCAATCAAAGTTTATATATTTTTAAATATACAATAGTTTGAATAAAGAACCATTGGCCTATTGAATCAACTGTACTAATTATACTCACTGCTATTCCAGTGAAATTACCAAATTAATGACAAGTCATATGCTGTTTAATGATCTATTTCTCCCACTTTCTGTTACGTAAAATAATTTTTGGCCTAAATTTTCTAAACTGGAATGAGTTTTGCCCTGTAAGATAATATCCTTTCTCAAGTCATGATTTTCTGTCTGAATGTTTTCTCAGAAATACAAATGTTTTGTTTGTTTGTTTTTAATTGAGACAAGGTCTTACTCTGTCACCCAGGCTGTGGCACAGTGGTGTAATCACAGCTTACTAGAGCCTTGATCTCCTGGGCTCAAGGAGTGATCCTATTGCCTTAGCCTCCCTCCTGCCTCAGTCCCCCAGGGAGCTGGAACTACATGTGTGTGCCACCACACCTGGCTCATTTGTTTTTTTAAGAGATGAGTCTCATTGTCTAATTAATGTTAATAATGCAAAGTTTTCAATAGTACAAACCAGAAGAAGATGAAAAAGAAGAAGGAGTAGGAGAAAAAGAAGGAAGGAGCGAGGAAAGGAGAAAACGAAGAAAGGAAGGAAGAAGGGAAGGGTGAAAAAAGGAAGAATGGAAGCAAGAGAAGGAAGATGGAATAAGAAAACTGGAGAAAAGAAGAACTCAGATGAAGAAAAGTTTGAAGAAGGAGGACAGAAAATAACAGAAGAAAAAAGTAAAAGAAAGATAAAACAGAAAAAGGGAAGAAAGAAACAAAAGGAAGAATACTACAATTCTCTTCAATTATCTGTTGACTTCTTTCTTAGGCTGCAATTTAGCACTCAAGAGGAGAATCTTCAGTGCCAAGCTCCTGAGATCTATATCATTTAGTCTGCCAAATCAAAGTGGAAAATTATTTCCCTTTACTTTTTGTATTATGATTATCAAAGAATTCAGTGATATTGGAAAGGAGACGTCTGTGGAGTGACTGTCCAAAATGTGAAGTAAAAAGATTTATCTGGTGAATCCATATATGTCCTGGATGAAATGTTCTAAAAGAGCATTTCACAAGAATGAAGCTTTTAAGCAGCTTTTAAGCATAATCTGCCCAAGAGAACCCTAAAGATTTTACCATTAGTCAGTTCCTTGCACCCTAGGATCACCTGTCCTCAGCTTCATGGCATTTTGTGATTTTATGTTATCTTCTTTCAGGCTGGCAATGATCAACAATATTAACAGATACAGAACAACATAGTAATTACTTGTATAGCAACCAATTAGACTCCTCAAAGTTACAAATGATCTTAATTAAATATTTTTAAATGCATGCATGCAATAGCACATGAACATATGCATACATGTCTCTCAATGTATGTTAAATGGCCTGTCTTATATCTACTCCCAAGCCCAGAGAATGAAAATAAAAATTCGCATACCATTCTAGAGCCATTATATGATTTTCAGCCAATGAAGAATGACTATGTATTTGTTAATTTCTACTTACTGAGGCCTGATAACTATCTGAAACTTTTTTGAACTGGCTTTATGTCTTATTTTATTTTTTTGAAGGAGTATAACTTTTTATTAAGATAGAATTGTTTTTATTAAAGACATATATGAAAATGGTTACGTATAATCGAATGGCTTCAAAAGTCTTACAATGAAAACAACAGTCCTGCCAGTCGTTCTTTCCAGAGGCAAACACTTTCCATTCTCTTAGTTTGTCCTTCTGGTAGTTACCGCCATTGGTTCTTCCAAATTATTATTTTTTTAGTTTTTCAAGTGAATGCGTATGTGAATACATGTAATTTTAAAATGCCTCTTCAGGTTATGTGCATCCCAACAGCCCCCTGCCCCAGCCCTTCTAATTCGCCAGAGCAATGCCTTTTAACTCTTTTAGCAATGTCTTCTATTTTTTTCCCTCACATAACTAGTCATTTCTTTTTTTTCCCTAAATACAAAATTTATTTATGTTTTATATACACCTAGTACACATAGCCTGAAGGCAACTTTGTACAACATTTTAATAACTTTCTCATGAAGCAAAATTTGTGTACATGAAACCCTGGGAAAGCAAAGATGTTACTATCTTAACCACCCATTTAGACCATCTCTTTTGTTTTTTCTTTACATCATCATTATCCCTGACTCTGAATTCACATGCCAGTAATAGCAGTCATTTTTCACACTTATTTACACATGTGTAATTAATAATAAAAGGTTATGACATAGCATTAATACAGTGGGAAAATAATGTGTTCATGGTAACTAAGCAGTGCGGTAGAATTACCAGAAGACCCTGAATCAGTTATTAAACAACAGCAACTACAAACAACGACAGGATTTCAGCCTTCATGTATAATACTAAAATACTGTATTTTAATTAAATGTTTACTGTACACTGCATTTTTTTTTAGGTAAAAAGAAACATCAGAAGCAGTTAAGGGACCCAGAGGTGAGACCTCTAAAAATGAAGCAGCATTCTACTTGGTGGCTATTTTCAACCTTTCCCCCAGAGTTTTTTGCCTTATGAGATTTGCCTGAAAGTTCCTCCCAGGTTTTGTAAACTGACATGATTTCTTTTCTGTTATGAACGTAGTCACTCTAGTTTTCTAAGAGGCCAATCACACATTTTAATCACACATTTTCACCAGGTCATCTATAGGCACTTTTTCTGTAGTGTTAACAACACCATCTTCATCTTCACTTTTTTTTTTTTTGAGACGGAGTTTCACTCTTGTTACCCAGGCTGGAGTGCAATGGCGCGATCTCGGCTCACCGCAACCTCCGCCTCCTGGGTTCAGGCAATTCTCCTGCCTCAGCCTCCTGAGTAGCTGGGATTACAGGCACTCTCCACCGTGCTCAGCTAATTTTTTGTACTTTTAGTAGAGACGGGGTTTCACCATGTTGACCAGGATGGTCTCGATCTCTTGACCTTGTGACCGACCCGCCTCGGCCTCCCCAAGTGCTGGGATTACAGGTGTGAGCCACCGCGCCCAGCCCATCTTCACTATTAACTACGATATTTATTGAGAATCATTTTTTTTATTCACCGTCACTTAATGAATAAACAACTGAAGCCTTATTACCAATGTTGAAAACTTCTTCAATATCCACTTTTTCTAATTTAGTGATGGATACTGAAAGTATAATTTTTGCACATGCAAAATGGGTTTGGGTAAGTAGAAAATATCCTTCCCTCAAGAAAAAAATATTCAAATTATAATTCCCAGATACTGGGAATACATTAAAATTAGTTGCAAAGAAAAAATACAGTTGTAGATGAAATCCAATTTGGTAATACACTGCTCAAAAAATTACATGGGTGTCAAAAATTATAAAAATATATAAAGAATAAATTGTATCAAAGTGACAGGTTCTGAGAAAAATTACCCTGGATATTTTAAAAAATTGTTTTAATGAGTTTTTTTCCCACTCGCATAAAATACAGTCAATTTAATTTACAAATACCATTTTATTTCATATTTCTGTCACTGTTTTGGTTACTAAATATAAAGTGAGAAAACACAGAATCATAAGGTTTTGATTTGTAAAAAGGGAAGCTAAGATTCATCAGAAATATCAATAAAGTGCAGAATTCTAAGTGTGTTTATTATATGTATAATTTTTTTTGTTTTTAAAAACTTTTTTATATTTGTATTTTTAGGTTTTTTTTAATTGCATTTTAGGTTTGGGGGTACGTGTGAAGAACATGCAAGATAGTTGCATAGATACACATGTGGCTGTGAACACAGCCCACTTTGGCATTAAATTCCTGACAATCTCACCTTAGCCCCTCGAAGGGCTGGGATTACAGTCATTAGCCACTGTGCCCAGTCCTACTTCTTGAGTCAAGATAATGTCTAGCCTAGATCTGAAATATATGTTAGAGAAGAAGAGCAGGAAGAATCTTTCAAGGCAGCCTCAACAGTTATAGAATATGTGAAGTCTGGGACTTGTAAAATAGAATATGAAATACAATTACAATAGTAAATTTCTCATAATGTTTTTGAAACTTTGCAACACAAAACAGGTGCTCCTGGAAAGGTCAGCATTTTGGGTCAGGTCCTGCCAGAAACAAACCCTGAGATGCAGATTTTTGAACAAGGGATTTATTAAAGAAGAGCTCCCAGAACCCTATAAACCTTATATCCACAAAGCAAAAAAGGGAAGGGAAATATGCTGAGAAGGTGCATTTCCAGACAAAGATCCTGTGAAGATGCCATCAGCCTTATCATGTGCAAGCATTACAGCTCAGAGTTTGTCTCCCATAAAGTTAAGGAAACTTGCTCTCCATCCTCCTGTATAGCTATTAATTGGCTAAGGCCCACCCTGGAGACCCAAAAACCACAGACACTCCAGTCTTTCTGACAAATGGGGAAAGTGGGTTTAGTAGTCCAGGACAATATTCCACAGGAAGTCTGTGATGCAGGCAGTTAAGGCAAAGACCCAAAGAAGCCATGAAGAGGCACATAGAAGTGAATAAAAAGACCTAAGGGAATCTGTGAAGGCATTGACAGGGGTCATTACAGGTGGACATAAATGAAGCTTTCCTAAGTAGGTTTATGTCATGGATAATAAAAAAGCCACACCACACCAAACTTTTTTTAAAAAATAATCATTTATGTATAATTTACATATCATAAAATTCAACCATTTTAAATGTACAATTTAATGACTTGTAGTAAATTTTCTAAGTCCTGCAACCATCACTGTTATCTAGTATAGAACATTTTCCTCATTCTGATAAGATCTCTCAAGCCAGTTAACAATTTATCCCCATTCCCACTGTCAGTCCTAGGTAAACACTTGTCTGCTTTCCTTTTCCATAGATTTGCCTTTTCTGAACATCTCATAAGAATAAGTAACACATGTGGTCTTTGGAGCCTGGCTTCTTTGTATATTATACTTAATATGTCTAACTAATTGTATTGAACACCCACTTCACCCACTTTTATGTCAGACATTACAAACTAGGCTATTAGTGACATATCTATATGTATATGTATATGTGTGTGTGTGTGTGTGTGTGTGAGAGAGAGAGAGAGAGAGAGAGAGACAGAGAGACTAACATAAGTCACTATATATGTCATATATGTTCAGATATGTCATATATATTTCATATATATGCATACACATAAGAGAGAGAGAAAGCAGATCACATGCTCTAGTGGGGAAAACAGAGTAACCAAGTAATCTCAAAAATATGTTTTTCAAATTTCAAGTAAGTTTTATGATGCTCTGGGAGTTAGGGAAAGGCTAGAAATGTTTGACTGAGACTGAAGAATAGCAGTTAGCTAGGCAAACAGTAAAGCATTTCAGATTCAGGGAATCAGGATGTGTCCACTATCCAGGGGGAACACGTTTAATACAACTGATTGAGAAAATGTTTTTTGGCTAGTTGGAGTCTGCAAAGTAAGAAAGAATGGTAGAGACAAGGCTGGAGAGAGGCAGGGGCCAGACCAAGTTGAGTCATATTAAGCCATGTTAAAGATTTTGGTCTATTTTCAGACCAACAAAAGGAATTAGTGTGTTTTAAATTGGGGTTTTTTTAGAAAGACCCATTCCATAGCACCAGAAAACTTTCAAAAAATGCTTCAAAATATACTTTCTAAGCCAGGGATTCCCAACCCTTGGGCCATGGACCAGCACCATGGTCTGTTAGGACCTGGGCCACCCAGCAGGAAGTGAACAGCTGGCAAATGAGTAAAACTTCATCTATATTTGCAGCCACTTCCTACTGCTCACATTACCACCTGAGCTCTGCCTCATGTCAGATCAGTGGTGGCATTAGATTCTCACAGGAGTGCAATCCCTATTGTGAATGTGCATATGAGGGATCTAGGTCGCATGCTCCTTATGAAAATCTAATGTCTGGTGATACGAGATGGAACAGAAGCAGTGATGCTAGTACTGGGGAGCGGCTGCTAATACAGATTACATTAGCTGAGGGGTTTGACTGCCTAAAGACCATCATAAATCAATTGCCTGCCAATTCATATCAAAACTCTCTCCATGAGTAGCAAGTGACAATTAAGCTGCATCCAGTGGGAGGCTTTATATGGCAAGTGAGTTGATGTACTTCAATTGTGCAGCTGCATCTGACTGCAGGATTTAAGTAAGAATTCAATACTTATTTTAGACTGTGCATGACCTGCCTATTATTTTATTTACCACTTCCATCCATGCCTCTTTCCTGCACTGCACACTTAACTTAGTCACAGTTTTGATAAACCCACAAGCTAACCCTAAACAAAAGGCGTAAAAAAACAAACATCACTGGAGAGCTTCTTTGAAAAGGGGGAAAGACCCAATGATTAGGGAGCAGAAGACTCTATGACTGCCAACAGCAACAACAACAGCAACGACAACAACACAAAGCTGCATTTAAAAGAAAATACCAAGAGTCCTACTTAAGTTACAGGTTCATTGTAACAGGTGATTCACATTCTCCAAGCCCACCTTGTATAATATGTGGCGACTGTTTATCTAATGAAGCCATGAAACTTTCAAAACTGCTTTGCCACATGGAGACCAAGTACCCTGCATCAAAAGATAAGCTTTTGGAGTTTTCTAAAGAAAAAAAATGTAAACATGAAGAACAGAAGTAATTATTAAAGGCCACCGCTTCATCAAATGCGTCTGCGAGTAGCTAACGCGTTTAATACAACTTCATTCTTAGTGGCTAACTACATTTCTAAAGCTAAGAAGCCCTTATTATTGGTGAAGGGTTGATCCCACCTGCTGCTAAGAACGTTTGTCATAAACTTTTAGGAGACACTTCAATTCAAAAGGTGGCACATGTTCCTCTTTCCACTAACACCATAACTACACAAATTGATGGAATAGCGAAAGATATCAAAGAACAATTATGAGGGAGAATTAGTGAGTCACCATCGTGTGTAATCTAAGTTGACTAATGTTGACAAAGGCAACGGTGCTTGATTTTGTGTGATATATTTTTCAGGAGGATGCACTTTAGGATATATTATTTGCACTTGTTGCCAACTAACACCACAGCTGCAGAAACATTCAAGTAGTTGAATGATTACATATAAGAAAAATGGAATTGCTCATGTATCAGTATATGCACCGAGAAAGCAGCTGCCATGATTGGAGAACTTTCTGATTTTGTTACTTAGGACAAAGAACTATCTCCTGAATGTGAGTCCACACACTGTGTTATCCATAAAGAAATGCTGGATAGACAAAGAAGTGTCACCTTAGCAATGTTTTGCAGGACGTGATTAAAATTATCAATGACATTAAAATACATGTCCTTAATCTGCATATATTTGCACAGCTCTGTTGGGAGATGGATGCAGAGCATACACATTTTCTCTTATACATAGAAGCGAGATGGCTTTCTAACGGTGTTTTACTGGTGAGAGTTTTTGAGTGATGAGAGACACTCCAGAGATTTCTTTTAGAAAAGCAGTCACCACTGGCAGCATATTACAGTAACACAGAATGGGTTGCAAAACTTGCTTACTTGCGTGACATGTACAAACCACTCCATGTACTCAATTCGTCACTTTGGGGTCGAATGACAACTGTGTTCAAGTTGTTAAAAATGGCTCTTTCAGAGCCAAACTGGAATTATGGGGGCAACAAGTGAACGTTGGAATTTTTGACATGTTTCAAACATTAGCAGAGATTTTGAAAGAGACTGAGCCAGGGCCATTCTTCTCTCAGCTGATGCATGATCACCTATCTCAGCTTTCAAAAGTCTATACATTACTTCCCAACCACAAAAGACCTCCAAACTGGGAGGGAATGGATCCATGACCCATTTCTGAATAAGCCAGGTGAACTGACTTTGTCCATGCTGGAAAAGGATCAACTGCTTGAGATCACAAATGATGGTGGCCTTAAAAGTATGTTTGAAACAACTTCAAATATTCATACGTTCTTAATTAAAATCAAGGCAGAATATCCTGAGTTTGTCACAAAAGTAGTATAAAGCCTGCTTCCATTCCTGACATCCTATCTTTATAAAGCAGGGTTTTCTGCAGTGACAGCAACCAAAACGAGATTATAAAGTAGGCTGGACATAAGCAGAACACTTTGGGTATCACTATTGCTGATCATCCCAAGACGGAACTATCTAGCTGCACGAAAACAAGCCCAGTGCTCCCACAGATTCTACATTATAATGAGTTGTATCATTATTTCACTACCTGAGTAGTGAAACCAGAAAGCTATCCAGTCATGACAGCTGCTTTATCCATGCATATACTGATTCAAAATTGAAATAAAATATACAATAAAGGTAATGTGCTTCAATCATTCTGAAACCATTTCACTTTCCCCCATCCATGGAAAAATTATCTTCCATGAAACCAGTCTCCTGTGCCAGAAGGTTGGGGACCGCTGTTCTAAGCAGAGGAACCACATCTTATTTCACCTGCTTCAGACAAATCAAGGTTATATAAAATGTTAACTCATCTAACAATTAAACAATAAAACAATTCCCTCCTGGACACTTCTGGACAATCTGCACTTCACTCTACTTTCTTATTCTGGTTTCATAATGGAATAGGCACATTTCATGTGCATCTGGGCATTGTACAACAATCATCTATTCTGATTAAATGATGAGTCTTTATCTAATTTCACATTCAGTAAATTTAAATGTATCCCTCAGTTCACTATGTTGTATGAATTATGTGGAGACCTACTTCATATCTCTTGCCATATCTTGGCTATTTTATGTGTTTTAACACTAAAAATGGAAGTGTAAAAAGACTCTACTCCTCTAACTAACATAAAGCCTATTTACATTAAAAGAAATAGGCAAGTTAAGCAAGTATTCAGTTCATTGAGCAAAAAGCTCACTTCCATGGCCAGAATGATTCTGGTATATGACTTACATGGATCCAACTCAACAGATAAAAACTTACCAATATCTTTCAATATACCTGATACACTGGATGATTTACTTAAGACACGTGATAAGATTAAAAAGATGTTATACTAGAAATAAAAACCTTATATTCAGTAAATAAGAAAATATATCGGGTAAATATCAAAGAAACTGTCATGTTGTTTGGTTTCCAATCATCTTTAAAATAAATTTGGAATAAAATAGCATAGATTAAATAGATATGGGGAATTAAATGAATATGTCAGTGCTTTGGGACATGAAGCTATGCATATGCTTGGACACATGTATATGTATACAAACATGCATTTATGTTTATAAATGTATATTATATATGTATTCATATATAGGATATGTGTTTATATATGACATATGTATATGAATACACACACATATATGTCATTGTCCACTCAGTCACCAGTTTAACAGAGTTCAAATATGTACTCCACCTAAAGAAGAGTTCCTTTGGGTATTTTGTGAATTATATACAAGAAGTACTGCTCAAGGTATCACTTTGAAGATATAGAACTTAGTACCTTTCTCAAAACTAGACACAAAATTTCTGTACATAAATTATAACTCCTCTTATTCTTAGAACTACATGATGCAGGTAAATTGTTATCATTGTTCTACAGAAGGGGAAACAGAATTTGGGTGAAGCATGTATCTGAAGCCACCAAACCATTAAAGTCACATATCCAGAAATTAAATGCCAGTTCTGATTTCCAAGTTTCTGTAACTTATTGTTTCTTATTATTGTTCTTTTTAAAATACTACATTAACCTTACTTATATACTGGACAGATGTTTCTATTTTATAATATAAAAATCACAGTGTAAGGCATTGGAGATTCTCTCATTTAGAGGACCTCTTCCTACCTTGACCCCCCAATGTGTTAGGATTACAGACACAAGACACTACACTGGACCTTGATTTTTTTTTTAATTGCACATGCTATGTCTTCTGCTTTCTTCCCCTACTCTACCCACCCCTCAACCCCCTTAAACATAAATGCACACATACATGAAGTATAGTGTTTGTCTTACTAACATAGTATATGCATCACTTTCAGGTTTTGGAGGTGTGAGGAAGCATGAGCATCAATGATGTAGATTGAGATAATGGCCAAATAGTAAGGGAAAAAGGGATTATCATCACAGGGATCTCGAGCTCTATCTACATGATCTAGAACAAGATGCTCTTATTTTTCTTACCTAAAGGATGAGGAATTGTAGCTTAGTAAATTATAACTGCAGTTCCATTTCTGCTATGGATACTACATGCTTTAGAATTGACTCAATATTCAGAGTCTGTGATTTTAATACAATTCATGTCAGAAATAGACAGCTACATTCAAATTAGATGTTTGTTTTATATATGAATATATTTGGAAGATGTTTCATCTGTCTGTTCTTTCTTTAAATTCTACCCCATCCTCTTCTCTACCCTGAACTGTCTAATTAGAAAGTAGTTTACCTTCTATACCATAGTTGAACTTTATTTTTCATTATTATGTCAGTCATATTTTAGATGTTTTGCAAGATGTTTGTCTTAGTTTTACATGTATGATGATTTTGAAGGTGCTAGTTTGCTGTCCAGCATTACTGTTATTATTTTCTCTCTGAAGTTAACTAATTTTTTGCTTGCTTGTATAAATTGTTTTGTCTGTCAACCAAGATTCATTTTTAAGCAACTCAATGCTAGAGGAATTTTTTATATATGCTGGGAAGAGATCCAGCTTTGGAAATGATAGAATACTTTTAACTTGTTCAACCAGTGTTATCAAGTTTACTTTTATGACATAAGCAATAATCCACACATTAAGAGAAATGTTTTATTCTGGCAGTGCCAAAACTTCCATAATCTTAAGAAGTGTTTTATTATTCTGCTCAAATTAGCGCTTCATTCACTTGTCCAAATGAAATAGTGATAAATTTAAAAACATGATTAAATAAAATTCCTTCCATCAGATCCCTTGTCATAATGTAGAAATGCAGTAGAAACCCTTGGACTAAGATGTCAAATGGATGTTTCAACAAGGCTCATTGTCCAATAACCTATAATTCATAAAGGCACTGCACCATGCAAATTGACTTCTACACTTGACAGTGGCTGCTGCTTTAAAAAGAAAACAAAACAAGGCTGGGCGCCATGGCTCATGCCTGTAATCCCAGCACTTTGTGAGGCTGAGGAAGGCGGATCATGACGTCAAGAGATGGAGACTATCCCGGCCAACATGGTGAAACCCCGTCGTTACTAAAAATACAAAAAATTAGCGGGGGTGGTGGTGCATGCCTGTAGTCCCAGCTACTCGGGAGGCTGGGACAGGAGAATCGCTTGAACTGGGGAGGCGGAGGTTGCAGTAAGCCGAGAATCACACCACTGCACTCCAACCTGGGCGACAGAGTGAGACTCCTTCTCAAAAAAAAGAAAAAAAAAGTGAGAGCAATAAGCACATGCTGAGCAAAACAGCCTGCCTACATACAATGGATCAGGCTCAGAAATGTAGCTGGGAATTAAGCACAAAAAAAGGGCCAAAGCCAATTTTGGTCATTTTATATTCAGGGCACATTCACCTTTCAGACATTCTCTGAAACATACGGTGTTTCAGATGAAGGAAGGATTCACGTCTTCTTCCACTTGATTCTCCCAGCTCACAGAGCTGCTGCAGGAATCAAGGTCCCAGCCTCATAATAGCAGCTCTCCCTTGGAACACTGTGGGAGCAATGAAATAATAAAATCGTAGAATCTTAGAGTTGTGGAGGCCTCTGAGAGTCTCTATTCTATTCTTCCACCCATACTCAAAGATCTCTTAACAAATGGCCACTCAGGCTCCACTTGAATATTTTCTGTTGCAGAGAAATAACTATTTGATTGTTAAAGATCTCTTAATGCTCATAAGTGCTTCCTGATTTTACTCCAGTTATGTCTGCAAATTCAACCTGTTGGTTGCCTCAGTCCTCTGGTGCAAGTCACAATCTTTTCATGACTATATTTAAACCATTGAAGAATACAGACATAGCTCTATTTACTTGGAGGAGTTCTGTAAGTCTATTTCATTTCTACTATTTTTATAAAAGCTCATAATAGATCTTTTAACAAATATTAAATTTATAATGTTATTTTGTGAAAAGCTAATTCCCAAATATATTTATTAAGATTATAGTAATCAAAAGGAAGGAGCAGAATCCTCACTGATCTCTCTAAATTTCAGCTAAAAACAGTCTGTTATATGGCTATTAGCGTTACTACAAGCTTTCATCTTTTCAACTTATCCTTATCCACTGCAAAAACAGACTATTGATTAGCCTGCTTTCAGTGATATTCAAATATCATTTTAGGTGCTGTCATGTGTGCTTATACTAATTTAAAATAACTTTAAAGTATTGCTTCTAGAAGAGTAGTTGATTTATGTCATAATTTTGATCCAAGTGTAACATTTATGCTACTTATCTTTTATAGAAAAATACTAATTTCAATACATGAAAAAATTTTAAAGAGGTAAATTGATATAAACCCATCAAAATAGGAGATATGCATTTAAAAAAAGGAATATGTAAGCAGAACAAGGTTTTTGTACCAGCTTTGCTAAGTTCTAATTATGTAATCTCACAAATTTTATTTAAGCTGCCTTGCCTTGTTCTCTCATGTGTATTAATAAAATGTTTGTAATAGCTATATACCTCATTGTGTGATTCTGAGGTTCTAATACAAAGCCATTAGTGTAGTGTGTGCTACCTATTAAGCTTAGACTCCCACACATAATAGTGGGAGACTTTAACACTTCACTGTCAATATAAGACAGATCAAAGAGACAGAAAATTAACAAGGATATCCAGGACTTGAAATCAGATCTGGACCAACTAAACCTAATAGACATTTACAGAACTCTCCAATCCAAATCCACAGTATATACATTCTTCTCAGCGCCACATCACAGCTACTCTAAAATTGACCACGTAATTGGAAGTAAATCACTCCTCACCAAATGCAGAAGAACGGAAATCATAACAAATGGTCTCTCAGAGCACAATGCAATCAAACTAGAACTCAGGATTCAAGAACTAACTTAGAATTACACAATTTCATCAAAGCTGAACAATTGGCTCTTGAATGTTGACTGGATAAACAATGAAATGAAGACAGAAATAAAAATTTTCTTAGAAACCAATGAGAATGAAGACACAATGTACAAGAATCCCTGGGACACATTTAAAGCAGTGTCTAGAGGAAAATTTCTAGCAATAAATGCCCACATGAGAAGCAGGGAAATATCTAAAATTGATACCCTATCATCAAAATTGAAAGAGCTAGAGGAGCAAGATTAAAAAAACTCAAAACCTAGAAGAAGACAAGAAATAACTAAGATCAGAGCAGAATGGAAGGACATGGAGACACAAATAACCCTTCAAGAAATCAATAATCCGGGAGCTGGTTTTTTGAAAAGATCAACAAAATAGACCACTAGCCAGATTAATAAAAGAGAAAAGAGAATAATCAAATAGATTCAATAAAAAATGATAAATGGGTTATCACCACTGATTCCACAGAAATGCAAACTACCAATAGAGATTACTACAAACCACTCCATGCACATAAACCATTAAACCTGAAAGAAATGGATAAATTCCTGGACACTTGCATCTTCCCAAGCCTAAACCAGGAAGAAGTCAAAACCCTGAATAGACCAATAAGAAGGTCTGAAGTTGAGGCAATTCATAGCCTACCAACCAAAAAAAGCCCAGGTCCTGATGGGTTCACAGCCAAATTCTACCAGACATACAAAGAGGAGCTGGCACCACTCCTTCTGAAACTATTCCAAAGAATCCAGAAAGAGGGAATCCTTCCCACATCATTTTATGAGATGAACATCATCCTGATAACAAAACTGGGCAGAGACTCACCAAAAAGAAAACTTCAGGCCAATACCCATGTTGAACACAGATGCAAATAAAATACTGGCAAACCAATTGCAACAGCACATCAAAAACTTATCCATCACCACCAAGTAGGCTTCATCCCAGGGATGCAAGGCTGGTTCAACATAAGCAAGTCTCTAAACATATTCACGACATAAACAGAACCAAAGACAAAAACCACTTGATTATCTCAATAGATGCAGAGAAGACTTTAGACAAAATTCAACAGCCTCTTATGCTAAAAACTCTCAATAAACCAGCTATTGACAGAACGTATCTCAAAATAATTAAACCTATTTAAAACAAACCAACAGCCAATATCATACTGAATGGGCAAAAACTGGAAGCATTCCCTTTGACATCTGGCACTAGACAAGGATGCCCTTTCTCACCACTCCTATTCAATATAGTGTTGGAAGTTCTAGCCAGAGCAATCAGGCAAGAAAAAGAAATAAAGGTATTCAAATAGGAAAGGAGGAAGCCAAATTGTCTCTATTTGCATACTACATGACTATATATTTAGAAGACCCCATTGTCTCAGCCTAACATCTCCTGAAACTGATAAGCAGCTTCAGCAAAGTCTCAGGATATAAAATCAATGTGCAAAAATCACAATCATTCCTATACACCAATAACAGACGTGAAGAGAGCCGGGCAAGGTGGCTCAAGCCTGTAATCCCAGCACTTTGGGAGGCTGAGGCGAGTGGATCACAAGGTCAAGAGATCGAGACCATCCTGGTCAACATGGTGAAACCCCGTCTCTACTCAAAATACAAAAAATTAGCTGGGCATGGTGGCACGTGCCTGTAATTCCAGCTACTCAGGAGGCTGAGGCAGGAGAATTGCCTGAACCCAGGAGGTGGAGGTTGCGGTGAGCCGAGATCGCGCCATTGCACTCCAGCCTGGGTAACAAGAGTGAAACTCTGTCTCAAAAGAAAAAAAAAAGAGAGAGCCAAATCAAGAATAAACTGCCATTCATGATTGCTACAAAGAGAATAAAATGCCTAGGAATACAACTAACAAAGGATGTAAAGGATCTCTTCAAGGAGAACTACAAACCAGTGCTCAAGCAAATAAAACATTGCCATGTATGTTCCCCTGCAGCAATCCTGCATGTTCTTCACATGTACCCCAGAAGCTAAAGTGCAATTAAAATACATACATATATATATTCTATATTTGTTGGACATTTGATGATGATGTGAACGTGATGATAAATTTAAGGATGGTAGTTGAGGTAATAATAATGATGTTGATATGTCTGATTAACACAAGGTCAGGAACAACACAGTGAAACAAACAAGTGCTATGGGATGAGGTAATTATTTACGCTGGAGGCTATGACACACACACACAAAATCCAGATTAGTCAGAATCTTCAACTATATGAATTATTGCTTTTCCATGCCAGGAATAGTGCAAAATCACTGAATTAGGATGAAAATTGTGCATAGTCAGAGTGAAACTCAGCAATCACAGGTGCCATGGTTTGAATATGTCCCCTAAAGTTTATGTGTTTGAACATTAATCCCATGTGCAATAGTGTTGACAAGTGAAACATTTAAGAGACAATGGGGTGATGTGGACTCTACTTTCATAAATGGACTGTTTTCCAAGGAGTGAGTTTGTAACCATGGGAGTGGCCTTCTGATTAAGGTGTAAGTTTGGCCCACATTTCTCTTTGTTTCTCACACTCTCTTACCTTTCCACCATCTGCCATAGTCTAATACAACGCAAAGGGCCTTGCCAGATGCCAGCACCATGCTCTTGGTCTTTCTCACCTCCAGAACGATGAGCCAAATAAATTCATTCTAAATTATCCAGTCTCAGGTATCTGTTATAGAACCAGAAAATGATTTAAGGCAGCAGGTAAACCCAGAAAAGTAACTACATGCATTTATTCTATAATGACATCAGAGAAAATAAAATGAAACAAAACAATATCATCATTTAAAACAAATAATGAACACAAAACAAAAACAAAAATAAGAGCTAGCTATGGACAAGAGATCAATCATTTATTTTTTAGAAAGTAAATGAAGAAATAGTAACAGACAATTAGTAAAGTCGTACTAGGTGTCTATAGAACTAGATAGACAATTTGCTTTATAGAACCTCAGAAAGGTCTTGGGAACCAGGTACCACTGAAGATAATGCTAGGCTGATCACTGGAATTGTTTAAAACTGAATGCATAACTATATTAGATGCCAGTTTTCTTTCCCAATTCTATGCACACAGATTGCTACAAAGAAGGGAGAGTTAATCTCCAGCAAAAGTAAAATTTGTTGGCCCCATAATCCAAATATGGAGCTGATACATGGCTAGAAACAGGAGGATGAAGTTAAAACCTGTGCATAACAAAGATATTAAAGCTTTAAAACAAAAAAACTTAATAAAAGTTATGCACAAACTAGGCAATTAAAAGAGCAAGGCTGTATTAACTAGAAGGAGGAGGGCTGACACCTCGGGCAGATTTTTAATGCCTAATCTGCTTATAGGTACTATTCTGTCTAATGTTATATAAAAGATTAACTTTTTAGGGAACAAGGGTTTTTTCCGCTCACAGCTCTATCTCCAGCATGTAGCCTTCACCTTTATATTCCAAGATGGCAGCAGCTTCATTCAAGATAGCAGGATCAAGACCATGATAAGAAAACGTAGATTTGGTGGCTCTCTTTCAAGAAAGTTTCTGAGAATTACCACCCACCAGACCCTTCCATTTATATTTAATGAACCAGAGTTATTCACAAAGCTACATCAAAATGGTTTCTCCTTATCCTGGGCAGCGAGGTACTAGCTAAAATCTATTCTACTCTTTAGAAGAAAGAGGGATGGAGGAAGTTAACCAACTCATCCTTCCTTCTGAAAATGGCAAGGAATATGATGTTTTCATACTAACAAGCCAAAAATTTCAAGAAAAAAAAGATGAATATTGTGAAACAACTTGTAATTTACTTTTTCATAGCAGCTTTCTAACAATCCACCTGTTTTTTAGATACAGCAATATCCTAGAGGGATTCCAATGTTCTAGGCTATCCAAATTCAGAGAATTGTCATAAAGTTTTAAGCAAAAATTTTGGAGAGCTCTGAAGTTTCAAAGATGAGTGACTGGAGAGAACTGTGTGCTTTGAAGGGAATGGGCCCAATGCTTATATTGATATTTTAACACAAATGGTACAGATACTAATAAAAGCTTGGAGCTCAGTAATATATCTCACTGAGGAGGTCCAAAGTGTTTCAAAATTAGATGTTCAAGTATGCGCCCCCAAAAACACTTGGTGTTGGTGGGATGGTGAGCTTTACTTCATTTACAACAAGGTCCCAGGAAGTGAACTGGATTTAGGTCCCATCCCTCCATCAGGGACAATGGAGACTGTTGAGACAGTGAGAGGAGTAAGATGAAAGCATGGTTCCCAGCCTCATCTGACATTTTAGGATACATAGAAGACTGTCTCTTTGGGCTTGAAGAAAATCATGCAAGACTTCACCATATGCTCATCCTGAAGTTGCTATTAGCTTATTAATATTTTTATATTGAATGAATAAATTTTGAATAAATAATTTAAGCACAAATATATACATACATATGCATGCATTCATACAAACAAATATATCTACATACATACATACACATATAAACTTTGATCTGAAAGACAAAGGGAAAACTGAAGGAAGGCCAGTTATTTTTTTCTACCAGCTATTGGAAAATGTAAATTAGTATAAAATTTGCAATATGTTGCTGCTTGTACTATTTCAGGAGAGGTTGATTTGTGAGACGAGATCTTACGGCTTTACCTCATAGTGTTCTTGTGATCTAGATTCAAGTTATTAAACTGAATTTTAACTGTGGATTTGGGCAGAAACATAATAAGAAATGTTCAGTCTTCACCTTTCTTGGCTTCCCTGCAGCATCTAAGATGTGTAAATTCTTTTTTTTTTTTTTCTTTTATGAGGTGGAGTTTCACTCTTGTTACCCAGGCTGGAGTGCAATGGCGCAATCTCGGCTCACCGCAACCTCCGCCTCCTGGGTTCAGGCAATTCTCCTGCCTCAGCCTCCTGAGTAGCTGGGATTACAGACATGAGCCACCATGCCCAGCTAATTTTTGTATTTTTAGTAGAGACTGGGTTTCACCTTGTTGACCAGGATGGTCTCGATCTCTTGACCTCGTGATCCACCCGCCTCGGCCTCCCAATAAGATGTGTAAATTCTATGAAACTTTGAAGCTATTAACTTCTCCATCCTGCAACAGGCTTCACTCTTGGTTTCTATAATCCTGACAACTTTCTTTGACCCAGAGAGATATCACATTCTTTGCACATAAAAATAAGCTTAAAAATAAGCTTATATTTTGTTCAAATCTATCTTATTTCTTATTCACAAGGTTTCTCAAACCAGAGTCCTGCGGCACATTCTTAGCTTATTTTTCTCCCTCACTTCTCATGTCTAGTTAAACTTCATGTTGATTCTACTCCTTTAATGAACCTTGTTTAGTCCTGTTTCTTTTTCTTCGTATTTTTTCAACACAGTGCTCTATTAATTCTTCATTTGTGCAACCTCTATATAGCTTTTTCTTTGCTTCTTTCATAAACTCAGCTACTTTCATATTTAATTGATTCTTTTCCTAGTTCTGAGGGAGATCTTTCTAAAATGTGAACTTTATTTTGCTCCCTCCTTTTCAGATCCTTTATAGGTCCTCATTTACTCTAGTATTAATTTTTCAAGAATTTGCATGAACTACCAATGGTACCAATTATAAATCTTACATTATTATTCTTGTGTTTATTATGTGCTGCCATCAGAACTAGTTTTGGTCATATAGAATTTGGACAGCAACACATAAAGTAAGAGAGCCAAAGGCAGCTATAAAAACTCTAGGTATGAGAACATTTACTTAGAACTTCAGGGATGAGGTTATGTGAATACTAGTCCTTAATCATGGTAGAGAATGAGAGAGGCTAGACCAACATGTGGTAGGAATTATGGATCTGTAGCTATGGTTATGAGCAGTTTTTGGTGTTCTAACTTACCTTTGTAAGCCCGCCAGAACATGGTTTGTGGTAGCTTCCACAGATTCAATTTGCCAGGTGTAAGTGAACAAGGATTTATGGGTATTTTCCAGAATTGCAATGCAGAATTTATAGTTCTGACATTTTGTCATAAAATTATCCTATCACATATTGTTCAAAAGGAGATTCTATCCAAGTCTATCAATCAGAATCCCCAACATAATAGGAGAATATTACAATCAATTATATTTAGAAAAAAGACAGAAGAGAAACCCAGGCAGACTGTGAAATTATTCATCAAACTGAAGGTTCTAAAAGCTAAGCATGAAGACCATGAACACCAACAGTTAAAAAAAATTTTATTTATTGAAGTTTATTTGAAAATAGAATCTTTGTATATTAACTCTAAACTCTGCTATTTCTCTTACACCTAATCTATCATCGCTACTTCTTAATAGAAGTAAAATAGTCCAAAACATGTAAATAACATACTCAAATTAATTCAACCAGAAAAGCAGAGACAAGATTCAAACCTATAGACATAGGTTTACTATGTCTATAGTAAACCTTTTGCTAAACTATTGCTTCACTATAAATTCATTTTTCTACTGTTCTGAATATATCTTGCTGTCTCTAATAACTAATAACATTCAGAGAGTTAGAAAATTGAGAATCAGCTATTTCAGTTCTCTGCTTCAGTGCATATAAAATATTAAATTTCATTTTCCAGGTGAGAAAAATTAAAGATAATGAGTGTTATATACTTGTTCAAAGTCATAGAGCAATACGTAATAGTTACAGAATTACTAGAAGCAGCAACATAAAGGATTTTATCCTCTTTTCATCCTTCCCTGCATGCTTTTCTCCTTTGAATTGACAATTTTTCTTTATGCAATGCTTTATGGCAAAAATAACTTGAGCTACCAGTGAAGTGATGCCGACATGTCCTCCATAAATCCAGTTATTGTAATCCCAGATACTTCAAACTTTTGTGACACTTGTTGATTTTGTGGATCTGCCATTCTACCAGTATCTTTACATATTGTACACAGATGTACAGTATCTTTACATCTGTGAATGTTTGTCTTTTCCTTTAGATTTCTTCCACCCCACAACACTCACAGAAGCATCATAATTTACCCTCTTCTGAGCTGTCAGGGTGCATAGTGGATCATAGTTTATCTTATAAAATAGCACAATCCTATGTTACGCATAATGGTTAAATTTTCATATCAATAAGGCTCACTAAGATAGCAATCTAAAAGCAAAAGGTAGCAAAGAGAGAAAGCAAATGGCCTTTGCATATTATTCCATGATAGGACATGCTCTTCCACAAGAAAGGTATTCAACCACTCCAAAAATAAGTCTCTATTCCTCCGACTCTATTATTTCCGAATCATTGCCTTCGACTCTTGTTGTTTATTCGTTTATTTATTCAAGCATTGACAATTCTGAGACTTTTCCAGCTCCGCAAACTACAGATCGTTCATCAACTTATAAATGTCATTCCAGCAGTGACCCTGACATTCCTAAAACAATATACTCTATTTCTTATCCCTGATCCATCAGGTTAATGCCCACATTATAGAGCAATTCAAAATCTAACAAGAAACTTGATTAAAGTTTATGTTATATTTTTAGGTTATATTTTTGCAAATATTCTTGTATTAAATATTTTCATAAATGTTAAACAAAAGTGTAAGAAATCAGCAGGTGGTGGTAAGGCATTCTTATTCTTCATTGGCAAGATGTAATTTACTTCTCAATTTTGACCTTTTTCCTCTGGACTGTTTCTTGTAGTGGCGTGGTCGGTAGTAGTGTGCAAGTTGCAGGCAGCATTGCAAACGAGGAAAGCTCTTGTCCTCTGATTCGGACACTCTGGTTGTCACACATTATACATGCCCCTTCATTTATATTATTCTATCAGCCTGAAAAGTCCTTTTTTCCTGGTGAACTTTTTAACTACCAAAGCTACATCCCCAAGCAAGCTTTCCCTGACCCTTTACACATTGAGCAGAAAAGAAAATACTGTGTGCAAACACACACAAAAAGGTTTTTAGCACATAGGAGATACTCTATAAGTGTTAGGTAATCTTTTCATTCCTGTTTAGTCTTTCTAGTATTTAATAATTAACTTCCTATTTTTATAGTAGGAATTTCACCTCTTAATGGATCCCCTTGCCTCCATGACTGTTTATTATTGCAGGATCAGTAGAAATAGAGTAGGTTGGAAGAATTAATGTACTAAAAATACTTAGGAAGCACAAGCCCATTGTGATGAGAATGGCTGAAAACAGAAGCAACAGATGTGATACAATGAAAGTCAATTCCTCACTCTTGTGCTAAGCATTTCACATTCAGCAGTGATGAGACATAGCAGATGAATCAGTGTGCAGAATTTACAATGGACTGAGACAAGCACCACTCAAAGTAGTCTTCTACAGTAGGGGAGGTTTATGTGCCTGCATACTTCCTGCTTCCTAGCCTCACAGATATAGGTTCACTACATAGGGAGAGAACATGTCCCATTTCTGAGTTCAATCATCTGGCTGCTCAGTGGACATTCTGGAAATAGAGTTCCATCTCTCCCTGGTGCACTGTTTCATGCACATCTAAAAAGAAATGTCAACTTGGTGAAAGTGGGTATTACTGGAGAAAAAAAATGGAAAGTAGTTGAGGGATGTGAGAAGGCACACCCTTTATATGCGAATTTTTTAAAACAGGCTGAGCAATACTTGAGGGCAAATAATTTATTATCTTTTGTTTTATATTTGACACTTGGTATAGCTCTTGACATTGAGTACTTGCTTGTGAAGCAGGAGCAGCCGCAAGAAACAGACCTCTCGGACACCAAACTAGGAAGGAAGGGGTGATTTATCCGGCCAGGAGTAGGGAGTGGGGCGGCATAGCTGCCTAACAGTCAAGCTCATCTAACAAAGGAAATCTCTGCCTTTATAAAGGCTTACAACTCTACATAATACACGTTAAAGGATCTTGGGTTTACAGCTTTAGAAATTACACGTGAAAGGATTTAGGTCCATGGACTAGGCATGAGATGAGGGTTTCATTCTGTTTAAGTAAAAATAATATCTTCCAGAAAGATACCTCTATGCCTTGCCTGCAATCTATAGGATGGTGATTACGGTGTTGCCAGTCTGCCAGTGTTTACTTCTCCTATTGAAAAGAAATGTGGAAGTCAAGGGGGAAATATCTTAGATGCTTAGGTCTCCCTCTTCAGTTGTAATATAAATAAATGAATCTATTGAAGACAACACACATAAGCAACATTATGATACCAAAATAGACAATTACTTTATTACGTAGAAGATGAATTATAGCAATTACTCAATGAATGACCTGCACAGCATTAGCAGATTGAGTTGGGTTGCTGGTTCAAGTTATTATTATTTATTTACCAATCAATTACAGTGAATGAATCATCTCTTTGTTTATAGGAATTACCAAAGACATGATGAAGAAAAAAATCAAAATAAAGCAATCTAGCATGATATCTATCACACTTTTACATCTTTAAAAAGATTGTTTTACTTTTTTTGCATGTTTCTCTCCATCTGTTGCCTCCTAAAATGTCCTTAGGACTAGCTGGAGGTAGATTTCCACATTTTTGAGTGCTCCTTCTTTCAACCCATCCTAAGCCCCAACTTAAGTCATTTACTGCAAACCTATAATAATTTAAAGAGTACGATAGCAGCATAACAAACAGATATATAGACCAGTGGATTAGAATAGAGAATCCATAAATTAATGCACATCTACAGCCAACTGATTTTTAACAAAGGTGCCAAGAACACTCACTGGAGAAAGGACAGTCTCTCTGATAAATGATGATGCTGAAAAAACTGGATTTTCATATGCAGAAGTATAAAACTAGACACTCACCTCTCTCCCTATAGTAAAAAACAATTCAGAATGAATCAATCTTTTAAATATAAGACCCAAAACTATAAAACTACCAGAATAAAATACAGTGAAAACACTTCAGGATGTTGATCTAGAAAAAGATTTTATGAATAAGACCACGAAAACACAGTGATCAAAACCAAACATAAACAAATGGAATTATATCCACAAAGTAAAAAGACAAGTTACACAATGGAAGAAAATATTTGCAAATCGCTCATTTGACTGGGGAAATATATTAAGAAAATGTAAGGAAATCAAGCATCTCAACTGCCAAAGAAAAAGTGAGATTAAAAGTAAAGTGGGCAAATGAGCTGAACAGACATTTCTCAAATGAAGACATACAAACAGTACGGCCAACCAGTAAATGAAAAAATTCTCAACATCACTAATCATCAGGAAAACACAAATTGAAACCACAATTAGGTATCATCTCAACCCAATTAGAATGATTATTATCAAAAAGACAAAAAATAACAAATGCGGATGAAATGCATAGAAAAGGAGAATTTTATACACTGTTAGTAGGAATGTAAATTTTGCTAAGTAAGTCAGGAAGAGAAAGGCAGTGCATGTTTTCACTTATGTGAGGAAAACAAAAGAAAAATTGATCTCATAGAAGTAAAAAGTATAACAGAGGATACTAAATGCTGGGAAGAGTAGAACAAAGAGAGAGACAGGAAGAGATTTGTTACAGGATGCAAAATTATAGTTAGATAGGAGAAATAAGATCTAGTATTCTATCTATACCACTATAGGTTGACTCTAGTTAGTAATAATATAGAGTTTCAAATAGCTAGAAGGAGGACATTGAAAGTTCCCAACACCCAAATAATAAACATTTGAGATGATGTATATGCTAATAATACTGATTTGATTATTACATATTATATGAAAGTATATAAACCCACAAATACTTGCAATTATTGTGTCAATTAAAATATAAAATAAACTATAGATAAATAAAACGTTCTCAGAGCTTGTTGCTCCCCTCTTAAAATTCACCATCTCTATGTTTTTTCATAACATCTTGAAGAGCCAAAAATACTCTCTATATTACACATATTCCCTTCAAGCTTTTCACCTTTAGATAGTTTTTATTGTTGTTGTTGTTGATTTCACTGTGTATGTTTACATGTGTCTCCATGTGTTTGTGTGTGTATATAACCACAAATCACTAGGAAGCAATTATAATAAATTTTTAAAAAACTGCCTAAATATTATCTTGATTCATAATTTTAGGAAAAGTGCTTATAGTTGTATAACACAGAATTGATAACATGGTAGGGACAATCTTTCAAATGCTTTTGTGCTTTCACTGGCACAGAAAAATACACACTATATTTGCATAACATACAGATGATCAATTTTATTAAATGAAGTATCTACTTCAGGTAAATTTATTAGTATTTCATAGCTCAAATCATTTTTTGTAAAAGTGCCCCAGGTCATTTGAGTGAGCTCTTTTTATTTTATTCAATTATACCATAGTACCTTCCTTATGTTTCTGTCTAAGTAGATTTTGAGCTTTTTCTTTTTCTTTTCTTTCTTTTTTTTTTTCTTTTGAGACAAGTCTTGTTGTGTTGCCCAGGCTAGAGAGTGCAGTGGCACAGTCTCGACTCACTGCAACCTCCTCCTCCCAGATTCACGCGATTCTCTTGTCTCGGCCTCATGAATATCTGGGAGTGAAGGCCTGAGCTACCACTCCTGGCTAATTTTTGTAATTTTGGTAGAGATGAGGTTTCACCATATTGCCCAGGCTGGTCTTGAACGCCTGACCTCAAGTGATCTGTCAGCCTCAGCCTCTCAAAGTGCTGGGATTACAAGAGTGAGCCACTGCACCTGGCCTAAACCTTGAGCTTTTAATGAGTAGAGATTATCTCAAATTAACTTTTGATTTCAAGCCTCCCCTACCTCCATCAGCCACATGAATTTTTTTGTTGGTAATTGTTCAGACTTTTTCTTCTGCCTTTATACATATGTATATATCTATGATTGTGTAAATTTGTTTTAGACAAATTTAATAAATATCTGGAAACAATTGTTAGTAAAAAGGAAGGATTATTTGTAAATGGTAGATTTTTTCAGCAGTAACTGTGAACATTTTTATTTTCTTGTGAGTACATCCTTAGAAAAATTCTCAAATGACCTGGAAATAAAAAGATAAAATAGAGTGAGTTATTCAAGAATCTTTAATATGCTATGATACGACATTTTGAATTACCATGTCAATTGTAATATCTTTTTTCTTACTCTTTCTCACTCTTTCAGTTTTTGGTCCTAAAAATCAGTCATAATCTAATCATGAAAATGTCTAAAATGAAAGCAACAGTGTTTTACGTATTTTGATATGCATTTGCTAACAAAATTTTTGTACATTTCATTAATATTATTCTCTGGAAATACTAAAGTTGCTTTTCCAATAACAAATACTTAATATTTTTACTTCAATATGTCAGATTCGGTAAGCAGTGTGAAACAGCTAGAGTGGCTTTGGACATGTCCCCATCCTTCTTCTGGACCTTTTTATTCCTCAGACTGCCTGATCTATGGACACCCATCCTGTGTACCACTTAGAGCAAAATTTTTTCTCTGAAATCTCATTTTAAAAAGCAATTAATGTGTTTAATCCAAGCTTTTCTTCATGGAGACTTCTGAATTTTAATTGAGGATGCATTGAAAAGCTTAATAACACAAGTCAGACATTTCTACAAGCAAAATTTAGCATAAGAAAAGGAGACGAGATAACTTCAAAGGGGTGTGCCTTCTGAGAATCCTTTAGAA
Source organism: Leontopithecus rosalia (assembly GCA_028533165.1). Classification (NCBI taxonomy): domain Eukaryota; kingdom Metazoa; phylum Chordata; class Mammalia; order Primates; family Cebidae; genus Leontopithecus; species Leontopithecus rosalia. Next base: position 63,450,207 of record CM052654.1, read on the forward strand.
CATGGCCTATGTACTTGCATGGCATTCATTATTAGCTGGAGAAACTGACCAGGAGGTGTAGTAGAGCTTGACTGTCAGTCTTTACATTGGGGTTATAGTCTGGTAGAGAAATAGAATATGTCCAAGTGAGAATTTGAAGCTGAAACTAAGGTAAATATGCTATCCAGTTGAGTTAACAGACAAGATCTTGACAAGGGAAAGCCTATGGGAGGAAAAAGGAAAAAAAAAAGATTAGTTATTAAAGCTGGGAAGTGAGGGAAGTAACAAGGGAAACAAGAATAAGATTTCAAAGCTAATTTCCCTCACCTAATATGAATTCTTAACTTCTAGGTAAGGCTGTCATGTCACCACATTTAGATGCAAAGCACACCCAGAGAGCCTGTCTTAAAATGGATTACTAGAAAGTGAATTCCTGTGCGTGTATTGTGTTCAGAGTGATTGGTTGAGAGCAGAAGTAGAAATATAAATGTCTTTGTTAGTAGAGTTGAATTAATGAAGTGATGAAATAAGAAACAGAAACATGTAAAATTGTGAAAACTTAGTACCTGGAACATCTGTCTGACTGGTTTTTGAAAATGTTTCATTTGTATTTTAACAGCCTAGAAAAAGTGACAGTCTTTTCCTGCCACACATTGGTTTCAGAGGCTGGTGCTACACATATAAAACAACTTCCCTCTGAGGGTTTTCTCAGCTATGCTGTAAACATTAGCGTAAGCTTTGAAAATAAACCTGTAAGTAGGATTCACTTGCTGCCTAAATTTTTCTTTGCTGCTGATAGAATCTCATCATTGCCCAAGTTTTTAAACTTAGTGCTTATAAATATCTAGACACAAACAAAAGATTATTTCTACATGCAGACACAGTGCTGAACCAATTAGTTCAAATATCCAGAGGATTCGGCCTCATGCTGTTCTTATACAAATAAGCTTGATTTGTATATAAATGAATGACTGAAGTATATAGATACATTTTCCAGGAAGAACTGTATCTTTTTTTTTTTTTTGAGACAGAGTTTCACTCTTGTTACCCAGGCTGGTGTGCAATGGCGCGATCTCCGCTCACCGCAACCTCCACCTCCTGGGTTCAGGCAATTCTCCTGCCTCAGCCTCCTGAGTAGCTAGGATTACAGGCACGCACCACCATGCCCAGCTAATTTTTTGTATTTTTAGTAGAGACGGGGTTTCACCTTGTTGACCAGGATGGTCTCGATCTCTTGACCTCGTGATCCACCCGCCTTGGCCTCCCAAAGTGCTGGGATTACAGGCTTGAGCCACCACGCCCGGCCAGAACTGTATCTTAAAGTTTTTCATTGTAATGTCAAACAAAGACAGCAATAGTACCGCAATACATAAATAGCAATTTTTGTTAGAATTTCTGCTCTTATCACTTCGTATTTGTGATACCGGCTTATTTATTCATCACTCATTTTAAAATTTGTAACTTACATTAGACATATCATAAGTCCTTATGCAGATAACTTAATAACGTTAGAGATAGAAGTTTGGTTGTTATAGTTTTAGTCTGTTGAAAATTTTTATCTGTTAGTACCTGATCAGAGCTGACAACAGGTTGGTGAAATTTAATGAAGCCAAAGAAGCAGAAAGGTTTGTCTAACAATGGAAAGTATTAAGATTGAATTCACTGAGTGGCAGTATTTAACCATCAAAGCACCAAAAGTCTGAGTAGACCCTCTTTTTGAATCAGAATATCTGCATAAGTCAATGAAATATAAACACTGAGAAATGTCCCTTCATCTTGTAAGAAGAGCTACCTTACAGACGTATGCAGTTATGGTCTAGCACATGAGGCAGTCACTTTATGGAGTAGAGAAGAAGTCAACAAGGAGTAGTGGACATGATTAAGGCCTCTGTCTTCCGAATAACCCTCATAATTCTAATGTAAACCATGGCAACATTTAAACCAAGAGTTTCGAGTAAACAAACCTAGGTGAACAATCTCTCAGACCACAGCACAATCAAATTAGAACTCAGGATTAAGAAAAGCTCTCAATCACATGGAAACTGAACAACTTACTCCTGAAGGAGGAAAAGATAAACAAAGAGATGAAGACAGAAATAAAAATGTTCTTCAAAAACAACAAGAATGAAGACACAACATACCAAATCCTATGGGACACATTTAAAGCAATGTCTAATTTTATTTTATGATAATAATGAACATTTTAATTCACATTCAAAAGTGTGGGAAGGATATGAACAGACCCTTTTCAAAAGAAGACATAAGTGAGGCCAACAAACATATGAAAAAATGCTCATCATCCCTGGTCATTAGACAAATGCAAATCAAAACCACATTGAGATACCATCTCATGCCAGTTAGAATGGTGATCATTAAAAAATTAGGAGACTACAGATGCTGGAGAGGATGTGGAGAAATAGGAACACTTTTATACTGTTGGTGGGAGTATAAATTGGTTCAACCATTGTGGAAGACAGTGTGGCAATTCCTCAAGGACCTAGAAATAGAAATTCCATTTGACCCAGCAATCCCATTACTGGGTATATACCCAAAGGATTATAAATTGTTCTATTATAAAGACACATGCACAGGTATGTTCATTGTGGTGCTGTTTATAATAGCAAAGACCTGGAACCAACCTAAATGCCCATTGATGATAGACTAGACAAAAAAAAATGTGGCACATGTATGTCATGAAATACTATGCAGCCATAAAAAAATGATGAGTTTGTGACATGGATGAATCTAGAAACTATCATTCTCAGAAAACTGACACAAGAACAGAAAACCAAACACCGAATGTTTTCACTCATAGGTGGGTGTTGAATAATGAGAACGCTTGTGCACAGGAAAGGAAACAACACTCACAAAGCGAGGTGTGGGGGTGGAGGTGAGAGAATGGGAGGGACAGAAAGGGGGTGGTGGGGAGGATGGGAGAGATAACACTGGGACAAATGCCTGATGTAGGCAACTGGGGGAGAGCGGTGGGTCATGGGGATGGAGACAGCAAACCACCATGGCATGTATGTATCTATGCAACAATCCTACAGGATGCAGGATGTTCACATGTACCCCAGGCCCTAACACAATTAAAAAAAAAATAAAGAAAAAGAAAGCCTTGCCAGGTATTCTATATCCATCAAAGTGGCAACCAAGGCTCTGAATAATAGATCCCTAATTATGTGAATATTATGCATGATGATTCCAAGTGGGTCTAGGTACATTTAATTGCTAATTATTTCCCATATGTTTCATGATCTTCCAAGGTTCTCGGACTTTGACTATTTTTGCCTAAATTGCCTCACCCTTTCTCTCTTTAGCACAATCTTATATCATCTCTGTGAAGCTTTTAGAAGATTCACCTTAAAAGTTTTCTTTTCTGTGATAACTATGTTGAACTTTTCTTACTCTGTAGTCTCACAAAATTTTGCTTATATCTTTTTTAAAACAAGTATGGAGCTTTTGCTTTAATCACCTATTTGAATGTGTGTCTTCTAATAAACATGTTATCTCTTTTAAAATAGGGTCTTGTATTTTTATCTGTGTCCACAGAGCTCAGAATTATCCCTGAAATACAGTATTAAAAATGTGTATTGAATATATGCAAGAATCTATTAATCTCAGTTCTAGCCTTCATCTTGCATGACCGTTTGAGGGACTCCCTCTTCTTTCTTAAATTGTGTGCTCCAGGAATATGAAAGGTAATGTCATATAGAAGGCAATAAAATCTAAAGTCACAACAGGCAGCATGGGTTTTGATTGAGAGATACTCATTACATGCTATACCACCCTAAGAAAATTATAGTCTTTCTAGTTTCAGAAGTAGTTTGATCTTTTTGGACCTCTCCAGAGTTTAGAATCATTTGAATATATAAGCCATTTGACATAGGTTGCCAGTTTTAGATTTGCAAATAATTAGTTGTCAGCATATTAATGAATACATATTTTGAATATATTTCAAGTAAACTCACAATGTGTAAATCATATAACTGAATATTATGGAAAATAACTCTAGGTTGTCTTCATAGAAAAAGATGTAATCAAGCAGGAGAAATATTAGATTTATGTTTGTTAGCATTAATATGTAAATGACTTTATCCTGAAACTGACCAGAATACAACTTTGTGTCAATAGCAATACCAAACTATGTTTAAAAATGAAAAAAAAGGAATGCATGTATATTAAATCTTTCTCTGTATCACATGCACCCCAGAGACTTTGCTTATGTTACATGAAGAATAGAATGCTCATTGACTGGCAGGCAGCTGGAAGATTTGAGTAACTCTAACTCTAACAAATTGTTAGACTCTTACTTAGCAAATAATTTATCTTGAGACCTCATATTTACAAACAGGTGAAAAAAGAGTGGTACATCAAATTATCTTTAAATTTCTTTCCAGCTTTTAATTTTATTTTTTTGTTATTCCTTAAATTAAAATGAAACAAAAGCACAGAAATGAGGATTTTTGGTTATCTCAGAAATGTCTATCTTCTATTTCTTCTATTAGATGGAAAGCATGGAGACCTCTTTTGTCAGATGGAGAATTGCAAAATTATCATTACTCTCAATAGGCATTTAGTTTTCTTGTATTCTACCTAGCATTAGTACAGGATGAAGCAAATATCATTATCAAATAGCATTTGGTGTTGGGGAAATAGTTTTTGGATTTTCCCTCTATCTTAAAAAAATCATGAACACACTCTTGAACAACAATCAATGTAGTTAAAAAAGGTTAGATCTCCAAAGTAAAGAACTGAGTTATGAATAATGTAAACCCCTTTGGCTCAAGTTCTCTAAACATATTCCATTATTTCTATCTGTCTGCCCTATCATGCCAGTGAAATATAAAAATTCCAGACACTGTAGTAGATAACTGTGTTGATAATGTCAAAACTCAGATATTCACCAATACTGGGATGCTGGGCACAGTGCAAAATTAATGGGATTAAAGATACCATATATGAAATTGTCTCTGTATAAGTAAGTTTTAAAGAACTTAACAGTTTTCTAGAGAGAATCTGAATCAGCCAAGTTGAATAACTGCAGTACACTCCTTCACTTCCTCTTCCCTTACCTTTATTTCCTTGCCTTATCTACCAAATCTTAAGGAATCTATATTTTCAACCTGGAGTATAAACTGTGATAGCTCCTAAAGGCTGCTGCGCTTTTCTCATTATCTTACTTTTTCTAATAAACTTCTAAAGGTCACTTTCAGCAAAATATAAAGCACCTATGAAATTAAGAATGGATATTTCATTCAACTTGCTTGATAGCTGTCTAAAACTGAGTAATATTAACTAGATTTATTTCTGAAAACAGATTATTTTGCTTGAATACATTATTACATCAAGATATTCTGAAATATATAAAAATATAGAAAAGTGAATAAATTCTCCAAGACCTTCTCTTTTACTTTCACCTGAATTAAAATATTTATTATTATAATAAAATAAAATAAAATTTTGAAGCACTAAAAAATAGAACAAGAACAAATTATTTATATCCTCATGAAACAGTGATTGCCTTTTTAATGCCATGCTGGATTTCCTTCTTGTCCTTCTTTATATACATAGAAATATTAATAACATATTTTAATATAATAATCATATCATATAAATATTTTTATTTATGTAATTATTATTATATTTATATATGTACATATATTATTTATAACTTGAATGTTGAATTTGCATATGAATTAGTACTACTATTTATAACCATAAAAATGTATTTAATCAAGTTTAACCTAAACTTAACATCTGGCATTTTGATAAATTTATTAAAATAGCCCATTTTTTTAGAATAGATTTTAAAGTAGTATCACTATTATTGTTATACAGTTAATAATAATTACATTAATAAAGTATTTATTGAGCCAAGTAACCTAAATAATTTTTGTAAATATTCCATTGAAACTTCTCCTTAAGTCTACGATGAAACCTAGAGTCATTATTTTCATATTGCAAATAAGAAAAAATAGGTTGAAAGACATTTAAAATTATCCTTAGGTCATAGAATAAAAATAAAGCAGTAATTCAGCACACATCTTTATGTGTTCTTAGACCAATCCTACTGAAGATAAAAGTAAACCAAGTTGAAATAGGCAGATGCAGAGAGACTGAAGCATGAATGTATTTCAGGTGCCAGAAAACAACACAGACAAACACAACACACATTTTCCTTTTGCTTTTATCAAGTGGGGTTCTGTGTTTCACCCTCTCTTTTATCTTAGCTCTTTAGATGTAATAGAGCCCATTTAACTGTCTTCAATACCAAAAGATTTTATCTGAGTTTTTCCTGATCTCTAAAACTTAGGGAGCTAACTAAAATTTAGGGTACTGACTATAGCTTAGGCCACTAACTCCCCAACAGATGCTCTAGAACTCAATTTACATTCCTTACTTTGTTCATCTGTGAATCCGGGGCACCCAAGCCGGAGGTAGTTCCTTTTCTGTGAGCAACCTTGTCATAGGTCCCAGAATAAGAAATGGACAGTATTTTTTCTGAAAAAGAGAGAAAACTGAATGGAGAATGCAAAGTCAGCATCTAAATGCATACCTGACAATAATGAAATAGGAGGACAAATTGACAAGCTTTTAGGGCTCAGAAATAATTCTTTTGAAAGTATTTTCTTTATGAAACAGAGGGAAATTTCTCAAAAACACCTACATAAAATATGCGCTATTAAAAATATTATGAATAAGAATCAGTGAAATAAAAAAAATTAGTCCAAATAAAACCTTACTTAGAAAATTGAAAAATCTTAAAATAGAAACCCTGGTTAGCAATATAGAAGATTACTTGAAGAATATTTTGAGACTGCAAGAAGATACTTTTAAAAAGAAATGGTAGAAGAAATTTCAAGGAAAATGAGCCAGATATTTAAAACACGAAATACAAATGTCCTAGAGTATAGAATAGTCCTGAAACAATAATTGAAAAAAATTGCCTAGATTATATTAGATTCTACAGTAACAAGGTTCATACAATTCCAAACAAAAGTAATGATCAGAAATTAATGTCAAGATACTGTGAATAAACTGTTGCTTAAACTGTTATGAGAATTTCTCAATAATTTATAAGCAGACAAAATTGCCTCCAAAAGCACTAAATTCAATTTAATCTATAAATTTCCCTTTGTACCAATACATTCAATTAATAGAAAAATAGACACAAAATCATAAAGGGAAATTGCTTGGATTCCATATTTTACATTTCTGTTAACCTATAATTTATAAAAGTTCAGTAGAAAGATAATTCTCCAAAATAAGAAGATAAAATGTAACATGTAATTACATTTGCTGTAAAATTCTTTAAAAACACTGACAACATTACCAAGTCATAATCATAACAAAAATTAATGAGTGGAGAAGTTGCATTTGAAAACAGCTAAAGGCATATTTCCACAAGAAATAATGTATCTACATTTGTCTTTTGGTCTATATTAGGACTGTTCATACAGGTCATACATATTCATTATTTAGAGCATTTAGTCAAGGATCCCCTCCCAAATTCATTTTTATCTCTCCTCTCAAATATCTCTTAAGCATCTCAAACGTAAGAACTTAACCCTGAGTATTCCTTAACTCATGAAATCTCTGCCTGTGATTTCATATTTTGGCAAAGAATACCTACAAACATGCAGTTATTTAAGCCAGAACTTGAAATCAACATTTCCGTATTCCCAACGCATTACAAAATATCAATGACTCTACATTCAGATCACAACTCTGGTCTACCTCCATTCTGCTCCTCTGTTGCCACACCTTAATTCAGGCCTTCGTAATCCTGTGCTTCAAATATTACAGTGTCTTCTTACCTGCATGTCTCATTAACATTTGTGTCTCCATCTGAACACATCCAACCACCTCAATTTATTTTCTACATAGTGGCCACTATAGTTTTTTAAAATTAGATTATGACTTCTGGTTTGAACACTCTACCCTGTCTCTGTCTACTTAAATGCTGCCATTGCATAGGTCTTAAATTCCTTTCCTCAGTCAGTCCTTGACTCTCAAATCCATATTAAGTCTTCTTTAAAATTTCTTTCATGTTCCCATGGAGTTTCTTTCAGAATGCTCATCAAAATCAGTAGTCATATACTTCTTTCACGGTATTCAGCACAATTTGTAACTATTCTTCTCACAACTCTGCTATATTTTAAGGTCCTTGACAAAGTGGCCTGATGTGTGTTTGGGATGATCAGTATATATCCTTGCACAGAGCAGGTAATTGCTATTACAGGATTAACATATGATTGGCAATCATTTTATGTTGGCATTAAAGAATATTTCATGCGACATCAGATAGGTGCATAAAACATAATGTGCTAATTCAGAGGAAAATTTTATGCATTTATTCTTTAACTATTTGCTGTTGGTTGATTGTAAACCACTGATGGGATTGATTTTGACAAGCTAACATCATGACCAGGGCATTCTAGTGCATATGGGACTCTTTTTCGGCTCTTAGATTGACATGTTTCTGAAAAAAGAAGCACCAAATGCTTTTTCAATCATATACTCATTAGTTAAAAGAAAAGGCAGAATGAGGTGACAAGTGCTGAGAACAAAGCAGCGACACTGGAATTTTCCCCTCTCTCCAAACATATTGTATAGGAAGAGTTTAGAGTTTTCATATGCATGTTTTAAAACACTCAAATCTACTAAAAAAACTTTAAGTAAAACTTTCCTTGAAATAAGTACATGAGAACTGGGAGAGAAAAATCTTGTGCATTGCAACCTTGAGACCTGAAACTACCCTCAGCAGCAAGAAGGCAAGTTTGAGGTCACTGAGCGCAGGTCATGTGGCTTGGGATCATCACCCCTGTTTAGGTAAGAGCTAGGAAATTAAAACACAGGTTTCATTCTTTGACAATTTTACAGAGAACAATCTTGTTTCTGTTTGCCAACTTGCCTAGGCAACATGTTATAAGGGAAATAAAATATTTTAACCATGTTTTTATGTGTGCCAGATGGTACAAAGCCAGAATCTTCCATCTTGTGCTTTGCCTTTTAGGCAAATTTAGAGAAATAATTTACCTAGCCTCAAAATTTGGATATTACATAATTACTACGTAAGTGGAAATTTCCTTAATATCGATAACTTGCTTAGTCCAATGGCACCAGGGCCCTCATTATATTCCTATGCCTGGTACCCAAGCACATTGCAAATCACTGAATATGTAACTGTTATTCACGTTCAATCCAGTTTATGATGCTTTTAGTCACAGAAAACATTAGACTTTATTTTCTTTTCAGAGTAAACACCAACAACCCATCAAAAACAGCTGCGGCATCTCTAAAAAACGTTAATGGTGAGATACATGAGCACAGTTCTGCCATTACCTTGGTTTTCAGTAATACCAGCTCTCTCCCCAGTTCCTGGTTTTCTGTTATTTGCATCCATTGTTGAAAGGAAGGTTTTCCTGCATTCTCCAAAGCAAAAAGAGAAGAACTCTTTGGCAATGTTTTCTGTATTCAAAGCAAATATGCTTAGCCTACACACAACCCCTCCAATCTTGGCTTTATTTCTCAGTCATCAATCTCATTAGCAGGGACACTGTGAGTGGAAGCATGCAATGCCATTACTACAGGCAGCTGAATATTTGTACTTTAACGAAAGTTATATATTATAACAAAAGGAGCATAAATTGGAATTGATTTCATTAGAGGAATTTAACGCCCACAAAATAATGACACTTTTTTCTTTAGGGACACTATTACATTACCATTTTGCTTCACTAAATTAAAAATGCTATCAAGTTGGTAGTAAATTCTGAAGTGTGTTACTGAGCAAACTCTAAAGGCCATATAGGGGCCTGGAGCTTATATGTATCAGCAGAAACAAATTAGACACAAAGTTTAATAATCAGCTTTCATTACGGGAAACTTTGAAAGCACATCAACATTTCATCTCTTTAAAAAAGAATACTTCATTTTAATGACTCAGCAGATAACTCCACTGATGTTTAGCTGATAAAAGAGGTAAATTTAATGATGCTTAGTATTTCAGAGTTCAAGAATATTTGGACTATAGACTACTCTTCAATAATTGGAATTTATTACAAATGAGTTTCCCTATGCCTGTTTTCTAAATGAGTGCTTAAAATGGCCTGGTAGATAATCCCACTGGAATGATTTTAAGAACTGGTCAAATGGTCAGCCATGTTTTACTGCCTGGGAAGTTCAATGTAAATAATGTATAAACAGAAAGCTTAAAAGTAAGTGAGTGTGTGTGTGTGTGTGTGTGTGTGTGTGTGTGTGTGGTGTTTGTGTTAGAGAGACAGAGCAGGGTGCAAATATTAAACTAAAATGAATGAAGAGTTATCTTCAGAAGGGTTCTTGCCCTGCTCGTATTTTTCTAATTGACAGCAACCAGTTGAAATGTTACAAGCATTAAGGATTGCCAAAGAAGTAAGGGAGCCAAGCAGAAGCATTCGAAGGGACTAAAAACCTAACAGATGACCAGAAAATTCTGTCCCAGTGGTGGGCATTCAGAAGTCAAACATCACAGGGAATGTGGATTGATCAAGGTAGTTACACACAAATTGAAAATGAAACTATAAGATCTAATACAGTAAAAGAGGCAAACATAGAATTATTATCTGGACAATGGCATTTATCAGCAAAAATGAACCTTGATTCTAAATCTAAGGCATATTTTGTCATTTTTTAGCTGTAGAGTAGTGAAAAATAAATTTGCTAATCCTTTCCTACAAAATATCTGGTTAATTTTAATCTTTTTACAGACGTTTTCATTGCAAGATTTTTGGCTGTAAATTTATTTTCACTTGTGATTAAATTAATTTTCATAAAACATAGATTCTATGACATTAATTAATCTCCTCACAATTTTATATATGACCTCATTTCATCAAGCTGAAAAATTACATTTTCATAAATAAACTGAATTTCAATGGCCACTGAACTCTTTCTTTGCTGCTTAATACAAGGAGTTGAGTTTTTTTCTCCTTCTCCTACAGTTTTCGGGATTCTTGTATAGAAACTTCTGTGGGAGTTCAAACATCTGACAAAATCCTGATTTCTAATTTTTAAAATTTATTTTGTTTTTCCAAACACATATCTTTTCCTTCAATCACTACAATGACTCTGGAGAACCAGATACTTTCTATAAAAAGCATGTAAATACAACAAAGAAAGTAAATATGTGGCTATTCTATTTCTAAAAAGGTCATTTTTAACTTAAAACTGACGTCTTTATTCTGTTAATGTGCCATATATTGCAGAATTGTCCCCTCCTATTGAAAAATAATGTATTGGTACCTTCATATACCTTGGATCTCATTTGGAAGTGAGATTCTAGGAAAAGATTGTATCTTTCTTTTATTTGATTACTTTTTAAAAGACATCTTACTAGGTCAGCTAGACTGGAGTACAGTGGTATGGTCATAGTTTACTGTAACCTCAAAATCCTGGACTCAAGTGATCCCCTTGCCTCAGCCTTCTAAGTAGCTGGGACTATAGATGTTTGTCACTACACCCAGTTTACATTTTCTTTAATTATTTATTTAACTTTTTGCAGAGATAAGGTCTCACTTCTTTCCCTAGGCTGGTCTTGAACTGTTGGCCTTAAGCAATCTTCCTGCCTGGAGCTCCCAAAGTGCTGGGATTACAGGAATAAGCCACTGCGAGCAGCTACTTCTATTTTATTTAAGCCCTGCCTCAACTGTCCTTATTTTTGTACTGATCATCAACCTTTCCACAATGATGGTAACTATGGCCCAAGATAACAATTGTTTGCAGGAAAATCACACCACCACTTTAAGGAATGTGTTTATGCCCAATAACACCCGACGATGACTTCAGAACACAACAGTGCCACATAATTCCACTTTAATTCTATGTTATGTAACACCATATAATAAATAAAATAATATTACTGCTCTTGAAGCTGTCAAAACTCTACCCATTTCTGTTATAAGTTCTTCTATGGTTTGAAAATGGAGACTGTGCTAGTACCTTCGTCCATCATTTCTTCCCGTATCTTTTCATCTCCTAATTATACTTGAAAAACAAGAATAATCGTTAAAAAACACATCAGCAGGCTGGGCACAGTGGCTCATGCCTATAATCCCAGCACTTTCAGAGGCTGAGGTGGGCAGATCACCTGATGTCAGGAGTTCAAGACCAGCCTGGCCAACATGGTGCATCCCTGTCTCTACTAAAAATATAAAAATTAGCTGGGCATGGTGACATTCCAAGCTACTCGGGAAGCTGAGGGAGGAGAATCTCCTGAACCCAGGAGGCAGGGGTTGCAGTGAGCCGAGATCATGCCATTGCACTCCAGCCTGGGGACAAGAGTGAGACTTTGTCTCAAAAAAACAAACAACAAAAAACACATAAGCATATGACTAAGTAAAAAACATATTTCTATAATTTGATACTTAAATTTTTATATGGAGAAAAAAGGAAACACTGCTTTCTAAAAAATAACAGCAAAGAATTTTGAAAGCTAATACTAGCTTAAACAATTTACAATTTATGTTGTTAAAGGTCTCAATTCTTCAGTCCAAAAATTTACAATTTTTTTCAGTAACGAATGAGTGCTTGCTTTATATTTACCTTTTACATGTTATTTGATTATTTGTTATTTTCCTCAACTCTTAGCAAATGGGTTTATGAAATAGGATGTAATCTTTCATTATAGCAGTTGGGGTCTCTCTGCACAGGCAGGTTTTAATACTAGTCTAGTAATTTGGGGAAGTATGGACATTATAGTAGAATGCTCCATTTCAATCTGTGTCTTAAGCCATTTTCTCCAGTATGCAGCAGATACTAAAGATGATACTCTAGCTAGATACTCATATAGTCTCTATTTAAAGATTCAGTTGAATAGATATTGATTCAAGGTAACAATTGATTAGGTTTTCTTAAATTTCCAGCAAAATTTGCTACAAGATTAAACATAGGGACAGCTTTTCAGGATTAAAGCATCACATAGTGACCTAAAGGCTCTTTGGTCTATGGTTGCTGCATCATATTGATATTACTGGGGAGGGGATGCTTGCATGGGTAATCTTACTAAAAGCTAATAAAAAGGCCAGGACCAAACCTTTCTGTTTATGTGGTTGTGTGGCCCCATCCAGACATTTTCAGTCTTGCTTTGAATGGTTAAGCAAGTTAATGGTCTATACATTAACTTCATAGAATACTTAAGTGAAAAATTAAAATGTGAGAAAGAAGGAAAGAAATGTAAATAGTTGTTGACAGCTCTGGAAATTCAGGGTTTTTAAAGTTGAATTGGCAGAAGTTTGGCTGAGAGGGTTATTTGTAATTAGAGTATGGTTGATTTAGGGGTGTGGTATATTGGGAAAGTGCTTTCAGAGGGGCATGCTCCAGATATTATATTAGTATTAGGGCAAGAGTTTAGTTAATATATTTGTTATACAAAACGGATAATTTATTTGGTAGGAGGGCCTGAAGATTTTTTAGAAAATTACATCAATCAAGGGGTAGCGGTTGGGGTGTTCATGGCTAAAATATGATGTCTGGCTCTGACTTGGTTGCATTTTAGTCTCTTGTTTTTGGGGTTTGTCAAGGGTACATTTGCCTAGGTTGATGATGAAGTCAGAGATGGGGAGGGGGGTTGAGAATTTAATTGGAAACTGTTCTTGAAATAGAGCATGCACGTGTGAGTGTACGTGCATGTGTGAGTGTATGTGCATGCATGAGTGCCTACTGATTAAGTGTTATGTCCTTCAGCCATGAATTAATTAACACCTTATGATTCTTATGTCAGTCCGGAGTATTCAATATAATTTCAGGTACAATGGATTTGACAGGAATCAGGCTTCTGCCATGCTGAGTCACAGCACCCCCAAAGTTAAAACATAAAAAAGGCATGACAGTGCTCCCATTACTGGTTAATAGGGTGGTAGTCATTAGTCCATTGAGATGTCTTATTTAAGGGGAACATGTAGGCAATCTTAACTTTATGGCAGTGAAGTAGGAACCAGATGCCATGTGTAGTTTTAGTATAGTCACCCCCAAATGCCATGGGCCTGGAGCGAGGAGGGTAGCACTCCCAAGTGGGATGATGATTTATCAGAGATTGGTAGATTAAGAGACCAAAAATTGGTCAGGGATATTCATGTTGATGAGGGACATCTTTACTGAAATGTGCTATGTCCGATGAACGAATATATGTACTGTGCAATATTAAGAATGTACAGTATTGGTCAGTATCTATGTGGGGCAGATCTTGTACAATCAATGATGATGATATGTGACAGTTAAGAAATTGCTAATACATGCTTATATGCATATGGACTAGCTTTTTAATGTATTATTATTTATGAATGTACTATACATTAATAAACAATTATAGTAGTATATATTACTCATGAGGACTAGCAGTAATGCACAAAGTACATAAAAGCACTATTATGATAGTGCTCGTTGATTAATACTGCCATGATAGTTGAAGTACACGCTGAGAAAGAATTCAGGGAATGTTTTAGCCTTGGGTGTTGGGCGGGGCGGGATCCTTTGGGTATTGACAGTGAAGCAGGATGCTCTTTTCCCCAGTTGTCCTTGAGAGAGGATCCTCCATTTTTGGTTTACAAGACCAGATTATTAAATTATACTACAAGGCATCTTCATTTCAGTAGTTTATTTTCAATTAGGCCAGTGAGTGGTAAAAGAGTAAGGATGGTAGAAAAGTACATAATAGATGTTTTCTGCCCGATGGTGATGAAAAGATGTTCAACTGGCTGTCCTCCAACTCATATGGAGGTAAATAAGTTGGTCACTAAAAATCAGAATAGGCATTGACTCAGTGGTCAGAATATTGTACTTCGTTGTGTAGGCATGTGAAGTACAGGAATAAATTCTAGACTAATAATGAAAAATATAAGGTCCAATATGCCTCCTAGTTTTTTAGGGATGGATCGTAATGTTGCCTAGACAAACAAAAAATACCACTCTGGCTTCATGTGGGGTGCAGTGTTGAGGGGGCTGGCTAAAGCGTAGTTATCTGGGTTGCCCAGGAGTTCAGGTGGAAATAGCACTAGAGTTATCAGAAGAAGGAGGGGAAAAATTAAACCTAAAATATCTTTGGTTGTATGATAGGGGTGGAAGGTAATTTTGTCACGATCTGATGAAATCCCTGATTATTGGATCTTGTTTCACATAAGAATAAAAGGTGAACAGCTTTTAGAGCTGTAATAATGAAGGATAAGTTGAAATGGAAAGTGAAAAATAGTGTAAGAGTGGCTTTGTCAACTGAGAATCCACCTCAGATTCATTGCACAGGTCAGTTCCAATACACGGGATGAATGATAGTATATTTGTAATCACTGCAATGTCTCAAAATGATATCTGGCGTCATGGGAGCACGTAGCCTATGAATGCTATTGCCATAGTTGTGAGTAGGAGGATAATGCCTATATTTCAGGTTTCTAGAAATGTAAATGATCCCAGGTATAAGCCTTGGCTAATGTGTAAGAAGAGGCAGATGGAAAATATTGATGCATCATTAGAATGAAAATAGCGGATGATTCAGCTGTAGTTTACATCTCAGCAGAACTGAGTGACTGAAGAGAAGGTGGCTGAGGTGACTGACGTGTAGTGCCTGGCCAAAAATAGTCCTGTAATGATCTGGAGGGTTAGGCAGGCAGCAATAAGTGAGCTGAAGTTTCATCATGTAGAAATGTTAGATGGTGTGGGAAGATCAATGAATAATTAATCATTTTTATTAGTGGGTGTGTTTTGCAGATATTGGTCATTAGCATTATTACAGTTGAAATACAACAAAGATTTTTCATGTTATGAGTCATGGTTATAGTCCATATGGAAATAATGGCATATACTATATTTTTATTAAGTGTCCTTTTGGTTATAGAGTGTGTAGGTTTCTCTCGGAAACCTCTGTTTACGGATGTCTAGGGCTAATTTTTTTGTGGGGCTTTAGGTTGTGGTATTGTGTTGGATTTTGGTGGGGCTTTTATGGAGTTGATAGTCTTTTTTATTTATTAGAGTGGTATGATGGTTGTTTTTGACTCCACTACAGCGATGGCTACTGGGGAGTTTCCTGAAACTTGAGGGTCAAATATTGGCATCTGAGGGGATTTGTTGTTAGGACTATTAATGGAGTTTATGCTGGTTTGGTGAATAGTTGAGCAGGATGGAGTGAGGATCGCGATTGATTTCAATATCATAGAGAATTGAATCAATTTTGAGGGCAAAGGGGCAGGGTCATTGTGTGAAGATTCTGTGGGTGTGGCTGCCTTCTATAGTTATGGGTGTTGATTAGTGGTAGTTGCTGGTTGATCATTATTTGTTATTATTTATGTTGTGATTGAAATTACTCGGGGTAACAGATTAGATAACTAGGAGTAGGTTTAGAGGGATGGAATGAAAAAGGAGAGAAAGTAGAGTTTAATTAGGCCTTTTTGAGTAGATAGGGTAATAAATGTTGAAATTTGGATTTGTGTAGTGGTATTTGGTATAGACATTTCTAGTAAAATTAGGTCTAGTAGAAGTGAGGCCAGATTTTGGCTTATGAATAGGCCTGAGTCGGGTAGGGGTTGTATAGTGAATTTTTGCTGAATAAAATCCTAGTATATTGGAGAAGCTGAATGTCTGCAATGGGTATTTTTCTTTAAGGTTATTAGTTATAAAATTAAGCTCCATTGCTGGCGAGAAGCCTAAGATGATCACACCTATGGCTGTGAGAGTCAGGTGGAGTGGCATGATTAGTTGGTTGTGGGGATGAAGCAGGAATGACACTGTTGATGATGAGGAATCTGGTGAAGATGTTGATGATAGTTAGGCGCTTAATTGATTCAATTAGGAACAAGTTATTTTCATTAACAGTAAACAGAGTCATGAAGCGAGGTTCTCCTATTAAAGTGAAGAAAATAATATGGGTACTACAGACAGCTGTCAAGGAGGTGGCAATAAAAGTAATAAAAATGGCTCAGGCATTTGTATGTGAGGCATTCACAGTTTCAATGATGAAGTCTTCAGAGTAAAAGCCTATGAGGAAAGGCATACCTGTAAATGCAAGGCTGCTGATAATAAAGGAGGAGGATGTGAGGGCTAAAGTCTTGAATAGCCCTCTATTTTCAAGATGTCTTGCTCCTCATTGAGACTATAGATGATGGACCCTGAAGATTTAAACAAGATAGCTTTAAAAAAGGCATGGGTGAAGATGTGAAGGAATGCTGGGTATGGTTAATGCCAATTGTGACTATTACAAAGCCTAGCTGACTTGAAGTGGACATGCTACAATTTTTTTATGTCATTTTGCATTAGAGCACAGATTGCTGTGAATAAGGTAGTAAAAGCCCGCAGATATAATGTAAATGTTTAGATTGATAAATTGTTTTCTATTAAAGGGCAGAAGTTGATGAGCGGGAAAACTTCTGCTACAACTACAGTGCCTGAGTGGAGTTGGGCTGAAGTTGGGGTTGGACCTTCTATGGCGGTTAGAAATCAGGGATTGAGCTGACTTTCCTCTTGCTGCTAAGAGAAGGATAATCAATGGAAGAGAGTTGGGGGTAGGATCTAGAATGTTTGTTGAAATTCTCATGTGTTGGAGGACAGGAGGAACCATGCTATAGCTAAAATAAAGCCAATATTGTCAATGCAGTTGTACAGGACTGCTTGAAGGGGTGCTGTATTAGCATCTGCTTGGCCATACCATCATCCAATTAGTAAGAAAGATATAATTCCTATGCCTTCCCATCTGATAAAGAACTGAAAGAGGTTGTTGGCAGTAAATAGAATATTTTGATGAGGAAAATAGGTAAATATTTGAAAAGTTGATTAATGTTAGGGTCTGAGTTCATAGATCATATTGAGAATTCTACAATAGAGCAGGTAATAATAGTGCTACTGGGATAAATATTGTACAGAAGTAACCTAATTTGAAGCTTAGTGAGTCTGGATCGTCATTCAATGTCAGTTTGAGATAATGACTTCTTAGTCTGTGCATATAAGCATTGTTGTAGGGTTGAGGCTAATGATGAAGACGCATGCAATAGATGTTTTTGCATAATTTGGGTGTGAACATTTTTGGCAGAGGTTAATTAAGGTAATAGTAATTGTTAAGATTAGAGGATTAGGGCTGCTATAACAGTGGAAGCATACCTGTTTGTCACTTTTATTTGTAGTTGCACCAATGTTTTTGGTTCCAAAGACCAACGGATGACTCTCATCCTTTAAATGTTGAGAAAGCCATGTTGTTAGGCATGGGGGAATGAGTTAGCAGTTCTTGCATACTTTCTTGGTAGATACTAAATTGCAGGCTTCTATTGTTAGGTCTGCAATCTAATGTTTCAGTTAAACTATAGCTACAGCATGCAAACCCCAAAATAATTTTATGATTTACGGATAATAGGAAGATGGGCACTTGATGTATAAGTATTAATGTATTTTCTTGGGTAAAGGAAGGTTTGATACTGTTAAGGGAATATGCAAGTGTCCCTCCTTGTGTTGTCATTAGCATATACAGGGAGTGAAGGGCTGTATTAGAATATTAAGTTCTATAAGCATAAAAGTGATATTTGATCAGGAAAATGAGGCCATGGTCACAAAGAATTTCCCTACCAGATTAATGGTAGGGGGCAAGGCAAGGTTAGTAACATTTGCAAGAAGTCATCATGAGGCTGTTAGTGAGAGCAGTGTTTGAAGGCCTCAGGTAAGTAATGCAATTTGGCTATGGACTCATTTGTAGTTTGAATTCGATAGGCAGAATAGTAAGAATGAAGTGAGTCCATGAGCAATCAGAAGGGTGACCGCACCTGTAAAGCTTCAAGGGGTCTGAATGAGGATAGCTGTAATAACAGGTGCTATGTGGCTTATGGAGGAGTAGGCAATAAGTGATTTTAAAGTGGTTTGATGTAGCTGCTATTGGGGAAAAATCAAACAACAAGAAAGAGGGGTTTCTACTTTCCTTTAGGACTCTCAACATTTTGGGAAACTGTCCTGTATCTATTTAAATATTACCAGGAAAATTTAAGATTATCCCAGTAGTATGCAGGTGTGTCTATGTTTTCTTTCTTTTTTTGAGTTGGAGTTTTGCTCTTGTTGCCCAGGCTGGAGTGCAATGGCACCATCTTGGCTCACCGCAACCTCCTCCTTCCAGGTTCAAGTGATTCTCCTGCCTCAGCCTCCCAAGTAGCTGGGATTACAGGCATGAGCCACCACACTCAGCTAATTTTGTATTTTTAGTAGAGATGAGTTTTCTCCATGTTGGTTAGGCTGGTCTTGAACTCTCAAGCTCAGGTGATCTGCCCACGTTGGCCTCCCAAAGTGCTGGGATTACAGGCTTGAGTCACCATGCCCGGCCCCTATGTTTTCACCTCTGCACATCTAAACAAACTCTAACTCCATCACCATAGTGTATTTATGGTCCTAAGTATTGATAACCCAGATTGTGGTACATTTTAGATACCACTGAGTAAGATGCACAACAAATATTTATTATGTAAAAAGTCAAGAATGAACAGTAGAGACCAAGGTGAAGAAAAATTTGAATAAGATTTTAACAATGCCAAGAACCACATATTAATTAGGAAAGCCTGTATTCAGTGAAGAAGCCTATACTCAAAATGCCTTGGAAAGAAGATTCAGGTTGGCATGAGAAGTAAGCAAAAATGTTAACATCCAACAGAAGAAACTAAAGTACGTTTTGATGGAACATAAATACATAGCTCAAGAGATGGTGTTAGCTTTAGAAAGAGCAAAGAACAAATCTGGTGAGTATATGACAAAATAAAAGGATTTACTCAAAAGTAGTCTCAAAATAGTAGAGTTCAAACTAAACATACATAATAAAAATCACCAAAGTACTGCCAAAAATAACCTATCTTAAATATATTTGGGGATTGAAGAAGAGCCAGATTCCTTATGCTTTTCAGGAGAATGAAAGAGGCTTAGACTTTTTTTTTCATAACTGAATGAATGATAAAGAAAACCTGATTCAGGAAATTCTTCAGAGTTTCTACAAGAGAGAATAACAGTAATAAAAATATAGTTGAAATTTTTCTTGAATTAACAGAATGCCTGCAAAAAATTTAACTAGATATGGAAAGGTAATAAATTATTATGAAATCTATTCATGAAAGAACAAGTTATGAAATGCAGTCATAAAAAAGCAGGTGATATTTATGGAATACGTGCTCTAGGAAAAACCCAACGAATACACCCATAACTAAAGGACAGCTAAGAAGGCCAACAGTAGTTAGAAGTTGAACCAAAACCACAGTAACTCCTGTTGATAAGTGAGAACATCACAAATCTGAATCATAAATAGGAAATTTAGGTGAAGAACTAAGGAGAGGTTCTGGAAACAAATAAAATGAGAATAGTAAAAATAATTACCCCAATCATCTAGGGGGGATACATTTGAAAAAAATGTTTAGTGATCTAGAAAATTTTGAGAATGCATCTTGTAAATAAATGACAGTTATAAAAATAAAAACTAAATTAAAGTGCCTCTCTAAGTTTTACACTAGTTCAACTAGAAAAAAATAAAACATAGGTAACATTTAATAATAAAATAGTAGACAACATAAACTCGCAGAAAGATGAAACTTATGTTCATAAAAATGTTTTAAAGGCAAATCCAGTTAAATAATAGTAATAATTTAAAAAGTAAACAAAAACCAGACAATAGGCTGTTTATTTGAAAGGGAGCCAGGAATAGAAGACAACCCTTCGCCTCTTCGATCAATTTCTCATTTCATGGTCATATATCATGAGTTTCTTAATTCAACAAAAATATATCATGTACTTTTTATGTGCTCATTATCATGTTAATTACTATAATGTGTTACATGAAAGAAGATAGGATTTAAATCAACCAGAAAATGAAAGAAATAACATCGTTTAAGTAAAAAATATGTGTATAAACAATGTTTTTATGGGTAATTAGAGAGGAATTTATAGCTAAATACATAGCCTCTATTTGATGGCTTGAAAGTGTAATCTTAGTAATTCACTGCCTTCTTAACTTATTTGTCTTATCTATCAGTAAGTAACTTTCAATGTCACATGTCAATGAAAGTAAAAGGCAAAGCTGAAATTCACCGTCAAGTATCTCTGACTGGAAAGGAAAGACATGGAGGCCTATATAAAAAGGAAAAGGCATTTTCTAAGAAATACACTGAGGATTAGTCCACTTTGTCTTACAAAAACTGCATAGTATTTATTCTCAAAAACACAGTTACACTAAAAGATTTAACTCAAAATAATTAAGTGGCCACAGCTTTTCTCTATCACAAACACAATTAACTCACATATTTAAAGAAATTATTGTTTGTATATGACCCTGGCAGACAAAGAAATAGCAAATGTCATTTCTTACTCTGCAAGAAATTAGAGACTTTCAAACATCCAGTTTAAATATCTAAGTTCATTTTTGAGTTCAAGATTTTCCTTGGCTTATAAAGTTTTCAAAGGTATCTGTAAACTTATTATAGTTTATAATCAATTTTGAGACTTATTATTCTAAAAATTTTACGGGCAAGTAAAATCTTGTTTGTTTCTTTTCTTAGGGCTGATTTTTTTTTCTTTTTTTAGACAGCTTTCTATTATTGAAATATAAATATTATATGTATTTAAGGTGTGCCACTTAATGTTTTTAATATACCTCTATATTGTGAAGTGATAATCATGTTCTAGTTAATTAACATACATATCACCTTTACATGTATACTTACTATTTGATTACAAAGAGCTTTTAAGGAAGGAAGTAAAGCTGACTCTCAGGGCTGAAGTCATGTCTGGAAGAATTTACATTTGCAGCTGTGTTGTGTTGTTACCAATATCTGCTGGGAAAATGCTCTGACATTTTCTCTGAAATGATTAGACAATCATCTTCCTAGAAATAGGCTGGAGTGCCCCAAATAGTACATTTAGTCTGCTTGCATAAGGGTCTATAGTTCAAGCTGGAGCATTTAAAAGGTTACATAGCAAACATCCTCTAGCCATTTTCTAATTTTCCACTTCAAAGCTATGGAGCAAAAGGTGTCATTATTAATTGCATTTTAAGTTTGTATTTAAAATGTAGGACCAGATGTTAAAAAGAAAGAATAGGATTTAATCTTCAATAAAATGAATATAGTTTGCAATAAATGCAATTAATGCAATTTGCCTAATAAATTATGTCTTTTTTTATTATTTTTAAAAGGACATTATATGAAAATAGTCATTTTTGAAGGAAGGTAAGGTTATGTTCTTATTTTAAAAGGAAGAAAAACACTTTTTAAATATTTTTAACTTATAAGAGCAGATACTATACTTGATCTTATTAAAAAGGCATAGATATTTTGGTATATTCTTATTTTTTGATCTAACTCTTACTGTTTGATTGAAAATGCATTCTTCTCTTAAAAAGTTGTATTACTATTACCACTCACACACTTCATCTTCTCTTTTAGCCCTAATAGAGAGCTTCATTTTTTAACTTAACCTGGTAAACAAAACTAATAACATTCAGTGTTGTATTATGACTGTTCTAAAAGCCAAACTAACCATATAATTATAGGTAGTAGTAATACAAGTATAGATTATGATAAAATGATGAGTTATATTGCATACTATGTGCAATTTTTCCTTACAATTTGTCTGCAGGTATGTAGTTCTACGTTAGTTTTAACTTTCTACCTCTTTCTACCTACGGTGTATCAATAATATCTCTTTTTGTTCATATTGCAGCTGAAGAAACACCCATCAAACCCACACAAGGCATTCTCTAAAGCATAGAGGAAACGAAGTTGTTTCTTCTTTAATTTTTCTGTTTTATCATGAGGAGCTTCTTTACACATGCACTCCTATTTACACTCCTAGCAGAAGCTCCCTCTTGAGAGTAAACGGTCATAATTTGCTCATACAGTCAAACTTTACATAAAAAGAAGCCAAAGTGAGTCTTCATATATTTGACCTCTATCGTGGGAAAATGACTTTGTTAGCGAGAAATATAAAGAGTTGAGGGTTGCTGTTGAACAGGCAATCAGTAGTGTCTTCCATCTTCATATAACAAGGAAACAGATTGAAAAGAGGTTAAGGTCAAAAATATAATGATAATTTTAGATCAGGTTTTTTGTTGTTTGTTTTTGAGATGGAGTTTCACTCTTGCTGCCCAGGTTGAAGTGCAATGGCACGATCTCGGCTCACTGCAACCTCCGCCTCTCGGGTTCAAGGGATTCTCCTGCCTCAGCCTCCTGAGTAGCTGAGATTACAGGTGCCTGCCACCATGCCCGGTTAATTTTTGTGTTTTTGGTAGAGATGGAATTTTGTCATGTTGGTCAGTCTGGTCTCAAACTTCTGACCCCAGGTGATTTGCCTGCCTTGGCCTCCCAAAGCGATGGCATGAGCCACCTCGCACAGCCTTAGATCAGGTTTTTAGACCATGCTACACTCTACTGTGTTAACCACAATAAAATCACACATTTGGGCAAGGAAAAAAATAGGTGTATTTGGCTTCTGCAAAACAAAATTAACAAAATATCTGGTATACATCTATAATGTTTAATATTAAAAATTGTTACAACTGTTTGCTACTATTATCACTAGACAGAGCACCCAGGTAAACATTACAAAATCAGATAAGTCATTTTATAGAAGGTTTAAAACATAGTATTTTACATCTGTGAAAAACCTGCTTAAGTTGTCACTAACTTCAATGTAACTCTATTATTTTACAACCTATAATAAAATCACTATGCTTACTGATTCAACAATCTCATCCTCTGTTTTTTTTTTCCCATTTCAGTGACCCTAACTTCCATGTTCATGGCCACAGTCTGAATTTTAATGTAATTCTCAATTTTTAAGTCATAAACTCTAATATTGTTTCATTTTATTTTTATGGTTTTCTCAGTTCCTTATCCTCTTGTGCTCCCAGTACATGGACCCACAAATCTCTTCAAAACTAATGTTTTGCTCCTACTATTTCCTTTCCTATGTACTCTATTTAATGCTCCTCAGCAATCTGATAATCCGATAATTCTGTTGCCAGCCTTCCCCAGTTAATTTCTTCTGTTTTATTTTCTGGTATATACACCCAGCAAAACACCAAATCATTCGTCATAGAAGACATCCACCCTGCATAGTTTGAGAATCAGCATCTAATCACTCCTGGAAAAAAAAGCATGCAGCTATATAGAATGATTCACTGTCAATAATTATAATTTATTTAATTTATTTAATTGATAGATAAAATTGTATGTATCATATAACATATGATGTTTTGAAGTATGTATACATTTTTGTATGCTTAAATTTAGCTTATCTCACATAGGCATTGTTTTACCTGTGAGAACATGTAACATCCACTTAATGGTTGGATGTCTTAATAGTTTTCAAGAATAAAGTTTATCATCATTAACTATAGTCACCATGTTGTAAAATAGGTCTCTTGAACTTATTTATGTAACTATAATTATGTATCATTTGACCAATATCTTCACAATATCCCCTACCTCTTAAAAACCCCAGGATCTGGTAACAACAATTTTATTTTAATACCTCTATGAGATCAAATTGTTTAGATTCCAAATATGCAGGAAAATATATAGTATTTGTATTTTTGTGTGTGGCTTATTTTAATTAACATAGCAACCTCCAGGTTTATTTATGTAGACATGATTTTTCACAGCTGAGTAATATTCCATTGTGTATATACCCCCATTTTCTTGATTAATTCACCCATGAATGGACACTTAGTTTGACTCCATATCTTTGCTATTGCAAATAGTGCTGCTAGCAACTGCATGATTGGGATCATCAAATACACACACACACACACACACACACGCAAACACACACACATAAACACACACATACACACACATTCTGTGGGTTGAGAAGTCATATGACATTATTTAAAAATGTACAGCAATTCTTTCCAGCTTAACAAATTGTTTAATTTCCTAAAACAGCTTTTTTTGAGAGAGAGTTAAAAAATAGTGGACAAAAGCATAAAGTTTAGAGTTAGACTTCTTGGTTTTCAATCTTTTGCCATGAAACAATTTTTATTATCTTTTTTCAATATATTTTCATGGAATAATTTTATATAAAATTTAATACTTTTGGATACCTTTGAGGAATTAGTCATACCTACATCAGAGGAATGAAAATAACAAATATAAAGTGTTCAGAAAGTTTAGCACATAGGCCTCTAAAGAGGTAGCTCTTATATTTTTGAACATTTGTCAAATTTGTAAATTAATTTTGAAATCACAGGTTAGTACAGTACCAGCTGTGTAGTCTGGTTGAATGAACATTGAGTGTGATCCTTTTCTTCAAATTGTAATTTTTTGAATCAAAATTTTTATTTTTTAACTTTTAATTTCAGGGGTACTTATTCAGGTTTGTTTAATAGGTAAACTTGTATCACGGAGGTTTGTTGAAGATTATTTTATCATTCAGTTATTAAGCCTAGTACCCATTAATCATTTTTGCTGATATTCACCCTCCTTACACTCTCCACCTTCCAATAAGTCCCAGTGAGTGTTGTTTATCCCTTGTGTCCATGTGACCTCATCATTTAGCTCCCCCTTATAGGTAAGAACATGCGGTATTTGGTTTTCTGTTTCTGCAATCGCTTGTTAAGAATTTTGGCCTCTAGCCCCATCTATGTCCCTGCAAAGGACATGATCTTTTTCCTTTTTACAACTCCCCAGTAATCCATGGTGTATATGTACAATATTTTCTACATCCAGTCTATCACTGATGGACATTTGGGTTGATTCTATGTCTTTGACATTGTGCATATTGCCACAATGAACATATGTATGCATTTTTTATAATAGAATAATTTATATTCATTTAAGTATATACCCAGTAATGGGATTTCTGGTCAAATGGTATTAGGTCTTTGAGAAATCGCCACAATGTTTTCCACAATGATTAAACTAACGTACACTCTCACAAACAATGCAAAAATGTTCCTTTTTCCACATGGCCAGCATCTGGTTTTTCTTTTTCTTTTTTTTGGCATTTTTGTAATAGCCCTTCTGATGGGTGTGAGATGGTATTTCAGTGTGGTTTTGATTTGCATTTCTCTAATGGTCAGTGATGTTGAACTTTATTTCCTGTGTTTGTTGGCTGCATGAATGTCTTCTTTTGAGAAGTGTCTGTTCATGTTCTTTGCCCACCTTTTTATGGGGTTGTTTTTTTCTTGTAAATTTTTTTAAGTTCTTTATAGATGCTGGATATTATACCTTTGTCAGATGCATAGTTTGCAAAAATTATCTCCCATTCGTAGGTTGTTTGTTTACTTTGTTGATAGTTTATTTTACTCTGTAGAAACTCTTTAATTTACATTAGATCACATTTGCTTTTGCAATTGCTTTTGGTGTCTTCATCATGAAATTTTAGTCCATGCTTATGTCCTGAATTGTATTACCTAGATTGTCTTCCAGGGTTTTAATACGTTGGTGTTTTACATTTATGTCTTTAATCTATCTTGAGTTAATTTTTGTATATTGTTTAAGGATGGGGTCCAGTTTTAATTTTCTACATATGCAAGTTCTCCCACCACCATTTATTGAATAGGGAATTTCTTTCCCAGTTGCTTGTTTTTGTCAGCTTTACCAAAAATTAGATAGTTGTCGGCATATGGCTGTATTTCTGGGCACTCTATTCCAATAGTTACTATGTTGAATAAGAGAGTGAGAGAGGGCATCCTTGTCTTGTGGCAGTTTTCAAAGAAAATGCTTTCAGCTTTTCCCCATTCAGTGTTGGCTGTGGGTTTGCATATATGGCTCTTATTTTGAGGTAAGTGTCTTCAATATCTAGTTTATTGAGAGTTTTTAGCATGAATGGAAATTTAATTCTATTGAAACCCTTTCTATATCCATTGGGATAATCATGTGGATTCTGTCTACTTAAGACAGAATCTGCTTATGTGATTAATCACATTTGTTGATTTGTGTGTTTTGAAATAAACTTGCATTCCAGGGATAAAGCCTACTTGACTGTGGCAGATAAGCTTTTTAATGTGTTGCGCTATTCAGTGTGCCAATATTTTGCTGAGGGTTTTTGCATCAGTGTTCATCAAGGATATTGGCATAAATTCTTCTCTTTTTTTCATTGAATCTTTGCTGGGTTTTGGCCTCAGGATGATGCTGGCCTCATAGAATGAGTTAGGGAAGAGTCCATCCTCCTAAATGTTTTCAAATAGTTTCAGTAAGAATGATACGAGTTCTTTTTTGTAAATTTGGTAGAATTTAGCTGTGAATACATCTGGTCCTGGGGTTTTTTTGGTAGGTAGGCTATTTATTACTGCCTCAATTTCAGAGCTCATTAATTGTCAGTTCAGGTATTCAATTTTTTTCCTGTTTCAGATTTGGGAGGGTGTTTTAGATAAGAATTTACTTATGTATTCTAGATTTTCTAATTCATGTGCATAGAGGTGTTCATAATATTCTCTGATGGTTGTTTTTATTTCTGTGGGGTCAGTGGTAATATCCCAGTTGTCATTTCTGATTGTGTTAATTTGAATCTTCTCTCTGTTCATCTTTATTAGTCTAGTAACAGTATATCTATTTCATTGCTTAAAAAAAAAAATACAGCTTCTGGATTCATTGACCTGGGGATGGTTTTTCATGTTTCTGTCCCTTTCTGTTCAGCTCTTAACTCTGATTCTGATTGTTTCTTGTCCTCTTCTAGCATTGGGATTTGTTTGCTCTTGGCTCTCTAGTTTTTTTAGTTATGATTTTAGGTTGTTAACTTGCGATCTTTCTAAGTTTTTGATGTGGGCATTTACTGCTATATATTTCCCTCTTAACTCTGCTTTAGCTGTGTCCCAGAGATTCTGGTATGTTGTATATTTGTTCTCATTATTTTCAAAGAACTTATTGATTTCTGCCTTAATTTCACTATTTACTCAATGTATATGCAGTAAACGTTATTCAATTTCAATGTACTTGTATGTTTTTGAAATAATGTCTTAGTCTTGATTTCTAATTTGATTACAATATGATCCAAGAGACTGTTTGTTATAATTTCAGTTATTTTGCATTTGCTGAGGAGTGTTTTACTTCTAATTATGTTATCAATTTTAGAGTAGGTACCCTGTCCTGATGAGAAGATTTATTTTCTGTTGCTTTGTGATGGAGACTTCTGTAGATATCTATGTGTTCATTTGATGCAGTACTGAGTTCAGGTCCTATATATCTTTGTTCATTTTCTATCTTAATGATCTGTCTAATATTGTCAGTGGGTTGTTAAAGTTAACTACTATTATTGTCTTTGTTAGTTTTTTGTCTTATCTGTCTAATGTTGCCAGTGGGGTGTTACGGTCTCCCATTTTTGTGTGAAAGTCTCTTTGAAGGTCTCTAAGAACTTGCTTTATGAATCTAGGTGCTCCTGTGTTGGGTGCATACATATTTCAGATAGTTAGATCTTGGTGAATTGAACCCTTTACCTTTGTGCATTGCACTTCTTTGTCTCCTTTGATCTTTGTAGTTTTAAAGACTGTTTTGTCAAAAACTAGTATTGCAAACCCTGCTTTTTTTTCTGTTTCCTATTTGCTTGGTACATTTTCCTCCATCCCTTTATTTTCAGCCTGTGTGTGTCATTACATGTAAGATGGGTCTCTTGAAGATAGTATACCAATGGATCTTGGTTCTTCATCCACCTTGTCACTCTGTGTCTTTTAATTGGGAAAATTTAGGCCATTTTCATTTAATGTTAGTATTTATATGTTGGTCTGATCCTGTCATTATGCTGTTAGCTGCTTATTTTGCAGACTTTTTATGTGATTGCCCCACAGTGTCACTGGTCTATGTGCTTTCATGTGTCTTTGTAGTGGTTAATAATGATCTCTCTTTTCCACATTTAGTGCTTCCTTCAGGAGCACTTGTAAGGCAGGTTTGGTGGTAACAAATTCCCTCAGCATTTGCATGTCTGAAAAATATCTTATTGATTCTTTGCTTATGAAGCTTAGTTTGGCCAGACATGAAATTCTGGGATTAAATATATATTTTTAGGAATGTTGAATATTGGCCTCCAATCTCTTATGGCTTATAGCACTTTTGCTGAGAGATCTGCTGTTGGTCTGATGAGCTTCTCTTTGTAGGAGACTGGCTTTTTCTCTAGCTGTCTTTAACATTTTTTCTTTCATTTCGACCTTGGAGAATCTGATGATTATGTGTATTGGGGCTGTCCTTTTTATGGAGTATCTTATGGAGGTTCTCTACATTTCTTGAATTTGAATGTTGGCCTCTCTAGCTAAGTTGGGGAATTTCTCATAGATGATATCCTGAAATACATTCCCCAAGTTGGTTCCATTCTCCATATCTCCTTCAGGTACACCAATCAGATGTAGATTGGGTCTCTTTATATAATCCCATATTTCTCAGAGGTTTTCATTTCTTTTTATTCTTTTTTCTCTATTCTTGTCTGCCTCTCTTATCTCAGAAAGGCAGTCTTCAAGCTCTGAAATATTTTCCTCTGCTTACTCTATTCTGCTATTAATAATAGTAATTGCATTGTGAAATTCTTGTAGTATGTTTTCAGCTCTTATATTCTTCCCTATACTGGAGATTTTGTCTGTCAGCTACTGCAT
Organism: Leontopithecus rosalia; assembly: GCA_028533165.1. Taxonomy (NCBI): domain Eukaryota; kingdom Metazoa; phylum Chordata; class Mammalia; order Primates; family Cebidae; genus Leontopithecus; species Leontopithecus rosalia. Next base: position 63,479,734 of record CM052654.1, read on the forward strand.
CGTTGTATTATGATTTTTGGCTTTCTTGCATTAGGTTACAACATACTCCTATAGCTCAGGGAACTTCATTCTTATTCATAGTCTAAATTCTATTCCTCTCATTTCAGCCATTTCAGCTTCAGCTTGATTTCAAACCCTTGCTAGAGAGGCAATGCGGTGATTTGGATGAAAAAAGACACTCTGGATTTTTGAGTTTTCAAGATTCTACTGGTTCTTTCTTATCTTGTGTGCTTGTCTTCCTTCAATCTTTGGGATTGCTGAACTTTAGAGGTTTTTTTTTATCCTATTTGATGACATTGAGAGTTTAATTGTGGTATAAGGTAGATTCAGCTATCCGGCTTACTTTTGGGAAGATTTAGGGGTCCAACACTCAGTTCCCAAATTTTAGACTGTATGCTCTGACTGTGGGGGACTTGTATTGGACCACAACTTTGTTCTCTGGCTCCTTAAACTTTGGAGTCCACTGTGCTCAGAGGAGTATGGCAGCTGAAGTAGAGTGTTAGCAGATGCTGGGGTGCCTGTCCCTGAGGCCATTCACCACTTTGGTGGAAACAAGGAACCTAGGGAGTGTGGAGTCCCTGCTGGAGACTGTGTAGGTCACTGATGCCCTGGAGGTGGTGTTGGCTGTGGGTGGGGTGCTTGCCAGTACAGGTGTGTGTGCTTTCTCTGCTTAGCAAGTTGGACTGAGTGTGTGATAGGATCTCCTGTTCTCTGCATAGCATAGTACAAAAATGGGGCACTGCCAGAGGTGGGGGCTTGCTGGCTCTGTGCTTCCCAAGGCTCTGCCTGCAAAGGTAGTCAGTGGGTGTGGAGGGTCATACTTTACTACCATGTGCTAGCAGGGCAAGATAAGCAGCTTAACAAAGTAGTCTTTTGCAGGGCATCTGTGCTATGCTGGGGGATTCTTTCTGTTCCTGATAAGCTTGGACTATCCAAAGCCCCAAGGTCAGAATGGCTAAGTCATCTCAGCAGCAAAGATGGTGGCCCACCTCTCCCTCTGGGGACTCTATTTTAGGGAAGTGCAATGCTGCTACCAATGGCTGGCTGGAATTGTAAGCAAGTGGATCTTAACCTCTGAGGTGCTATGGAAATGGGGCCCAAAGGCCATTGTTGCTTGGTCCCCCAGATTCAGCCTCTCTCCTAGGGATATGTGTCGGGGTCTAACCTCCTGTTTTGCTGGAGTTGTAGCTATTTTTCTCAGGAAGTCCTGAAAGCTCAGATCTCCAAGGTTCCTGGGTCTCCACATGTGTGTGAGAAGCTACTTGCCTAGACTCCATAGAGAAACGTGCCAGAGAAACGTGCGTCAGAATGAAGGCTCTGGTGGAGAGAGTTCACGAGGGGATCTCCTGACCTGAGGGTTGCAAAGATCCGTGGAAGAAGCATGTATTCCCAGGGTTGCACATTCTGCCTCCCTGGATAAGGGAGTTTCCCTTGGTTTCATGTTGCTCCCAGGAGGGTCATTGTCCTGTCTTGCTTTTCTCAGTTCTCCATGGATCGATTTGGTTCCTTGATTAGTACAAATACAAGAACCTGGATATTTAAGTTGAAGGTGCTATATTTACTCACCCATTACATTTATCTATGTGAGAAACATATATACTAGTTGCTTCTAGTCAGTCATCTTGGCCACTCCCCCCGCAAATTTACTTTTTAATAAGCTGTACAGTTCAGGATTTATATGACATGTCTATGCTGTTAATGTCTTGGACTGTTTCTATCCTGCAGTCTGTGACTTCCATCTCATGTTCTCAAAGATCTGCCTCAGATTCTGTCATCTTGTTCATTTCCAATAAATTGCTCTTTCTACATACACAAATAATGTAACCTTGTTATAAATGATGCCCCAATTTTTTGCACTGTCCGTATTTTAAAAGTCCTCTTTGTATCGTTTTCTATCCTTACCACTTCCTATTCGGTTTCCATAGTAAGAAGGGATATTTCTGTTATGGAAAACTATCTACTTGCACACCAAATGTCTAAATTTTGTCTATCTTTTCCCTGCTATATATCAGCTCTGCAGTTGTGAGATTGTGCTGGGAGAAAAGTAGTAGCTAGAAAGAAGTAAATTCTGACCCTATTTACAGATACATTTACCTTAATGCTTTCAAACACAGCACATTGATTTGTTGAGTTCATGTAGGTCTAAACCAATGTTGTGATCTGTTAATTACTCAGACAAATAAGGTCCTAGGAAAATAACTTGTTATCTAAATATCCAGAACCAATTTCTATATCCTTCTGAAAGCTATGGTTTCATGCTCATGCAGATTTCTTAGTATCTTGAGGGAAGACTGTCTTATCATAAACATTATGTTGTAGAAGGCGGAGCAGATAAATCAAAGGAGAGTGAGATCTTGATGATGTAGATGAAATACTTAATCAAACCAAGCCAAAATGTACTTTGGAGCATTCAAGTATGTGCACAAGTAATATTTATATTTTATCTATTGAATTAGGTTTTCATTACACTAAGTGTTTTAATTTATAACAGAATTACACATTCGATTGTTTCTCTAATATTACAATATCTGTATTTGATGTCACATGCTAAAAGTATCCTGAAGGGTTTCATTGATAATTCAGTAATGTATTTAACTGAATGATAAATTTGATTAATTTAAATATTAGGTAGGAGTTACTTTATGTCAATAATATATGCAATGTCATCTTTGATATCTCTTTGGAGGCAACACAAATATATGCAATTAATATTATAATATTTTACATGTAAAAGTTTCAAAAAATTATCACACATAGAAGCAAATTTCGATAGAGTTAAAAGATGATTTGAACTGTCCTGATTAGAATGCTATGTAATGCACATCACCTCAGCCATTCATATCAGCTAGAATACTCCTACTCTTCATCTTTACCTGCCAGGCTTAAAATTATTCACAAAGGTTCAACTCATGCCATAACTCTGCCATAACACTTTTCTGGCTGTATCTTTATTTTTAGTAGTATCTGTGTGGTAGAATACATTTTTTGCCATGATTTTGGATTGCTATTACAGACCACCTTTCGTTGGGTTGAATCTGGAAGGCAGTTTATCTTTATATATATCACTATATCCTCCATAATACGTAATGCAATGCCGACTCTAAATAACATGATTGGTCAAGTCATGTGGGATTCAGCTAATTTGAGGTTCATGATTTAAGTTCACCAAATGATTACACGAATGCTCGTTACAAAAGTTCCTACAGACTTATGGTCAATGCATTCTTTTTGGAAAACCAGTGGTATCACAGATAATTGTGTTGTCAAATCATGTTCACAAAAATCAGAGATTTTCCATATAATTTACTAATAATTTTAAGGATACAGGTAATACTGAGGAACAAATAAATTAATGTGAGATCTGATAATGCTAATGCAGCTCTCCACATCTTTTCTTGTGGCATCAGGTGAGGCAGTTTAACATTTGTGCTATCTCAGTCCTCTATGTAGCTACATTGCTTATGCAAAAAGAAAGAGATGTTTGTCACAAAATGTCTCAACTTCATATTCATATTGTTACAAACTCAATGTTTTTTGAGAAGTATGTTTATGAATCATAGAATACTGGTTTTCTTACTGTAGGTAGTCCCAAGTACCCAGGTGTATCCTGCTAAAATTATTCCACAGATTAAAAGCTCTTGTTATCCAGAATAAATGCTATTAAAATAATAGCATATATTAAAATATATGCTATTATGTATTTAAAATATATGCTATTATAGATTTCAAAATAAGCTGTGAGCAAGCCAACTTCCTTTTATGCCTAATGGGGCATTCCTTCAGACCCTTGATAAAGAGATAATTTATTGCAGTCCTGCTAATAACCATTTTAGATCCAGAAACAAAATAATATGCTACTCTTTTCTTAATAACAATACATTTTTAGGTAATTTTCTATAATTTATACCATGGAGACTACTATGGATCTACTCAAACTGTGGCAGGCCAAGTCTCACTAACACAGGCCTCCATAACAACTGTTTCAGTACTGAACGGTTAAGTGAAATATTAAAAAATAATGCCCTTCTACAAAGGCTGTCATGTAACAAATGCCCACAAAATGTTTTGCCTATGCCTTTCCTGGGCCTTAAAGCATGACAAATTAATGAAGGAATACTTAACAGGACCCATTTAGAAGTAAACATGTTTTATTTGGGTCTGAGAAATTTCCCAGGCCTCCACAAACAAGTTTATTGAGGATCTAAAGGAACTCTCCAAATCTCTGTCATTTAGTGGGAGACAAGATAAAGGTAATCACTCCAGCACCTGGATACATTTAGACTGAGTAAATTTCCTGAGGTGTCAGAGGGAGGTCTCCAGGACTCAGACCTTACTTATAGATTAAAAGAAGTTAATCATTAATGTATTTAGATAAATGCACATTTAGACATAGACATAGAGCTTAGAAGGTATATAAGCTCTGGAAAACTGTGATTTTTAACTTGGTTTCGTGATAATTTCCAGGCCTTCTCCCTGTAACTGGTTGCAGAAATAAAAACCCTCTTCCTCCCCAGTTTATCTGCATCTCATTATTGGGCCACAAGAAATAGCAACCCAACCCTCAGTTTGGTCTGGGAATAAAACCATGTAAGAAGAATACCTTACATTTATTTTAAGATCATATTTACTTGATGCTAGTATTGAGATTTGATTTAGTGAAATAGAGTTTAATAATTTAGGTATGTCAGATATTTGAAAATTTAAACATAGTGAGAATTGACTTTTTCTTACTGAATATTTGACACTTATTATTCAGAATAATTGAGGTAAATTATTTAGATTCATGTGTAACTTAGTGATATGGTTTAGATCTGCATGCCTACCAAATTTCATGACCAACTGTAATCCCCAGTGTTGGAGGTGGGGCCTGGTGGGTGATGACTGCTACATGGGCATAGATTTCTCATAAATGGTTCAGTATCATCTCCTTAGCACTGTCCTTGCACTAGTGAATTCTCAGGAGATCTGGTTGTTGAAAAGTATGTAGCATCTCTCCTCTCCCTCTCTTGCTCCTGCTCTGGCCCTGTAACATACCTGCTCCCCCTTCACCTTCCCCTACGATTGTAAGTTTCCTGAGGCCTCCTCAGAAGCCAAACAGATCTAGCATCCTGCTTCCTGTACACCCTGAAGAACCATGAGCCAATTAAACTTCTTGCTTTATAAATTACCCAGTCTCAGACATTTCTTTATAGCAATGTGAGAATGGAATAATAAACTGACAGATTGCTTGGGAAGTAAATCAAGATATTTCACACTAAAATATACTTTTTAAACATATTAATTTTCTTCTGTAATGGAGATTTACATATGAAGAAGAAATAAAGTGTAGTAAACAATGAATGAAGACAGTCTTTATTTGAACCCCTGCCTCCAGCACGTCTTTCCACATCTAAGAAAGATTAACTAAGAGTTTGACACCTTTCAAAATCTTACAGAAAAATTTGCTACTGGCTAGCATCTATTCTTTCTGAGGGCTGCTACCTGTGAGGGGTCATCTTCATGACAAGCCTCCTTTTGCTAGCCAGGCCTTTCCTCTTATCTCTTCTTTAACCTGTTTAAACCTGTTTTTCCATGTTCCCAAAGCCCAATTCTTTTGTAGCCTCAAGATAGTATAAAAGCTAAACCATCTTAGCTTTCTTTGAGGTTTTTATAGTTTGTATTACTTCCATACACACGTATTCATGTAATAAAATTTGTATGCCTTTTTACCCTGTTAATCCTTATATCATGAGTTTATTTATAAACTCAAAATATTAAAACTTCAGTGAAAAATTTTTTATTGGCCCAAAGTATTTCTGCTCCTGTCAAAATAAAAGAAAATATTCTTTAAAAAATTCAAGAAAATAGATTTTGTATTACGGTTAAATAAGCATAGATTACCTAGTACGTTTTCAGTCACTTTGTTGTAATATTAAATTATTCCCTTTACTAGCTTATAAGATGGACTCCCCAGTGCTCAAAGTTAAAATATAACCAGGCAGCAATGGCTGAATGAGGTTATGTACTCTGTGTGCTCAGAAAAATGTTGTGAAAGTGTCACAGAACCTCCCTTTCCACCATCAAGCCAAACAGTTTCTATTGTTGGTGCCAAGGTGCCAAGATAAACTAGCTGGAAACATGTGTGTCCCCTCTCATCCCCAGCACTCCTTTCCACTGGACATCTGTCAGAGATTTCTGAACTTCTGGTTTGGGGCTTGGAAACAACACAGTCAGGGCTCAATGATTTTGACCAATCAAAACTAAACAATTTGAATACTTCATGTGCATAAACAGACCTGATCAAGAATCTGAAATAGAAATTGCTCTATTTAAGCCAGATTCTCCCTCCGTTCTTCAGAAAGCACACTTTCACTTGTATTGAAGACTGTGCCTCCCCAATCTGTAAATTGTTTTTAAATAAAGTTCTGCTTTACCTCTGCAGATTTCATCAATCTTTTTCTAGTAGTTACTATACAAATATTGTGTCAACCCTAGGTCCAGTTGTCAGCTAATATCTCTGAACTTGTTTAATCTTCAAGAATTACTACTAAGCACCATATCTAAGCTCTGTGAGTTTACCAAAATGAGGATAAAAATATATAGCTAATAAAGGTCAACAACCACAGTTATTCTGTTTTATATTTGTTTTCTGACCAATGATTGAATCCTAGTTTTTAAATTCTTTCTTCTGATTCCATTATGATTATATTTGATCAGTCTTATCTGGCTAATAGGTGAAAACATAGCTTTAATAAAAATATGCAAGGGAGTTAAGTATAAAACTAGGATATAGTTAAAATAATGAAACAATATAAGTTAAAGAAAATATAATTGGTATCTAATTGAAAGTTATTCCAATGTATTTTGCTACTCTGTGAACCTGCAACGGACATATGTACTAGATACCTGTGGACCTACTTCACTTTATTTTCATAATAAATGTATCATAAGAGAATACATTAGGTCCTGTCTTTTAAGTTCTGAAGTTAAATAAAGCTGAGATAAATGGCTTACATTTGACCCTCCATATCCATAGGTTCTACATCTGTGGATTCAACCAACAATAGATAAAAAATATCTTTAAAATTCTAAAAATAAGATAGTAGTAAAACAGTAAGAAATAATACAAATGTTTTAAAGCTACAGAGCAACAGCTATTAACAGAATTTGCATTGTACTAGGTATTGCAAGTAATCTAGAAATGATTTAATGTATATGGGAGGATGTGTATTAAATGCAAATATCATGCCATTTTATATAAGCGACTTGAGCATCCACAGATCTTCCTATTTGCAGGAATCCTGAAACTAATCCAATAGACTGTATGATAAATTGCTAATTGAGATTTAAAATAAACCTGATGAATCACATTACCAAAATAAAATCAGCAAGGTAAAATGTACAGAAATAAATGTAAAGATTTTAATCAAATTCAAATTTGTTATATTATTGTATGAAGGAGAGTAGGATGACTCAGGTGGAAAACATCAATGTTGGGACACTGAACACCTAAAAAAAAACGTAGTAACTTCCGGATATGTAAACCCAAACCCAAACATAAGCTGCATTAATAAAAATGGCAATGTCTTTATGACAGAAAGTAATTATACTTCACAGTGATAAAAAAGTAATAAGCTGTTTTCAATTAAATAATCTCCACTTAAGCAGAACAAAAGGACATTTGTCCAGATAAATCTGGCAATTATGATTGAGTGACATAAAAATATTTAAATAAATGTTCAAATATGTTTATTCATATTCAAAGAACTGCCATTGTGGACAAGAAGATAATTTTCTCTAGTATTTTTCTAAGAGGAACAGTAGGACTAAGTGAAATTCCCTATTAATTCTTTCCTTTGCAAGGGAAAATCTTCAAGTAATTACAGCTGTCCTGGATAGAAAAGAGTTATTTAAAGAAGAATATTTAGGGCTGGGTGCAGTGGCTCACGCCTGTAATCCCAGCACTTTGGGAGGCCAAGGCGGGTGGATCACGAGGTCAAGAGATCGAGACCATCCTGGTCAACATGGTGAAACCCCGTCTCTACTAAAAATACAAAAAATTAGCTGGGCATGGTGGCGCATGCCTGTAATCCCAGCTACTCAGGAGGCTGAGGCAGGAGAATTGCCTGAACCCAGGAGGCAGAGGTTAGGTTAGCCAAGATCTCACCATTGCATTCCAGCCTGGGTAACAAGAGTGAAACTCCGTCTCAAAAAAAAAAAAAAAGAAGAATATTTAGACAAATTTTTAAAGTTATTTTAAACCACAATTCCAATTTAAAACTTTCTAAGAATAAAGATTGCACATTACTCATGTAAAAATGTTCATGACCTCTTGTTCACACAAACTACAGAAAAGCCAGTGCCCATTAGTCATCCTTCAATGCCTGGACTATTTCATTCAGCATCAATTTTTGTCTCACAGGCTAATTATAATTTTCTTTTATTTTTTAAACTATTAGACAACCAATTTATGTTGGATTTCTACTATCTGTCAAAGATGATCTATATTCCTAGAACATAGTAATTTACTACAAATATGGCAAAATAGATTATGAAATTAAAGAAAGAAAACTTGCACAGATAGTTGAACTTATATGTTTTAATGAAAAGTTTTGTGAGGAGTAAAAGTAAAGTTTATATGACTGACTTTCTTTAGTACACACTTTGCTTATTAAAATAATATTAGCACTTCTCTCCAATTCAGGACGTTAAGTAAACTCCCCAAAATATAATATACCATTAATTGGAAGTCTAGAAAATATTCACATGAAACAAATTAATTTTTCACTATAGCATTTTGCAAATTAATTTTTCACTATAACATTTTGCAAACACTATTCAAGTAAAGAAAATATACACTGGAAATTTTTATAGAGCTTTAACAACTAACAATAAATGGCTGTAGTGTTTTGGATAGTCTGAAAAAGTATAGGAGCAAATATTAATCCTCTGGCATTTTAGCAGTGTTCCACAATTACACAATTACAGGTGTAAATGAGATACTTTTATTTATATGTGAATATGTGTGTGTATATACATATACATATATATATATATAAATAATATCTAAATCAATAACTTCCCTGATTGCTTCATTATGCGTTATCTTTTAGGAATCCTATTAAACATATAGAGTATACCATAGACTCTCACATTCTCTTGTTTTATATCTTTAGCTTGAAAGAAGAATTCTCAGCTACTTGAAGGCTAGTATAATACCTTATTTTTCTATTATATTTTTTTATAAACCCAAACACTGCATTGAAACTGCTGGGTGTTCAATGAATATGTATTAATTGATTTTTCACATCTAGGTGTAGAATTTTATAAATTTCACTGACTTGGATCTTTTTTGCACTAGCAAATATTTTCCTATATTTTTATGCCCTTAGGTAAACTTAGTTTAACGAAAATTAAGAAGGCACATGTAAAGACAAAACCAGCCAGTCTAGCAGAAGATAAGTTATTGATGTTGAGTTGAATTTGATTCTAAAATGTTTGCATTGAAATGTTCTACACCTGCTAGGATTTGAGTCTCAGTATTGTTAGGCCATGGGAGGATTTTATCTTGGTAAGATGCAAATGTCTCATTTGTTTTGATGTCCGGTGTTTGGCGCATCTGTGTGTGTGAGAGACATTATGAGGAGGGAGGCCAAAGGAAAATTGTCCTCATGCACCTGTCCGTTAGCGAGTCCTCATGCCCAGCAGAAACTTTCTGGCACCATCTGGTTATAATCTTATGCTCTGAAGCATGAAAATTGATGAACCTTTTAATTTTTATCTCAGCTAGTATAATTGCAGATGCTATTCTTATTCAAAACGGTCTACATTTTGCCCACGGCCAAAAGCATACAGTTTCCATTGGCTTTAATGCGAGGACAGGCACAAGAAACTGACAAGAGAATTCAGCCTAATGTTTCTAATTGCTTTATGAATCTTAATAAGCCTGTTCAACTTAATAATATTAAATCATGGAGAATTTCACAGGTTATTTATTCATTTGCTATAAAAAGCATTTTCTTAAACCCTTTTAAAGAGGGCTGTGTTTTCATTACAAAGCAGATTCTTTGCTTTCTGTGTGCCAAGAAGTGTGGCATGGAGACATGTATTGTATGCAAACAAAAGGAATCTGAAAAAGACTCAAAGTGTTAGTACCCACATTCTAGTAGACACAAAATTCATGCCACAAAACGATGAAGGCCCAAGAGAATTCACACATTCCCTTTTCCCACTAAGACAAATGCAATTTGTATAGAATATAAAAAAATCATAGTTAATTACTCTGGCTTTAATTGGGTTTGCACTACATCCAGTGCTTTATAGAACCCTCAGTGCTAAGAAGGAAAAAGGAAGTCAATTTGTAAAATATGCATAGAAATTGATCACAGAGAACTAAGCAACATAAATAGAGGCTAAATCTCTGATAGAGGAGAATCAGCAGAAAGTAAGAATGAAGCACAAATTTCTAAGAGGAGATAAATGGGAAATTGCTTTTAATCAGTAAATGTACCCACCAAATTCCCTCTTTCTACACTTTGAATTTTAGATGTGTGAATATGCCTTTGGATATGCAAATTTTCTAACACAAAAATTAAATGTCTCTTTCAGGTAAGGTGATCTTATCTTTACACATATGGAACACTGTTGTCAAGGTCAAAGACATTGCAGATTGATAACACTAAGTCGTGGTGTGTATGGTTAAGGACAGCTGACCTAGCCCATTTCTATTAGATAGCAAAAACATGATTGACTAAATAGTTGACATTAAAACATATGCACACAGATATATGAACATCACAATAAAAATATATCAAGGTAACCTACTTCCAAAGCTGTAGCAGACAGACTTACCAGGTTTAATAACTAAGGATAACATTACTTCTCTCTTTTATAAGTAATCAGGATAACCTCCAACATATTTTTAAGGCAAAGGACTCTCTAATTTTCTGGTTTATACCATCTCTAGGGAATGGAATACTGGTGTGAAGCAAACTGTTACTGGAAATCTGTGCTTCAATTTGACAAATCCCATTTTTGTATTATTAAAGAGCCATATCTCTGTTGGCAAGCCTTTAGAAGGTTTATGTCAAAGAGAAAGGAAAGAAAAAGAAGGGTGGTATCTTAGGCCATTGGTGTGGCTATAAAGTAATACCTGAGGCTGGGCAATTTATAAAGGAAAGAGAGTTTATTAGCTCATGGTTCTGCAGGTTGTACAAGAAGCAGAGTGCCAACATCTGCTTCTGGTGAAGGCTTCAGGATCTTTTCAATCATGGCAAAAGGTGAAGGGGAACTGACTTGGAGAAGTCACATGGTGAGAGAGGAAATGAGTGTGGGGAGGATGACCAGGCTCTCTCTAGCAACCAGCACTCTGGGAACCAATAGAGCAGAGCTATATAATTCATTTATTACCACAAGCATGGCAGCAAGTATTTCATGAGAGATCTGGACCCTCAACCCAAACATTTCCCACTAGGCTCCACTTCGAACATTGGGGATCAAATTTCAACATGAGACTTGGAGGTGTCAAGCACACTATGCCCAAACTAGCAGCTGGGTTCCAAAAAATTGGAATGGGCTTTTGTTCTCAATTATGTCAAAAAGTCACAGGGATTAGCCGACAATATGACATAGATAAGGGTGCATATCCTCCTAAGACTATACACACTCTCATTTCTCAATTGAATTTCATTTCTTAAAATTTAAAAGTGGGCATTTACTCTCTATATCCTATCTTAACATGACAGAGGATATTTTGTAGTTCTTAGTGTGTAAAAAGTATGTGTTGGAGAGGTCACTTTAGACATAATTACAGTAGCTAGAAACTAGGGAAATGCAGCATCTACAATGCAATGAATTATTAAAGACAAATTTCAGAGTAATGAAAATCAAAAACAACATTCGATTATAATGATAATAAATGTTTAAAATATTAGAATCACTGCATTAAGCACTTGATGTATATTAATCACTTAAGATACACATGCACATACTCACAAACATACTATTTGATGCACAATATCTTGATTTTTCAGGGAAGAAAATATTTCTAAAATGAGTTGCCCAATGTCATTTATCTGTTAATTCTGGAAACAGTAATGTCTGTAGGAAACTTCTGGAAATCTGATAATAGATATGTCTACTCTCTTAATTGTTGTGATGGTTTCACAGGTTTTCATGTGTGTTAAATTTTATCAGGTTTTACACTTTGCATATATGCATTTATTATGTGTTAATTTTAGATTTTAAAAAAGCTGCTAAAAACCTTCCAATCAACTGTCCATCAATACTGCATTGTTCTTACACCTGTATACTTTTCTGTTTCAAGATATGATAGCGTTATCACCATGATTGCATTAATTTATGAAGACCTGATATTTTTGATATCCTGGGTTTTCTACCAGGAAATACAAGATATTTTTACACATATTTGTATAGTCTTACTTTCTTTATATAGCTTTTCCCATGTAACTCTTGCAAATATTATGTTATATTTATGTCTAGGTAAAATATGAACTTGTTGCTATTAGGTCTGAAATAAATTTTGTGTTTTACATTGATTAAATGATTATTGCTGGATTGAGTTGGGGGTGGGTTCAGGAAGAAAAAGGGTAATTTTAAATTAAAATAGGCTTGTATGAAAAATTTAGAACAATATTTCAATGGAGCTTCCTTTCTATGAGCTGTAGAACTGCAAAACTTCTCTTATACTTTTTTTTTTGAGATGTCAGTCATGCTCTGTCACCCAGATTGGAGTGCAATGGTGCAATCTCAGCTCACTGCAACCTCCATCTTCCAGGTTCAGGCAATTCTTCTGCCTCAGCCTCCCGAGTAGCTGGAATTATAGGCACGTACCACCACACCCACTAATTATTTTTTTGTATTTTAGTAGAGGCAGGATTTCACCATGTTAGCCAGGCTGATCTCAAACTTCTGACCTCAGGTGATCTGCCCACCTTGGCCTACCAAAGTGCTAGGATTTCAGGCATGAGCCACTACACCGAGTCCTACTTTTTTATTCAATGCTGATATTACATTTTTTGTTTTTTTAAGACTACAGCTTTTATCAAATACAGAATATTGTATATTTTCAAAAGTCTGTGGAACATGCTATTTTTAAGAATATATAAAGTTATATATGCATATCTAATTCATATCTACATCTATCATTAAAGAAAGAGAGACTACTCTTCTTTTCAAAATGGTATTCTTTTTTGGAAAAGCAGAAAATATTTGTCTACATTAAAAATTGTGTTTTCTTTTCCAGGAAATTGGATGAAAGTGATAGGAATATGAGGCAGAGAAATTCCAAGTAGAAAAGAGTGGGTCTCTGGTGAAGGCCCCACCCTCAAGTTGAAAAGCCTGAAACCACAGCCCAAATGAGATCTTTTATTCCTGTTTTCCCTCCCAAATGTTGGCTTTTCATAAATTACCCATGCCTGCCACACCTCCCATGCTGTGCCTATAAAATCCCCAGACTCAGTCGGAGAGGAATAGAGAAGCAGCTAGATGTCAGAGAGAAGTGGCTTGACTTCCAACGGACAGCTTGATGGCATAGCTTTGTAGAAGAATCAGGCTAGAGACCAGGTTCTTCCAAAGAAAATTACCTACCCCATCCTTATCCCATTTTCTGCTCTGCTTCCCACTGAGATTACCATCTTTCAATTTGTTTGTGTGACCTTATTTTTCCTGGATGCCAGACAAGAGCTCAGGAGCCACTAGTGTGCATACAGAAGGCTGCCACATTGGACCTTTGCCCTCACTAGCAGAGGGCAGCCACCTCACATGATGAATCAAAGGGCCCACTGAGCTGTTAACGTTTAAGCTGCACAGATGGTAGAACCAAAAGAGCACTGTAATATGCTCCCTGGGGCTTTGGGGAGACACAAGCACCCCACCTGGATGCTGCTGTAAGGCCCAGATGGAGTTCCCTCACGCCAGCACTGAAGTGGCTAGCTGGTTCCAGCACTCATGCACTCCAGTTCCTTCCTTGTTTGCTCATGCACTCCCTCCTGTGAGGAGTTTGGAGTGGCAGGCTGAGTAAACAAAGCACCCTGTCATGAGTCTAGCAATACAGTGAGGGAAATATCCTGCTTCAGAAGCAGAATTTCTCAACTAATATTCAAATGTCTAAATCTGAGGCCAAAACAAATTATAGATTTGAGAACACATACATATTTTATTTAGATACACTTACAGAAAATTTTCCTTAATACCAAGAAAGGCAAGCTTCTGGAAAGGCTTTCTAAAGGCAGGAATTTCCAATGTTGGTTTTTAATTGAAAAGTGAGCATTATTGTGATTCCATAGTCCACTACTAGCATATATGTGTGTTGGAGGGCGAGAGAAGGGAGGGATGGGGATGAATATTTGCTATTGCTCCAATAGTATCTGTTGAGCCACTCTGTTATTGAAACGCTTATATTTGCCTCCAGCTACTTAATGAAAACACAAAGCTAATCTCCTTTTTATCTCCCAGTATGCACTGTTATTTGCCAACTTTACAATAAACAATGATTTATCTCTGGAGGTTATGATATTGTTGTTGAGAGAAAACTGCATCTGAGCCTTAACTTTGATGATTAGTCATTGAAGCTGCCTCCTGGAATCACTTTTAGTTTTATTTCAAAATACTGCTTCATCACTTCTTCTCAATAGTTTTAGAATTAAAAACTGAGAAAATGTGTGTTCGTCAACTGTTAGCAACATAAACATGGGCTTTCCCCTCTAGTCCAAATTTATTGCGCCCCTCCCTAGGCAATAAAGTCTACTCAAAAATTTGCCTTGCTATCTCCATCTTCTGTACTACTTAGGCACCTATATGGAATTACCTCTTAATATTGGGCTGGATCTTCCTGTTTTTCCAAATAGAGTGGAATCCTCAGAAGGGTGGCATCATTCCATTTCAATCCCACATACTATCTGCAACATTTCCCAGAAAAAAAAAAGATATCCTGCTTTCTGACCATTCCAACCTATTCCTTACTGTATCTGTCAAAATAATTATGATAACAAAACAGGGATAAAATGTATATACCCTAACATTGTTATAAATTACAAATGATAAAAGGCATGTGATTGTCTCTTACAGCCTATGAAGTGCTTATCAAAGTTGCTCATTAATTCCTTATTTCAATTGCCCAGAGAATCTTCCAATATCCGTTTTTACCAAGTGCCTGGCACTTTTTGTTTTTGTTTCTACCAAGTGTCTGGCACTCTGTTAGGGATGACGAGATTAATAAGGCAAGAGTCTAGCTTCAAGCAGCTTATGCAGTTAATGTTGTCAAAGTATTCATGCCTCCTGCTGTTCTCAGAGTGTTCTCACAGCCTAACTTGCAAATTTACTTGTTGGTTCTTTCTTGATTTCTGATATGGATTCATAATCTGCTACATAATTTTCCAGACAGAAACAGTAAAGCAATTGTATTTTTAAAGGAATAATGCCAGTAGCATGCTGTTTGGGTTACTATAGCCTTATAATACAATTTGATAGCAGGTGAATGTCTATTCATTTCAAATTAGTGCTATTCTTTTTCTCTGCAGTATTTCAACCATTCTACTGTACAGAAGTAATAGCAACAATACAAAGATGTTTTATTTTATTTACTACATTTTTTATATAAATTTTAGGGGCACAAATGTAGTTTTATTATTTGGTATATGTCATACTGATGAAGTCTGGATTTTTTATATAAGCATCGTCCACAAGTAGTGAACATTGTACTTATTTGGTAATTTCTCATCCCTCTTTCACTTCTCACTCTTCCAAGCCATCGATGACTGTTGTTCCACACTCTACATCCATATGTACCATTATTTAGTTCCCACTTGTGAAAGCATGTAGTGTTTGACATTTTGTTTTTGAGTTGTTTCACTTAAGATAGTGCCTTCTAGTTTTATCTGTGTTGCTGCTAAAGATATGATTTCATTACATTTTCAGTTAAAGAGCATTCAGCTATAATGGCTAAATGGCATTTCTTGGTACATATACACCATATTTTGTTTAGCCAATCATCCCTTAATAGACATGTAGGTTAATTCTATATCTTTGTTATTATGAATAGTGCTGTGATAAACATACAAGTATATGTATTTCTTGATAAAATAATTTCTTTTCCTTTGGGTGTGTACCCAGTAATACGATTGCTGCATCAAACGGTAGTACTATTTTCAGTTCTTTGAGAAATCTCCATACTGTTTTACATACAGGTTGCACTTATTTAAATTCCCATCAACAGTGTATAATTGTTCCCTTTTCTCCATATCCTTGCAAACATCTGTTATTTTTTAACTATTTAATAATAGCCAGTCTGAGCCTTGTGAGATCATATATTATTGTGATTTTAATTTGCATTTTGTGTTAGAGATGTTGAACACTTGTTAAATGCTTGTTGGCCATTTGTCTGTCTTCTTTTGATAAATGTCTATTCATTTCCTTTGCCTAGTTTTTATTGGTGTTATTTTGGTTGTCATTGTTTCCATTGTTTGATTTCCTTATAAATTCTGGATATGAGTCTTCTGTTAGATTCAAGTTTGCAAATATTTTCTCCCATTCAGCAGGGTGTTTACTCTAGTGATTATTTCTTTTGCTATGCAAAAGGTTTTGCAATTAATTAAGTCCGATTTCTCTATTGTTGTTTTTTGTTGATTGTGTTTTTGAAGTCTTTGCCGTGAATTGTTTACCTAGACCAATGTTCAGGGGAGGTTCCCTAGGTTTTTCCGTAGTGTTTTTATAATTTCAGGTCTTAAGTTTAAGTATTGGATTCATCTTGAATTTATTTTTATATATAGGAGATACTGGTCAGCCAAGTGCGGTGGCTCACGTCTGTAACCCCAGCACTTTAGGAGGCCAAGGCAGGCAGAAC
This sequence comes from Leontopithecus rosalia, assembly GCA_028533165.1. Classification (NCBI taxonomy): domain Eukaryota; kingdom Metazoa; phylum Chordata; class Mammalia; order Primates; family Cebidae; genus Leontopithecus; species Leontopithecus rosalia. The sequence goes on from CM052654.1 coordinate 63,496,574, forward strand.
ATGAGGTCAGGATATTGAGACCATCCTGGATAACACAGTGAAACCCTGTCTCTACTAAAAATACAAAAAATTAGCTGGGCATGGTGGCAGGAGTCTGTAGTTCCAGCTACTCAAGAGACTGAGACAGGAGAATCTCTTGAATTCAGGAGGCGGATATTGCACCACTATACTCCAGCCTGGGTGACAGAGCAAGACTCCATCTAAAAACAAAGTAAAAAACAAACAACAAGAAATGGTACATATATGATTTTAGTCTTCTTCATATGACAATCCAATTTTCAAAGCATCATTTAGTGAAAAGGGTGTGTCTTTTCTCCAGTGTATGTTTTTGTTGACTTTGTCAAAGTTAAGTAGATGTAGATAAGTGGCTTTACTTCTGAATTCTCTATTCTATTCCATGAATCCATGTGCTGTTTTTATACCAGTATCATGCTGTTTGGGTTACTATAGCCTTGTAATACAATTTGATAGCAGGTAAAGTGATGCCTTAAGCTTTGTTCTTTTTGCTTAGGGTTGCTTTGGCTATTTGGGCTCGTTTTTTGCTTTCATATGGATTTAGAATTATACCTACAGATGCAACATCTATCAAAATATCAACTTTCTTTTCATAGAGACTTTTAATATTTGTTACTGAAGTGATACACACTAGTTGGAAAATAGCATAGTTTTCTTTTGTTCAAGTAGATATGATTTCTCAGAAGTAAAGGAATAGAAATAAAAGAAAGGGTTAATTATTATCTGAAGATTTTTTTCCCCATTGACAGGAACTATTATCTCTTTTTTCAGTCGATGACATAACAATTTTTTTCATGTATTTTATATTCACTATAGCTTTTACATTGTAAAACCTTCCGGAAAATAAAAAGAATACTCTCGCAATTAATTGGACCAGAACAAAAAGATGCATTTATTTTCATAATGTACTTACTTGTCATTTATTTATAAGATGACCCTAAACCTGTAATGATAATTGTTTCTCTTGTAAAAAGAAAATACAATCTATTTTAAATAGAGTATTTAGAAATTGATGGTAGATAATGACGCATTCTAGAGAGAAAACCAAATTTTTAACTCCACATTTTTGATCCCTCTAAGAGGTCAATCATATGTTTGTCACTAGGTCTCCCCTCCTCTCCCCTCCCTTCTCTTCCCCTCCCCTCCCCTCCCCTCCTCTCCCTTCCCATCCCTCCCCTCTCCTCTTCTTACTTTCTCTTCTTTCCTCCCTTCTCCTTCCCTTCCCTCCATTCCCTTCCCTCCACCTCCCTCCCCTCCCACTCCTACTTCCCCTCCCCTTCTCATCCCCTTCCCACTCCCTGCCTCTTCACCTTACACCTCTCTGCCTCCTCTCTACATCCCTCCCCTCTCTTCCTAGCCCTCTCTCTCCTCCCATCCCTCTCTCTCCTCTCCTTTCCTCTTCTCCCTTTCTCCTCTTCTTTTTCTCCATTACCTTTTTCTAAACATCAAAAATTCTATGAGGAAAGGTTTAAAGCTTCAAGCTGTCTCTAAATCCTGGCAACTTTACATGATTGAAAGGACCTACACCTTACTGCAGCATCTGCAAGACTAGATAATGGCACTGAGGGATTATTGACCAATTTATGAATATTAATATTGTCTGTGAAATACTTTTCATTTGAGGCCTTTACTATTCAGCAATTATTCCTATATAATATTTTTATTGTCACAATGTGACTATACAGAAATATAATTTTTAGTAATACACACAGACATGGGCTTCAAGTCAGCAGTGTCTGGGGCAAAACTCAACAGGGAAAGTCCTACAGAATTTTTTTAACATTAAGCTTTCTCCAAAGATCTATATCCTCAGGAAAAGAGAATACCAGCAGTAAATATATCTTTTTACGTTAATCCAAAATTGCTTCAGAGAAGAGATTAAGCCAAGCAGTAGAAGAAAAAGGAAAGAGAATATTAAAATGGGAAGAAGCTGTTCCTGATAAAACGTGGTCTGAAATGTAGCTTTCACACAGATTTGACTCTGAGTATATGGAGTCTGTGTTGGCAGTGGATGTGTAAGCTTTAAAGTGAGTTTTCAGGCAGACTCATAAGATTTTCTTCTGGATTTTTTGTCTAGGTCAGGGACCACCAACTATCAATGCTTTTTTTTTTTGGAAGAAAGAAAAGAAAGAGAAAGAGGGAGAGAGAACAGGAGTCTTGCTCTATTGCCCAGGCTGGAATGCAATTTAAAAATAGGTATTAAAACCTCTTTTATGCCAATAATTGTGCTTAACAGCGGAGACAGGAAGGAATAAGGGAAGAAAATAACAAACAGCCAACCAATATTTTATTTAAGTCTGTGAAATGCTACGCAAATGCTGAAGAGTGATTTACTCCCAATTATGTGGTCACTTTCAAAATAGGTGTAATGTGATACTGAGAAAAATGTATGTTCTGTAGACCTGGGATGAAGAATTTTATAAATATTCACTGAGTTTACTTGTTCCTGGTCTGAGTTCAAATCATAGATGTTCCTGTTAATTTTCTATCTCGTTGATCCATCAAATATTAACAATGTGGTGTCAAAGTCTCCTGCTATTATTGTGCGGGAGTCCAAGTCTCTTTATAAGTCATTAAGAACTTGTCTTACATATCTGGGTGTTCCTATGTTGGATGCATATATATTTATGATCATTGACTCCTGTTGTTGCATTGATCCTTTTACCATTATGTAATGTCCTTCTTTGTTTATTTTAGTCTTTGTTACTATTAAAGCCTATTTTGTCAGAGATGAAAGTTACAACTCCTGTTCATTTATTTATTTATTTATTTATTTATTAATTTATTTTGCTTTCCATTTGATTGATAAGTCTTCCACCAACCCTGTGTTTAGAGTCTTTGTGTGTCCTTGCTTATGAGTTGGATCTGAATACAGTGTACCAATGGGTTTTGACTTTTTATTCAATTTGCCTGTATGTGTCTTTGATTGGAGCATTTAATCCATTTAAATTGATTAATACGGATATTTGTGAGTTTAATGTTGCTTAATGCTAGCTGGCTATTTTGCCCATTAGTTGATATAGATTCTTCATTATGGAGATACTCTTCACCTTTTGGTATGTTTTTGAGATGACTGATACTGGTTGTTCCTTTCTGCATATACTGCTTCTTTCAGAAGCTCTTGTAAAGCAGGCCTGGTGGTGATGAAATCTCTGAGTGCTTGTTTGTTCATGAAAAATTTTATTTTTCCTTCATTTATGAGATTCTGGGTATGGATATGAGATTCTGGGTTGAAAATTGTTTTCTTTGAGGATATTGAATATTGACCCTCCCACTCTCTTCTAGTTTGTGGGGTTTCTACTGAGAGATCTGCTGTAAGTTTGATAGGCTTCCCTTTATGGGTGACCTGACCTTTCTTTCTAGCTGCCCTTGGAATTTTCTCCTTTATTTCAACCCTGGTGAATCTAATGATTATCGGTCTTGGGGTTGTTCTACTTGAGGAATATCTTTGTGGTGTTCTTTATATTACCTGGAGTTGAGTATTGTCCTGTGTTACTAGGTTAGGAAAGTTTTCCTGAATAATATCCTGAAGAATATTTTCCAGCTTGGATTAATTCTCTTCATGACATTCTGGTACACCTATCAAACTTAAATGAGGTCTTTTCACATAGTCCCATATTTATTGGAGACTTTGCTCATTCTTTTTTACTCTTTCTTCTCTAATCTTGTCTTCCCATTTCATTTCATTAAGTTGGTCTTCAACCTCTGATATCCTTTCTTCTGCTTGATCAATTTGACTGTTAAAACCTGTGCATACTTCACGGAGTTCTCATATTGTATTCTTCAGTTCCATTAATTCCCTTATATTTCTCTCTAAATTGTCTATTCTCGTTAGGATTTCGCCAAACCTTTTTTCAAGATTCTTAGTTTCTTTACATTGGGCTACAACATGTTCTTTTAACTCACAGAAGTTTCTTATTATCCACCTTCTGAAGCTTAATTCTGTTATTGGAATGCACTCATTCTCCATCAGGCCTTGTTCCGTTGTTGATGAGGAACTTTGATCCCCTGTGGAGGGAGAGACATTCTGATTTTGGGTATTCTCAGCCTTTTTACACTGGTTTCTTCCTGTCATTGTAAATTTATCCACCTGTTGTCTTTGTAATTACCGACTTTCAAATTAGGTCTCTGAGTGGACGTCCAACTTGTTGATTCTCAGCGCCAGAATCTGAGCAACCCACTGCACCAACTAAAACAGTGACTTTAAGATTCACGGTGCTTTTCTGCCCAGGAATCTCCGGTCTAGCTTCCTTCTTGAGGCTGTCCTTCAATCAGCTGAATAGGCGAGTCTGCCTTCCCAGAGCTCCAAACATTGACCAAATGGGGACCCAGTCTCATTTACTCTGCACCAAGAACCACCATGCCAGGGCACCGGCAAACCACTGCATTGGCCACAAGAGTCACACTGGCTACCCGTGGGGCTCCTCCACTGGGAATCTCCTGGTCTGTGAGCAATAAAAATTCATCTGAAAGTGTGGCATCCTCTCATTCTCTGCGCTTTCACTGGGAGCTACAATCCTGAGCTGCTAGTAATAAGCCATCTTGGATCTATCTCCCCCAACTATCAATGTTTACCAGGTTTATGGTTTGTGAAAAGAATCTTTCTAAACACACTGGCATAAACTTTACACGTAAGGATTAACAGGCAGAGATTTGGAAGCAACTGTGCTTTTCATATTTAAAACCAAACTGAAATTAATTACAGGAAATAGAATAGTATAAAAGGTAAAATAACTGATTAAGACAAATCATCTGGAAGATCACAATACAATAACCAAAATTGAAAGTCTTAAAAGTCATATTATAAGTCAATTGAGAAAGCAGATTGGACACAGAATAGGAAGAATTAATGAAGTAGAACACTGTATTAAATTTCTCAGAATACAGCATACAGAGAATAAAGGATTAAAGGTATATACTTACATATACATATATAAGTGTACATACACATATATGTATGTGTATATACATATATACATGTGTATGTGAATGTATGTATATATACATACATATGTGTATGTGTGTATCTACACATATATCTATGTGTATGTATGTATATGTAAATATGTGTAAAGTATACACATAAAGTCTATAGGTATATATAAATTATGAGTGTGTGTGTATATATATGTATATGTATATGTATATGTATATACATATATATGTATATACACGTATATGTATATATATATGTATATGTATATATGTATATGTATATACATGTATATATATATATACACACACACACTCATAATTTATATAGACCTATAGACTTTATGTGTATACTTTACACATATTTACATATATATACACACACAGATATAATTTATATATACAGAATCCTTTATATACATTCTTTAAACACACACAGCCACATATAAAGGATATTTGTATATATAAAGATGGGGTATTTCAGAAGAGGATGTCCATTATATGTTAGATATAAATTTTAGAGAAAGAATATAGAGCTGAAGAATTTTTGAGGCAATAACAACTGAGTAACTATAACTATTAATGAAATGACAACAAGCTGGAATTAATATGTAAAATACTTGATACGGTTTGGAGGTGTGTCCCCACCTAAATCTCATATTGAATTGTGATCCCTAGTATTGGCAATGTGGCCTGGTGGGAGGTGACTGGATCATGAGGATGCATTTCTCACTAATGGTTTTGCACCATCCCTTCGGTCCCACCTTTGCAACAATGAGTGACTACTTGCAAGAAGTAGTTGTTAAAGGTGTGTGGCACCTCCTCGCTCATTTCTCTTGCTCCTACTCTGGCCATGTGATCTGCCTGCTTCCCGTTTGTCTTCTGCCATTATTGTAACTTTCCTGAGGCCTCCCCAGAACATCAGTAGATTTCAGCATCATACTTCCTGTGCAGGCTGCAGAACTGTGAAACAACTAAACCTCTTTTGCTTATAAATTACCCAGTCTCAAGTATCTCTCTATAACAATGCAAGAACTGCTTAATACGATACTCCTTTTGAGAATACACTTCAATCCCACCTTCATCCTGTTTTCAGAACTTTTTCTCTCATAACACCCTAAGCTTACTATCCACACAGTGCTTCTTTACATTCTTATAATAATCTATTTACTTGTGTCTCCTCTCTGCTTAGATTTTGAATTCAATAAAAGTAAGACACTTGTTCCTAAGCCTTAATTGTAAATGCCTGGCTAAATTCAGGTCACAAAACAAAGGTTAATATTTGTTGGTTGAATTCATAAGCTTTTTCCTGGTGCCTAGAATTCTTATATACCACAATGACAGTGTGTCTAACACAATTGTGTTAGCTTTTGTGAGTAAACTCCTTTTACTTTTCCAGAATTATAATCACTGATAGTGTTTGCTTGCTTGCTGGTCCCTTAGTTCATAAGCTGATATAAAATTATTTACTGAATGTCTGCTACATATAATAAATTGTTCTAGATACTGTGACTACATTTATAACCAAAGTGGAAAGACTTCCCCTATGTAATTAAATATCTAAGGAAGTGAAGCAGACAATAAATTGTAAGTAAATAAACAAACAAGATGATTTCAGAGAATAATGGTCTCTTTGAAGGAAACAAGCATGACAGTATGATATTTTAGGCAATGGGTACTTAAAAAAAGGGATATTTGGAAAACTAAAATATATGTTAAAGAGAGAGATGGAGAAAGAAAAAAGGACTTTCCTTGTATATCTCTACAGCAAATGGCTACTATAATAAGTTATGAAAGTATGTAGCTCTAATGAGGGCAATCTCTGAGGGAAATGTTTGTAAATCTACATGATGAATATGAAAACTCTCAAGATAGTATGCTAATTAATAGAAACGTGTCAAATACTCAATATATTCACTTTTCTTATGTTAAAATAAGTCATTAAATCTATTTGAAAACTTCACTGTCTAATTAAGGATAGAGGATTTTAAAATATGTAAAGCATGTGATCAACACAGAGTAGTGAAGATAGAAACGTAGTGTTCAGTGAGATGTCAGCTGACTCTGTATTTTTTGTTGTCATATTTATTTTTATTCAGGAATTAGGTTTTGTTTTCTTTATTGTCAATTTTGCCATGCTTTGGATAAATGAGAATGAAACCCTTCTATTTGGAATGACTCCGATAAAAATAGAAGACATTATCATGTGACCTTTCAATTAGATTACTGTGAGCATTAGGCTTCAATTTTAGAATGGCATAATAGGGCTAGAATGAATTCTTTCTTATTAATGTTCCCTTTAAGAAGAGATGATTGTAAAGTCTGGAATGGTTCCTAAGTCCTGGTTCAATTCTGAAAGATCCAGGATTCTTGACTTTCCTAATTTTCACATTTTAGTGCTGGGAGAGAAAGGAGTAATTCACCTCTAACACATTTCTCCTAGGAGTTGACAACTCTGATAACTACTTTGATAAAAAGCAAATGGTTGATATCAAGGAGATTTGCAAACTGTATACATTGTAACTTTAGGATGATCTCTGAATTTTAAATAAACAGTTCTCTCCTTGTTTCCTATTATCAGGTGAAATGAGTTGATTCATTTGAATAGAATCTTGGTAAGCTATAGGGAAAAAAATGAGGTTGTCATTGATGTAGAACATCACAGGAAGTTGCAGTGCATTGTCAACAATATTTTTTCATGTTGGGAGAAAAATTAGCATGACATTCTATGTATACTGCTTGCAATAATTGTATTTAATATGAAAGTGGTAGAAAGATGGTTGCCTGTAATTCTGAGATTTCTAATACAGTCTAGCTCCATTCTGTTTGAATAGAAGACATCTATTTGAAAAGCAAATGTAATATGCCTTAAACCAAGCCATTTGCATTTCTAGAGTATGAAAATTGCATCACTGTGCCAATACCTTTGACAGAACACTTGAGCAATGGAGAGCTAGAAATGTCATTTATACAAAGACTTTAAAGCACATTCTGTACTTTTTTATTTAATAGAAAAATGGAAGCAACTTGAATAAAAGAAAAAATAATTGAAGATGAGAAAATGATATTGGTAAGAATGAAATAGCGGAGAATAAAATAAATGCATATAAACTCACATAGCTTTCTCTAAAGTGCAGCAAGAGTAATTGTTAACAAATGTTGGAGAACTTAGAATTTCTAAACTTTCAAAAATATAATTAATGCCTTTCAGAAATGGTATAAATTAGTGCATCTACTCAGTCATTGTAAAATATTCAGTTTAAAATTAGACTCTTCTGGGAGGAATGGCTGGTTCTAGGGCTGGTTGAGGAAATATACAAGATGAGACATACAGTAAGATCTCCCAATGACCAAAGTTTGAAAAATTTGAGCAAAATAAAAATAACAACAATAACATAGCATCAGATTATAATCTAAAATATAAAATAAATATCCATGAGCTATTATGGCTATATCTATGCCTATATGTAAAACAATATTCATGAGTAAAACTCACAGGTATATATATCAGTAATACACACACATAAATGTGCAGTGTGTGTGTGTGTGTGTGTCTGTATGTGTGTGTGAAAGAAGGAACAAATCTCCTGTACTGAATTTCAAATAATTGTGTAGATATTCTGCCTTCAAGGAAGTGGAACATAGTTATCATTCCACAAGCATCAGCTACACATAGAGGTTTCCTTCGTGGGCTACCATATGAAAAAAGGGGCAGTGACTTTACAGTGATGAAAACTTATAAGAACTACTTCAGCCAAGTTACCAATGTCAGCATCAACAGTAGTTAGTCATACGCATAGTGTGTACCCTTATCTTTGAAATAATCTGACTGAAATGGGATTTTACCTCTGTGATCTTCCTTCCAGAAACCTATAACCTTTTTAACCATAAGAAAAATATCAAATACATTTCATTCAAGATGTATTCTACAAAATACCTGACCAATATTACTCCAAATTTTCAATGTCACTGAAACCAGAACAAGTCTGAAAAACCGTCAGAGGCCTGAGGAGACTATGAAATATGACAACTAAATGTAAAGTGTTAATCTTGTATTGGACTCTGGAATAGAAAAGGATGTTGGTTAAAAACCAAGAAAACCTATATAAAGTCTAAGCTTTAGTTAACAATAATGTATCCATATTCATTCATTAATTGTGACAAATATAATAAAGTAAGACACTAATAGTAGGAGGACCTAGCTGTGAGATATACAGAAACTCTGTACAATCTTTGCAACTTTTGTATAAATCTAAAACTATTTAAAATAAAAAGCTTATTTAAATATATAAAAAAAGAAATTAGGCCCTTGGAATTTTCCACTGCTTTATTTCTAGAAAAATAATTACGTTATCTTTCCTACTAAATAAAATTTCTCAAATTGTTCAGAATGCCCCAAACTTCTTAAAACTATGTCTTATTCTGCATTAAGAATAATGTCTCAGTTCAGCATAACAGATATTTTCTTAAAACATATTGTGAGAAACACATTCACCCATCCAAGCCCAAAGAATGGGCTAAAAGATAAAAGGAACAGCAGAAGCAACACCTTTAATGGTCTTGCAGAATCAGGTGTCTGGTAGGCAGGCACACCCAGGGCAGTTACAGCAGGTAATTTATTTCCTAGCATGCAAATCCCTCCTTCAGTTCCTCATTGGTCAAATACTATGGGGTTACAATCTTCCTGGGCATTGCCTACATTTTATTATCCCCTTACAAGGTTATATCCAGGACCCTTTTCCTGCTTAAGTTTCAATTTCTCAATAACAAATCTTTATTCTCTTTTATTGGCCGACTCCTTGTCTGCATTCTGTTTGCTTATCATGACTTTCTAGGTGCATAAGCCATGTGGTTTGTCATGTATGAAGGCTGGCTGCCAGTAGTTAGATCTATTATGCCTTGAAAATGGACCATTAAAATGTTTTCTCAGAAGTTCCCACCTGTTTTTTTGCATCTTTTGGTTTTATGTTCACTTTAATCTTTGGGTCCTTTGGTCCCCAAATCATTTTAATACTAGTTTACTTTCTTCTTCACAGTCTGGTTTGGTGTCTATAAGCAGTAAGTTATTTTGCTGGTGGGTCATGGGCATTTTTTGTTAGTAGCTGTTTCAATTAACCATGGTGCTAGTTCCCTTATACAAGGGGTAGTACAGCATCCCCCTGCCATTAATACCCCTGCTACAATTATGAGAGATGTAAGGACTGAAGCTACCATGCCTTTCCATTTCCCAAACTAGCCTTCCAGCCAACCAGTCAATCAGTCATCAATCCCAGCATATTTGCCAGTTTGTTGGCAAGAGTGTCAGTCCTTGCAATGCTTTTGTAATGGTTCTATCTGGGGCAGTATTTTTGGGAATGAAAGTACAACATTTCCCACCCAGCATAATGCTTATACCCCCTTTTACTGCTAGTATCATCTCTAGTGCAAGCCTGTTTTCCCAGACCATTTGGCTAGTGGCATCTAACTGGCTAGCCACTCCTTTGAGGGCGTCCTGAATATAAATGATGAATCTCTGTTGATTATAATAAATATAATTAATCCAATCTGTATTTTTATTAATAATTGACCACCAGAAAAGTGCTGACTCAAACCCAGCATCTATTTGGTTTTGGGCCTTAAATTCATTAGGCACCCTGGTAGAAACTCCTATCGAGTCAATATATATATTGTGATCAGAAGAATTTGTCAAGTTTCTCCAGTTTCGATGACCATTTGTATTTTGGGGTATTTTATGAAATGCCAGGGTGAAGGAAATGGCCAAGTGAATTAAAGCACAAGTCCCAGTGTGATTGGATGGTAAAGGTAATGGAGGTTCCACTTCCTGCAATACCACCAGACATCAGTCTGGTGTATATGGAGAGCTGAGCAATTGCCATTGCCTGACTCATCAGTTACGTTTAGGATGTGGGTTGAAGTTGAGAGTTCTTCATGGGCCTATTGAACTCTGCCCCCTGCTTAGAGAGGCAAGAGGAGTGGTTCATATTCACTGCAGAGAACAAGGGTATGCTCTGGGATCTGACCTCCACAATGCAGGAAAGAGCAATGACAGACTCTTACAGGTCTTATTTCACCCTGCATCTTTGTCCTGGTATAAAACCAACATGCAATGCATTCCTTCAGGATCAGTATCTCATCCTAGGGGAAATGGATCCACCTGCCCCTGCAGTTGTCCCACTGCACACAGATAGCTGTTACTCTTGTTGAGGGTTTGTACTGAAAATTTAACCCATTTCATCTAAGTACCCTGTCTCAATGTCTAAGGTTTGCCTTAAATCCTTTACTTCAATTATTTCTATTCTTTTAGGGTCATTATTTGGTGAACTAGAGTGTTTGTTAGGTTTGGGGGTTTGAGTAGTCACAGGCAAATGAGAGGTCGAGTTTTTGAAAAGTTTGAGAACAAATTGCCCTGGGGGTCTTTCCCTTTGATTTCTGCCCCTAACCCATATACCAGAGATGCTACTTTTGGTTCTTGGACTAGAATGGCTGGATTGTCAATGGTGATGAATATAGGCTTGCATTTGAAATTCTGGCAGTTATCTTGTGGTGAGCCCTTGAACAGTTGTAGGCCATTCTTCAAGAGTCTCCAGCTTGGAGTTACCCATCCCATGTTTACTGTCCTACCTTGAAATTGGGTGATCCACCATACATTATCCCAGCTTGGACAGGGTGATGCCCTACTGTTACCTGAATCTGGTTTAGGGCAAAGATATTTATCTATCTGTGTGAGAACTCTCTCTAATTTTCTAAATTCCCACAAGATAAAACCTGGCAGGCATTAAATCTTATTGTCTGGGGTGCTACTGTCTTGCTCACATTAATCACCAACCTGATTGGGGAGGAAAGAGTCCCCCGCTAATTTTTATTTCTAATTTCTAGTCCTTGTAGAGTAACCCATCCCAGCCATATTAACTTCCAGAGATGGGGCCAGCCAATGTTTCCTTTTTGGGTTTTTCTTAGAGTAAACTTTAAGGGTTCCTCAGTTGACCTATACACTTTCCACACTTTCTATTGATCTTTTTCCTCCTTTCCAAGGTCTCTTTTACCAGTTCCTTGACTTGAGTATAGTGAATTCACCCCAATTCAGTTGTTCACACTGTCGTCTCAGTGATCAGGAACACTTGATGGGGACCTCCCCAGTTTGGGTGGAGTTTACCTTCTTTCCAAGTCACCAGGCTGAAAGTGGTGAGCTGCTAATTCAAAAGGCAAAGTTTAGTCAGAAGTCCTTTTAACCTAAGGGATAACAGGGTAGAGGATATGGCCCATATATTGTTTCTTAAGAATTGGTCCTTGTTTTCCATAGCAGGAAGATCTGTGGCTCTGTCCAAATGTAGGAGCCCATATAATAACTCACAGAGGGACATTCCCAAGTCTGTTCTTTGGACTGTCCTAATCCTAAGGAGTGCTGCTGGGAGACATTTGGTCCAGGGAATTTTAGTTTCTAAGATTAGTTTGATAATATACTGTTTGAGAGTTTGATTCATTCTCTCCACCTTTCCAGAGGAAGGGGGATGCCAACAGGTGTGAAAATTCCATTTACTATGTAAACCTTCTGTAATTCCCCTTAGCACCCTTGAGGTAAAGTGGCTCCCATTGTCCAAATCAATATTTTCTATCAGGCCAAATCTAGGTACAATCTGTTCTATTATTTTGACCACATTCCTGGCAGTGGCTATTGGAAGGAGAAAGGCTTCCACACAGCTATATAGGTGATCTATGATCACCAGCAAATACTTTAGTCTTCCTACTTTGGGTATTTCTGTGTAATCTACTTGAATGCTCTGAAATGATGTTAGTCTGGGAGGACTTCCTCCTATGGCCTGTTTCCTAATAACTTTTTTGTTTATCCTTTGGCAAGTTACACAGCTTTCACATACTTGTTTAGCAAGGGTTTAAAACACTATGTACCAGTAATTCCTAAGTATTGCATCACACAGATCCTGGGTCCTCAATGGCTCTTTTGGTATAATATAGGCATTTGTTCTTTCATCAGGGGTTTCCTTATCATTTCTCTCCCAGCAGGAAGTACCCAACTTTCATCATCAGTCTGAGTGGCCCCTATCTAGCCTAGTTCTTCTTCCTCTTTTCTGGTGAATTCAGGCCTTAATATTTGTGAGAATTTACTCAGGGTGCTGGCAAAAACATTAAGGGAAAAATATTAGAGAAAGTTATAGAATATAGTCTCAAACCCTTTTGGAGGGCCTAAGGGTTTTTTCTATAGTTCGTGGCTGAAGGCAGCCTAAATCCCCTTTACATTTAGTTAGTAAGTAAAGCAAATAGCTAGAGTATGTGGGGGAGTTTACCTAACTAACTTGTTTACTCATGTGTCTTAAAACTAAACTTTCAGCCTGATGATCCTCTCAAGGGGAGGTTGACCAGGGATATTACCCACTAATGGTGTTTGCTTTGGGCTTCGGAAAAGTTCCTTTAATCTCTTCACTCTCGTCGTGTTGACTCAAGCCTTTGTTAATTAAACTTTACTAAATAAATGCAAGTCTCTCTGGCTGGTGGGGGCCAGTGGCTGCTATCTCTTTCCAGCACTCTCCAGGGTGCCTGCAAGTGGGCACGGACCCTCAGTCAAACTGACAAAACATAATATCCATGTGTCAGTGTACTTTATTTATCCATCACTGAGTCAAGGTCTGCAGGACAGACCACCCTCATGTGGTGACCTTGACAAATATTGCCTTACAGATGTGTGGGATTAGGTTAAATAATCTAATTTCTTCCTCCAGCGTGGCTTGTCTGGTAGCTTCATCAGCAAGCCTATTCCCTACAGCTTCCATAGTTTTCCTTTTCTGATGGCCACTTATATGAACTATGGCTATCTCTGCTTGAAGTAGAAAGCTCTTTAAGACCTGTTTGACTAGTTCTCCATGCATCACTTCCTTTCTGTTGCTATTTATTAAGCCCTACTCCGTCCAGATTTTTCCAAAACTGTGTACCACCACATAGGCACATTTAGAGTCAGTACATACAGTGCTTTCTTGGCCTTCAAGGAACTTTACATCCTGGTTAAGAGCATATAATTTACAGGTTTGGGCCAAACAGCCATTAGAGTTTGGGCCAAACTCTTTCTCACATAAAGAGTTTGTTTCCATCAATGGTAGCATAATAATTGTCACTTGCCGTCTATCAGTCAGGCAGACCCATTCACAAACAGCCTTACCCCATCATGTAGTGAAGCCTCTCTAAGGTCTGGTCTAACTTTGGCTTGGTATTCTATGATATCTTAGCCTTAATGGTCTGATGCCTTTTTTCCTTCTCTTCTTTCCATAGGAAACTGGCTGGATTCAGGGAAGCATCTGTTCTTATAATCAAATTATATTTTTCTAGTAATCTGACTTTATATTTTAGAATCTAATAATCTGTTAACCATCTCCCAGCTTTTTTATTTAATATATTCCAAACCTGATGTAGGGTGGTCACTATTAGGGCCCCACCAAAAGATAGCTTTCAACTTTCCTCTACCAACAGGGTTGTGGTAGCTACTGCTTGCACATATTCGCACACCCTCAAGAGAATGGATTGATAAGCTTGGAAACAAAGGCAATAGGTTACTCTTCCATCCCCAGGTTTGAGTGACTTCCCCAAGTGTTACACCTGGTCTACTGTTACAAACAGATAGAATGATTTTTCTAAAGATGGGAGGGCTAAGACTGGGGCTGTAATGAGGGGCTGCTTTAGCTCTTCCACTGTCTGAATTTCCTCTGGGAACCATTGAAAAGGATTGAGCTCCACTTCCAGTAACTTGTGACACAGAACCTTTGTCTTCTGAGCATGTGAGCCAATCCATAACCTACAATAGCCAGTTAAACCTAAAAATCTTTGGAGTTCTTTCTTTGCTTTGACAAAGGCAGATCCACTGTTCTCTATATTCTTTCTGGACTTATTCTCTGCTTCCCTTCACTAATCCAGTGTCCTAAATATTTAGCTTCTTTTTTTACAAATTACAATCTATTATTGGAGACTTGCAATCCCCTTTCTCCTAGGAAATTGAGCAAGCATGTGGCAGTTTCTGATACTTCAACTTTCCCCTCCCCAGAAATTAAAAGATAATATTGTAATAATTGGATTCCCCTGAAAGGTGAGAATTCCTCCATGACTTTTTCTAAGACTGGACTAAATAAGTTTGGGGCTTCCATGAAACCTTGTGGCAGCCCAGTCCAGCAGTACTATTGTTTTCTCCCTCTTACGGGATTTTCCCGAGCAAATGCAGAGATCCCTACTCCTAAAGTCTAATGGACATGCCCAGAATGTGTCTTTTTCATCCACCACACTGAACTACTTATGTTCTTAGGATATCTTACTAGAGGGTGTAGGAGTTAGGCATCACAGAGTGGTGGGTTTGGACAATTTGATTTATAGCCCTTATATTTTGCAGTAATCTATATGACCCATCAGGCTTCTTAACTGTGAGAACTGGGATATTACATCATATCATGCAAGTTCCCAATACTCCATCTCTAATCAATCCATCTATTACCAGTTGGAGACCTTTTCTCCCTTCAATGGGAGTAAGATATTGTTTTCTCCTGGTTATTTTAGTTCAATCTGTAAGACCATGATTTTTAACCGCCCCCTGTTGCTTTCCCTAACCCACACAAGGTGGTCCATTTTTCTTTCCTCCTCCTCTTTTACGAGGCCCATCAAGACTTTTATTTGTCCCTCCTCTATTCCTAATCCTAAACCCAGTCTCACAATCAGGTCTTGACTGAGAAGGTTAGTTTCTGCTTCAGGAACATATAGAAGTGATTCCTCAATTTTTTCTGGTCCCAATCTAAATAGCATTTTCTTGAATATTGGAACATGAAATCCCTCTGCGTTTAGTTCAGACTCTGTCAATTTTTCCTTAGAGAGTTCTGTACCCCTTGGTTGGTAAATTAGGGAGGAGAGAGCTGCCCCAGTGTCAACCAAAAATATTACTTCTTCCCCCTTGTGTCCCACCCTCAAATTTATCAAGAAACATACTCAGAAGGAACCCCTTGTAATCTTCATCAAAGGTAATTAGGAAGATCACCTTTTCTTCTTTTTTCTATTTAGGACATTCTCTTTTAAAATGCCCTGGCTTTGCACACTGTAACATCCATTTACAGTCTTAGGAGCTTTTCCTTGCATTTCCCTTCTCTCTGTGTGTTGAAATTTATCATTCCTTCATCTCTTTCAAGGAAGATTTTTACCTAACCTTTTTCTAACTACCTCTTCCACAGTGGAAACCATGATTTTCACTGTTTATGCTTCTCTTCCTCTCTCCATACAAACACATTCTGAGCTTTCCTCAGTAATTCCTCAACTGATTTCTCGTTTTGTTCATCAACTTTTTGCAGTTTCTTAGTAATGTCAAATCAGCTTTTAGTTACAAGTTAACCTTCAAAAGGCCTTGTCTTATTGGGTCCTCTGGATCTAATCCAAGTATTTCCTCATTTGATCTTTGAGCCTCTCCAAGAATGCAGAGGAGTTTTCTTCTTTGTCTTGATGAATCTCGAATTCCTTTGAGACATTTTGTGTCCTAGGAGTGGACACTTTAATCCTTTTAATTATTAATTCCCTGAGGTCCTTAATTTGGATCTGATTCCTGGGATTATTATTATCCCATTCAGAAATGACATTTGGAAATTTTTGTTCAGCTGGTGGTATTCCTTAACCAGGAGGGTGTCACATCTCCCAGATGCTTACGGCTGCTCTCTTAATCATTCTATTTTCTTCTCCTGTGAGCGGAATATTTGTAATAGACATCATTTCAGCCCAGATATAAAATCTGGGCCCTAGGAATTTGTCCAGATGATCTGCTAAACCAAGGGTATCTTCCTACAGTGGATTCATCACCTTTTTGAAATTCCTAACTTTTGTACTTGTAAGAGGAGCATTTTCAAAGCCAGTCTCTTCCTGTTCCATGGGAACTTCCCTAAGGAGGAACCTGTCTGCTATTTTAAAGAGATGGGGAAATTCTCAATATCCCTCTTATACTGTTCTGATTATTTTCTTAAATTTGGATAGGGATCTAAAGGAGAAGTTGCTTTGGCTCCCTCATTGTCTCCAGGTCTTTCTTCCTCAAATCCTCCTACTTACTGCTCCTTGATTTTCCTGTCCCCTATTTTGAGAGACGTCTGAAAGGCACAAAAATGATAGAGACTTGCAGGACTTTTCACTGGGCCAGAGCTTTTTACTAAGCTCTTTTCTTTTTTGAGGGGTATCATGGGAGCTAATTCCTTCATTCAATAGAGAGTGCAACCTATCTTTTCTAGTGAGGATGGGGTTTTATTATTCATAGAGATACTTAAAGCTTGGCACACTCAATCCTCATCAGTGCCAAACTTAGGCCAAAAGACTGAAGGCTTACAAATGGGGTCTTTGGGCCAGATGAAACAACAACACTTTGTCAACTTTTCTTTCTTTGTTTCTAGTTTGAGAGTTGTCCCTCCAAACCTGCAACATTCTCACCAAGGGACTATCAGCGGAATGTCAGAGTGAGTCTCTTTGGCTCCCTCTTTTCTTTGTTCTCTAGGCCTAGAAGTTCTGTTTCCCATTTTCAGTTTGTCTCTGTATCTGAATTTTCCCTGTGTACTCAACACCCCCTCCTGGAGGTTTTCTGCACACCCTGAGAATCTCTTCAGTCTCAGCCATTTTTCCTCATAAGAAAACAAAACCACAGATTGGAACTCTGCATTCATTTCATGTCTAGCATACATCTCATTCACACCCCTTGCATTCCAAAAATCCCCAACCACCAAAGAAGTACTTATAGTCCAATTTTCCCATTGTGGCTTGTGCATGAGGTGGCCTGGTTGCTGTGGTGCCTGCTTTTTCTCCTTGTGTCACCTCTGCTGTCACCTCTAAATTATAGTCTGGGGTTCGTCTATGGCTTCTGCAGGGAGCTGGGATGCCCAGTCAGAGCAAGCCACCTAAAATTGGGTAGAAAATGTCTGCACTGTAAGCTGGAGTCCCACTCCAGGCACAGAGATCCCAGATGAGCACCCAAGTTTGTGGGAAACACATTCCCCTGTCCAAAGAATGGACTCAGAAATACAGGGAACAGTGAAAGTAAGACTTTTAATGGCAGTCTTGTAAGATTGGGTGCCTGGTAGGCAGGCACACACCCAGGGCAGTTACAGCAGGCAATTTATTTCCTTGTATGCAAGTTCCTCCTCCAGTTCCTCATTGGTCAAATACTATAGGGTTACAATCTTCCTGGCCGTGGCCTAAGTTTCACTGTCCTCTTAAAAGTTCATACCCTGGTTCCTTTCTCTGCTTTAGTTTCAATTTTCCAAGAATAAAACGTTATTACCCTTTATGGGCTGACCCTTCCTCTACCTCCTGTTTGCTTATCATAACTTTCTAGGTGCATGAGCCATGTGGTTTGTCACATCCACAGGCTGGTTGCCAGTATTTCGACCTATCATGCTTTGAAAATGGTCCAGTAAAATGTTTTCTTACACATATGAAGAACTAATTTCTGTTAGGAAAATAGTTAGACATAAATTGAGAATGGTTATTTTTAACTCTGCTATATGCTGAGAACTCTCCTCCCTCCTAAACAAATATACTTTTATAAGATTTAAATGACAAAAATGGTATATCTTTATGGTATAAAATGTAGTGTTTTGATATATGTATACATTGTGAAATGATTAGGTCAACTTATAAACCATATCCATCACTTCACATATTTATTTGGGGTGAGAATATTTAATATTCTCCCTCTTAACAATTTTTAAGTGTGCAATATGTCATTATTCACTATAGTGACTATGCTGTTTAAAAGATCTCCAGAACTTAAATTTTAACCAACATTTTCCCTTCTTAGCCCATCCTCTAGTAACCACCATTCAACTTTCTGCTTCTAAGAGCTCAACTTCTTTAGATTTCACATATGGGCAAGATCATGCCATATTTTCTCCTCTGTGCCTGACTTATTTCACAGATAATTTACAGCAGTGTGCTGCTTCTTTCAAGGATCTGTGAATTATTTAGGTTTTCTGGTACATTTCTGCAGTGGTTCTTGGAGCAAAATCTATAGTGTGAATCTCCACACGTTGGTCTATCTGTCCAAGTGGGAGCTGCATGTTAGCCCTGCTTTTTAACTGCCATCTTTCTCTCTTGAAGGACGAGGGGCACAGCTGTGCTGGATGCTGAGACCTGAGCTGGATTGTCTGGCAGCACAGAGTTGCCTACTCACTGGATGGCTCACAGGTATCCATGGACCTTAGCCACGCCCGGGCCAGAGTGGCAGGAGAAGAGTGAAATTGTCTTGATTGCTCTTTCATATAGTTTCTTGGAGAGACACTACTATTTTGGTGTGATGATTTTCTATTCCGAGACTTTACTGAACCCATTTATTAATTCTCTTACTCTTTTGGGGGAGTGTTTATATATTCTATGAATAAGATCGTGTCATATGCATATAAAAACAATTTAACTCTTTCATATCCAATTAGATGTATTTTATTATTTCTCTTGCTTAATTGACCTGGTTAAGACATCTAGTATTGTGTTGAATAGATGTGGTTAGAATGGGATCCCTTATAAGAAGTTTTCAGCTTTCTACTCTGAGTATAATATTAGCTGTGGTGTTGTCATATATGTCTTCATTGTGTTGAGGTTTATTCTTTTTATACCCAATTTGTTTAGAATTTTATCATGAATGGATGTTGCATTTTTTCAAATGCTATTGCTGTATTTATTGATATGATAGTGTGGTTTTATCTTTCCTTCTGTTAATGTGGTGTACCACCTTTTTTTTTTTTAAGACAGAGTCTCTCTCTGTCACCCAGGCTGGAGTGCAGTGGCATGATCTTGGATCACTGCAACCTCCACTCCTATGTACAAGTGATTCTCCTGCCTCAGCCTCCGGAGTAGCTGGGACTACACAGGCATGCCAACATACCCTGCTAATTTTTTGTATTTTTAGTAGAGACAGGGTTTTACCATGTTAGCCAGGATGGTCTTGATCTTCTGAACTAGTGATCTGCCCACCTTGTCCTCCCAAAGTGCTCGGATCACAGGCATAAGTCCCCATGCCTGGTCCTGTAACGCCTTTTTTTATTTTCATACATTAAATTATCCTTGCATCCCAGGTATAAATTTTACTTAAACGTTGTGTATGAACATTTTCATATGCTGTTGATTTTGGTTTGCTAGCATTTTGTGGAGAATTCTTGATGCCATTTCATCAAGGATATTGGCCTATAAGTTTTTTAAATTTTAAAACTTTTGTCTAATTTTGGTATTAGGATAATGATAGCCTTCTAAAATTAGTTTGAAAATGTTTCCTCCTTTTCCATTGTTTGGAAGAGTTTGAGAATGATTGGCATAATTATCATAAATATTTGGTCAAATTACCAGTGAATACATTAGGTCTTGGGCATTTCTTTCTTAGGGGATTTTGATTACTGATTCAATATCCTTACTCATGATTTCTTTATTCATGTATTCTATTTCTTCATGATTCAGTCTTGATAGGTTGTATGTTTCTAGAAATATATCCATTTCTTCTAAATTATCCTGTATGTTGGCATAACTTGTTTAAGGTAGTTTCTTATACTCCTTTGCATTTCTGTGGTACTGGTAATAATGTCTGCTCTGCCAATTTATTAATTTTATTTATTTGTGTTTTCTTTATTTTTTATTAGCTAGCTTATTTACAAGTTTCTAAAATTTGAGTTTCTCTTTTTAAAAAATAAAACTTTAATATCATTTACCTTTTCAATTGTTTTTGTAGTTTCTTTTTATATCTGCTTTAAAGTTTATTAACTCCTTTTTGCTGATTTTTGGCTTAGCATGTTTCACTATTCTACTTCCTTGACAGGTGACATTAGGTTATTTTAGATATTTTGTTTTATTAATGTAGGCATGTATTTCTATAAACTTTACTCTTATAACTCATTTTGCTGCAACACATAAGTTTTGGTAAGCTTATGTTTCCATTTATTCATCTCCAGATATTATTTAAATACCCTTTTGATTATTTCTCCTTTGACAATTAGCCATCCAGGAGTGTCTTTTTTATCTTATATGTGTCTGTAAATTTTCTTCTTTTTATTGATCTCTATTTCCATATGATTGTGGTCAGAAAAAAATATTTTACATGATTTAAATATTTTTAAAATTGGTAAGACTTGTTTTGAGGTCTAACATATAATTGATCTTGGAGATTACTCCATGCACATTTAAGAATATGTATTGCTGTAGTTGCATGAAAGGTTCTGTATGTCTCTTAGGTCTACAGTGTTGTTGAAGTATGCTGTTACTTAGTTGAATTTCAGCCTGAATGGTCTATCCTTTGATGAAATTGGGGTATTGAAATCTCATGCTCTTATTGTATTGCTTCTATTTCTCCATTCCATTATGTCAAATTTCCTTTATATATTTAGAAACCCCAATGTTTGGTGCCTATATATTTACAATTAATAATCTTCTTGATGAATTGACTCCTTTGTCATTTTACTATGACTTTATCTCTAATGACTGTTCTTGATTTAATATATATTTCATATATGATAAGCTTATCAATCCATTTATATTTAAAGTAATTATTGATAGAAAATGAGTTACTGCTCTCCTTTTGTTAATTATTCTCTGATTATATTGCAGTTACTTTGTTTCATTTAATATTTTGCTCTTTTTCTTTTAAATTTCATAATTTTTTTTTGGTAGTGGTTCTTTTCTCTTTAATAATTCATGTATCTATTATACATATATTCCTTTTGGTTATCATGAGGCTTACATAAAACAACTTACAGTTATAACAGTATATTTCAAGCAGTTAAGCAACTTAACTACATTTTTTAAATGTAAATTTTAGTATTTTCTTTTCTCACTTTATAGGTCACTAATGTCAAAATTTATACTTTTAAATATATTATGTGCCCATTGATATAATGTTTTAGCTGTAATTTAAAAAAATATTTTTGTCTTTTAACTTTTACATCTGCTTTTAAGATGATTTATGCATCATAACACTATTACAATATTCTCAATCTGAGTACATTACTTTCAACAGTGAGTTTCATACTTTCATGTGTTTTTATCTTGTTTGTTAGCATCCTATTATTTCAACTTGAAGAGCTGTCTTTATCAGTTCTGGTAAGGCAGACTAATGGTGATGAACTCCCACAGCTTTTATTAGTCTAGGAAAAGCCTCATCCCTGTTATTTCTGAAGGAAAACCTTGCCAAGTGTAGCATACTTAATGGTAGTTGTCTGTTTGTTTGTTTTCCTTAGCATTTTCAATGTACGACCACACTCTCTCCTGTCCTGCAAAGTTTCTGCTGAGAAATCTACTGATACTGGTTTGGAGGCTACCTTGCATGTGACAAGATGCTTTTCTTCCACTGCTTTCAAAATTCTCTCTAAATCTGCTTGTGACATGCTTCAGTAAAAATCTCTATTTAATTTGTTTGTAGTTCGTTGGACTTTTTGAATCTGTATGTTTGCTTCCTATTCCAGAATTGAAAAGTTTTAGGTCATTACTTATTTAAATAAGCATTTAGCCCCCTTTATCTTTCTCTGTACCTTCTGGGAAATCTATAATGCATACAATGTTGTGTTTAACAATATCCTTTAAGTCCCATAAATTTTCTTTACTTTTTAGATTTTTTTCTGCTCCGACTGTATACTTTAAAATATCTGCCTTCAAATTCACTGATTCTTCTCCTTGTTTATGTCTGCTGTTGAAGCTCTGTGAATTTTTTTAGCTCAGTCATTGTTCACTTTAGCTCCGTTTTTTTTTATTGGTTCTTTTTGATGGTTTCTATCTATTTGTTGAACTCTCATTTTGCTGATGTACTTTTTCCTAATTTCGTTTAGTTTTATGTGTTTTCTTGTTGCTCATTTAACTTAAGGTATTTTTAAAATTTATTTGTCACTGGCTTTGTCAGGGAAATACCTTCATCAGTCTTCCTGGCTAGAGATTGTCTGTAGACCATCTGTGCGGTTCATGGACAGGTTTGCTGCTGGTATTATTAGGCAAGATTGTCTGTTGCCTTTATCAGCCTGTGGACTGGACAAGCATCTGATTCACTGGGGTCCCTTCGGTGTCTGCACCAGTTGGTGCAGGCCTAGAACTTAGGTTTCCTGTGGTAAGCCTGGATTCTGAATCCACAGGAGCCATCCTGGTTCCAGGGTTCACTATGATGGGTCTACTAACTGGGTTTATAGAGAGTGTGCCTGGAGCCTGGGTAGACAGGAGCTGACATTGTGCTGGGGCAGGAGTCAAGCTTGAGTCTGTGAGGGCAGGCCTGGCACTGCAATGAGCCTGATGCCCAGATCCATGAGGACAAGACTGAAGGCTGAGCTGGCAATGGGCTAGAACTTGAGCCTTAGTCTGTGGCAGCAGACCTGGGTTCTGGATCTCCAGGAGTGATTCTGAAGCCTAAGTCCATATGGTGAGACTGTGACTCAAGTCTACTGAAGCAGGCCTGGTCCCTGAGTCCACTGGAATCTAGGTCTCTTGGGGCCAGTCTGGAGTTTGGGCCTATGTGTACTGTCATAGGGCCTGGGACCATGGATGCATGGCTAGAGAACCTAGGACTATGGGTGCTAAAATGGAGGCTATGCGTGTGTCTATGGGGGTAACCTGCAGTGGGGGGTCACAGAGGTCATTCTGGTGTTGCTTGAGTCCTGGCCCTGGGTTTCACGGGGCAGGCCAGTTGCTGAGGTCCACAGCAAAGGCAGGTATTCACTTTAATCTTCTTTTCCCGTGTGAAGGGTATTTTGTCCACACTATGCTATCTGGACTTGGGGCAGTGATGACTTACGAAATGCAAAATTGTCCTTCCTTCTCTCATCAATGCATCTTTTCTTATTTGTATACTACAGGTATTATAGTCACTCATTTGGATTTTTTAACTCCTGTGAAGATATTCGCAGGAATGGATAATTGTTCAAATTGATGCTTCTCTAGGGAACATGCACCGAAAAGTCATATTCTGCCATCTTGTTCTATAAATTCTACTGAGCTCCTTTAAGTAGTAGAAGATATATTTTGAAAGTGCTCCTTAATCAAAATGTTTATGATATACATGGATTAGTAAGACTAATAAAATTGAGGAACATGTAAGTATCAGTATGAAACACAAAACCTCAGGGGAAAACTCACGAGGCAGCAAAATTCATATTGCTATTTAAATATTCATATTAAATATTCTAAGTGTTCAGAGAAACAAGTGATGGGCAGAGTAAGATTCTCATGGGAAATGTTATCTTGATAATTATCCACGAAATAAAATCACCTAAGCTTTCCCTTGAAATCTAAATAGATTTTAAATTGAGTAAGTAAATAAAACCAAGAAACAAGCCAAAAACAAAGATAAATCAATCCTTTCTAGAAAGGCAGAATTGCATGAGCAAAGGCCACAAAAAAGGTAGAGCAAATGAGAGAGAAGGCAGTTTGTTAGCTTATATATGTGGGAGAGGCAAGTCTCAAATAATAGTGGTAAAGTTTGAAAGCTAATTTAGAGCTATAATATATAAGATTTTGGGTGTCACAAGTCACAAATAAAACTATTTAGAACAATAAAAAATTAAATTATATTTCAATTAGCCATAATCAAATACTGGCTGACATTTTGTAACCACCTTTTACTCTGTTATTATGCTAAAACCACAAACTAGGTACATAAACACATTTTGATGTTATTTCACATCTATATTATATAAAAACTGAGATGTTACAGTATGGCTCATTAATTATATGAGCATTTAGGAAAAATCTTAACATACCACCTTGTTGGTCCTAAAATTATTATCTCTTACACAAATGCTTCTTTCTACTTTTTTAAAAATCATCTTCCCATTTCAAAACATTGTTTCTACTCAACATTATTTCTCTAACACTAATAGGCGATGCCCTTGATTCTTCTAAATATGAAAGATATCTTGTCTCTAGGATTGCGTGGGTGAACAGGTTGTGGGAATATAAACAGATTATTAATCTCATCATAAGTGACTTTCTATCAAATCACCCCAATAGAATACATTATATTACTTAAATCGATAGCAACCAGCATGATAGCCCTTATGAATTTCCATCCTAATTGATGTACTTACTGATGAAAATTAGATGGCATTAGGTTTCAGTGCCCTTTCAATTGAGAGAGATGATGTGTGTAGTTTTTTTTTTCACTAGAGAGAGAGATTATGCGAACTTTAAGGCTCAGTTATCCTGATCATTCACTCCTATGCAAACATTTACATTTTTAAATTCTTGGTTTAAATAAATGCCACCTCTTCAAGGGAAATGAAAAGGTACAAGACTAGGTTGCTTACAGTTCAGCTCTGACAAGAATTACAAGTAACTTTGAACAAGACTTTATCTTCTCTGTGATTCGATTTCTGAGTTTGTAGAAATGAGGGTGAGGTTCTGGAACATATAACAGTCATTATGGGGATTTAAAAATTGCCTAATGATTGTGATGAAACCTTGCTTTTGTTACAGAAAAGCCGTCCAAATTTAGATCCTAAGTGAGAGTTTTTATGTCACTCAAGAAATAATTTAGGGTGAGTTCATAGAACAAAGTGAAAGCAAGTTTATTAAGAAAGTGACAGTTTCTATATTGATTTGCTGAAAGATATTGGAGACTTTTGCAAAAACTTTCTGAAAGAGTATGAAATGACTTTGATTGAATCACTTTTATTATACATATTTTGTGCTTTTAAACATCTTTCAATAAAATTATATTTTTTCATTTACATATTTGAGTATGTAACTTGTGTGTTTACATAAACATAGAAAGAGAGGTAGAAATAAATTAATAGATAATTTATTTATTTTTAGCCCATCACTTGAGTCATAAATATGAAAAGAGTCTTGTTTATGATGCAAGATTTCCCAAACAATTATCATTTGTAGAAGTAGTTTATAAATATTAAACAATATTTTCTCCAATTAAATTCCTATTGCCATTTATTATATGGAGTTTCATATCTCCTGGAATGTATTTTATTAATTTATATTTACATAAACCCATGGATTCTATTTCAGCTGAATTTTGTGGCTCTGCCAAATTGGGCCACTTAGTTTACTTCCCAGACCTATTGTTATTCTTTTTCTAAAAAAATGTGGAAATTACTGTAAAAGAAAATTATATGATCTACCTGAATTTACCAAATTATATAAAGAAAGATGACAGAGATGGTATATTTAAGATTGATTATTTTCTGTAATAATAGTGGAATATTTCTACCAAATAATGGCTATTCATGTCACCTACATTGATTTTAACAAATTTATCTTTTCCATTTTTAATAAAATGTGATATTCAAAAACTCTCATATTCACATTTACTATGTACTTTATTTAGCCATTAGGTACAGAAATCAAATGCCTAAATACACCAGTGCCTAAATAAGCACAAGACATCACTCAATTAAGCACAGACAAGGAAAACACTACCACTAGAGAGAAAAAATAGATAGTATTTAACCCTAATCTTCAATAAATGATGCTATAGATAAAAGTAAATTCTGTACATGTAGTTCTAATTAAATTCTCCTTAATTTTAAAGTCCATACCAGGCTTTTTTTTTTTAAGTGACAGATATCTGTCTGTGGAATATCAGTTGTCACTATGAAGTGTCAATATCTCAGTCAGAATTCAGTTATAAATGTAAGACTCTAGATATTTTAGGAAAAATAATTTAGTAAAAATCAAGTTGTACATATAAAATATTGAAAGTGCTAGGTCTCTGGAGAGAGAAAGATTATTTTTAGGAAATTGGCTTAAGTGATTATGGAGCCTAAGAAGTCCCATCATCTCTTGTCTGCAAGTTGGAGACCCAGGAGAGCTGGTAGTGTAATTACACATCAAATTTAAAGTCATGAGAAGCAGGAGAGGTAATAGAGAAAGTTCCAGTCTGGGTGCAAGAGAGGACCAATGATCCAGCTCAAAAACGCAGAGAAAGAAGGAATTCTCCTTTCCTCAACCTTTTGTTCTAATTCGGCCTAAAATGTTTTGGATGTGACCTATCACAGACACACCCAGAATAATGTCTAAACAAACATCTGGGCATTCTGCTTCCTGGTCAAGTTGACACATAAAATCAATTATCACAATGAAAATAATATTTCCATTATTTTTTCTATTAGTTGTATAGATTTAGATTTCATATTTACATCTATGATTGATTTTATATTGATACTTGCAGATTTTACAAGGAATTCATCAGGTATTTTTGGGCATATTGATTTCCAATTTATCCAGGAAGATTTATTGAAAGATATACCATTTCTTTTCTGAATTGCTTTTCTCCTTTCTCTAAAATTAGTCATCTGTACATACATGTGTGAGTATATTTCTGGATTCTCTGTTCTTTGCCAGATAGTATGAGACCTACTATTTTGTATTATTCTATTGAACAGTTGTTTCATTGTACTAGATCTAATGTATTTTAATATAAATTTTGAATTGGTATGTAAATTTTTACAAAAAACTAAGATCTTGATTATAATTGTATTGAATCCATAGAAAGTAACTTTTCTATATTGAACATAACAAATATAGAAAAATTTATATCTTATTTTTGAGTATCTGATCAATAAACACAATACACATTTTCTTGGGAATTTTCATTTCTCTCAGCAATGCTTTGCAGTTATTACTCTGCATATACTTTACCTTTTTTGTCAGTTTTATCACCAGGCATTTCATGTTTTTAATAGTAATATAAGAAGTATTATTTAATATTAATTTTTGGTTGTTCATTCCCAGTATAAAAAATAGCAATTTATTTTTGTATATTGATTTTGTATCTTCCAACCTTCATCAACTCATTTAATATTTCTAACAAATTTTTTGTGGATATAATCAAATTTTCTAATATACGTTCATGTTGTTAGCAAAGGCAGTTTTATCTTTTTTCCAACTTGTGTGTTTTTTATTTTTTTATCTTGCTTATTTTACTGGCTGGAATCCCCAGTCCCTTGCTGAAAGTGGAAATTGTTATTAAGTTACACAATTTAGGATTTAATAATTATGATGAAGGTTATATTATATTGTAATATCTTTATCAGGTTGATGTAGATACCTTACTAGTTAACTTAATAATTTTTAAGAGAAACAGATGGTATATTTTATTAAATATTTTTATATGCATGTTGAAATTATAATTTTTTTCTAGTTTGTTAGTATGGCAGCTTAAATTTTATTGGCTTTTTAAAAATATTAAGTCCTTGACCTATTGTAAACATCACTTATTCATGACATATTGTTATTCATATATGTTTTTGAATTTGACCTGTTAATTAAAAATTGTATTCATAATTTTTTATCTACATTTATCTTTGGTGGTTTTCATATCAAGATAATACTGGCCTCAAAACATAAGTTAAGAAATATTACTTTGTTTTATATTTGTAGAAAAGTTCTTACAGATTTGTAATTATCTCTTTATTAACTATTTGGTAGAATCCATTAGTGAAACTATCTGGGCCAGAAGTTTTCTTCATGGAATACATTTTCAGAATCAGTTCCATTTACTCTTTAAATAGAGCTGTTCAATTTACATATTTTGTTTTAATCCAGTTTTAGTAGATTGCATATATGGAGACATTTTTCTATTTTTTTAAAGTTATTAAATTATTGGCGTAAAGTTGTTCATATGATTCACTTATTTTTCACTTAACATTTAAGAGTATGTAATTATATCACCACAACCACTCCTGATACTAGTAATTTGCATTTTTTCTTTTCCTTGGTCAGTCTACCAGAGGTTTACAATTTTATTGCTCATCACAAGGAGCCAGCTGTTGATTTCACTGATTATTTACTTCATCGTATTTTTATTATATTGATTTCTGATCTGATATTTATTGTTTCCTTTCTTCAGTGACATTGTGTTTAACCTTTGGAATTCTTTGTTTCCTTAAGAAGAGGAAGGAAGGCCACTAACTTAAGATCATTTTTCTGCCTTTTTTCATGTGTAGTCAGCTTATTGAAAGCCAGGAATTATAAATTTCCTATTTTTAGGGGTAAGAATATTTTCTTATTCCTGTGTGTGTGTGTGTGTGTGTGTGTGTGTGTGTGTGTGTGTGAGAGAGAGAGAGAGAGAGAGAGAGAGAGAGAGAGAGAGTTTAAGCTTTTTCTGGATGAAATTATGCTACTTGGAAATACTATTACTCTTTTGAGACTTGTTTTATTTGTTAGATGGATTCAGAGTAGTGTTCAGTATAAGAGAAATTCAGCTGTTCAGTATCATTGCCTTTTCCTTTTTGCCTCAGGCTATAAGATGACTCAGTGTGGCTCTAAAGCTGATTCTATCTTTATTTAAAATTCTGGTTTCTTTAATCATGTATTCTTTTTCTTGATATTGATTTTTTATCATGTATTCTTTTTCTTGATAATGCAAAATACTGCATTATATTGACATTTATTTTGATTGCAAGGGTGTTTTTTTTTTGACATTTCCATAAATTATTTGCCCAAGCCGAGGGCCTCCCCTCACCGTATTTATTCTATTTATAATATTTTTATAGCCTAGCTGTTGGGGAAACACAATTTGTGACTCTGTTAGCTTTGGAAACTGTTGTCTCTTGTTAGTTTTAGACCCTTTCTTGCCTGATTTTGATTATTTCTGCCATAGGTGTATGTTGATCATTACTCAGCCATGTACTCAAGGGAGATCCTCTCCATATTTTTAATGTTCTCTATCTATGCAGCAATCTCTTCTTCAGAGCTCTGTAGTGAGAACTCTAGCTAACTTCTCTCTGGGCTCTCGAAGTTTTCTCTTTAACTAAGTAATCATCTGAGCTCTGCCTGACTTCCTTCTCCCTCATGCTGGCCTGGAAACTCTCTGAAAACAGTAAGTTGTGGTAAAGATGAAACTTAACTTATTTGTTTATTTTGTCTCAGGGATAACTGTCCATCATTGCTTGAGATCTATTATTTTGAAATTGCTATTTTATATATTTTGTCACTGCTTTGATTCTTTCCAGCTGGAGAATAAATATAATCTTTTGACTCTAATAGGGTAAAGTCTATCCACTTTCAATTGAGTATGATCAATATTTGGTATCTCTGTGCTTCAGTTTTGTTTGTAGAACTGGGATTATAAAAATGTGATTAATAGCATTAATTATGAGGGCAAAATAAACTAATATCTGTGACATGCGCAGAATTTTTTTTTGATTATAAGAATGCCTATTAAAAACATTCATGGTATTCTTAGTCACAAATTATTAGCTAAATTGCCCATCCATCCAGGAAAGAGAACATGGTGACTGCAAGTCATATGTAACATGAAGACTGACAGCAGATTTATCCAATGGAGCCAATTCTGATGAGAATTATTAGATATACAAAATTGCAAAATTTTAAAAGGATGAGTAAATACAGGCTTGGAGGTGGAGGTCAATGATTACATTTTCTGAAATTATTTTGCTTACATTAGATCTTATCTAATATTACATAGTATATTCTTTCACCAAATTGAAATTACTCTAAAGCATAATAGAATTGTCTGTATGTTACGCTGACTATTAAAATTATATATTATAATTTAAACCTGATATTAAGAAAGCTTGGTGTTTTAATTTTGGTTTTTATATTGTTTTCTTAATATCTATACTGCTGTTAGGTTCTCTTAATTCAAATGTCATCATATTCATTAAAGTTTGGTCTCTTGTTAAATTATGAATTAATTAGTAATGGAAATTAATAATTTTTGGTGTTTTATCATGTATAACACTATGGATGTTTTCATGGACTTTTTGTGTTGCCATTCTGATGTTCCATGAATTTCAAATTATCTGTTTTTGTTTTGTCTCTTAAGATAAAATCATATTGCAGCCCGTAATTAACACTGAAGTAGAAAAATTAGCCCAGGGTCAAGACATCAATTAATAAGTCATTTTCTCTGTCTAGTTTTATTTGTTTATTTACTTTTGAAAATAAATAATTGTTACATTTGTTATAGGCCTTGTAGTTCTGAAATTCCAGGGTTTCAAAAGAGTATGAAAAAACCCACAAAATTCTAAAAATACAGAAAAAAATTAAAAAATTTCAGAGAAGAAACAGGCACTTATTTTACCAAAATAACAAAGTAGAGGCATTTTATTGTGTTTATATTTATTAACAGATTTATGGTGTTAGTATCAATAATGGGAGATAGTTTTTAAATTTTTGGGGTTTTAGTAACATGGGCCACATTATAAGCTCAAGAGTAGAGAAAAAAATCTTTTACTTAGCCTGTTCTTATATTAATAAAGGTGATGGGGTAAACAATATATGAAATTATATTACACATATTTCTACTTATTACTTCGAAGCTAGTTTATTTTATGCATTCAGCAAAGTAAGTCTCACAGAGGACAGAAATTGCATTTCCATATTTACAAATAAGAGAACTGAAAAAGAAAGCAGGGTATATTTTGAGTGTAAAAAGACTGAATATAAGAGAGTAGATAAGTAGAGTTTCCTGGCTGTGATTGAAAATAATGAACAAATAAAGCACTGGTCTAGTCTAATAACCTACTGTATGACTTGTGTATGCTCTATCTAGACACACCTTCCTTAGTGTGTATATATATACATATGTACACACACATATATTCTCACTGTATTCATATATATATACCCACACACATATAAATGAATACAATGAGAATACTGTTACAGGAAAATATGTCTACTGTATTTTAATATAAAATGCTGGATATATAAGATAGCAGAGTTAAACAAAAATGTTTGTAATTCAGGATTTTGCATCTTAACTAGACCACATATATTTAGCACATGTATAGCATAATTCTGCTCTGAATGTATAATTTTTGTCTATTCTATTTGTTACTAAATGTTAAATATAGAAGAAAATGATCTGAAATTAACTGCTGAGGTAGAAAAATAGAAGAGATTTGAAAAATAGGTACTGGCTTTAAAGGTCAAAATAATGAATTCTACTTATTAATTTATTGTCCTATGCTTAAATCTGTGAGACAATAAGGACAAAAAAAAGTGAGAAAGCAGCAGAGCCCTCTTTACATTATAGGAGCTCAAATGCAATTGGAAGAAGTAAAACAAAGAAAGAAAGTAACTTACCGTAGCCACAGTTTTTCTTCGGTTTGTCAGTCTCTTGTTTTACTAAAGATCAACAAATAAAAGCATGTTTACTCACTTCTCATTGTATGGAATTTTACTGTTACCTTTCAATGAAAATATATAATCAATTTCACAATTTTTATCTGTAAATTATAAGAAAATGTTAAGACCTTTCTTTCTTTCTTTCTCTTTCTTTCTTTCTCTTTCTTTCTCTTTCTCTCTCCTTCCTTCCTTCCTTCCTTCCTTCCCTCCTTCCTTCCTTCCTTCCTTCCTTCCTTCCTTCCTTTCTTTTTCTTTCTTTCCTTCTTTTCTTTGATGGAGTTTCACTCTTGTTGCCCAGGCTGGAGTGCAATGGGGTGATCTTGGCTCATCACAACCTCCTTCTCCTGGGTTCAAGCAATTCTCCTGCCTCAGCCTCTTGAGTATCTGGGATTACAGGCATGTGCCACCACACTAAGCTAATTTTGTATTTTTAGTAGCGTCAGTGTTTCTCCATCTTGGTCAGCCTGGTCTCAAACTCCCAGCCTAAGGTGATCCACTCAGCTTGGCCTCCCAAAGTGTTGGGTTAGAGACATGAGCCATTGTACCTGGCCTGCCCTCCCTTTCTTAGAATCTCTTCCTTTTCTCCTTCATGTTATTTTTCCTGTCATACTCCCTTTTTACCTTAAGAAATCACATTGTTCAAAAGTGTATTAATAGAATAAGACTGATTTCATTTAGTATTCCTCCACTATTTTCACACCTAGAATAACTTTAAATTTTCTCAACCAATGTCCCCAGGTTGCTCTCTCATGCTCGTCCATTGCTAACCCATAAACTTGTCCTTATAACTGGCCCATTCAGGCTCAGCCTGACTCATCTTCCTCCTCCACCTTGTCAAAGATAAACCAAACTTGCCACTAGTTAAAGAGATAAGAATAGATGGCAATCAACAATATACTGATACAGGAAGGAAAAGAGTACCATGTGAACTAAATTTGTACAGAGATCACTTGATACTTTCAGTAGAGTATGAGAGAGTACAGAGTAGGGTGAGAAGGATTGAAAAATTATAAAAGGCAGAGGCTGGTCCATGAAGAAGCCATCTGGGTCTGCTAACCTGGCACTTATTGAAGGTAGGTTTCTATATTACCACAGAGCCTGGGGAGCAGTAGCCTGATCTCCAGAATGTACTGAAACAAACAGTATCTTCTTTCAGTTGACTTGAGTTTTCTCCATAAGGCTCTTCAAGGGGGACAGGGGACATCCTAAGAATGTAGTCTTGAGCTTTTAGAAACCACATTAGTGTTTGTTCAAGTCTTCATGGGTTGAGGCCTAGTCAAGAAAAACACTCCAAAGAGCCTGGCTGGACTTTGGCCAAGTAGAAAATCTCTGCCTCATTGTAGCACCAGCCTTTATAGATTCACTAAATCAAGGCTTCCTTATGCCTAGATAGAAAATCAGTTCAGTTATTCTTTCTACCGCATGATTCCTATTATATGCTATTTTTATTTATCTTATTCTATTTTCCTCAAATAGCATGGGGGATGCTTACACCTAAGTGAATATTATGAATTATAAGATTGCATCCACAGAGAAATAAAGTAAAAAAAAATTTCAAATTATCGGACACAAATTTTTTTCTTTTTTCTCCTATTTTCATTTTTTTTTTGTATCTCCTGTTTTCATACTTCTATGATGATCAGGACTTAGCGAAAGTGTGCCTTTCCAGAAAATGTTACTGTGTACATGCTTTCACTGAGGCTATATATCTGAAGATTAGGGAATTTACCAGAATTACCTCCTAATATGATTTGGCTCTGTGTCTCCACCTAAATCTCATCTCAAATTATAATCCTCAGAATTTGTACATGTCAAGGGAGGGACCTGGGAGTATGTGTCAAGGGAGGTGATTGGACCATGGAGGTTGTTTCCCCTGTGCTGTTCTCATGATAATGAGTGAGTTCTCACGAGATCTGATGGTTTAAGTGTTTGACAGTTCCTAACAGGAACTGTTCAGTTTAATACGTTGTTATCACTCATTCCAGCTTTGTTTTTGTGTCCCACACTTGTATTTTGTCCCCCTTCCAGGACTTAGTAGTGGCACAGTCTATCTTGAAGAGTGGTTCAGATGACTTGGCTTTCATGTTAGTTTAGGCTTTTCCTGGATTTCTTGCTGTGATGATTACTAGATGTCTAATATTGAAAAATTTACTCAGTTACTCTAAAGAATATTTTATTCATTTGTAAAATTGATTAGTTAGGGATTAAATGAGATAATGTATGTGAAGCACTTTGTACCTAACAATACTTTGTTAAATGTCTGTAATTATTATAATGATTCAAGTTATTGAGTCATTATAGTAATTACTGAGTAGAATGTTTTTCTAGTTCCCTATAGTCCATGAGAACATCTGAAAAATGTCTTTTTTGTTTGTTTTTAAGAGACAGAGTCTTGATCTGTTACCCGGGCTGGAGTACATGATCATAGCTTACTATAATTTCAAACTCCTGGGCTCAAGTGGTTCTCCTGCCTCAATCTCCAGAGTAGCAAGGACTGCCGGTATGCTCCACCATTACTTAATTTAAAAAATTTTATTTTTTGTACAGGCAGAGTCTTGTGTTGTGCAGCTAGTCTCAAATTCCTGGCCCCAACCAATCCTCTAACCTCAGCCTCACAAAACACTGGGGTTACAGACATGAGTCACTGTACCTGGCCCTGGAAAAATCTTAAACTAGAATCACAATAACCTCAGATATATCTATACCTAGCCAAATATCTACATCTATATCTATGTAGATAAATACAGATGTAAATATATGTGTATACATATATATCATTTAGTATGGCTGTATCTTACTTGCTAAGTGATTTAATATTTTAAAATGTTGATTTAATGACCATTGAACATAAGTATATGGATTAAGTGTTGATAAATAACCTACATGTTTAATTTTGGGATGATTATTTGGAAAGTTATAAGCCTCTGTAAAGAAATATATGTCTAAATCCATCACATTGACTTTGAGTATTGGAAGGCAATCATGTCATCTCACATACTTTCTTAGCACGTAAAAGATCCAGTCCATATTATTGTATTCAAAAAAATCAAATGTCTAATGCAGGAGAGTACATGATATATTGCCTTTAAGGAGTTCTCAGGAACAGCTGTAGAAAGCAGACTTTTTTTTTTTGTATATCACATAAGCCTTCTTGCAGTCCTTCTTCCCCATAGCTCGACTACTTCCAACATGGGGCCGTGTCCAGGATCAAGCTCAAACATATGGTATGACCCACTACTTGGGGGTCTCACATGGGAGCGTTCCCACAGGATCAGTCATATTCCTGGATATCCAGTTAAGTTTTCTGTTTTATTTTCAAAGAAGGTACCTCTGCCTCTATGCCACACTTTTGTCCTGAATCTAAATTCTTAATGAGGAAAGTTCTAGAGACTCTCAACATGGGCTTTCCTGCACTCTTTTGCTTTTGCATTAGTGACCACAATCTTTCCAAGAAGCTTCCAGGAGAAAGGCCCCCTCATTTTTTTTTCTTTTTCCAAAAAGAAGTGAGATTAGAATAACTGTGGAACTAATACTATGAGAAATAGTGAGCGGAATTGAGTAAAGATAACTTAGAAAAAGATTTTATTATGCCAGATTTGCCAAGTAAACAAATAATTAGAATTATTTTCTTTTTTTTTTGGAGAGAAAGAAAAAAAGAAGTGAAGTAGATGAAGCAAGATGAAGAAAAAGAGGGAGAGAGAATGGAAATGTTGCTTTATTCTAAGAAATGGGTATTAAGAATGGCCAATCAATATTTCATTTAAACCTGTGAGTAGGTGTGATGTGGTATTGACAAGAATGTATATTTTGTGTATTTGAAGTGGAGAGCTCGATAAATATTTATTAAGTTTACTTGTTCTGGATCTGAGTTCGAATCCTGGATATCCTTATTAATTTTCTGTCTCATTGAGTCTAAGTCTCTATGTATCTGGGTGTTAGGATCGTTAGCTCTTATTGTTGTATTGGTCCTTTTACCACTATATCTTTGTTGCTTTAAAATCTATTTTATCAGATGTGAGAATTGCAACTCCTGCTTTTTATTTATTTATTTATTTATTTTTGCCCTCCATTTGGTTGGTAAATATTTCTCCATCCCTTTGTTTTGGGACTTTGTGTATCCTTGCATGTGAAATGCATCTGGATGTAGCATACCATTTGGGTTTTGGCTGTATCTTTTGATCAGGGGATTTAGTCAATTTAAATTTAGGATTACTGCCATTTGATGTTAACTGGCTGTTTTATCCATTCATTGATGTAAATTCTTCTTTATGTTGATGCTCTTTACTTTTTGGTATATTTTTAGAAAGGCTAATACTGGTTGTTTCTTTCTATGTGTAAGGCTTCTCTCAGAAGCTCTTGTAAAGCAGGCCTGGTGGTAATAAAATCTCTGAGTACTTGCTTGTTCATAAAAGATTTTATTTTTCCTTCAGTTGTGAAGCTTAGTTTGGCTGGATATGAAATTCTGGGCTGAAAGTTCTGTTCTTTAAGGATGTTGAAAATTGACCCCCACTCTCTTCTGGCTTGTAGAGTTTCTGCTGAGAGATCTGCTGTAAGTCTGATAGGCTTCCCTTTGTGGGTAACCTGACCTTTCTCTCCGGCTGCCCTTAGTATTTTCTCCTTCATTTCAACCCTGGTGAATTTAATGATTATGTGCCTTGGGTTTGCTCTTCTTGAGGAATATCTTTGTGGTGTTCTCTGTATTACCTGGGGTTGAATACTGTCCTGCTTTGGTAGGTTAGGAAAATTTTCCTGAATAATATCCTGAAGAATATTTTCCAGATCAGATTCATTCTCTTCATCTCATTCAGGTACAACTATCAAACGTAACTTAGGTCTTTTCACATAGTCCCACATTTCTTGGAGACTTTGCTCATTCCTTTTTATCCTTTTTTCTCTATTCTTGTCTTTGGTTTTATTTCATTAAGTTGGTATTCGACCTCTGATATCCTTTCTTCTGCTTGATCAGTTCGAGTGTTTAAACCTGTGCATACTTCTCGGAGTTCCCATATTGTATTCTTCAGTTCCATTAATTCACTTATATTCCTCTCTAAATTGTCTATTCTCATTAGGATTTTGTCAAACCTTTTTTCAAAGTTCTTAGTTTCTTTACATTGGGCTACAACATGTTCTTTTAACTCACAGATGTTTCTTATTATCCATCTTCTGAAGCCTGATTCTGTTAATGGGATGCACTCATTCTCCATCAAGCCTTGTTCCCTTGTTGATGAGGAACTGTGATCCTCTTTAGAGGGAGAGGCATTCTTATTTTGAGTATTCTCAGCCTTTTTATGCTGGTTTCTTCCCATCATTGTAAATTTATCCACCTGTCATCTTTGTGATTACCAGCTTTCAAATTAGGTCTCTGAGTGGATGTCCAAGTTGTTAATTCCCAGGGCCAAAATATAAGTAACCCACTGCTCTGGCCAAAACAGCAGCATTAAGACTGATGGTGCTTTTCTGCCTGGGAATCTCCAGTCTGGCTTCCTTCTTGACTCCGTAATAGGCGACTCTGCCTTCCTGGAGCTCCAAATGTCAGTCAGAAGGGGAAACAGTCCAGTTTACTCTGCACCAAGAGCTGCCGTGCCGAGGTGGCAGCAAAACTGCTGCGCTGGCCACAAGAGTCGCGCTGGCGACCCATGGGGTTCCTCCACCAGGAATCTTCTGCTCTGTGAGTGACAAAAATTTGTCTGAAAATTTGGCATCCTCTCGTTCTCTGTGCTTTCACTGGGATCTGCAATCCCAAGATGTTAGCAATCACCCATCTTGGATTGTTTCCCAAGCTAGACTTTTTCATCTAGCTTTTACTTCATTAATAAGAATATTTGCCCTCAGTGAAACAGAAGCTGAACTTGAGTCCCTGTTTGTGTGTGCTGCTTTCTCTTTGACGTAAAGACATATTTGAAAGTAATAGTTGGGTTATGTTATTTCTATTAACATCAGTAAATTTTTAGGTGAATTCTGATTCTCCCAAGTTTTCAGATATTCAAAAACCAAACATACTTTTTTTAAAAAAAAAGTCCCCTTTGCATAGTTCTGTTGTCACTCCTAAATGCAGCACTCTTAATTTTGTTCTAGATATGTTAGCCCTTTTGATTCTGAATATCATTGGATAATAAAACTATTATCTCACTAGTCGTGATTCTAAGCTTTACAGTTAACTAAATTTCTTCCTCCCTCTTCACTCAACAAAGACAATCAATTGACAAGTCTGGTTAGTTTATTTCATAATACTTTTTAAATTTGTCACTTCTTTTCCACATCATTGTGAAGACATCAGCATTCTCATATTTATTTTACTTCCTTGTAATACATTATTCCCATTATTGGTTTTAGCTCTATTTATATTTTTCATAAATATACTTTTAATTGTGCTCTCTCCTGTTTACAAGTAGTAATACTTCAATATCGAATTATTAGTCAAATATTTGTTGTGGAATTTAGCACTGTCTAATGTACTGAAATGTAAAAACATAAAGACATCTGAATACGAGGGAAATCATAGTCCAAAAATATTTTCATCTTTACTACCTTCTCACTGTGCCATAGATGCTCATTCATTAATAAGGCAATGCTTTACAAAACTATTCTCCTTGACTGGAACAACCTCCTATCTCATCTATTTATACCTGCACTGTTAAAGACCCAGGTCAATTCTGGCCTTCATCAAGAGGTCCCCTAGAAACCTCAGGACAATATAATCTTTGCCCTTATATTGTAGTCTTTGTATTAATTGTATAACTGTTTCAAGTTTTTAATAATACTTTCTATCTGTGTCTATTTCCCAATGTATCATAAGTAGCATTGACCTATATTCAATATTCAGTAAGTATAATTTTC
The DNA here is from genome assembly GCA_028533165.1 of Leontopithecus rosalia. Taxonomy (NCBI): domain Eukaryota; kingdom Metazoa; phylum Chordata; class Mammalia; order Primates; family Cebidae; genus Leontopithecus; species Leontopithecus rosalia. The sequence goes on from CM052654.1 coordinate 63,535,424, forward strand.
TTAATTAAGACCAAAGTACATGTCATTCCTCAGTATGAGATGCATAATTACAAAGGCTGGAATAAAGACTAATCAGGTCTTCTTCAGCTCATTAACAAGCTATTATGATCAATGACCAAAGTGTGTGAAGTGCTGAGGTGACAGCATTGAATTCCTCACTGAATTAACTATATTTGGTTTCCAAGGCAGACATGAGCACAGACAATCCATGAAATTTGTCATATTAATCTTTGATGCTTTTCAGAATGTCCACTCTCCTTCTCTCCATGAAAATAAGGGGAATTTCTGTAGTCTTCTGATTTCCAAGTTAGTAAAATGGTTACTTTAAGAGTAATTTTCTTCTAGATAGTGCTTCATGTATTTTATTTTTTCATTTTTTTATGAAATTAACAAATTAGGAAACTGGGTGCAGTATCATCTTTGATAAAGCATCTTAAAGAGATACTGAGTAAAGAAGAGAGAAATATTAATTAGACATTAGTTTTTTGCCATATTGGCCTATTATAACCCTTCTACTTAGTTTTCTTTCACACTGTGGAAATTGTATGAGTCACTCTTCTTCCTTTGAAAGCCTGTTCAAAGCATCTAACTCCATTAATTTTTTATTACTAATACATGATGTTTGAAATAATTTGTTAAAAAAAACTTTTCTGAACTCATAGAATTCTGAGAACACTCTGTAGCTATGTGTGTTTAATAGATAAGATCCCTCCAATTCACACAGGAATCTAGTGCTTGTCCTCTTCTATGTAGAAGTTTGTCAGTTTCCGTTTCCTTCTGGGAAAAACCCCCAAGGGCTTGCTGAGTGATAGGAAAGCTAAACTTTCCTTGACAATGTTTAAATATATGACACAACAAAGAGCTTAGGTTTTGAGTTTTCTAGACTGGAAAATAAAATGTAAAAAAAAGTGAAGAAAGAAAGTAACACAGTCATTACTATCATCATTACATTACATATGTAATCCTCATTACATATTATCCTATATCCTTCTCAGTATCACCCACTCATGTTCAAAGATGCAGCTTGGGAGGCCACCTGTGAATAAGAAATTTGTAGAGACTTTTATCTGTTCATTTTTTGCATGTTTATACTTATGTATCTATCTGCATATTTTTTTAAAGTAAAGTATATAATGAAAGAAACTAATAGAACACAGTTTGTCATCTAATTTATACCAGTGACCTTCTTATGTCCATATGGTCATAGCATCTCTGAAATAACATCTACATTTTTATATTAACAGATCATTAGGTTATTCACATAATGTACAGGGATTCTAGACTCACAATAAGTTTGTTCAAATGACAATGTATTAAATATCTGTTTTCTAAATAATCTCACTACTGAATGCCTAACCATACCTTTAGAAATGAGACTCAACCTTTAGAAGTGAGCTTTAAAGGGCAGCCTTGTTTTTAAGATAAGGTTGGGTGGTTGACCATTACCCCAGACCAGGTATTTCCTGCCTCAACTCCCTTTCTTCATTCCCATGAATCTTTCTTCTTCCTGTAGACATACTAATATAATCAGAAAACACTAAATAACCTGAGGCTTTGATGAAACTGTAATATAAATAAATCTCTTCACACACAAAATCTGATATGCCCCTCAGACATGACAAGCAAACTGTTTCCTTTTGCCATGTTAAAGATACGTAAACTCATAAAAAACTAAACCCCCAAAGCCATATTGCATGTGACTTTTATCTTGAACTATGATGTACCAGAATCAAAAATTAATAGCCAAACATAAAATAATCTCTCAGAGTCTCACAGTGAAATATATAGAGAACCCAGACAGAGAAAACACATAACCATTCTGTATAGACAATACGTAAGTCCAGAGCACACAGGACATTACTAAAGTGGGAAGGCACCATGGGTTGGCAGAAAGAAAATTAAAAGCTTTCCTGATGGCCTGGTGAGGTGATTCATGGCTGTAATCCAAATACTTTGTGGGGGCTGAGGCAGGCAGATTACATGAGGTCAGGAGTTCAAGACCAGCCTAACCAACACAGTGAAACCTTATCTTTACAAAAATACAAAAATTAGGTGGGTCTGGTGGTGTGCACTAGTAATTCTAGCTACTCTGGGGGCTCAGGTGAGAGAATCACTTGAACCCATGAAGCAGAGGAGGTTTCAGTGAGCCAAGATCGCACTATTGCACTCCAGCCTGGGCAACAGAGCAAGACTCTATCTCAAAAAAATAAATACTTCCTGGTAAAAATAAATAATGAACACACAAACAAAGGAAACCATATAATATCCAACATGGAACCAGATTATATAATAAAGCTTATTTATTTAAATAAATAAGAGACCAATCTTACAGTAATTATAATAATTGAGTATTTAAAGTTATTAAAAAATAATGATGGATTATAGACTTTACAATGTAAGTGTAGAAATAAACAAAAAAACTTAAATAGAATGCAAAATGATTGGAGAGTGCTGTAAATATCTTTCAGGTCCACTTGATAGAAAATTTGTTAATTTTCTTTCTCAATGATGTGTCTAATATTAATATTTTGATTGAGGTGTTAAAGTCTCCCACTCTACTGTGTGGGAGTTTAAGTCTCTTTGAAGGTCACTAAGAACACACATTAGGAATCTGGGTGCTCCTGTGTTGGGTACATATATATTTAAGATAGTTAATTCTTGTTGAATTGAAACCTTTACCATTATGTAATACTCTTTGTCTTTTTTTCATCTTTGTTGCTTTAAAGTCTGCTCTGTCAGAGACTAGGATTGCAATCCCTGCTTTTTTTCTGTTTTCCATTGCTTGATAAAATTTCCTTCATTGCTTTATTTTCAGCCTATGTGTGTCTTTGCAAGTGAGATGAGTCTCTTGAATACAGTTTATCAATACATCTTGGTTCATTATTCAACTTGTCACTCTGTGTCTTTTAGTTGGTGGATTTATCTCATTTCCATTTCATGTTAATATTGTTATTTGTGGATTTGATCTTTTCAGGATGCTAGCTGGTTATTTTACAGACTTGTTTAAATGATTGCTTTATGGTGTCACTGGTCTGTATGCCTCAGTGTGTTTTTGAAATGGCTGGTAATAGTATTTCTGATTCAGATTTAGTGTTACTTTCAGGAGCTCTTGCAAGACTGGTCTGGTGGCAAAAAATTCCTTAAGTATTTGTTCGTCTGAAAAGGATCTTATTCCTCATTTGCTTATGGAGTTTGGTTAAATATGAAATGTAGGGTTGAAAATTATTTTTTTAAGAATCTTGAATATTGGCCTCCAATCTCTTCTGGCTCTTGCATGTTGGCCTCCAATCTCTTCTGGCTTGTAGGGTTTCTGCTGAGAGGTATGCTGTTAGTCTAATGGGCTTCCCTAATGGGCTTCCCTTTGTAGGCAATCTGGCCTTTCTCTCTGGTTGCCCTTAACAAACAGTCTCTTGGACCACAGAACAATCAAATCAGAACTCAAGTCTAAGAAATTCACTCAGTACAACCACATGGAAATTGAACAACCTGATCCTAAATGATTTTGGGGTAAATAATGAAATTAAGGCAGAAATTATAAGTTCTTTGAAACTAATGAGAACAAAAATATAATGTACCATTATCCCTGGGACACAGCTAAGGCAGTGTTAAGAGGGAAATTTATAGTACAAAATGCCGACATCAAAAAGCTACAAAGATTACAAGTTAACATCTTAACATGACAACTAAAAGAATGGAAGAACCAAGGGCAAACATCAAAACTAGCAGAAGACAAGAAATAACCAAAATCAGAGCTAAATGGAAAGACATAGAAGCATTAAAATCCATTCAAAAGATCAATGAATCCAGGAGCTGGTATTTCAAAAAAAAAGGAAACTAGATAGACTATACTAATAAAGAGAAAAATGTTCAAATAAACACAATCAGCAAACATAAAGGAGATATTACCACTCACCCCACAGAAATACAAACAAGCATTAGAGAATATTACAAACACCTTTAGGCACATAAACTAGAAAATCTGGAAGAAGTGGATGAATTCCTGGACACAAATACCTCCCAAGACTGAATCAGAAAGAGACTGAATCAGGAAGAAACTGAATCCCTGAACAGATCTATAACAAGTTTTGAAACTGAGGCAATAATGCAAAGCCTGCCAACCAGAAAAAGCCCAGGACAAGATGGATTCACAGGTGAATTTGACTAGATGTACAAAAAAGAGCTGTTCCATTTACACTGAAACTATTCCAAAAAATTGAGGAGGAGAGAATCCTCCCTAACTCATTCTATGAGGACAGAAACATCTTGATACTGAAACCTGGCAGAGATACAACAACAAAAAGAAACCCTCAGGCTAATATTCTTGGTGAACATTGATACAAAAAACACAACAACATACTGGCAAATCAAATCCAGCAGCACATCAAAGACCTTTTCTACCATGATCAAGAAGGTTTCATCCCTGGGATGCAAGGTTGGTTCAACATACACAAATTAATAAACATGATTCATCACATAAAAAAACTAAAGACAAAAACCACATGATTATCTCAATAGATGCAGAAAAGGCTTTTGATTAAATCCTATATCCTTTCATATTAAAAACTCTCAATAAACTAGGTATCAAAGGAACATGTATCAATATAACAAAAGCCATATATGATAAACCCACAGCCAATAATATGCTGAATGAGCAAAAGCTGGAAACATTCCTTTTGAAAATTAGCACAAGAGAAGGATGACCTCTCTCAACATTTTTATTCAACATAACGTTGGAAGTTCTGGCCAGGGCAATCAAGAAAGAGAAAGAAATAAAGTGTATTCAGATAGGAAGATAGAAAGTCAAGCTATCTTTGTTTGGAGATGACACAATCCTATATCCAGAAAACCTCATTGTCTCCACCTAAAAGCTTCTTAGGCTGATAAGTAACTTTAGCAAAAACATGCAAAAATTTCTAGCATTCCTAAACACCAAAAATGGTGAAGCCAAGAACAAAAGTGCAAAGGAACTCTCATTCACAATTGCTACAAAAGGAATAAAATATCTAGGAATACAGCTAGCAAGGGAAGAGAAGGACCTCTTCAAGGAGAACTATAAACCACTCAAAGAGATAAGAGATGACACAAACAAATGGAGCAACATTACATGCTCACGGATAGGAAAAATCAATAATGTGAAAATGGCCATACTGTCCAAAGCAATTTATACATTGAATGCTATTCCTATTAAGATATCATTGACATTCTTCACAAAAGTAGAAAAATCTCTTTTGAAATTCACATGGAATGAAAAAAGAGCCAGAATGACCAAGGCAATCTTTTTTTTTTTTTAATTGAGACAGAGTTTCGCTCTTGTTACCCAGGCTGGAGTGCAATGGCATGATCTCGTCTCTCCACAACCTCTGCCTCCTGGGTTCAGGCAATTCTCCTGCCTCAGCCTCCTGAGTAGCTGGGATTGCAGGCACACACCACCTTGCCTAGCTAATTTTTTGTATTTTTGGTAGAGACGGGGTTTCACCATGTTGACCAGGATGGTCTCAATCTCTTGACCTCATGATCCACCCACCTCGGCCTCCCAAAGTGCTGGGATTACAGGCATGAGCCACTGTGCCCGGCCCAACCAAGGCAGTCTTAAGCAAAAAGAACAATGCTGGAGGCATCAGGCTATCCGCCTTCAAATTATACTACAAGGCTATAGTAATCAAAACAGCATGCTAGTGGTACAAGAACTGACACATAGACTAATGGAACAGAATAGAAAACCTAGAAATAAGCTACAAGTATCTGATTGTCAACAAACCTGAAAAAACAAGCAATGGGAAAAGGATTCTGTGTTCAATAATTGGTGCTAGGAGAACTTGCTAGCCATACTCAGAAAATTAAAACTGAACCCCTTCCTTACACCATATACAAAAATTAATTCAAGATGGATTAAAGATTTAAATGTAAAACTTTAAACTATAAAAACCCTAGAGTAAAACCTAGGCAATACCTTTCAAAACATTCGCATGGGCAAATATTTTATGAAAAAGATGCCAAAAGCAATTTATCCAAAAGAAAAATTTAACAAATATGATCTAATTAAACTAAAGAGTTTCTGCATATCAAAATAAACTATCAAAAGACTAAACAAACAACCTACAGAATGGGATAAAATTTTTGCAGCCTGTTCATTGGACAAAGGTCTAATATCTATCATCTATAAGGAATTTACACAAATTTTGAAGAAAAAAAAAACAACCCCATTAAAAAGTTGCCAAAGGACATGAACAGACACTTCTGAAAGAAGACATACATGCCACCAACAAGCATATGTAAAAAAGCACAATGTCCCTGACTATTAGAGAAACGCATATCAAAATCACAGTGAAATACCATCTCACACCAGTCAGAGTGACTATCATTATAAAATCCAAAAAAAAACAGATTCTGGCAAAGTTGTGGAGATAAAGGAATGCTTTTACTGTGTTGGTGAGAGTGAAAATTAGTTCAACCATTGTGGAAAATGTGTGGCAATTCCTTAAAAACCTAGAAACAGAAATAGCATTTGACCCAGCAATATCATTATGGGATATTTATCCAAATGAATAGAAATTGTTCTATTTTAAAGATACATGTATGTTCTTTGCAGCAACAATGAACATGCTGCAGCACTATTCACAATAGCAAAGTCATGCAATCAACCTAAATATCCATTAATGATAGACTGTATAGAGAAAATGTGGTACACATACACCATGGAATACTATGCAACCAAAAAAGGGAATGAGATTTTGTTCTTTGCAGGAATGTGGTTGGAACTGGTGGCCATTATTCTTAGCAAACCAACACAGGAACAGAAGAATCAAATGCCAAATATTTTCACTTATAAGTTCGAGTTAAATGATGAGAACACATGGACTAATAGAGGGGACAATGCTTATTGGGGCCTACCAGAAAGCAGGGTGGGAGGAGTGGGGAGGCCCAGGAAAAATAACTAATTCAGACTAGGTTTAATACCTGGGTGATAAAACCTTCTTTACAGCCCACCCCTCATGACCCACATTTACCTGTGTAACAAACCTGCACATCCTGCACATGTACCCTTGAACTTAAATTTAAAAGAAAAAAAATACAAAATGACTTTGTGAAATATTTAATTATTGAAATTTTGTAAGAAAACAATGGGCATGTTAAACTGCAGTCCAGTTGCTAATGAGATAATATGTAAACTTTGAGATAGATCTGAAAATATTAATAATATTAAACTGGATAAATGTATGAAAAATGGAAAACAGATGATATAATAAAAACACAAAATCACATGTAACTATAGTTTCTTGAAAAGCAAATAAATATAATGAGATTTTTTTCAGTGATTATGAATGAGGAATAGTCACAAATGTAAAAAGATAAAATTCCTGAAGTGAGGAAAATCAGATTGACTGATGACTTCTCATCAGTAACAATATGATCAGTAACAATATAATACATAACAATATAAAATATGCTGAAATTGCTAATGAAAATAATTCTTAACCAAAAATTCTATGCCCCAGTAAGTGTTCATAATTGTAGAAGAAATATGAAGTTATTTTTTCAGAAAACTATTAATCAAATTTCAGACTCAAATATCATCCATTAAGGGACTACAAAAAATATGAGAAGATACTAAAACTTGAGAGGAAAGAGTGGGATGCAGAAAATGTTAATAATTAGAAACCATGGTAGGTAAAAGCTTCCGAAATTTAAATAATGATTGACTAATATTACTTAATTTGAAGTTTAAAATAAAGATAAAATGAAATATACCACAATAATGATACAAACTATCTCATATTTTGCTTAAAGTTTTAATTGCTTTACATATAATATTTAATTTACTTCTCATTGTGACTCATTCCAATAGATACCATTCTTCTCCCCATATTTTAATAATGAAGAAAAAAACAGAATGGAAATTGTATACTTTTCTAAGGTCATAAGCAGTGGAGGTGAGATTTGGAGTCTGGCAGTCTGGCTTCAGAGACAGTGCTTAAATGCTAGAATCCATTGACTCTCAAACAACATTGAAGATGTGAAGCTGTAAAGAATTGATGAGTTCTTACATTCTTAGTATTTTGAGGAGAAAGACAGAGTTATTGATTAAGATGTACAAGTTAAAATATATAACTATCATACAATAGTAGAAAATAGATGTGCAATTGAAAATTAGAAAAAATAGACAAAATATGAAAGATATAATCAAATAGACAAAATATAAAAGATATAATCAAATTACTAATTTTCAGGGAAAGAGGAAAAGCTAAAAATAAAACATAGTTAAATCATATTATGTATTTGTATATATAAGTCAGAAAATATAATGGCAGGGAAATTTAAATAACAGTAATTAATTTGTGTATTTTATTATTTTTGTATATCTAATATTTGTTAGAAATTTTCCTAGTATAAGAGATAAATAAATGATCAAAGGCAGGAAAAATTTATTTTTCACGGAGCATATGTCTTCACAATCACAATAAATATTAATTTCAACAGAATTTAAAAAGATTTTTTGCAATGTGCAAAGAACAAAAATTTAGTTATATAATGTTTACAAGAAAGAGCTAATAGGCAAAAATACAGAAAAGGTAAAGTCTCAGAGAAGGGAAGAAAGCAACCTCCCCCCCAAAAAAATGCTAATCAAAAGTTAGCTTATGCACCTGTATTAAAAGCAGATAAAATATACTATAAAGAAAAAAGCTTGCTTTGGAATAACCTAATTTGTTTCACAATATTAAAATAAACAGATTGGCAAAGAAAGAAGATAAAATAACTGAAATTACATCAGTAAAATATATGAAACCGAAGTGTACAAAAATATTTTAAAAATAATGAAAGCATCAAAATATTGTTAGATTTTGATGAGACTTTCTTCAGAAAGTGATAGATCATTAAACAGGAAAGAAGAGAGTAAAGATAAAGAGAGAGAGGATGGGAAGAAGGAAGGGAGAAAAGAGAGAAGTGAAGAAGGCAGAAAGGTTGATAGACAAGCCAAACAAGGTCATCAGTACATTAAATGAAAATAAACCAAAATCTATACTTAAAAGACAGAGATGAGAAGGCTAGTAAGATCCACATGATAATACATGAGATTTGACAACTTCAATATGAATTCAATAATCTTAAAATATATCCATATAGTTATATATGTTTTGTGGGTGTTTGTGTGCAGTGTATATATACACACATATATTTTCTTTCTCAGATGAGAGGCCCAAACACAGTGGCATCCCAGTATCAGTGAGCTCACCAAGCACACAGATTTTGTTTAGTAATGTCATTGTCCATTAAAGAAACCATGAGTCATTCTAGGACTTGGGAGGGAAATATAAAAGATGAACCTAAATCATCATGTACTTCAATAAGGAAAGTGATTATAATAATAATAAAAATCTACAGTGGTGAAGGTATGTCAAAGGGACAAAGAAACTAAAAGCAAATAGACTCTATCTGATTGAAAATGGAAAACTGAACTGACTTAATAAACCCTGGATTATAACCAAAAGTATAAAAATATGCATTTATCCATTATGAAATTAATAAATTTAGTAAAAGTTTAGGAAAAGGAAAAAAAAACTCTTAAGCACATTTCCAAGTTATTTATATAAATATTTTACCTTTAAGGAGATAAACTTTAACTTTCCACTTCTTAAATATGCATTGTGCATAGTTCCTTCCCTCCAACAAGAACATAATGCAAAAGGGGAAAAGAGGTACTTTAAAGCAGAGAAAATATGACAAACACTACATCAATCAAATGATCAAGGTCAACATCAACAGTAACATATCATTTTAACGGTGCACCCTCTTGATGGAATATGAGGAAAATGGCACTTCACATTTGTGGTCTTCCTCTTCCAAACTAACACTTCCTCTCTAACAATGAGAAAATATAGTAAACAAATCCTGAATAAAGAGTATTCTGCAAAATACATGACTTATATTCCTTTAAATATCAAGGTCATCAAAAACAAGGCAAGCTTGAGAAACTATCATACTCAAAGAGACTAAGAAGACATAATTAAATGTAATGTGATACCCTGAATGGGATCTTGAAACAAACACACATATAAAGGGCATTAGGTTAAAAAAAATTAAGGAATCTAAATAAAGTATGGTCTTTATTTAACAACTATATATCAATATCATTTTATTAATTTTGAAAAATGTCCAATACTAATTTGATATGTTGATACTAGAGGAATAGAGTTTATGGGATATCTCTGTATTGTCTGAGTAACATTTTTGGAAATCTAAACTATTCTGGAATTTTAAAAGTTTATTGAAAAAAAAAGGACTGTTTGGCAGACTAGGGTAAAATACCAAGGATCCCATACTTACATTTCCAAGAAATATACTTTAAATGTTTTTAAAAGAATAGGTTAAAAATAATAGTGTTAAACATTATGCCAGGGAAACTTTAATCATTAGAATGCTTGAATGTTTATGTTAATATTAGCAAGAGTACAATTTAAGATAAGGAATTGTCTTAGTCATTTTAGGCTGCTGTAACAAAAATACCATAAGCTGGGTAGCTTATAAGCAACAGAAAATTATTTTCCACAGTTCTGGAGCACTAGAGAGTCCAAGGTTCAGGGATAAGTAGATTTAGTTTTAGTGAACTGCTTCCTTGGTTTCTGGATTTTGGATGTTGCCTCATTCTTACTTTCCATAACCTCATATAGTGGTTGAGCATTTTTTTTTTCTGTTTGAGGCAGAATCTTGCTCTGTTGCCCAGGCTAGAGTGCAGTGGTGTGATCTCGGCTCACTGCAACCTTCACCTCCCAGGTTCAATGGATTTTCATGTCTTAGCCTTTGTGGGCATCTTTTAAGAGGACACTAATCCCAAGCGTGAGGGCTCCACCCCTAATCACCTTCTAAAGATCCCACTTCCTTATACCATCCTCATGGGTGTTAATTCTTCAACCGATGAATTCTGGGGGGACAAAAACATTCACACAATACAAATAATATCAGAGCAAAATGGATATTTGATACTATGAAGAATGTCAATTCATTAAGAAACAAGACAATTCTAAAGGGTTTTTCTGAAGTTTATAATTTTGGATACTTTTCTTTTTAATTATAATTTATACATCCTTTTCTGCATTGAATATGTTTGCACTCTTTGATGTATAATCTGAAAAAAAAACCACATACACAGGCTGTATTTCTTCATTCTCCCTATTCCTATTCAGTCCTCGATTACAATGGTATGTGCTTTCCTTTGGTTCTGGATTGAAACCATTTTCAATCTAGTTAAAAATAAGGGGAAATGCTGTTGGAAATATGGAATATACCCCTATATTGTAGTAAGATAATTTATCCCAGGTAGCAGTTCTAGAGCTTAATTTATAACAATAACTCAGTCTCAGTTTCATGGCTGATACCTTCTATGGGTTAGATAGAAGGGTGATTGTTCCACCCTTTGGAGTATTGTCAAACAAAAATGTGTAACACAGAATAATAAATAAGCAGGGAAAGGGGGCCACTGCAAGCAGGAGATAAATGTCTGTTCTGAGGAGGGGAAGGGAGAGCAAGTGGAAGGGAGAGCAAGTGGAAGGAGAGAAGGGACCCAGGAAGACGAAGAGAGAGAGGGGGTGGGAGAAGAAAGGTGGGTATGGAGGAAGAGAAAAAGAGGGAGGTCACTACAGTGAAACCATTTCAGGAATGGAAAATAATGAATGTAGGTGGTGCTTGTTGAGAGTGAGAAGATAAGGAGGCACATGTACTTAAGGTTGAAGCACCTGAACTATCCAAGTGAGATTGATAAAGAAAGTTTGAAATTTGAAAGAGTTATGGCACTGGTCACCCTCTCTCTACACTACTTATTAGTAGTTAATTTTCATATCTGTAGTTTCCTTCCCACATTACCTAACTCTTTAAAATCATGTCTATAAAATATTTGAAAATTTACTCTGAATGTGTTGCATTCTTACCACAATCACCAATAAATTATAGGGACAACTTTAAAAATAATTTAAAAATGACATAGTACTCAGATAATTTCTTTATGCTGAGTTAAACCTCATTATCTATTTTCTTACATTAGTATGAAATACAAGGCTGGACTTGTACTTCCAAGCTTGGCTTGGAAGTTTGGCTTCCTGAAACACTGAATTACATTGAAAAGTGAAATGAACTGCATTACAAGAAATTTTTTTTGGTACTATCTTGTGTTCATTTACTTTTCATGTCTTAAATTCATTTTGTTTTCCAGTTGTATCTTACCATGTCTCGAGCTTTTCCTTCCCTGTAAAAATAGCAGTAGGAGCTAAAACCCCTCTATAAGTGTATGTGTGTGAGTATGCTAGTATATAATATTGCACACAGGTCAAGTATAAATGTAAAATAAAAATCATACAATATATTATTCTCTAAAGATATATGTTGTTGTACATACATTTATCATATGTGTAGAATTATACTTCTTTTTAAAATTAACTTTTTGCTAAATTATACAAACTTTGCTACTTAGCACTGTGAGGGCACAGAGTCTGTACTGTGTTCCAAAGATCAATTTATTCTATTTCACCATCTGTTTAAAAACACATTTTTTTTCATTTTATTCATTCTGGCTGCATAGAATTAGAAAAGACAGATTGCAGCCTTTTGAATTCTTAGCAAGTAAATTCACCCCAGAAAGAAAGTCTAAACAAGGCAGAGACCCTATTACATCAACCAGCTATAGGTTTGGAAGCCAGAGTAGATATGTTTTGTATTTTCTTAAGCTACTCATGGGAAAATTAGTCAGGTCATTGAAGTCACTGTTACCCACCTCTCTATTCACAACTTCAGTTTTATAACTGCTCCTTCAAATACTAGTGAATCAGGCTCAGTAAGAGGCATTGAAATCTACTAGCATCGTAACTATGCATAACAGGAATTCAGTTATGTAAGTGTTCCATTTGCCTCCTGCTCTCCAGGTTCTGGGCTGATGATCAGGGCCTGGGTGGAAGAGTAGGCAGAGAATTTTCAGAAAGCACATATGGGTTAGTGGGAAAACTATCCTCCCAGGAGGCACCTTACAGAGTGAAATTAAGTGACTGATTCTTGGAAGTCTCAGGAAAAGTTTGTAGAAAGAAAATGTCTCTTCCATTCATTAAAACACCTTTCTTATAACTCCAAAGTTTTAATCGTTTATACTTAATATTTCAAATCAACCTTTTGTTTTAATAAAATATTGACCTGACTACAGATCATTGAAGAAATTGTAAAAGTGCTGTTCTCTTTTATTTCACCAATATTTACCAATTGAACTTTATAAGAAGTACTCACAGAAGGGGTAGGAAATACCCTGGGGCTGTATTTCCATTAGATTAACATTAGATTTTGGTGCAAATAGAAGGATGCACTTTCTGGCTGCTATTTCAAGTGTGTTCTCCAAATATATGTCAGGAAAAGAGATGTTCACTAAACCTTTAACATGTTAACATATTTTAATAGGACAGTAATGGAAATACAGAAGCTGTGTTCTTTTTAAATGTTATCTTTCAGTGTTTCAATTTGTTTCTCTTTCTTACGTTTACCATTATGCTATATATTAAACAAGAACATCTCATCACCAGCCACCCTTCATTTGTGTCTTGGAACATTTTCCTTTTACTTGCCATAGTTTATAACATGTAACTAATATATCTCTGTCCACATCAACCTAGGACTACAAATGAAACCAATATTTAAATTTCTGTGACTTTTAAAGAACTGTTTGCCTTTCAAAACATTGGCCTTTCCTCCTTCTCTATTCCCAAATCAGTTTACTACTGTTCTATGTACAACTCATCCCTGAAGAAACAAAACTTTTGTCTCGAGGAGAATTTAGGTGACTGTAAATGAGTATAAGCATAGCCCATGGACATACGATTGGTTTAAATCTGTCTGGTTTCCCATCAGGGAGTCAACCAAAATCAGCATCTTGTCACCATTTTGACAGCCCCCTAACAGTGGAAATGAAAGACCATGGTGGCCAGTGGGTGTGAGCTGCTCACAAATCTACTTTCCTAGGAAAAACACATAAGCATGAACTCTGACCTCTTAGGACATCTGGATTACACTGAGAATAAAGGGTTGAAAAGTGCTTTGAAATGGAGATACAGAGACCAGGCATTAAGTCAATCTAGATTGTGGTTTAGGCCATCCTACCCAAATGGCATCAGTGTCCTGGGCTCGCCACAGTCACCTGAGAAGGATGTAGAACATTTTGACAGAGGACCTATGCCTTATTCAAGGGATATCCCTGTTAGTAAGATAGGTCCAGGTACTAGGGTAGTACTTAGGAAATTTCACAAAATATACTCAATGTGGTAGAGGCCCTGAAGTTGTAGGCCCCAGGATAAGGGTCAGCTTTGTAGTCTATGGCTAGTACAGTTTCCACAATAGTGAAAATAAGATCAACTCTATCTTATTCTCTACATATTCTTGCTCATTTCATATTATCCATTATTCATAAGTAAACAAATATACATTTATAAATCTATAATATGTACATATAGTATGCAAAATTTAAATCGTTGTAAGTAGATGGATACGAATATAATATCTATATAGAAAAATGTATGTGTATACACTATGCCTCCAATAATGATATTTTTAGTTTACCCACAGTATTAGAAATAATTAAAAATAGTTAAATGTTAATTTCTGGATAATTGTATAGTGTAATAAGCAAAATGTTTAGGCATATTCGTCATGTATTATAAGAAAAAACAATATATTTGTATTGCCAAGTAGTTAATGCATCACATTTCAATTAGCAAGGATAGTTCTCTGTAGTATTGGGATGCTGAATTCAGTAGTTAGTGAACCATTTAATTTCTTCATTACTAATAATCACAGAGGTAGGTGGGTATGCAAAAAATATAAAATATTCTAATTGATGTTTTTAGTCCAATAATAATTAGCTACTCTGTTACAGAGATAACTATACTACATGGTTTATTTTTTGCTTCTAGCTGAAATCATTTACAAATTTACTTTATTTTATTTTATTTGTAATTTAAAGGTGTGTTCATCATGCTCATCTGGATTTTCTTTGTACTTTAATTGCATTTATGTGATCAAACTTTTTTATGTTGAATTAATTAAAAATGATATACTCTCTAAGTTTTAAATGCAATCATTATTGTCAGGAATAGCATAAAGTAAAATGTTTATGTTATGCTAGTTTCACATAAGCTTACAAGCCACTTTTTTTACTGGCAAAAATTGCAATGACTTTTGCACCAACCTAATATTATATACATAATCCTTCAGTGTTCACATTTTTTGAAATGTCATTATGAATTGGTCTATCCTTTAAGTACCATCAAACACTCTACTTATGGGTAGGTCTTATCACTGTCTAACTCTTCTTCCTTAACTAAAATTTATCTGTAGTCCCCAGAATCCATTTTGAGGATTAAAGACAGAGAAACAACACTACCTAGAGGAGCTCATTAAAAATGCACAGGTTATATGCCAAAAAAATTCATAGTTCATTTATATATTGGTTTCTTTTTATTTCTTTTTTATCCTTTTTTTCTGTTTCCACTGCTACTTCTTCGTTTTATTTTTTTATTCCTTATGCATTCATTTTCTGAACTGATACATGAACTCTTATGAGAAAATTAAAAACAGTACTGCCTTTAGCAGAAAGCACTCTCTTTCCTCTATAACCTATAACTGTGCTTTTGCTTTTTGTTATTTTTAGGAGATATTACTGAGATTTAGAATTATATTGTCAATGATGTCAGACAATCCAAGATGGCCAAATAGGAATGGCTCTGGAGTGCAGTTCCCAGCGAGAACACGAAGGTGAGTTATCACCACATATCCAAATGAGTTTTTACTGCCCACAGACTGGTAGATTCCCAGGCAGAAAAGCACTACAAGTCTCCAGCATGGCTGTTTCAGCCAGTGCAGCAGGTCTCCACACAAAAACTCACACAAATCTGGGCATCATTTCAACTGGTGCCTGGGAAGCCTGAGAGACAGAGTCACCCATTTAACTGAAGAAAAGGGGGCTGAAACAGGGAGCCAGTTGATCTGGCTCAGTGCATCCCACCCCAACAAAGACCAGTAATCTGAAACACTCTGGATGGAGAGTTTCACAGCAAGCACAGCTGGACCCAGGGCTGTCCAGCTCTGTAGGGGGAAGGGCATTCACCATTGCTGAGGCAGTCCACCACTACTGAGGCAGTCCAGCATTACCGAGGCAGTCTGCCATTACAGAGGCAGTTCTAACTATACCTCTATAAACAAAACTGCAAGGAAGTTCACACAGAAGCTGGGCTGAGTGCATGGCAGCCCAGCAATGCCTCTGCTGGCAGACTGTGACTAGACTACCTACTTGCTGGGCAGAGCACCTCTGAAAAAAGGCAGCAGCATGTCAGGAACTTATAAATAAAGCCCCACCTTCCCAGGACAGAGCACCTGGGAAAAAAGGCAGTTATGAATTCCACTGCAGAAAACGTAGTATACCTGCCCAGCAGCTCTGAATAGAAAAAGGGAGCTTACATCTCATCACTCAAGCTCCTCGATCAGCTGCCTCCTAAAGTAGCTGCCTGATCTCCATATATCCAAGAGATGCCTCATAAAGGATAGCTCAGGCTGACATCTGGTGGGTATCCTTCTGGGACAAAGATAACAGAAGAAACTGGCAGGAAACCTTACTTTTCTGCAGCTGCTGCAGGTGATCCCAGGCAAGCAGAGTCTGGAGTGGATATCCAGCAGTTCTATAGCAGAGGGTCCTGAATGTTAGAAGGAAAACTAGAAACAGAAAGAAATAACTTCATCATCAACAAAAAGGACGTCCACTCAGAGACCCCATCCAAAAGTCACTAACTACAAAGACCACAGGTAGATAAATTCATAAAGATGGAAAGAAACCAGGGCAAAAAGGACAAAAACACCCAAAACCAGAGTGCTTCTCCTTCTCCAAGTGATCACAACTTCTCACCAGCAAGGGAACAAGGCTGGATGAAGAATGAGTCTAATGACTTGACAGAAACAGGCTTCAGAAAGTGGATAATAACAAACTTCTCTGAGCTGAAAGAACATGTTCTAACCCAATGCAAAGAAACTAAGGACCTTGAAAAAATGTTTCACGAAATGCTAATGAGAATAAACAGCTTAGAGAAGAAAAGTAAATGAATTGATGGGGCTGAAAAACACAAAATGAGAACTTCGAACTTTGTGAAGCACACACAAGTTTTAATAGCCGAACATACCAAGCAGAAGAAAAGATATCAGAGACTGAAGATCAACTTAATGAAATAAAATGAGAAGGCAAGATTAGAGAAAAAAGAGTAAAAAGAAATGAACAGGCTGGGCGTGGTGGCTCAAGCCTGTAATCCCAGCACTTTGGGAGGCCGAAGCCGGTGAATCATGAGGTCAAGAAATTGAGACCATCCTGGTCAACATGGTGAAACCCCGTCTCTACTAAAAATATAAAAAAATTAGCTGGGCATGGTGGCACGTGCCTGTAATCCCAACTAGTCAGGAGGCCGAGGCAGGAGAATTGCCTGAACCCAGGAAGCGGAGGTTGTGGTGAGCCGAGATTGCGTCATTGCACTTCAGCCTGGGCAACAAGAGTGAAACTCCATCTCAAAAAAAAAAAAAAAGAAAGAAATAAACAAAGCCTCCAAGAAATATGGGATTATGAGAAAAGACCTAATCTATGATTGATAGGTGTACCCAAATATGTAGAGAATGAATCCAAGCTGGAAAACACTCTTCAGGATATTATCCAGGACAACTTCCCCAAACTAGCAAAGCAGGCCAATATTCAAGTCCAGGAAATACAGAGAACACCACAAAGATATTCCTCAAGAAGAGCAGCCCCAAGGCAGATAATCGTCAGATTCACCGGGATTGAAAGGAAGGAAAAAATGCTAAGACCAACCAGAGAGAAAGGTCAGGTTACCCACAAAGTGAAGCCCATCAGATTTATAGCAGATCTCTCAGCAGAAACCCTATAAGCCAGAAGCGAGTAGGGGCCAATATTCAACATCCTTAAAGAAAAGAAATTTCAACCTAGAATTTCATATCCAGTGAAACAAAGCTTCATAAGCAAAGGAGAAATAAAATCTTTTATGAAAAAAATTGCTCAGAAATTTTGTCACCACCAAGCGTTCCTTACAAGACCTCATGAAAGAAGCACTAAATGTAGAAAGGAAAAACCAGTACCAGCCACTTGAAAAATGTACCAAATGGTAAAGAGCATTTGCACAATGAAGAAACTGTATCAACTAATGGGCAAAATAAGCAACTAGCATCAAAATGTCAGGACCAATTCACACATAACAATATTAACCTTAAATGTAAATGGGCTAAATGCTCCAATCAAAAGACACAGACTGGCAAATTGGATAAAAAGTCAAAACGCATTGGTATGCTGTATCCAGGAAACCCATCTCACATGCAAGGACACAAATAGGCTCAAAATTAAGAGATAGAGAAAGATTTACCAGGGAATGGAGAGTAAAAAAAGCAGGACTTGCAATCCTACTCTCTAATAAAATAAACTTCCAACAAAGATCAAAAGAGGCAAAGAAGGGCATTACATAATGGTAAAAGGATCAATGCAACAAGAGGAGCTAATGATACTAAATATACGCACCCAATACAGGAGGAACCAGATACATAAAGCAAGTTCTTAACCTGCAAAGAGACTTAGACTCCCATACAATAATAGTTGGAGATTTCAACACTCCACTGTCAATATTAGACAGATAAACAAGATAGAAAATTAACAAGGATATCCAGGACTTGAACTCAGATCCAGACCAAGAAAACATAATAAACATTTACAGAACTCTGCACCCCAAATCCACAGAATATACATTTCTCTAAGCACCACATCACACCTATGCTAAAATTAACCACATAATTGGAAGTAAATCACTCCTCAGCATATGCAAAAGAACAGAAATCATAACAAACAGTCTCTCAGACCACAGTGCAATCAAATTAGAACTCAGAATTAAGAAATTAACTCAGAACCGCACAACTTCATGGAAACGGAACAACTGGCTCTTGAATTTTCACTGGATAAACAATAAAATGAAGGCAGAAAAAAAGATTTTCCTCAAAACCAATGAGAACGAAGACACAATGTACCAGAATCTCTGGGACACATTTAAAGGAGGATCTAGAGGGAAATTTATAGCAATAAATGTTCACATGAGAAGCAAGGAAAGATTTAAAATCAACACCCTATCATCAAAATTGAAAGAGCTAGAGTAGCAAGATAAAAAACAAACAAACAAACAAAAAACTCAAAAGCTACCAGAAGACAAGAAATAACTAAGATCAGAACTGAAGGAGATAGAGACACAAAAACCTTTCAAAAAAATCAATAAATCCAGGAGCTGGTTTTTGAAAAGATCAACAGAATAGACCAATAGCCAGATTAACAAAAAAGAAAAGTGAGAAGAATCAAATAGATGCAATAAAAAATGATAAAGAGGACATCACCACCAATGCCACAGAAATACAAGCTACCATCAGAGATTACTACAAACAACTTTATGCACATAAACCAGTAAAGCTGAAAAAATTTAGTTAAGTTCCTGGACACTTGCATGCCCCCCAAGCCTAAACCAGGAAGAAGATGAAACTCTGACTACACCAATAACAAGGTCTGAAGTTGAGGGAGCAATTAATAGCCTACCAACCAAAAAAAGCCCAGGTCCAGATGGGTTTGCAGCTGAATTCTACCAGATGTACAAAGAAGAGCTGGTACCATTCCTTCTGAAACTATTCCAAACAATCCAGAAAGAGGGAATCCTTCCCAAATTATTTTCTGAGAGCAACATCATCCTATACTAAAACCTGGCAGAGACTCAATAAGAAAATAAAAACTTCAGCCAACATCCATGATGAATATAGATGCAAAAATCTTCAATAAAATACTCACAAACTGATTGCAACAGCACATCACAAAGCTTATCCTGTGGATGCAAAGTAGGCTTCATCCCGTGGATGCAAAGTTGATTCAACATACACAAGTCTATAAACATAATCCATCACATAAACAGAACCAAAGACAAAAACCCCATGATTATCTCAATAGATGCAGAGAAGGCCTTCGACAAAATTCAACAGTGGTTTATGCTAAAAAACTCTCAATAAACTAAATATCAAGGAAACATATCTCAAAATAGTAAAAGCTATTTACAACAAACTCACAGCCAATATTATACTGAATGGGCAAAAACTGGAAGCATTCCCTTTGAAATCTGGCACTAGACAAGGATGCCCTCTCTCACCACTCTTATTCAATATAGTATTGGAAGTTCTAGCCAGAGCAATCAGGCAAGAAAAAGAAATAAAGTGTATTCAATTAGGAAAGGAGGAAATCAAATTGTCTCTATTTGCAGACAACATGATTGTATATATTTAGAAGACCTCATTGTCTCAGCCCCAAATCTCCTGAAACTGATAAGCAACATCAGCCAAGTTTCAGGATATAAAATCAATGTGTAGAAATCACAAGCATTCCTATACACCAATAACAGACTTAAAGAGAGCTAAGTCAAGAATGAACTTCCATTCACAATTGCTACAAAAAGAATAAAATACGTAGGAATACAACCAGCAAAGGATGTATAGGACCTCTTCAAGGAGAACTACAAATGACTGCTCAGCAAAATAAGAAAGGACACAAATAGATGGAAAAACATTCCATGCTCATGGTTAGGAAGAATCAATATTATGAAAATGGCCATATTGCCCAAAGTAATTTATAGATTCAATGCTATCCTCATCAAGCTACCTATGACCCTCTTCACAGAACTGGAAAAAAACATCTTAAACTTCATATGGAACCAAAAGAGAGCCTGCATAGCCAAGTCAATTTAAGGAAAAAGAGCAAAGCTAGAGGCATCATGCTACCTGACTTCAAACTATCCTACAAGCCTACAGTAATCAAAACAGCATGGTACAGGTACCAAAACAGAGATATAGACCAGTAGAACAGAACAGAGGCCTCAGAGGCAATACCACACATCTACAACCATCTGATCTTTGACAATCCTGGTAAAAACAAGCAATGGGGAAAGGATTCTGCCAAGAAGACTGACAATCAACACACATGAGTTTTGTCACAGAATTCTGAGTTCATTAAGAATATAATACAAGTTAGGGGAAAAAGTTGTTTGACTTTAGACAGTGAGAATAACAGATTATATAAGAAGGAAGTGGCAGAGATAAATTCCAGAGTCATAGTGTAGAAGTCTGCTATGTTGTAATTGAATGCTGGATGGAAATATACAATTACAAGCCAGTTTTATTCAAAGAATACATAGAAATGGTAGCTGCTATGGCCTTTGCTGTCTTTTTTCTCAATATATTACTTTAAAAAAAGCTGTTTTGAATAGAAGTTACTAAGAGCTACATCTGGGGAATGTATTTTGGCCACAATTAAAGGTAAACAAAAGACAAATGTAAATGCCATAAAAGCTGTGCAATGTGATGATTATATCTTCAGAAGACATGGTTTAATTGATCTCAAATATGCTTTAAACACCCTGGAATCTGGTGTGCTTTTTACTGGGTGCATAAATACAATGGCAAAGGTATTTAATACCAGAAAATTTTGGGGAAAAAAACCAATAGAGCTAAATCAATTTAAGTTATTTCAGATATAGAATATGAATGGTATCTTCCTACATATAATCACTTACTATAATGGACACTAGTTTTATGAGGTTCCAGATGGCCAAATTTGAGGATGATTATGTGAGCATGACATACTACCACATTTCATTTCTGTAAGAACTTTTTTTTATCAATTATATCAGCTGATAATGAATTTCAAGGGTTTATGAAGTAAATGCTTGCTTATATATTCAACATTTTAAGCAAATATCAGAAAGTAATGTACCATAGGTATTATAAAAGAATAGAACAGATGAAGCTTAGGTTTAATGGAAGAATAGAACAGATGAAGCTTGGAATATCATAAAATTCAATATACTAAGCAAGAATTTTCGTTAGTTTGTTTAAATTTTAGCTTAGTTTTAGTGAACCACTGTATCTTTATTTTAAGTTTTTCTATAGATAATAAACTTACTTTTCACCTCTTAGACTGCTATATGTTTGAAACCTGTATGTTTATAAAATTAGTTTATAATCAAGACTGCTAGTCACTGATATCAATGTATAGTCTTCTTATTGTACAAGTACCCTTTGTCACTTCCTCATCTACCATAAATTTGTAGTAAATAGCATTTTTAGCACAATAAAGTTATCATTGGTAGATATTTTATAATATCCAAATAAATAACAGTATTTTTCACAATTTGAGCAGCAATTTTCTGTGTTTTGAATATTCAACCGTATAGGACCAACTCCTCTTCTTGTTGGATGATAAAAATCTTAAAACCATCTCAGTTCAGAATTTTTAGTCACTTTTTTCACAACAGAAACAGTCACTTCTTAAAATCATTTTTGGTCGCAGTTCTTTCATCACATATCCAGAGTATTGACTCTATGTTACATACTTCTGTGATTCTAACTATGCCTGGTGCAACCATAATATTAAATTCTGTATCTCTCAAAAAATTTGACATCAAGGTGAAACAATGTGGTTCTCTCTCACCTTGCCTTTTCTCAATGATTCCATCTTTTCACAAATATTATTTTTCATTTTTGGTAGAAGGGAGAAACATCAGATATCTAATGAATTATACATCCACTCATATATTCAGCATTATATCTAGAGCCTCTATATCTGTGTTTTGAAGAGAAACAAGCTAAATTAAGGAACTGCCCTTTATTAATGAACAGTGTGTTTCTCAAATTTGATTGCTTCTTTTCCTCCCTACATCCCTCTTTAACCACCTAGAAAGGTGGGTGGTAGTTAAGACTGTACTAAAATTGTTTCTCTGAATTAAGTTTTTCTAACTTAATTTGACAGTGGGATTCCCAGTGTCAATGTTCTCAGCTATTGATCTTAGTTAACAATTTAATCACTAAATTATTTAACATTTCCATCACTAATTTTATAACAGTATACTCACAATAACTTTTGAGTATTGGCCTTGTTAATTTAAATCTTATGATATTACAGCTACTTTATAATTATACTTAAATAACTATAGTTTTTCCTACCAAATGCATGAGATGATTGCATTTTATATGACACTAATTTTCTTTCTGATTTTGTTGGATATAATTGTATCAGCCAGAGTCTATCTAACTAGGAAAGATAAGTCATATTCAAGTTAGGTAAATTAAGACAGCTTAATAAAAAAGATTATTTACAAACTTGTGTGCAGAGTTTAAGAAAAAACATTTTCTTTTCACTTTCTTGTTTATTTGTTTAAAATTTCTTTTAAAATTTCATGCCTTGAATAATACATTAATGTATGTACTTTGGACCATTATGATGAATGTGGCTTCTGATTGGCTAAAACTGATGTTAAATTGTATTCAAGGAAATAAATACATGCATCTCTGTTGGAATTTTTTAAATGCATTTCAGTGGGAGAAATTTCCCGGTGAGAACACTATAGATATTTGGCTTTGGATTTTAATATCAATGACCAACAAATCTGCTTTATTGTTTATTTTTTTCATAGTAGTTTACTAGAGCAATCCTCACAATAATTAATTCCAAGTTTTACTCTTCTGTATGCTTAAGTAGTTTTTACCAACTTGTCAACATCTAAGTAGATCAACTATATTTTCCTCCCCCTACTTTTTCTGTCACTCTATTTCCTTCAAGCATACTCTTAACTGCTTCATATGATGTGTTCCCACTCATCGTTTTTAGACTTGAAGACTTCCAAAATACTTCCAAATACTCCTTTTTTCATCAAGGACCAAAAGATTTTCTTCATGGGATTATTCCAAAATGTTTACTAGAAACATTTAAAAACAGGAATATATTAATCTATAAAAATATCTCAGTCTTTATTAACTTTTGAAAACAGCATCTTTGATAACTCTATTTTTTTCATTAAAAGGCCCTAGCATCAATAATTTGTGGCTAGTAATTTGTTGTGATCTATGCCTGCTTTCTTAGTGTCATTCTCATCCTCCATAGGCTTTAGGTTCTTCTAATGACTTGTTTGACACAGCCAGATTTATGGGAAAATTAACAGAGTCTAGAGCAGCATTTTCATAATAAGAAAATGCTGCCAAATCATTTAGTTTTGGGTACCAAATGCATTGTAAATGCTATAACAAATAAATGCTATCTGGAAGCGGTAATTCTCTTCAAAACTCTTACCATGATTTTTGCATTTTATTTATTCCCTCTAATGATATTCATATGCAATTTTCCAGTATGTTTCAGACATAGATACATGATTTGCATCTGAGGAAAAAAAATCCAAGAATCTATTCACAAGTCAAAACCCCCAGTCAAGAGTAGGTTATATGCTTTTCATACAGGCATCTCATTGAAATATCTTCTGAGAACAGAGTAGATGAACTTATCAGTTCTTGTTGGATCCTTCACCGATGAGTTGAGATATCAGTCCTCTCACCACTTTTTATTTATTTATTTGTTTGTTTATTTATTTATTTATTTTTGGAGATTGTCTCTCTCTGTTGCCCAGGCTGGAATGCAGTGGCCTGATCTGGGCTCACTGCTGCCTCTGCCTCCCAGGTTCAAGTGATCCTCTTGCCTCAGCCTCCTGAGTAGTTAGACCACAGGTGTGCACCACCATACCCAGCCAATTTTTGTATTTTTGTAGAGGCAGAATTTCACCATATTTCCCAGGCTGGTCTTGAACTTCTGGGCTCAAGTCATCATCCTGCCTCAGCCTCCCAAAGTGCTGGGTTTACAGGAGTGAGCCACTGTGCCTGACCTCATTACTTTTTGACAGTTAGGAAACCTGAAATGTTGATGACAAAGGAAAC
Organism: Leontopithecus rosalia; assembly: GCA_028533165.1. NCBI lineage: Eukaryota > Metazoa > Chordata > Mammalia > Primates > Cebidae > Leontopithecus > Leontopithecus rosalia. The sequence goes on from CM052654.1 coordinate 63,560,258, forward strand.
GCATCTTGTTAGGATTTGAACAAAAGTTGGACTCAAGGTATTTTCCCCTTTAATGTCTGAACATGTTCTCCTGGCAAGTATTTCATGTTTTGCAGAAGATCACACTGACCTGGTGTCCATTAAGTCCTTGACTAGAGCTTTTCTCCTTCATTGAGAGTCTTGCACTGTCACCTTAGTAACTGAGTTGCCAGGATTTCTCACTTTTGTCTTCCATGGCCTATCCCTAGATTTTCCCAATCTTTACGCTATTTCTCCCCAGTTTAATTTTCTGTTCTCTCTGTGATCTAGCTATTCTAAAAATAGAAATTTTCCCTGTTGGAAAATAAACTCATGTTAGTTTATTTAGAATTACTTATGCCTCCTTGAGGTACCTAAATTTTCCTCTTGGACTTTGTGGAGGACGGGTGCAGCCATTGAAATTTATTTAAAATAGTATCTGTTTTCAAGAAGATTACATCTAAAATTGAGTAACATTTAGAATAAGACATAACATAATTGAGTAATATTATTTGTGCAAGAAAATATTTAAACTTTTGATGAAAAATGGTGAGTGTTTTTGGATGAAAAATGGTAAAAGCAACATTATTGTGTGGGAGGATTTGCTGGGAAGGAGAAAGACAAAAAGCCACAATAAGAATGTCAACAACCGCTTCACCTGACTACATGATGCTAACTTTCAGAGCAGAGAACTTGTAAACTTGTGTTATGAAACAAAGGAAACAAGGTTGATGGCCTGAGGTCAGAATATAGAAGATATTGAATGCCAAGATTAGAAACACTTTCTTGTTTTGCCTAGAAGGAGGGGGTCTTTGCAGGCTGTATGTAAGGTGGGTGTGATGATGAAGTTTGAAATGCATTGAGGACAGAGAAATCTGAGGTCATCGATGCTAATGTAGAAGGTGTCAGAAACTGTATAACACACAAAGTATGTTAAGCATAATTGTGTAAAAATGAAAAATTTTACATAACCGATTTCAATATATAATCAGTTTTAAGATTTGCTAGTTTACAGCAATTAACTTGGTATATTAAAAAATTTTTGTGATAACATCAATGATATTTGTTATGTATATATGAAATTTGAAGAATATTATTAATAGATTAAACTTGAAGTAGAAATATTAGAGATATTTTGAAAGGTTCATTTTTTTTATTGATGAGTTGAAGAAGGAGGGACAAACAATTTATTTGGATAAGAAGGTGGGGCATAGTGATTTACAAAATTCCTAGCACATTACTGCTGTGCAAATATTTGAAAAATATGAAAAAGTTTTCATAAGAAGGAAATGTGACTTTGGATATTATGTGAAGACAGAGCTGGAGGAACCTAGATTTGGAATTTATCCACACAGTTAATTAGAAATATGAGCTCTGCCAAAAAATGATAAATTCAGAGAAAGTTTTTGACATAGAAGACCTAGTGAATATTTCTAATTAGCAGAAATTTCCAGTGCCACTCAAAAGATGTACAGAGAATAATCAATTTTATATTTTCATATGTCATTTAAAAGTAAAGCTGCTCATAAAACTGCCTTCATAAAGTAGGCACAATAACTTTTTGGCATTCTCATTCTCTTTTCAGTAAACTTTTTAAACCTTTTAAACTTTTAGTTTAGAAAGGTTTTAGATATACAGACAAATTAAAAGGAGAGTACAGAGACACCCATAGGAGCATCTTTTATTAGTAGGATACATTTGTCCCAATTACTGAACAAACAATGATGCACTATTAATATCAATATTTTATTTAGATATTCTTAGTTTTATCCTAATGTTACCTTCCTCTCCTAGGATCCCATTCAGGATATGATACTGCATTTAGTCTGCATGTCTCTTTTGGTTACTTTTGGTTGTGAGAGTTTCTTGTACTTCCTTGTTTTTGATGACTGTGAGTTTTGAAAAGTACTGGCCAGGTACTTTGCAGAATGTCAATTTACAGGAATTTTCTGATGTTTTTCTTATGTTAGACTCAGGGTTCGTATTTTGAGGAGAAAGAAGTAAAGTTATTCTGTTTCTGCCCTTCTCAGCCTTTTTGATTTGCTAATTACTCATACAGATTATGTATTTATGCAATTCTGACTCAGAAAATAGGATGCCCACAATTATTCACAATTTCTTTCCTTCCTCTGCCACCCTGAACTTTCTCCACTTTGTACATTGAGAGGAGCTCCTCCTCACCGGAGGAGCATTAAAAACTGCCACTGTCTACATTCTACCACCAGGGATTCTCATTGCATTGGTTTGAGGTTTGTCCTGAACATCAAGGAGTTAAAAGTCTCCCTTGGAATTTCAATATATGACAAATTTTAAGATTCACTAGCCTACAGCAATTAACCCTGGTCATTTTGCCTTATCATTTGAGAGGTGAGGAGCTAAAAGATGAGGGATTTGTTTCTCTTCTGTTAGTCTATTAGCAAAACTTTGGCTCAGTTAGGTATGGGTGTAGGAGATGCCTTAAAAATAACCTCTAAAACCCTGCTTATTTTCACTGAAAAACTAGGGAAACCATAAAACTACTGTTCTGAGATAATCAGCAATATGAAAAAATAAATAAAAATATTGATATGTATACCTGTGACTGAAAACATTTTAAGAGGTAGATTTTAACATAAAAACTTCAGAAGAATAGTTATAATCAGAGAGGTAAAAGTTGGCTCAATGATGCCCAGAAATGCTGTGACGTGCTACACACCCAAAGAAATATATTCAACAATATAATTCATGTAAACTACTTTGCTGCCCTTATTAATTTTAGATAATTTTATATGAATACTGTTTAGGAGAAACTAATACAATGTTGTTTTAAATGCAGTTTAGTTACATTTAGAGTAATATTGAAGGTTTTGCAATGACAAATAATTCAAATACTTAAAATACTATTGGGAGACTATATAATATTTTATATTTTTATGAGCAAGTTCTCTTCCTGTTTTTAATTACATGGTCAGGATTAGTGCTAGAAAGCCGCACCCACAGACTGACAACACTCTTCAGACTGAACTAATTCATCTCCATGGAGTAGTAAAAGACACATAGATGTCATCTGTCAATACAAGTCTAAAATGGAGCAGCAAGTGTTTGTGTATAGACTGCATCTGAGAAATAAGTTGACAATCTTCAGTACTTTACTCTTTTCAGTGTTTAAACTTAAGAATTATTTTTTAAGATTGATGTACTTATTTATGACAAGTATTAATGTACAAAATTTATTGAAAAAATAAACCAAATTTTTAATGTATTTGATTTTTATTATTATTCTCTGACTATAAACTTGCAATTTCAGAAGCCAGGTTTTCTAGAGCTATATAACTTAAAATATGTAATATTGCTTTTGGTCGAAGATAGCTGACGGCATACTCATACGCATATTCAGACACATCTCTTTTTTGACAATATTTCTTAATGAAAAAAGAAATGATTTATGGGCTATCTGGAAATCAATTACAATGGGAATGCTACAAAACAAAAACACATTCACCTGAAAATAAGTTAAATATATTATGAATGATATCCTACTAAACACTGAAGAAAATTATTCTATGATGAACATTTTGAGATCACTGAATAAAAGAAAAATAGATTATGTGTCAACTTATTCTTTGAGAGTATGATAATCCTAATACCCACAATTGAAGTAAACATAATTGATAATTATGTGGTAAATGTAATTGAGTCAAACATAAATTGAGTCAAGCTGTATGTAAGGATATCTTAAACTACAAATTGAAAAATTTAATTAAAACCATAGCATATAAAGTCTAATTAAAATTAATGTAATGAATCAATTCTAAGTAAAGTTTGTCTCAGGAATGGAATAATCAATAGGTCAAATAAAATATTCTAAATAAAATAGACTATTATAGTCTAAAAAACAGCACCATGATTTCACTAAGTGGTAAAAAATAATTTTACAAACTATAAACATAGATTGTTTACTTTAAAACAAATACAAATTAATTACAAAACCAACAGAAAATATCACTAATACTTTATTTTTTTAGAACATTTATTTATTAATTCATTTTTAAATAGCAAACTTATTACAGATTAACATAAATAATACTTTAATGAAAAATGACTTGCAAAGACACAAAAAGTAGTGAAGAGTGGCATTGTTTCATATCTTTGCAAAGTTCTTAAATATCTAGTTTAATCAAAAATTGTTTTAGTCTCTTATCTGCTTCTGTCTTCAATCGGCTATGACATGTTGTTTTGGTTGAAGGATATTCTTAAAACCTGCCTCATTACGAATGTAACTGGAAGAGGGAGTGTTTTAATGGGATTTTAATTAACTGTGGATATACTACTTTGATACTATACCAAAACTGAACAATTGATAGTTTCAAAAAGGTCTGTTGCAGTGTGATATCTGAAACCATATCCCAGAACACATTGTTCCCTTAAAATCAATGGTCTATTTTAGATGGATCATTTACCCATGAATACTTTTGTAGCATATATACTAGTTATTTGGAAAATATTGGTTTCATTGACTTATACAGGTCTTCCAAATGGTGACATAGTTCATTACACAATATTTTTAAAATCATTATTTATCAACACCACCACTCAACAGAAAAGTCTTGAAGTATTTGAAAGCTGTCAAGGTCATGGTGGCAAATGAGTTTTTGTTTGAAAGTTCAAATTTTACTATTAGCAAGAAATACTACTATCAATTGTTTTCGCCCAAGCGACAGGTTTGAGGAAATGTTTGCCAAACAATCAAGGTTGAATAAGTGTGTGTGGCAAACAGACTCTAAAGTGGCCTCCCTGGAAATGTCATTACCCATAATCCCAAGGTCCTGGTATTCACTTCCTGTGTAATTCCCTTCCTTCTAATGTGAGCAGGACCTCTGACTTGCTTTTAACCAACAGAATACAACAAAGGTGACAAGATATATATGATATTTGGGTACATAATTATGTACCTAAGACTATAAGGGCATCTTGCTAAGGACTCACCCTCACCTGCTACCTTTGAGGAAGCAAGCAGCCTTATTGGGAAGACCTACCTGGCAAGGAGCCAGCCAAAAGCCAACAAGATACTGAGACTCTGAGTCCAACAACCAACCTTATGGAACTAAATGCTACCCACAACCATGTGAATTTGTCAGCAAACACTTCCCCAACAGAATTTCAGATGCAACTGCAACTTCAGGGACCACCTGAATGTAGTAGCCTTGTGAGATCCTTAAGCAAAAAACCCACTAATACTTTAAAATTATAAAAATTTTTTAAAATTTTTATAAAATTTTTAAAATTATAAATTTTATATAATTATAAAATTAAAATTATAAAAATCATTTCCATTACAGTTAAAAATAAGACTAGAATATTCACTATAATCTGCACTATACTTGTATATAGAATACAATATACAAGAATATTCACTATAATCTGCATGGTACAAGAATACTATAGAGGTTCTACCTGAAGCAATAAACAATTTATAGAATAAATACTTGCAAACCACGTTTTTGGCTACCAGAAATATACATAAAAAATATTCAAATATGAAAATTATTATAACAGTAAAATGTAGTACGCTCAAACCAGAGTAACATATGAGAAAATATATTATTCTATTAGACAGCATGGATGGCTATAAATATATGATAAACTAAAATGATTACTTATAATAAAAATAAAAACTTTAAAAAACTTTTGAACACATCCAAATGGATAAAATGGGTGGAAACTATATTCAAAAACTATAAAATGTTTTCAAAGTTATACTGGCATCCAAACAAATATCTATATCATATTCTGAGATATCATAACTAAAATTTTCAGATGCTTTGCTATAAATACATATTCAAAAACATCATACTTAAACACTCAATGTTGATTTTAGTAAAACATGCCAGTCTATTATAAATGTAATATAAAATAGTAATTATTCAAAAGAAAATATAATTTAATACTAATAAATGAGATGGGAGTGAACATATATTCTCCCTATCAGGGCTCAAACCCCAATACTTTTTACAGTTAGGGTAATTTATTGAGAGGTGGTTAGCAAAGAAGAAATCATAACCTTCATTTTTCATTAGCAAAATAGTTTATATTATATAAAAAATTTAAAAATAGATAATCTAACAGAGACAAAAAGACAGAGAGAGAGGGAGTCAGAGAGAGAGAGAAAGAGATTTGAATATTCTAAATGTTATATTCCCTTGCAAAACTTTCAGGGCTCTGTTAGAGCTATTCAAAGCTATAGTCCTCTGCTTTGAATTTATCTTATGATTCCTCTTTAGTCCAATGCATATAAGAACAAATCTTCCCTTGTCTTGTGAATCCACAGCCAGTCCAAAAAAGGGTTAAGGTGGTAAATCTTGGCGTATATTCAATAATAAAAAGGCATTCAAAATATGGTAGAAATGGAAGTATAATAGTCTCTAATATCTTACTAACTGTCAAACCATTTCATATGTAACTTTCAACAGGTCACCACTAACTTAAAAGAAGAGAGGTTGTATCAAAATTTTTGATAAGGAATGTTTTCACATTTCAAAAATATAAGAGACCAAATATGATATAACAGAATAGAATCCAAAAATATATTTATGTATAAATAGGAAGATTATCTTTTATATAAATTCATAGGTAATCACTCTTTTAAAAAGTACTGCCTTCAAAAGTACTGGGATAATTAACTATTCATATTAAAATATTTTTTTCTAAATAACCCTATAAATAATATACAGTAAAGATAAAAATATGTTTTTATCTTAAAAACAAAATTCAGCTGTTTGGCTGCTAAGTGCATCTGTCCATGTTTTAGCAAGTTTACTTAATAAATCTTCTGAACCAGGAAAACAAAAATGGAGAGAGATGCAAGATGGCTGATCACTAACAGCTCAGGATTGTAGCTCCCAGTGAAAGCTCAGAGAATGAGAGGACGCCACACTTTCAGATGAATTTTTGTTGCTCACGGACCAGAAGATTCCCAGTGGAGGAGCCCCACCGGTCGCCAGCACAACTCTTGTGGCTGGAGCAGTGGTTTTGCTGGCACCTCAGTGCCGCGGCTCTTGGTGCAGAGTAAACGGGACTGGTTCCCCTTCTGACTGACATTTGGAGCTCTGGGAAGGCAGAGTCACCTATTATGGACTCAAGAGGGAAGCCAGACCAGAGATTCCTGGGCAGAGGAGCACTATCACTCTTAATGCCACTGTTTTGGCCAGCGCAGTGGGTTGCTCAGATTCCAGTGCTGGGAATCAATAAATTGGATGTCCACTCAGAAACCTAATTAGAAGGGCAGTAATTGTAAAGATGACAGATGGATATATTTATAACAAAGGGAAGAAACCAGCCTAAAAAGGCTGAGAATACCCAAAATCAGAACGCCTCTCCCTCTACAAGGGATTACAGTTCCTCATCAGCAACAGAACAAGCCCTGATGGAAAACGACTGTGTTCCATTAACAGAAGTGGGCTTCAGAAGGTGGATGATAAGAAATTTCTGGGAGATAAAAGAACTTGTTCTAACCCAATATAAAGAAACTAAGAACTTTGAAAAAAAGGTTTGATGAAATGCTAACAAGAATAGACAATATAGAGAGTAATATAAATGAATTAACGAAGTTGAAAAACACAACATGAGAACTTTGAGAAATATGCACAAGTTTGAATAGCCAAATTGATCAAGCAGAAGAAAGGATATCAGAGGTTGAATACCAACTTAATGAAATAAAACGAAAGACAAGAATAGAGAAAAAAGGCTAAAAGTAATGAACAAAATCTCCAAGAAATATGTGACAATGTGAAAAGACCTAATTTACATTTGATAGATGTACCTGAATATGATGAAGAGAATGAATCCAAGCTGGAAAATACTTTTCAGGATACTATTCAGGAAAACTTTCCCAACCTAGCAAAGCAGGACAATATTCAACCCCAGGTAATACAGAGAACACCACAAAGATATTCCTCAAGAAGAGCAACCCCAAGGCACATAATCGTTAAATTCACCAGGGTTGAAATGAAGGAGAAAATACTAAGGGCAGCCAGAGAGAAAGGTCAGGTTACCCACAAAGGGAAGCCTATCAGACTTATAGCAGATCTCTCAGCAGAAAACCTACAAGCCAGAAGAGAGTGGGGGCCAATAATCAACATTCTTAAAGAAAAGAACTTTCACCCAAAAATTTCATATCCAGCCAAACTAAGCTTCACAACTGAAGGAAAAATAAAATCTTTTTATAAACAAGCAAGTACTCAGAGATTTTATTATCACCAGGCCTGGTTTTCAAGAGTTTCTGAAAGAAGCATTATACATAGAAAGGAACAACCAGCATTAGCCTTTCTAAAAATATAGCAAAAAGTAAAGAGCATCAACATAATGAAGAATTTACATCAATGAATGAACAAAACAGCCAGTTAACATCAAATGGCAGTAATCCTAAATTTAAATTGACTAAATCCCCCAATCAAAAGATACAGCCAAAACCCAACGGTATGCTACATCCAGACCCATTTCACATGCAAGGATACACAAAGACTCAAAGCAAAGGGATGGAGAAAGATTTACCAACCAAATGGAGAGCAAAAGTAAATAAATAAATAAATAAAAAGCAGGAGTTGCAATTCTCACATCTGATAAAATAGATTTTAAAGCAAAAAGATATAGTGGTAAAAGGATCAATGCAATAATAAGAGGTAATGATCCTAACACCCAGATACATAAGACCTATAAAGAGACTTAGACTCCCTAGACTCTCACACAATAATAGTTGGAGACTTCAACATCAATTTTAGATAGATCAAAGAGACAGAAAATTAATAAGGATATCTAAGACTTGAACTCAGATCCAGAACAAGTAAAGTAATAAACATTTATAAAGCTCTCCACTTTAAATACACAAAATATACATTCTTGTCAGCACCACATCACACCTACTCATTTGTTTAAATGAAATATCAATTGGCCATTATTAAGCAAATTATTGGCATAAAAGAGGTTTTCAATACCCATTGTTAGAATAAAGCAGCATTCCCGTTCTCTCTCCCTCTTTTTCTTCCTCTTTCTTCCTCTCCTTCACTCCTTTTTTTCTTTCCTTCTCTCCTTTTCTTTAAAAAAAAAAAAAGAAAAAAGTTATTAGTAGAGGTTTGATTTAAATCTGAAGATGTTGGCCCCAAAGTTAGTAAACACTAAAAAAAAAAAAAAAACTGTTATAAATCAAAATTAGATGAATATATTCAACCTGAGATTTTGGAAATTAGGCATTATGTTTAAAGAAACAGAACATTAAAAAATAGAAATATTGACATATTTAAGCAAAAAAAGCAAAACAAAAAATGTCTTCACTTTCAAAATCAACATAATTTTTAAATATGAAATGATCTAGAAGAAAGTACTTACAATAGCATTTGGGAAATATTTATTATATCATAATATAAATTCCTTCTAGACTGAGATATAGGAAAATAAAAATATAATAAATAAATTATTTTAAATAAACTACAAGTAGACAAACAATTTAATACAACTCTAGAAATAGAATATAACTCAGCAATCCAGAGAAAAACAAATGCAAAAGACCACTAGACTCTTAAAAATATGGCTTTATAAGCTTGTATAATGTTGAGAAAACAATTCTTAAAGACTAAAACTAGATACCATTTCCCTCACTGAATTTGAAAATATTTAAATTAGCAATAATATCATATATTCATTAGTTGTGTAGAAATAAATAGTCAAATATAATGTTGATGGATGTGTGAACTGATAATTTATGGGGAGGAATTTTACTATCATCAAAATATATTATTGGTTTTAATAATTCATGTCTAGTTATTTATCATTAAAAAATACTTGAATTAATTCACAAATATACTTGTTCATACGTTTCCTACACTGTTGTTCTGAATGTAGAAAACTGGAAATGGGGTAAACATTTAATAATGTGGCCAGGTATGGTGCCTCATGCCTGTAATTCTAGCATTTTGGGAGGCTAAGACAGAATGATTGACTGAGCTCAGGAGTTCAAGACCAGCCTGAGCAACATGGTAGAACTCTGTCTCTACTAAAAATACAAAAAATTAGCTGGGAGTGGTGGCACATGCCTGTTGTCTCAGGTACTCAGGAGGCTGACTCAGGAGAATCACTAGAACATAGAAGGTGGAGGTCGTAGTGAGCTGAGATCATGCCACTGCACTCCAGCCTGGCATACAAAGTGAGACTTTGTCTCAAAAAAAAAAACTATATATATATAAAATGAAGGTATGATTAAATAAATAAATAATTTTTTGGGGTATTCATACTTAGAGTTGTGGTCCTATTAAAATTAGTGAGGTGTCTTAGTTATGTACACCCTAATTTAAGAAATTGTGACATACACCCCAAAGCGCACATAATTGCAGAGCTAGGAAACAGTCCATATGATCTATGATCACCTTCACTTTTTTTTTGGAGATGGAATCTCGCAGGCTAGAATGGCCTGATCATAGATTACTACTGTTGGAAATAGATGCTTGGTGCAGCAAGATCTTTCAGCAATGCAATTTTTACTTCCTGGACTGCAGGAAGGGTTCCTTCGCTAGTCATTGTGCCACGAGAGTACAATGAATAAAGTAAAACACACAAATTTATCCCTTACGCATTTGGAGTCGTCTTTACTGCTGTGTCTGATCTCCGTTGGCTGGAGCCAGACTTCACAATCTTAACTAAAACTTGACTGGTTAATAACTTAAAACTCTTCTAAGGTAAAAGCAAGGGAGAGCTGGGACATGCCTGTGAGCACTTCCAACACAGATATCTTGGTTAAACTACGAGGACATAGAATGTATTATGTGCCTGTAAGCATGGCATGTTTAACAGATACATAGGATAGAGCTTAACAAAGTTATTAGCACACTTATTCTTTAACAAGAAAGGAAATTTTAAAAAGAAAATTTCTGCTTCCCACACTGTATCTTCAAACTCCTAGGCTCAAGCAATCTTTCACCTCAGCCTTTCTAGTAGGTGGAACTACAGATGCATGCTACATCACACCTGAATTTCTTATTTATCTATCTCTGTGTTTATTTATTTTTCTAGAAACAGGGTCTCACTATGTTGGCCTGGCTGTTTGTAAACTCATGGTCTCAAGTAGTCCTCCCACCTCAGCCTCTCAATGTGCTGGAGTTAAAGGTGTGAGTCACTGCACCCAGCACCACCCTCACTTTTGATGCTGATGTGAAGTTCAGGGGTCTCTAAGACTACCCTCAATTTCAGTTATTCACAAGAAGGTCTAAACAGAAATCACTGGAAGCTGCTATAATTAGTTGTGGTTTATTACAGCAAATACATGCAAATTAAAAACAGTCAAGAGAGTTTATGCATGGGTCAGAATCCAGAAAATTCTTCATGCAGAGTTCCTTACCCAGCAGAGTAATGAAACAGTGCTAACTTTTCTAACTATAATGTGTGAAAAAACATGTCAACAAGAGATGCTCACTTAAGCCTTGCTGTCCAGAGATTCTACTGAGTCTTGGCCACATGGGCATTATTAGCCTCCAAAGTGGCTGACTCTTGTCTGCACACCCTCTTAAGGTCAAGGTGATACCAGGTGATCCAAATCTCCCATGTATACCGGACCCTCTAGCATGGCACAAGGCCCCCAGGTACACAAAGATATTCTTATCCAGTAGGAAATTTTAAGGGCTTAGAGAGTATCACCCAGGATCCCAGGACAAAGTCTGACCTCTCTTTGGGCAAGGTTCGGTTTTTTGCTACACCAAATTATTCAAACATATACTAAAAGGTGTGTTTTTGTGTGTTGAGGAAAACGTTTTCATGTATGTTTTCACTTTTAAAAATGATTTGGAAGAGAATACTTCAAATTGACAATAGTTATTTATGAGGAAGATGTGAGATTCTGACAATGAAAGAGAATCTTTGGTTCTTTATTGTTTCTGGGTACTTTTTATAAGCATGTATTCGTGCAATGCATTTTAATTAAACGTTTAAAGAAAATATATCAGAAAGCAACTTATTTGTAAAATAATAGCATTTAAATATTAAAATTTGACACTGTTAAAATACATAGTGAATATGTGTCCAAAATTTTATTCAACTCATTAATGAGTGAACCAGTAAAGTTGTAATGCTTATTTGAAGAACATTTGAGAAACAGGACTTTATCAGCTAATTAGAAACTGCAGAAGTAAAAAAAAGTATCAGAACAAGATTGCTGCTAGATAAAGTTAAAAAAAAATTTCCACTACAGTAAAATTATATCCTTTGGGGGTTATCTTCCTATGGGACAAAAATCTACTTTTTAACTTGAGTCTTTATAGTAACTGATCTCTGATCTGATAAATTTGTAAATAACAAAGATGAGCATTATTCTCCAACAATTAAATAATTGTTGAGCTACTGTATAAATAATGTCCAGGTATGATATGGACTTATTTCTAAGTGATGAGTTATTTTCTTCTTAACTGCATTTAGAGGTATGTATAGTAGAATAATTATTAATTCTTGAGAATACTCTATGTCTGAGAAGACTCATCTCTATGCAGTTGTACATGGAGATCAAATGAGACTTTTACCTTTAATATTCTCTGCAGATTTTGAAAGCAAAAGATGTTTTTGGTGGCATTGAGAATAGGTATTAGGGTCATTATTAGATATTTTTGTTAAAACTTTGACAAAGTTTTCCATAGTAGAATTTTTAATGTGGCATTTAAAATTATTTCTATCAAAAATGTATTAAACATTTGAAAAGAAAAAATGCTGAAATTTCTATGAATGTGATCACCATGGAAAGAGTGAAAAGTATATTTTCACTGTTTAGAACATAATCTTATAAAATGATAAAATTATTGTTTTATTTTTTTTGTTAATAGCATTGATATTAAAGTTACTACAGCTTTTTGTGATTTTGGTAAAAAAGAAAAGCAAAATCAAATGTAAGAAATTAGTCTAAAGTATTACTCTACATTTAATTGATAAATTATAGGTTCATTTACTTGACATAACTTCTTAACACTGTTTCCTTAATTTGATCATCTCTTAAGTATCGTGAAATTATTTAGTAATTATACCTCACAAGATAGAATGTAGGGAAATGTTTTTAAGTTTTAAAAGTTGTATGAGTAATGACATATTTATTTTAGGGAGAGATTTGTTTTAAGATCTTTGTGTTGTAAAATTTTAATAGGATTATTCTGTAGTTATAAAAGGAACTCCTTCTGTCCCCTTCCCAGCAATTGTTCATTTTCTTATGTCAGGGAAAATAAATGGACAAAACAAAACCTCTACGAGTTAGATTAAGGGAACTTGCAACAATTATGAATAACTTTTAGTACCTTCTTCTCTTTAGAATGTTTTATACTCTGCCAGTCTATATCAGAACTTTATCATCACTTCTAGCCCCAAATTTACAGGCTCAAAATGGTATTAGTGGCTGGTTGTGAAGCCCACAAAGAACCTCATGGCTGGTTTTTTAGGCTGGCTATTCTTTAGTTTATAAACTTGGTGTGTTACTCCTGCATTTTAGTATTTTCTTTTTCTCTTGCCAGTAATGATTTTTCTTCTCCAATAATGAAAAAAAATACAACCAATAAACAAACAAACAAACAAACAAAAAGTAGCATTAAAGAAAGCTGTCCATTAGGCATCTTCAATGAACAAAAATGGCTGGAGAGAAAACACTAATGGAAGGAAAGAAAAAAACCTTCGGTAAGAACATAAAGAAAGAACAGTGAGGATCACCCAATAACACCATTGAAGTTTTATTAGACTTCATGAAAACAGCATAAGATTGGAGGACCAAATCAATGTCTAGATTATAAATTCCTTATAGTTATTGTCTTCATTCATTCAGGCTACTTTAATAGAATATCACCAACTAGGGGGCTTATAAACAACAGAAATATATTTCTCACTAATGTTGGAGCCTGGGAAGTTTAAGATAAAGAGCTAGTGGATTAAGTATCTAGTAGGTCTCACTTCCCCAAAATATGTCATCTTGCTGTGTTTTAACATAGTGCAAGGAACAAGAGGTCTCTCTCTCCAAGGGCTGCTTTTATAAGGACATTCATTCCATTTATGAGCATGGAGCCCTCACAAAGTCCCCAACTCCCAATAACCATTATGCTGGAGGCCAGGATTTCAACACATACATTGGAAAAAACACAAACATTCAATCTATAGCATTTGTAATAAACATATGAAAATATGCAGAAGTTATAAATTTATATATATATATATAATTATAACATTGACTTTCTGGCTAGTATTAATATTAATAGACATTATAGGTACTATAGATTGGGATATAGTTTCCATATTTTCTTGAAATAAAAATGTCTTTTTGTAGGTAAAACTACAGGTTGAAATAAGGGAATTGAAAATTAAGAAAATAAAATGCTACAGCACATCTATTACAATGACTAAAATTATTTAAGCCCAAAACCAAATGCTAGAGAGACAAAGTAGAGCACAAAAAACCTCTAAATCATTGCTAGTGGTGACACTAAATCCTACTGCCACTATGAAGGGAATTTGATAATTTTTACAAACTAACCATAGCTTTATCTTATAAGTACTTATCCCACAGATTTGGCAATTATGTTCACATAAACCTTGCATGTGAATATTTATATCAGCTTTAATCATAATTGCTCAAAAGTAGAAGCAACCAAAATGCCTTTTAATAGATGAATAGATTAACTGTGGTGCATTTATGCAATAAAAGTTATACAGCACTAAAAAGAAATGAGCTATCAGGCCATAAAAATGCATTTATAAAACTTAAATGCATGTGGCTAAGTAAAAGAATACAGTCTGATATGACTACCTACAGTACAATTTTAATTGTATGACTTTCTGGAAAGGAAAATCTCCAGACACTAAAAATACCAGTGATCTTCATAGGTACACGTGGAAGGCAGAAGTTAAATAGGTGAAACACAGGATTTTCTGTGGTGAAAACAATACATATGGTATTGTAATGGTGGGTGCATAAAATTACATATTTGTCAAAAGTCACAAAATTTTACAGCACAAAGAATGATACATTGTGTACACATTAAAACAAATCATTTGGTAGATGGTGGAATCTTAGGAAGGAGTGCAGATAATCACAAACAAATCAAACTGTATTCAAATGTATGAGAAGACTTGTGTGAAGAGGCTTGGTAGGTAGGAGGAGATGGTTAACTAAGTAGATTGGGATATAAGTAGAGTCCATAAGACGGAATACAAAAGGAACGGCACATAATCAGTGTACTCTAGTTAATAAAATTGTTGGCCATGGGGTATTGGCTAACAATTTGCATACTAATGAGAGAACTGAGCAATTTACAAATGGAGAGTAGATTGTGGAACTCAGAATTTCTAGACAAGCAGTGGAGGAGGCTGGAATAACCTATGCAGCGATAGATTGGAATTAGAGACATCCGTGTAAACTCCTGTTCATATTAATATAAATATAGATGATTACATATGGAAATATCAATAGACATATGTATATACATGGATTAGTTTACATATACGTATTTTCTTGCTTTGCCATTTATGAAGGCCCAAGAGAAACACCACCCCAGTAATAATGAACATAGCACATAGATCTTGGTTTCTCTAACCATTCTCCAATGCAAGTCACTAGGATTTCTTGGAGAAATGGCTGATGATAGGGATGGAATGGGAAATACAGAGAACAAGCATGGAGCATCTTTTGGTGATGGGAATTAAGAAACTGCTTAAAAAATTGGTAGAATTCATCAAAATAACACAAGAGGCGACTGAGAGTTCTAATAGTCAAGGCTGGAATAATTTAAGCATGAAAATAAATAAAAATGTATTGTGCTCTAAATTTTAGCATAAGTTAATATTTTGGAGACATACTGATGTAAATAAATGATTGAATAAATGAATGACGGAGAAGACATAAATCTTTCATGAATGATCATTTAAAATATTTTACGTATGTATTCCACTCTACAGGAGGTAGTTGCATGAATCATTACTCTTTAAGTTTGGGGTACTCATGGTAATTTCCTTCCAAAGAGTCAGATATGGAAAGTGGAAAACAGGAAGTTTGTAGGAGAGAAACCTGAAAAACATTGTAGAAGCCACTCGACCAACATTTATAGTGACAAATCACATTGGTATGATGTTATAAAATGATACTTTATCTCTGTGTCCTCCTCCTCAAGACATAGAACCCCAGTGTTATTGTAAGTAAAAAAAAATGGATAAATTAAAATTAAAGAACAACTAGCAAATTCTAATAGGGAGAAACCTTATAAAATACTTAAATAATTGCTTGAATATCCTCAAAAATCCTGTTGACATCCAAGTCAAATTTATCAAAAAAGAAATTTGGATAAACTATTGCAGCCAAATGGAGCTTAAAGGGAAATGACCAGATGGCATCCTGAAACAGAAAAACATATTAGGCAAAAATCTAAAGAAATCTAAATAAACTCTGGGGCCTGGAATGGTGGCTTATGCCTATAATCCTAGCACTTTGGGAGACTAAGGTTGGCAGACTGAGACCAAGCATTTGAGACCTGCCTAGGCAACATGGCAAAACTCTGTCTCTACAAAAAAAAAAAAAAAGAAAGAAATACGAAAATAACTGGGCATGGTGGAGGGTGCCTGTAGTCCTAGCTACTCAGGAGGCTGAGACAGGAGGATTGCCTGAGCCCAGACTTTCAAGGTTAAGGATTACCAAATTGCAAAGTAGCAGCCTGGCTGCTGTTCCAGGCACTAATTCTCCATGGTTTTTCAATTTGTATTTGTCCTTACATGTTTCAGGCTTTAACTATGGAAGCGATGGAAAGATTCATAAAAAGAAAAGTACTTATTACTGAGAATAACTGCACTAAGATGAACTATAAGATTATATAACAAGGAAATACTACCAACATATGTAAAAAGTTGCCATTAAAGGTTTATAATGAAATTGTATGTATTTATAAAAATGTCAAATTTTTGAATGCCTATTATTCAATATAATAATAAATATATTTTAAAAAATTTATTGCACTTTATGTTCTGGGGTGCATGTACAGATCATGCAGGGTTGTTGTATAGGTACATACATGGCAAGGTGGTTTGCTGCCTACATTTTCCCATCATCTATATTTGGCATTTCTCCCCATGTTATCCTCCTCACCCTCCCCATCCCCTGCTGTACTTTTCCTAGCCACCACCAACTGACCCCAGTGTATGATGCTCCCCTTCCTGTGTCCACATGTTCTCATTGTTCAATACCTGCCTATGAGTGAGAACAGCTATTCAACTTTTCTTTTAATAAATTAAGTTACTTAACATCACATTAATTAAATCATACCATTTTACACAAAACAAACTCTAAGGCAAGAATATCCTGGATAATGGCTGCCAACAAAATCAATTCTTACAGCCAGTTTAGCCACAAGCAAGGATATCTGCATAGTATTCCTAGCCAATCAGAATTTTTGAACTTTTTTTTTAAAGGAATACTATTTTATGGTCCTTTTTATTAATAAAGTATTATTTTTAATATCCCCTATCTAAATAGCAAAGTCTTCATTACTAATGGAAATTGTACTGGTTGTCTCTGGATAGTGATTCAAATGCTAACCAACTACCTCTATTGTATATTAAATGTATATACTTAGAGTACTTCCAAATACCAACTTATCACAGAAGAATGAAGGCAATAAAACTCATAACACAGAAATGTATTGCTTTGTCTATGCTTAAATATTTTAAAGAAAATTAAGCACAATTTAACTTTGAGCTTTAATCCAAACACTCTAATGGAGAGGACTGTGGAACAAAATAAGTGTTTGGGGTGGCTAAGACTTGTATATACAAGTGGCAATGCACTAATGAAGATAGAAGAAATCAAACTTGTGTTTTGAATAAGTTCATTTTAGATGGGAGCTTCAATGAGGTAAGGCTATTTGTCTTTCACTAATGATATTCACAGGGTAGCACAGCTCATAAGTAGAAGAGACATAGAAATAAAGGAAGACTACCTGCAAGAAAACAGGAGTATACAGAGCTTGCTAATACAAGGGAGTTAGTCGCTATCACATTCAGTTGGTAGACTTAAAAGCAGGCAAAAATGTGGTAAAGCCTTATAGTGGACAAAAGGGAAGGTTTCAGCTATTTGCTGATTGGAGGCTGTTGGACTGGGGAATCTGGACATGGACTACCTAGATCTTAAGGGACTGGTTTGGAAAGAAGATTTGCTTTTCTCTGGTTGGTCCTATGTTAGAAGCAGGAGTAGAAATCGGATGCTGGCCATGGATGGTGGCTCACATTTGTAATCCCTTAGCTTAGGGAGGTTAGGAGGTTAGGGAGGTTGAGGCAGGCAGATCATGAGGTCAAGTGATTGAGACCATCCTGGCAAACATGGTGAAACCCTGTCTCTACTCAAAATACAAAAATTAGCTTGGTGTGGTGGTATGTGCTTGTAGTCCCAGTTACTTGGGAGGCTGAGGCAGGAGAATCGCTCCAATCCAGGAGGTGGAGGTTGCAGTGAGCCCACATCACACCACTGCACTCCAGCCTAGTGAAAGACCAAGACCCCATCTCAAAAAAAAAAAAAAATAGGGATGCTGTCAGTTATTAATCAAGTCTTAACTTTTGGGAGCTTATTGCTACAGATGTTATGGTTTTACCTCCTTTACAGTTTGCTGCAGAGGTTATGGCTTGCCTTTCTGGTCTGGTGGCTATCAATTATGGGTCAGAGCTCTATTTTTATGTGCAAGTTGCCAATTGTCTGTCTATACAGTTTCTTAGAACTGAGGTATAAACTCAGTATGTCTGATGTTAGATTTTGTGCTCTTAAATGCTACACTATGTTACCTCTGTAACAGAAATGTGTGAGCTCTGATTCAACAAGTTAGGAATAGCTACTGCGTAAGATCTCCTCTCAAGACTTTCAAGGTTAAGGATTACCAAATTGCAAAGTAGCAGCCTGGCTGCTGTTCCAGGCACTAATTCTCCATGGTTTACCAGCAGACATGGTCCTTTCTCACAGGGCCCAGAACCTCCCAGGATTCAAACAAATTTCACAAAACAGAGTCCGGATGGGGCCTGGAATCTGTCATTTACAGGCTCTATTATGTTCCCTTATGTAATTCACCCAAGGCATGCTGCCTCTTGGCTTTGTCCCATAAACACACAATAGGTTCTCAAATGTCCAGATTATTGAGTTTGTTTAACTCTGGAGTGTTCTGTAGATTTGAAACACAAAAAGACATTTAACTCTTTCTGCTAATGTAGAAAGTCATGTTTGGGAAGAGACAGGAAATCCATTTCTGTTCAAAGCCTTTCATTCTTTCTAGTGCTGTCCACCTTGCATTTCTTTCACTGAGGAGAGTATTAAAAAATAAGTTAGTAAAATAAATAAGTTAAGTTGTGGCTTGGGCATTATGCAGAATTTTGTTTTTTATTTGTTCTTTTTAACTTCAGACTTTTCTTTTAGATCAACCCCAGTCTTAGAAGCTAGGCATGTTAACAATTGACATATTAGAATTTTTTATTAAAAATATGTTTATTTCGTTCATAGTAGGTACTCAAAATTACAGGTAGTAAATTTATCCTTCATAGACTTCAGTGAATCAAATGAGAATGTTATGTTACAGGTGGCTAAAAGAAGAAGCCAAAACAGACACATGAATTGAGCAGAGATATTAAAATAAATATGTAAATAAGAAAAAATGATGTTGTTTTAGCTTCTGTTTTGTTTTTAGGGGAGTGGGAGTGTCAATACATTGTACTTCTACCTGACAGAACTGATTTGCATGTGGACAATTCACAAGGTTTCTCAAAGCTCCCATTAGAATCAGAATCAGACAATGTAGATGGGTGTGCTTGAAACAATGTTTCCTCTGTCTCATTGAAGAATAAGTTTGCTGTTGGAGTGTCAATGATGCCAACATATTGAATGTAATATCAATTTTATAAAAAAAGAAATGAAACATTTTTCTCATATTCTAAACATAATACATATACTGATAGCTTTAAATAGCTTCTCTTGCAAGCCCAGAGTTGCAAACTACGACTGGCCCACATGCCCAATTCTATCTGTGGCCTATTTTTGTAGGACTTTTAAGCTAAGAATTCTCTTTCTTTACATTTGTGAAGGCTGTAAAAAAAAATACTATGTGATAGAGAGCATATGTGGCCCATAAAGTCTAAGTTATTTACTATCTGGACATTTACAGAAAAGTTTGTCTCTGCTTTCAATGAACTGACTTTCTTGAGAGAAGTTTACTTTTCACACCAGAGTTAATATGTTGCCCACTTTAAAATTTATGTTTTTCAAGCCATGGTTTCCTTTCTCTCTAAATTTTTACCTTCCTAATTTTTTGATAATTCTTTATTAATAATTTTCCACTGATATATTTTCTCTTACATATATGTCATCTATGTACTAATACAATCCCTTCCCCATGGTAGGGTTTATTAAATACGTAGTGTTGCTGATTTTGTAAATGAAAACAAAAAACATGTTCACACCAACAAGTGTTCACAGTCTGAGAGAAAAGTATTTTCTTTAAAAAAAAATCAAATGAAAGTTGTCCTGAGAAACTCAGTAGTAGAGCCTGGGAGTACCTCAATGTAAAGAAGATTGGTATCTCATCTTCCTGTTGGACAAGATCAGCTTAAGCCACAGCTGTATTGATCAGCTTTGCGTCTACTGTGATTGTGTGAAGATAATTGCAAAGCCATGATTGTCAGTCAAGCTGCCTTCTCTCCATTTGGTAGATGTACACTGACTGGTTTCCAGTTGGTCAGTTAGACTCTATAGAAAGTAGCTGTCCTAAAGCCTCTACTGGTTTTATACTTAAGAAGTCTTGCTGCAGCAAATTTTCTACTTCAGAGAATGTGTACTTGAGAGAACTCCCAAACAAATTCCATGTTTGGCACATACCTCCCACAAGATAGCGTGCATTTAGAAATCGGTCACATAGAAGTCATCAGTGGTCATCTGTGGTGCTCAGAGAATAAGCATCAAGAAACAGAAAGAGGACTCTTTTTGCCTTTTCCTCCTGCCAAACACAAGATAACTATATACGTATTGCATGCAAAAGGAAGTGAAAGGAAGCTAACCATGATCCCACTTAGTCTACAGGAGGAACACAAAAGCTACCCAATTAAGATGTTCTACTCTGGGCAGTGACTATGAGGAGTAAGAGGGTGAACTCTGGTTTTTCCATGAATATAGACTTTTAACAGGGCAGAGTTTAGTCACTGAAAGCTATTTCAAATTATGCAAGCTGACCAAAATGTCATTTAAAAATCTGATGCCTGAAAGAGAAAAGAGATTAGTATAGAATATTTGGGTGCAGAGGCTGAGCTTAGTTGGTTATAGTTTGTACACTAATGAATTAAACCTGGTAAACACATAGATTATCCTTAGAATTACTCTTATTTTTTCTATTGGAATTTTCCTTTTTTAAATTTTAATTTCTTCAAAACATTTTATTTCTACATGTGCAATCATTAGTTGAGAATGTAACCTATCTTATTCTTCTCAAATATAATTATTCTCCTATTTATTTTGAAGTATACTTCACCAGATGCTTTTGTGTTTCTGTTTGTGTTTTTCTATTTTATTTTCATTCAGATGTATTCATATCTGAAAGTCGGTTTAATGAGGAGCATATCTTCTTTGGAAGGATTAAATGTGTTAAGCATAATTTGTGCATCCCGTTTCTGGAGACTAAAGATAGCAAGTGCTCCAAATTTAAAAAGAATATACTTTTTTATCTACCACACAAATAGAGGATGACATTTGAACAGCATTACGAGATACAAATTCTTCATGACATAAAACATAATTTTCTCCCAGTTGTACTGACTTCTGTGTCCATTTGATTAACAGTGAATAGCTTGCACTTGCCTTGGTTAAAACAGAAATCTCTTGACATTTGCAATAACTCAATTTTGTAAAGAGAAAAAATATATGCTACCAGATAGCCTTAGTTCCGTAGGACAGCCAACTGGACTCGAAGAGGTTTCTGCTTTTGCTTAAAGTTAAGGCAAACTTTGGAGCATGTCATCTTGCTATAGAGTTCACCCTATCTGACAGGATCCAAGGTAATTAAAATGTTTCTCCTCATCTCCTTGATTCTCCTCATTCTTCCTCAAATTATTTAACTAAGTTTGGGACTCCTTTATGGTCTGAGCCAAAGGTACTATGATATCCATGGACCTTATCATATTGGGAAGCAATGAATTTCAATCTAGGCAGTCCCACATTAAACAGTGATTTTACACTATTTACAAATAATGGGTAGAATTAGAGAAATTATTTACTCTATACCACTCAGTTTTCTCATCTGTGAACTATAATGTTTATCTGTAAGCTTGTTATAATTGTTGAGTTTGATATTCCAGATATATTCATTCATGATGTATTTAAGCAAACTTGTCCTTAGTATGATGTAGTGTCCCCGACCTTTGGAAGGAAGATCACAGGCCAGTAGGGAAAGATCATGTATAGTAGACAAACAGATACACATGTAATTAAAAATTATAAAACACTGAAAATAAAGTTTAAATACACACTCGATGGGAAAAACAGGAATAGGGAGCATAACACCTATTTATATAGTGGGTGGGATTTACATATCTAAAGATCTGAGAAGTGGTCAGCCATATGATCAGAATTAATTGCTAGGCTTCTGAGACAGAAATGAACCTAGCAATTAAAACTAAAAGTTTTAGGGATATAAATCATTCAACCCAGTGCTAAACATGCAGTAGTAATTCAATAAATGTTAGTTTATTTCTTCTTTCCCCTGTGAATTTCTCTTTATTAAAGTAATTTACTTTTAGGTTTTTGTTATTCTCCAAACTTAATTTTGAATCTTGATCCCATTATATGATTTGTTAATAATTTTGAAGTCATTAAAATAACTGCTATTTTAATTTCATAAAAAATTAACTCATGTGTAGGAAGAGCTAGACCACCATGTCAAAATCAACTCTGTTTGCAGGGCTATAAAAATCTAAGTTATACAGCCCTTAGCTATGGAACACAGTGAATTATGAGTTGTGACAAGTGATAACAATTGCTCTGGATGTTTTATAGTAATATCTCCAATGCTAACATATAATTAAGGAACGCTTTGTTTAATTAGTGTGAAACATGTGATCATGAGTTCTGAATGAGGGTCTAGTACGTGTGTGCCTGATTGAGAGGGAGGGAATGTGGCCACTAAGAAATGAGACTGGACTGATCAAGATGATAGGCTGAGTGTTTTCTCAGACATAAAATTCTGGCTGCAAATTGCTCAATTTAATAGATTTTCTCTGCTTTGTGTGATAAGGATATGTTCATTCCTTTTCATATCATCCTATTCACTGGATTAACATAAAAATTGTGAAGGTGAAATGAGACAATGAAGAAAGTGAGTACTCATAGAGATTGTTACCAGTTGCTAACGACTAATTGAAAATTTAGCTGTTATCTTTAAACCTGGATCTCTTGCAGTCTGTGTTCTCCTATGAGATTATGAACCAGGAAATTATAGGAATCATAAATATTTATTTTTTTTACTAGCTCCTCTGGTCCCTGTGACTTGTTAGTTTTGGACCCTAAGTGATGAAGGCATCCAATGGGAAGCAGCATCAGAGAAAATCTGGCTGATGTTCCTCAAACTCAGACCCAGATTGATTTGCAACAGAAAGTAAATTAGACAAATTTTGATATAAGCAGCAGGTTGCCAAGGTAACTTGGAATTGGTCAGTTATTGTTCCCTGAAGAAAAGCCAAGTCGTAAGAAGAAATTAGTTCAGGAAAGTTCATGTTAAGATGTTAAGAACAGCACAAAGAAGAAGATATCCTTTACTCCTTTCCCATCCATGAGACCACCACTGAGAGAGAGAGAGAGAGAGAGAGTTTTTTTTTTTCTTACTAGCATTGGCAAACTTTCACCTATAGCTCACCCTGTGCCCTTTCCCAGTGTGGATATTCCAGAGGACTATTTCTTACTATCTCCACTCACGTACTATAGAATGCCACCACCTCCAGAAGATAGCTTGCAAATTCTTGCCAAGGTCACAAATGGCTCCTGAAGATGAGGAGACTAATAGTGGAGGAGAATGGGCCGAAGAAGGCCCTAGTCATAAGACTATTAGCAAACCCACTGAAATTTTGAGATGTAAACATGGTAAGAAATACATTTCTGAGGCTGGGCGCAGTGGCTCATGCCTGTAATCCCAGCACTTTGGGAGGCCAAGGTGGGTGGATCACGAGGTCAAGAGATAGAGACCATCCTGGTCAAGATGGTGAAACCCCTTCTCTATTAAAAAATACAAAAAATTAGCTGGGCATGGTGGTGCGTGTCTGTAATCCCAGCTACTCAGGAGGCTGAGGCAGGAGAATTGCCTGAACCCAAGAGACGGAGGTTGCAGTGAGCCGAGGACATGCCATTGCACTCCAGCCTGGGTGACAAGAGCGAAACTCCATATCAAAAAAAAAAAAGAAAAGAAATACATTTCTGGCCAATAATTATATCTACACAAACAGACAAACTTATATTTAAATTACAATTATCTCATAGACTATTCTTTCTATCTTTTTTATCCTTTAGGATTAATTTGAAACATTTACTAAAGAAGATAGAAATATTTTAGACATAGCCAATTTCTAGAATCACTCTTGAGACAAATCTCTGATAAACAAAACAGAAAAAGGAACTCCATGTGATACATGCATGTTTATGTGTATGTAAGGTATATTATGCATTTATACATATGCCTGAATACATGTATTCTTTTTTCAAAGGTTGTGACTTCCTACTGTCATTGAAGTTTATTTATTTATTTATTGCTTTCTCATTTTTTTATTTGAATACATTTTATTTCTTTCTGTTGCCTTATTGTTCTGGGTAGGACTTTCAGTATTGTGTTGAAAAGGAGTGGTAAGAGTGGGCATCCTTTTCTTATTCCAGTTCTTAAGGGGAATGCTTCCGTTTTTTGCCCATTTAGTATGATGGTGGCTGTGTGGTTGTCATAGATGGCTCTTATTGTTTTGAGGTATGTTCCTTTTTTTTTTTGAAAGAAAGAAAGAAAAAGGGAAAGGGGGAGACAGAACAGGAGTCTTCCTCTATTGCCCAGGCTGGAATGCAATCTAAAAATAGGTATTTAAAACCTCTTTTATGCCGATAATTGTACTTAACAGTGGAGATAGGAAGGAATAAAGGAAGAAAATAACAAACAGCCAACCAATATTTCATTTAAGTCTGTGAAATGCTGTGCAAATGCTGAAGAGTGATTTACTTCCAATGATGTGGTCACTTTCAAAACAGGTGTAAAGTAATACTGAGAAAAATGTATGTTCCATGGACCTGGGGTGAAGAATTCTATAAATATTCCCTGAGTTTACTTGTTTTAGGTCTGAGTTCAAATCTTAGATGTCCCTGTTAATTTTCTATCTCATTGATCCACCAAATATTAACAATGTGGTCTCAAAGTCTCCCGCTGTTATTGTGCAGGAGTCCAAGTCTCTTTGTAAGTCATTAAGAACTTGTCTTATGTATCTGGATGTTCCCATATTGGGTGCATATATATTTATGATTATTGACTCCTGTTGTTGCATTGATCCTTTACCATTATGTAATGTCCTTCTTTGTTTCTTTTAGTCTTTGTTACTATTAAAGTCCATTTTGTCAGAGACGAAAGTTACAACTCCTGTTTTTTTTGCTCTCCAGTTGATTGGTAAGTCTTCCACCAACTCTTTGTTTTGAGTCTTTGTGTGCCCTTACTTATGAGATGGATCTGGATACAGCATACTGATGGGTTTTGACTTATTCAATTTGCCTGTCTGTGTCTCTGATTAGGGCATTTAATCCATTTAAATTTAAGATTAATATTGGTATTTGTGAGTTTAATGTTGTCGTTTCATGCTAGCTGGCTATTTAGCCCATTAGTTGATATAATTTCTTCATTATGGAGATACTCTTTACGTTTTGGTAAGTTTTTGGGATGACTGATACTGGTTGTTCCTTTCTGTGTAAAGTGCTTCTTTTAGAAGCTCTTGTAAAGCAGGCCTGGTGGTGATGAAACCTCTGCTTGCTTGTTCGTGAAAAATTTTATTTTTTCTTCATTTATGAAGCTTAATTTTCTGGATATGAGATTCTGGGTTGAAAATTCTTTTCTTTGAGGATATTGAATATTGACCCTCACTCTCTTCTAGTTTGTATGGTTTCTGCTGAGAGATCTACTGTGAATCTGATAGGCTTCCCTTAATGGGTGACCTGACCTTTCACTCTAGCTGCCCTTAGGATTTTCTCCTTTATTTCAACCCTGGTCAGTCGAACAATTATGTGTCTTGGGGTTCCTCTACTTGAGGAATATCTTTGTGGTGTTCCCTGTATTACCTGGAGTTGAGTATTGTCCTGTGTCACTAGGTTAGGAAAGTTTTCCTGAATAATATCCTGAAGAATATTTTTCAGTTTGGATTCATTCTCTTCATGACATTCTGGTACACCTATCAAACTTAAATAAGGTCTTTTCACATAGTCCCATATTTCTTGAAGACTTTGCTCATTCCTTTTTACTCTTTCTTCTCTAATCTTGTCTTCTCATTTCATTTCATTAAGTTGGTCTTCAACCTCTGATATCCTTTCTTCTGCTTGATCAATTCGACTGTTAAAACCTGTGCATACTTCGTGGAGTTCTCATATTGTATTCTTCAGTTCCATTAATTCGCTTATATTCCTCTCTAAATTGTCTATTCTCATTAGGATTTCGTCAACCTTTTTTCAAGGTTCTTAGTTTCTTTACCTTGGGCTAGAACATTTCTTTTAACTCACAGAAGTTCCTTATTATCCACCTTCTGAAGCCTAAATCTGTTAATGGAATGCATTCATTCTCCATCAGGCCTTGTTTTCTTGTTGATAAGAAACTGTGATCCCCTGTAGAGGGAGAGGCATTCTGATTTAGGTTATTCTCAGCCTTTTTACGCTGGTTTCTTCTGTCATTGTAAATTTATCCACCTGTCACCTTTGTAATTACTGACTTTCAAATTAGGTATCTGAATGGACATCCAACTTGTTGATTCCCAGTGCCAGAATCTGAGTAACCCATTATTCCAGCTAAAACAGCAGCATTAAGATTCATGGTGCTTTTCTGACCAGGAATCTGGTTTCCTTTTTGAGTCCCTTTTTCAATCAGCTGAATAAGTGACTC
The DNA here is from genome assembly GCA_028533165.1 of Leontopithecus rosalia. NCBI lineage: Eukaryota > Metazoa > Chordata > Mammalia > Primates > Cebidae > Leontopithecus > Leontopithecus rosalia. Next base: position 63,587,392 of record CM052654.1, read on the forward strand.
TGTCTTCCCAGAGCTCCAAAAGTCGACCAAAAGGGGACCCAGTCCTATTTACTCTGCACCAAGAACCGCCGTGCCGAGGCATCAGCAATACCATTGCGCCAGCCAGAAGAGTCATGCTGGCAACCTGTGGGGCTCCTCTGCTGGAAATCTCCTGGTCCATGAGCAACAAAATTTCATCTGAAAGTGTGGCATCCTCTCATCCTCTGCACTTTCACTGGGAGCTACAATTCCAAGCTGCTATCTTGGAATTGTATCAGCCATCTTGGATCTCTCTCTTGAAGTTTTTTTATTATTAAAAAAAGAAAAATTTGGCATCCAAACTTCTTCTTTCATCACCATCTTCTTCACTTCATTCTCTTTCCTTTCTTGTACACATTTTATTTTACGTATTCTGCTTTGTGCCCTACATGTAGTCTGTCTTCAATAGATGAAAAGTAAGGAGGAAAATCTTTGGAACCACAAAGATAAAAGTCTGCAACCCCATCAGCTCTTCTACGATACTGTAGGTGAACTTAGAAAATTAGTTAAATCCTCTGAAAGTCAAGGGTAAACTGGAGACAATAAGAGCTTTCCCTAGAACTAGTGCATAGCAGGCACTACTAAGCAATAAGAAATAAATTTAAACATGTCTTCCTCCCACCTTATGCATGTGAGATATTGATCATTTGAAGCATCCATTTGTGGATTAAAAGGTTATGCCTTTTATTGACTTTCCTTTTTTTTTTTTGGTCAGGATTTGAACTCACAGTAGCATTATTTTATTTCCTTCCATTTGCATCTTCTGCCTTTCTAGAGTTTCTATTTTTGCTCAATGTCTCAAAATTTCAAACATGCTAGCTCTAAAAACATATATATTTTTTATTTTAAAAACATTCTTTTTTTACTTCTGAAGAGGCTAGAAGTTTAAAGACGATAACAACACACACGATAATAATAGTGATTAAAAATAGAAAGTGAGAATTTTTTTTTTTGCATTTTGGTTTTGGGGTACATGTAAAGAACATGCAAGATAGATGCATAGGTACACACATGGCAGTGTGATTTGGGGCTTCCTCCCCATCACCTATATCTGGCATTTCTCCCCATGCTATCTCTCCTCAACTTCCCACCCCCTGCTGTCCCTACTCTATTTCCCCCCAACAGACCCTAGTGTGTGATGCTCCCCTCCCTGTTTCCACGTGTTCTCCTTGTTCAACACCCGCCTATGAGTGAAAACATGCAGTGTTTGATTTTCTGGTCTTGTGTCAGTTTGCTGAGAATGATGGTTTCCAAATTCATCCATGTCCCTACAAAGGACATGAACTCATCATTTTTGATGGCTGCATAAAATTCCTTGGTGTATATGTGCCACATTTTCCCCGTCCAGTCTATCATTGATGGGCATTTGGGTTGGTTCCAGGTCTTTGACATTGTAAACTGTGCTGCAGTGAACATTCATGTGCATGTGTTCTTATAGTAGAATGATTTACAATCCTTTGCATATATGCCCAGTAATGGGATTACTGTGTCAAATGGAATTTCTATTTCTAGATCCTTGAGGAATCACCACACTGTCTTCCACAATGGTTGAGCGAATTTACACTCCCAAAAACAGTGTAAAAGTGTTCCTATCTCTCCACATCCTCTCCAGCATCTGTTGTCTCCAGATTTTTTAATGAACACCATTCTAACTGGCATGAGATGGTATCTCAATGTAGTTTTGATTTGCATCTCTCTAATGACCAGTGATGATGAGCATTTTTTTCATATGTTTGTTGGCCTCATGTATGTCTTCTTTTGTAAAGTGTCTGTTCATATCCTTTGCCCACTTTTGAATGGGCTTGTTTGTTTTTTTCTTGTAAATCTGTTTTAGCTCTTTGTAAATTCTGGACATCAGCCCTTTGTCAGATGGGTAAACTGCAAAAATTTTTTTCCATTCTCTTGGTTGCCAATTCACTCTAATGACTGTTTCTTTTGCCATGCAGAAGCTGTGGAGTTTGACTAGGTCCCATTTGTCTATTTTGGCTTTTGTTGCCAATGCTTTTGGTGTTTTGGTCATGAAGTCCTTGCCTATGCTATGTCCTGAATGGTTTTGCCTAGATTTTCTCCTAGGGTTTTTATGGTGTTAGGTCTTATGTTTAAGTCTTTAATCCATCTGGAGTTAATTTTAATGTAAGGTGTCAGGAAGTGGTCCAGTTTCTGCTTTCTGCACATGGCTAGCCAGTTTTTCCAACACCATTTTTTAAACAGAAAATTGTTTCCCCATTGCTTGTTTTCGTCAGGTTTCTCAAATATCAGATGGTTGTAGATATGTTGTGTTGCCTCCGAGGCCTCTGTTCTGTTCCATTGGTCTATATCTCTGTTTTGGTATCAGTACCATGCTGTTTTGATTACTGTAGCCTTGTTTGAAGTCTGGTAGTGTGATGACTCCTGCTTTGTTCATTTTGCTTGGAATTGACTTGGCTATGCAGGCTCTCTTTTGGTGCCATATGAAGTTTAAGGTGGTTTTTACTAGTTCTGTGAAGAAGGTCATTGGTAGCTTGGTGGGGATAGTGTTGAATCTGTAAATCACTTTGGGAAGTATGGCCATTTTCACAATATTAATTCTTCCTAACCATGAACATGGAATGTTTCTCCATCTGTTTGTGTCCTCTCTTATTTTGTTGAGCAGTTGTTTGTAGTTCTCCTTGAAGAGGTCCTTTATGTTCTTTGTTAGATGTATTCCTAGGTATTTTATTCTCCTTGTAGCAATTGTGAATGGCAGTTAATTCTTGATTTGGCTCTCTTTAAGTCTGTTAATGGTGTATAGGAATGCTTGTGATTTTTGCACATTGATTTTGTATCCTGAGAGTTTGCTGAAGTTGCTTATCAGTTTCAGGAGATTTTGGGCTGAGACAATAAGGTCTTCTAAGTATATACAATCATGTTGTTTTCAATAGAGACAATTTGACTTTCTCCTTTCATATTTGAATACCCTTTATGTATTTTTCTTGCCTGATTACTCTGGCTAGAACTTCCAATACTATATTGAAAAGGAGTGGTGAGAGAGGGAATCTTTGTCTAGTGCCAGATTTTAAAGAGAATGTGTCCAGTTTTTGCCGCTTCAGTATGATATGGGTATTGGTTTGTCATAAATAGCTTTTATTATTTTGAGATACGTTCCGTCAATACCGTGTTTATTGAGGGTTTTTAGCATAAAAGGCTGTTGAATTTTGTCAAAGGCCTTCTCCGCATCAGTTGAGATAATCATGTGGTTTTTCCCTTTGGTTATGTTTATGTGGTGAGTTACGTTTATAGACTTGCATATGTTGAACCAGCCTTGCATCCCAGGATGAATCCTACTTGATCTTGGTGGATAAGCTTTTTGATGTGCTGTTGCAATCGGTTTGCCAGTATTTTATTAAAGATTTTTGCATCTATGTTCATCATGGATATTGGCCTGAAGTTTTCTTTTCTTGTTGAGTCTGTGTCGGGTTTTGGTATCAGGATGATGTTGGTCTCATAAAATGAGTTGGGAAGGATTCCCTCTTTCTGGATTGTTTGGAATAGTTTCAGAAGGAATGGTATCAGCTCCTCTTTGTATGTCTCGTAGAATTCAGCTGTGAACCCATCTGGGCCTGGGATTTTCTTGGGTGATAGGCTCTTAATTTCTGCCTCAACTTCAGACCTTGTTATTGGTCTATTCAGGGTTTTGACTTCTTCCTGGTTTAAGCTTGGGAGGAGGCAAGTGTCCAGGTACTTATACATTTCTTCCAGGTTTATTAGTTTATATGCGTAGAGTTGTTTGTAATAGTCTCTGATGATGGTTTGAGTTTCTGTGGAGTCTGTGGTGATATCCCCTTTATTGTTTTTTATTGCTTCAATTTGGTTATTCTCTCTTTTTTTTTAAATCTGGCTAGTGGTCTATTTTGTTGATTTTTTAAAAATACCACCTCCTGGATTTACTAATTTCTTGAAGGGTTATTTGTGTCTCTATCTCCTTCAGTTCTCCTCTGATCTTAGTAATTTCTTGTCTTCTGCTAGGTTTTGAGTTTTTTTGATCTTGCACCTCTAGCTCTTTCAATTTTGATGATAGCATGTCAATTTCAGATCTCTCCTTGCTTCTCATGTGGGCACTTATTGCTGTATATTTTCCTCCAGAGACTGCTTTAAATATGTCCCAGAGATTCTGGTATGTTGTGTCTTCATTCTTGTTGGTTTTGAAGAAAATCTTTATTTCTGCCTTCATTTCCAGTCAACATTCAAGAGCAAGGTGTTTGGTTTCTATGAAGCTATGCGGTTCTAAGTTAGTTTCTTAATCCTGAGTTCTAATTTGATTGCACTGTGGTGTGAGAGACTGTTTCTTATGATTTCCTTTCCTTTGCATTTGCTGAGGAGTGATTTAGTTCCAAATTTGTGGTCACTTCTAGAGTAGGCATGATGTGGTGCTGAGAAGAATGTATATTCTGTAGATTTGGGGTGGAGAGTTCTGTAAATGTCTATTATGTTTGCTTGTTCCAAGTTTGAGTTCAAGTCCTAGATATCTTTGTTAATTTTCTGTCTGGTTGATCTGTCTAATATTGACAATGGGGTGTTAAAGTCTCCCACTATTATTGTGTGGGAGTCTAAGTCTCTTTGTAAGCCATTAAGAACTTGCCTTATGTATCTGGGTGCTCCTTTATTGGGTGCATATATATTTAGGATCATTAGCTCTTCTTGTTGCATTAATCCTTTTATCATTATGTAATTTCCTTCTTTGTCTCTTTTGATCTTTGTTACTTTAAGTCTATTTTGTCAGAGATGAGAATTGAAACTCCTGCTTTTTTTTTTCCTCTCTATTTGCTTGGTAAATCTTCCTCCATCCCTTTATTTTGAGCCTTTGTGTATCCTTGCATGTGAGATGGGTTTCCTGAATGCAGCAAACCGATTTGTTTTGGCTTTTTATCCAATTTGCCATTCTGTGTCTTTTGTTGGGGCATTTAGTCCATTTACAATTAGGGTTAACATTGTTACGTGTGAATTTGATTCTGACATTTTGATGCTAGCTGGCTATTTTGCTGGTTAGTTGATGCAGTTTTTTTCTATTTTGTTTATGCTCTACCATTTGGTATGTTTTTGGTGTGGCTGGTGTTGGTTGTTCTTTATTGTGTGCAGTGCCTCTTTCAGGAGCTCTTGTAAAGCAGGCCTGGTGGTGACAAAATCTCTGAGTATTTCCTTGTTCACAAATGATTTTATTTTTCCTTCACTTATGAATCTCAGTTTGGCTGAATATGAAATTCTGGGTTGAAAGTTCTTTTCTTTAACGATGCTGAATATCGGCCCCTACTCTCTTCTGGCTCGTAAGATTTCTGCTGAGAGATCTGCTGTGAGTCTTATGGGCTTCCCTTTGTGCATAACCTGACCTTTCTCTCTGGCAGCCCTTACCATTTTCTCCTTCATTTCAACCCTGGTGAATATGACGATTATGTGTCTTGGAGTTGCTCTTCTTGAGGAATATCTTTGTGGTGTTCTCTGTATTTCCTGGACTTGAATATTGGCCTGCCTTGCTAGGTTGGGGAAGTTTTCCTGGATAATATCCTGAAGAGTATTTTTCAGCTTGGATTCATTCTCTTTGTCACATTCAGGTACACCTATCAAACGTAGATTAGGTCTTTTCACATAGTTTCATATTTCTTGGAGACTTTGTTAATTCCTTTTTATGCTTTTTTCTCTAATCTTGCCTTCTTGTTTTATTTCATTGAGTTGATACTCGACCTCTGATATCCTTTCTTCTGCTTGGTCAATTTGGCTGTTGAAACTTGCACATGCTTCGTGAAGTTCTCGTGTTGTGTTTTTCAGCTCCATCAATTCACTTATATTCCTGTCTAAGTTGTCCATTCTCATTATCATTTCATCAAATCTTTTTTTAAGCCTCTTAGTTTATTTTCATTAGGTTAGAACATGTTCTTTTAACTCACAAAAGTTTCTCATTACCCACCTTCTGAAGTCTGATTTTGTCATTTCATCACACTCATTCTCCATCCAGGATTGTTCCCTTTCTGGTGAGGAGTTGTGATCCCTTGTAGGAGGAGAGATGTTCTGGTTTTGGGTGTTTTCCTCCTTGTTGCACTGGTTTCTTCCCATCTTTGTGGATTTATCCATCTGTTGTCTCTATAGTTGCTGATTTTCAGTTTGGGTCTCTGAGTGGACATCCAGTTGATGATGAAGTTATTTCTGTTTCTTATTTCTTTCTTCTACCAGTCTGGCCCCTCTGCTGTAGGACTGCTGAGGTCCACTCCAGGTCCTGCTTGCCTGGGGATCACCTGAAGCAGCTGCAGAACAGTAAGGGTTGCTCCCAGTTTCTTCTTCTGCTGTCTTTGTCCCAGAAAGATACCCACCAAATGTCAGTCTCATCTCTCCTTTATGAGGTGACTCTTTGAATATATGGGGGTCCGGGAGCTGCTTGAGGAGACAGTCTGTCCTTTATAGGAGCTCAAGTGCTGAGCTGTAAGCTCCGTTGTTTATTCAGAGCTGCTGGGCAGTTACATTTAGGTCTGCTGCAGCAGAACTCATAAACCGCTTTTTGTTCCTAGGTGCTCTGTCCCAGGGAGTAAGGGCTTTATTTATGAGTTTCCATTTGCTGCTTCCTTTTTTTTTCCCCAGGGCTGCCTTGCCCAGCAAGGAGGCAGCCTAGTCACTGTCTGCCTGCAGAGGCTTTGCTGAGCTGCTGTGGGCTCCGCCCAGCTGCCGTATGAAATTCCCTGAAGTCCTGTTTATATGGGAGTAGTTAGAACTGTCTCGACATTGTGGGCCCACCTCTGTATTGGCGGACTCTCTCTGTAATGGCAGGTTGCCTTGGCAATGGCACGCTGCCTCAGCAATGGCGGACTGCTTCCATAGTGGTGGAGTGTCTCGGTAATGGCAGATGCCCCTCCTCCATGGAGCTGGACCATCCCAGGTTCAGCTGTGCTTGCTGTGAAACTCTCAATCCAGAGAGTTTCTGATTGCTGTTCTTTTGTGGTGGTGGTGCCAGCTGAGCCTGATCACCTGGCTCCCTGCCTCAGAGCCTTTTTTTTTTTAACCATCGACTCTCTCCCAGGTGTTCCAGTCACCTGTTGAAAAGGCACCAGGATCTTTGTGATTTCCCATGTGGTGACTTGCTGTGCTGGCTTAAACAGTGGTGCTGAAATTCATGGCCCTTTTATTGCCCAGGTATCTCCTGGCCTGGCTCCCCGTTCAGTCCCTTTTTAATCAGATGAATGGGCAACTTCCCAGGGCTCAAATTGCCAGCTAAAAGGGCATCTGGACCAGTGTATTTTGTATGGAGAACCACCGCACTGTGGCGCCAACAAAGCAGTCACGCCGGGCAAAGCAGCTGTTCAGGCCAAAACAGCCGTGCTGGTGACCTGTGGTGCTCCTCTGCCTAGGAATCTCCTGGTCTGTGGGCTACAAAAAAATCTGTCTGGAAATGCGGCGTCCACTCACCCTCTGCACTTTCACTGGGAGCTGCAATCCTGAGCTGTTCCTAAAAGGCCATCTTGGACCTTCCTTCAATTTTAAAAATATTTAAAGTCCATTAATTAAAAATCCTCTCAACTACCATCAGTTTATCCTTGCAGAATCATAACAGACAGTATTGCCAATTTCATCCTGCTAAGATTTCTCTCATGACATGTGATGCCCCTAAGAAAATTCCCCTGGCCTCTTCATTCTTATTGTACCAACTACAAACTCTACCTAGTCTCTAAACCATTTAAGCTTATATTTCCCATACAATTTTCTCTTGAGGAACAGATCTACCTTTCCAGTAGAAACAGTAGAAACCTTGAAATTAACATCCTTTTTTTTAAGATAAAGTCTTGCTCTGTCACTGAGGCTGGAGTGCAGTGGCACAATTTTGGCTCACTGCAACCTCTACCTCCTGGGTTCAAGTGATTCTTTTGCCTCAGCCTCACCTGTTGCTGGGTGGCATTACAGGCATTACCTGTTATTATGGCTGGCTAATTTTTGTATTTTTGTAGAGATGGGGTTTCATCATGTTGTCCAGACTGGTCTTGAACTCCTGACCTCAGGTGATCTGCCCACCTTGGGCTCTCAAAGTGGGATTACAGGCTTAAACTACCACACCCAGCCAAAATTAACATTTTATAAGCTCAGCTCATTTGCCTCTGCCTCAAAGTTTCCTAGCTCTTATATCCTCATACTGGTTACAAGTGTTTGTCCAGCATCCAAAAACTATCCAGGCATCCTAAAACAGAAACTTGAAAGATATTTTTTAAACTCTACTTACTCATTCTCAGAGCTCATTGAGCCACCAAGTTAATGTATATTTGAGTTTTTCTAAATCTCTCTCAACACCAGCTCATCTCCATTTTCTTGGTTTATTTTAGGATCTTACTATCATTTATCCAGCCCATTTTAAGTCATTTTCTCACAGTAAAAAATGTATACTTTACATGTCTGCCCAAAATATCTTGTAAAAATGGAAATCACATCTTGTAGTTCTTATTCACTGTATACTCCCAAATATGGCATAGGTTGCCCTTCAAAATCAGGGCCTTGCTCACCTTTTCTGTACCACATTCTTCCACACTGCCAGAAGGCTTCCCTTTCTGACAAACTAAACTTCTTGAAGTCCCTCACATTTTCATGGGGTCTCACATTCTGTTTTCCAAAGGCCTGAAATGCATTTTCTCACTTGATCATATAGAAAATATCTACACATCTCTTAACACAAGGCACAATCACTGCACCTTTTGGAACTGTGTATCCCGACTAGCTCCCTCATGTAGTTTTATTTCCAAGCATCTAACTGTGATAGCTCTTATCTTGATTCACGATAGTCTCTGCATGTTCTGAGTTACAGAGACTGATCCATTTCTCAAAACATGAATAAATGTTCCTCTTCCAAATTAGAGAATGGGGGAGCATGCACTTTATTCTCCACTGGGGCTGTAGTCTCAATGCTGCCCCTAACATGTGATATTCACTTTTTAAAATCATTTCTTCCATGTCTTATTTTGTGTAATTTTCCTTCCTCAACATGCTCTTTATTTTTCACATTGCAGTATTTTAAAATATATTACCTATTTAATTTTTATAATATAATTTTATATGGATATTTCATCTGATATAATGGTTAAAGCAAATGAGACTTAGAATTAATTATTGCCAAATGCCTAACATCTAACAATTAGAAGATGCAGAAGAGGAAACCAGGACTGATGCTATAGGGCTACAATTAATATTAATCTTTTTTACATATTATGGTACAGTCCCATTGAAATTATGCTTCTTCTGAAAAATAGTATAATTTCTCCCTCTTTGATATTTGCCTGAATAATCCCAGCTTAAATGATCTGGCTCACCTATGGTATTCTATGTCAATTATTCTGTGAAGCACAGAACTAGATCACATGGTAGTCAATATAATCTATTGATTCATGTTGTCAATCTCAGACTCCTAATCTGAGACACAAATTCTGCATTTGTGAAATGGAGATAAGAACAGAAATCACATACGATTAATGTAACAAAGGTGAGTATTAGTAGCATATTATATATAAATTCTTATTATTTCCTTTTACATACCTCAACTTGATTTTGTTGGTTTGTTTTTAATACAGACAGAATCTCGCTCTGTTGCCTAGGCTGCAGTGCAGTGGCACAATCACAGCTCACAACAATCTCCACCTCCTGGGCTCAAGTCATCCTCCCACCTCAGCCTCCTGAGTAGCTGGAACAACAGGAGTGTGCCACTACCCCCAGCTAATTTTTCTATGTTTTTTGTAGAGATGGGGTTTCATTTTGCCCAGGCTGCTCTCAAAATCCTGGGCTCAAGCCATTGATCTGCTATGACCTCCCAAAGTGCTGGAATTTCAGGCCTGAGCCACCAAACCCGGACAACCTTAGTATTAAGTTTTGTAATATCAAAGATGGTCTCTTTGTTTTTTGTATATTGTATGGCCCATTGCATGATATAAGCACATACTAATTGATAGGGGTTTATGTTTTTTCTTGCTTATAATAATATATAACGCAGTATTAGGATTTTTGCTATATATCTATATTATCCTATATTTTTTTCCTGTGTTGATTTATTAGGTTATAAAATATCTTTTCTGTTTCAGTACAAATCAATACATTAAGTTCAGAAAAGATATAAATGAGGCATAAAAATTGGATAGGGAAAAGGTAAAATAAAATATTATTTTAAAAATTATGATTATCTTTCATGACACACATCTTCTACGAATTCATATGCAATTCTATTAAAACTAGAGGTTATTCAGATACTTGCTTAGAAGATAGATATTGAAATCAACATTTGCTAAAAAGAATTGTATATAAATCACTGTGTTGTCTCTCTCCATTAAAATGAGTACTCCATTTGTATATAGCATCCAAATAAAGATATAGTGAAATATGTTAACTTATGTGGATGGATAGATAGATAAATGATAGATAGATTGATTTGAATAGGAACATTTAACTGAATGATCTGTGAAGTACAGTAGCTCTAGTTTTCAGACCCAAATCTCTAGAATTTTCTTCTACTTCTCTGTATTACACATGCACTTCCAATATTTCAGCAAATATTTTTAGATAAATGCTATAGAATTTGATCATGTTTGCCATCATCACGACTCCTTTCACATCAAAGTCATCTGTCACCTGGATGATTCTAGTAGCCTCCTCCCTGGGTTTCCAGCTTCCACTCTGTACCTCTGATATATTGCATACAGCAGAGTGTCCCTGTGGAGATCAGATATTTCTACCTTTTAGATGTATCTGATGGCTTACATGTCTTTCAGTGTGAAACCTCAGTTCCTCAAGAATTCCTACATAATTGTTTACAAATCAAACTTCTGATTTACCCCTACCATTCTCCCTGTCACAGGCGTGACACTGGTCAAACTAATGACCTTCCTCTTCCTAGAACTAGCCAAGAGGACTTGCTCTTCCCATTACCTCAAATGTCAAAATGTCTTATTACCTCACTACCTCCAAGCATTTGCTTCTGTCACCAAATTAAGGAAGAGATGCCTTCCCTGACTTGCACATATGGTACAGAAATCCCAGCCTTATCATAATCAAAACAGCCTGGTATGGGTACCATAACAGAGATATAGACCAATGGAAGTGAACAGAGGCCTCAGAAGTAATGCCACACATCTACAACCACCTGATCTTTTACAAACATATCAAAAACAAGGAATGGGAAAAAGATTCCCTATTTAATAAACGACGTTTGGAAAACTGGCTAGCCATATGCAAAATGCTGAAACTGGATCCCTTCCTTACATCTTATACAAAAATTAACTCAAGATGGATTAAACATTTGAATATAAGACCTAACACCATAAAAACTCTAGAAGAAACTCTAGCTAATACTGTTCAGAACATAGGCATAGGCAAGGACTTCATGACTTAAACACCAAAAGCAATGGCAACAAAAGCCAAAATAGATAAATGGCATCTAATTCAACTAAAAAGCTCTGCATAGCAAAGGAAACTATCATTAGAGTGAACTGACAACCAACAGAATGGGAAAATATTTTTGCAATCTATCCATCTGACAAAGGGCTAATAACCAGAATCTACAAAGAGCTTAAACAAATTTAAGAGACAAAAAAAAAAAACATCAAAAAGTGGACAAAGGATATGAACAGGCACTTTTCAAAGGAAGACATTTATGCAGCCAACAAACATACAAAAAAAAGTTCATCATCACTGGTCACTAGAGAAATGGGAATCAAAACCATATTGAGATACCATCTCATGCCAGTTAGAATGGCAATCATTAAAAAATGTGGGGACAACGGTATGGAGAGGATGTGGAGAAATAGGAACACTTTTACACTCTTGATGGAAGTGTAAATTAGTTCAACCATTGTAGAAGACAGTGTGGTGATTCCTCAAGGATCTAAAAATAGAAATACCATTTGACCCAGCAATCCCATTACTGGGTATATACCCAAAGGATTACAAAACATTCTATTATAAAGAAACATGCACACATATGTTTATTGCATCTCTATTTACAATAGCAAAGACTTGTAACCAACCCAAAAGTCCATCAAAGATAGACTGGATAAGGAAAATGTGGCACATATACACCATAGAATACTATGCAGCCATAAAAAGGATGAGTTCTTGTCCTTTGCAGGCACATGAATGAAACTGGAAACCATCATTCTCTGCAAACTGACACAAGAACAGAAAACCAAACACAGCATGTCCTCACTCATAAGTGGTTTTTAAACCATGAGAACATATGGATACAGGAAGGGGAACATCACACAGCGGCCTGTTGGGGCTTGGAGAGCTAGGGGAGGGATAGCAGGGGATGAAGGGATTGGTGAGGGACAACATTAGGAGAAATACCTAATGTAGATGATGGAGTGATGGATGCAGCAAACCACCAAGTCATGTGTAACAAACTTGCACAAACCGCACATGTACCCAGAACTTAAAGTACAATTAAAAAAAAGAATAAAAAAAATTTATCATTAGAGAATAAAAGAGACAAACAGTGCAATAATTATATAATGGAATAAAATGAAACAATGAAAATAAAAATAAAAAGAAAGAAAAACCTAGCGACCCACTATGCAGCTTCTAAATCAAGACCTGCCTTTTACCAAGATCCCCAAATGATTCATATACACATTCAAATTTAAGAGGTGTTGGTCTAGAACACCGACATGTCCAAAAGATATTTCAAACTCTGCAAGTCTCAAAGAAATCCACTTTGTATACTCTTTCTCGCTAGGCAAGACTGTTTTTTCCCCTGCATTCTCCATCTAAGTGAAGAACCATGGATTCACTGGATAACTTAAGTCAGAAAACCAGTGAGGCTTTCCTGATCCTTTTCTCTTCTTCGCTGCTCATGTTAAATATGGCACCAATCTTGTCACTTCTATTTTCTGAAGAGCTTTTGATATTTCCTCAACATATCTTCACAACTTATAAATCCGGACATCCCACATTTCTCACACAGTCTTGAGCATACTCTTTTAGCTATTATCTCTGCTTCTTTTTTTTAGATGATAGCATTTTTATAAAACTCAATAGCATGCAAATTAAACAACATGTTGCTTTAGCATTTTTGTGATGAAATTAAATTTTGAAAAGAAACTGCAAAGGAATAATAAACATAAAATTTAGGATACTAGTTTTCCATATAGACGGAAAGAGATAAAGGAAAAACACAAAGGAGATAGAAATTACTAGGAAATGTCCTAATTCTTGGGGTGGCTAGAGGTTCATGAATATTCATTATTCATATTTTGTATGTATTAAAAAGCAGATTTTTGGCCAGATGCAATGGCTCATGCTTATAATCCCAGCACTTTGGGAGGCAGAGTCATGTGGATCGCCTGAGGTCAGGAGTTCGAAATCAGTCTGGCCAACATAGTGAAACCCCATCTTTACTAAAAATACAAAAATTAGCCTGGCATGATGGCACATGCCTGTAATCCCAGCTACTCAGGAGGCTGAGGTAGGAGAATTGCTTGAATGTGGTAGGAGGAGGTTGCCAGTGAGCCAAGATCACACCATTGCACTCCAGCCTGGGCATTGCAGTAAGACTCTGTCTCAAAAAAAAAGCAAAAATTTTTTTAAATTTGACCTCAGTTTTTATTTTATTTTATTTTTTAAATTGCATTTTAGGTTTTGGGGTACATGTGAATAACATGCAACATAGTTGCATAGGTACACATGTGGCAGTATTATCTCTGCTTCTAATCTTGCATTTCTCTAATTCAATCTCCATGTTAAGGCTGGGTATTTTTAAAAATTTAAATCTCATGTTAGCTTTGCCATACTCAAAAATATTTTTATGATTTCTCTTTTACTACAGAATAAAATTTGATCTTGGATAACTTTTTAAAAATGTTTATTAACAATAATTGCATATATTCTTGGTGTAAAAAGTGATATTTTGATACATATGTACACTGTGGAATGATCAAATCAGGCTAATTAACATATCTATCACCTCAAATATTTATCATTTTTAAAAGAAGAAAGCTCTCAAATAAGCTAATGTTATACCTGGCATAACTTAACAGACCTCATCTCTCATAGCACCCCAACCCATCCTGCATGCTACAGGCAGAGCCAATGACTTGCATTTTTCCAAATGTGTCATATTACTTGGTGCCTCTACACTTTTATATACTTTTTTCTGGGAGTGATATTATTTTCCACCCAAACTGATGTACTAACTGAACTAGATGCAAGTAATTCTTGGTTTGTAATGCTTTCTCTCATGACCTTGCCAGATTCATTTCTACCACAAAACTTATCACACTCTATTGCATTGATTCACTTACATCTCTACTCTGATAGGAACTAAGCAGCTAAAGGAAATAATACATTGAACCTTTTTTTATCTTTGGTAATATAGTAGATGCTTACTATTATTGAATTAATAAATATGTTGTTATATTTGAAAGAAATGCTATAAATCAAAATAATTGTCCATATGGTGAGAAACCATGCATTCCCTATACTAAATCTTTTGTTAAATATATTTGGACATTACTAAGTTACATGTGATAGACAACTGTAATAGAAATAATGAAAAGCAATATGAGAAATTAGTGAGATTATTCTTTGACTTAGGCTCTGGAACAAAAAAATCTATTTTAATTTGTGCCATGCATTAAGATAAAATAAGTAAATACAAATCAATCTAAATAAAGAAGAACGCCTAGTCTTCTGCATGTCTTCTGATTTTTTCATTAGTTCTTTTTCTTTCTGTACATCTTTATAATACCTATCTTAACTGTTTTGGAAATGCAGAATCCATGAGGGTAAAACGTTTGGCTACTTTGTTCAATGTGTTATTCTAGCATTTGGAATATGACCTGCCATCTACAAGACACTTAGTTAATATTAAATAAATGAGGGTAAAAATGATTAGAAAGATTTAAAAGACAGAATTAAATCCAAGATAATAATAACAACAAATATAATGAAGTGCATTTAGATACTTTATTACATCAAGTGCTCTTACAAATCAAACAGATTGGTTCTTAAGAGGGAAAATTTCAAAATTAGAAATACAATTCATACTAGATAGATAATTGAAAAAAGCTCACCTCACTAGATATCAAAGATGTGAAATTTTACTCTCTAACCTGTAAAAATTAACAGTTTGATAAATTACAAGTTACAGGAGCATGTTAAGAAACATAATTCTAATGCTGTTTTTATAAGAAAAGGTTGGCATTAACAGTTTTGAGAAAATAATGTATTGATCAGAGTTAAAATCTGTAAACTATTTGAAGCAGAAATTCTTCCCTTCAGCAATTGATCATTAGAATGTAATTAAACAATTCACAAAGAAGTTCATAAAAATGTAGATGAAGACTATATACTACATTCATGATGACTCTCCATAACAGCAGTGTACTATAATAAAAAAGGAAATAAATTGCCATCAACAATATATTTATTAATTAAATTAGTGTATATACATGCAGTGCTATGTTACATAGTAAGTTAGTGACTGATAAGTCTTACATATTTATCAATATAAAACATGTTATATGTGGAGGTAAATAAGCAATTATAAATAAATTTAACAATTTAATATCACCTTGTTTATAAAACTGTTAATCTCTATCAAGAGAAGGAAAAGAAGAGAGAGTTTCTGAAAAGCAAACATATAGCTATCTTATAGTGGTGTAAATACAATTATGTGAGGTGCTTTTTCTAAATTTTTGTTTATAGACATGTTTTCTAAAGGATTGTAGACAAATAGTCAAATAAGAGTAAGTATACCTGTCTTACAGGAAGACAAAAATGTGAACTTATAAAGTGCCTAGATCATACCAAGCATTGATAAATATCTTCCTATACCTATTATGTGGTAATATTTTTTCCCATTTTACTGATAAGCAGTTGACTACAATCATACAGGTATAGATGGGTTCAAATTTTATTCCAGAATTGATTCATTTATAGTCTCTGGTGGGTAATTTATTTATAGAAACAAAGGTGTTCAAATACTATTTGTTTACCTCCATTAATATTGTAGTTAAATGTGGTCATGTTAGCATGTGTGGTAAACTTCATGACTCGTTAATAATTTTTCAATCTCCCTTTTCCTTCACATGCCTGAAAAGAGCATATTTCCTTCTCCTTTATGCGGGGTCATGTGACAAACTTTGCCAATGAAATGTAGAAGGAGTGAAGTTGTACCAGTTCTTAGCAGAGGCTTGCACCAGTAATTTTGAGCTCCGTCCTCTCCCATAGAAAGATCATGCCTCTGGTAGAGGTAACGTCTTCAGCCTAAGTAAAAAATCATTTACCACGTCAGAATAAAGTATCTAGGTAGGGAATTGTCAGAAGATTAGTCAGACATCATTACAATTAACAAGAATATCCACAAAGCCCTCATTATGTGTCTCAGTCTCCAAGAGTTCATCAAAAATTCTCAAGTCTTCACTAAGCCTTTGCCTTTCTCCTGTATACCTTTCATTGCTCTCCATATATCTGATTAAAACCGTTTACGGAGAGCAATGGCCTGCCTCCTTTCCATGTGTAAAGCTGTTGTAAGGTCTTCCCATTGGCAAATTCGAATTTGGCAGGGGATTCTGGGAAACGTAGCTCCTGGTTTTTACTCCACAATGAAGAGGGCAATGTATAAAGGAGTAACAGCTGTGTCCAAGTGACGAGACACTGCCAGGACATCATTTTCTAAAACACATTTTTAAACATCGAGTGAAGCATTTTTAAGAGGACATGGAGTTTCCTTAGTTCTATCAGTAAATCAATAAATAACTAGTAAATTACTACATCTGTTGAAGAAGATAGCATTTAATACTCTTTCTGACAACCTAGATTCCAACATTGAAGTATTAAACAAAGAATGTATATTCACAACGAGAAAGGCAAATAAATATCTGGTATTTAATATGCTCAATGTATGTAGTTTTGGGTAGACTGTTGTTTAAGTTATATTTTGCTCCTGTGGGACTGAATTATTTATTTTTCTCAATTGCTTTGTGTACTAATTGGCTTAGTTAGAAAGAGCTCTTTATATGTGAGTCCAACAAATTCATGTTGCTAGACTTCACTGCATTTGGCCACAATCCCATTCTAGAATGACTTTGGCTCCTTAGAGGCACACTTTCATGTAGGCTAATTAAAAATGTTTGACAATCTCATAGACACACTCCTTTATACTTCTGCCACACTGTATTTCTATGCACAGTCTATCTCATGCCATAACCCAGTACACAGTATTTTCTGCATCTTAGTTCTGTGTCTATACTAAAGATGACATTTATATCAGAATAACTGAATGCTTTTTTTTGGAGATGTATAAATAAATATCAAGAATAAATAGACACAGAATAAACAACTATAATGCAATCTATAAGAAAATTATCTGGAAAGGTAACTAGAAAGTGTTTCATGGTCACAAGAGCATTCTGGGTTCATGGCATCTAACTGATGTTATAAAATGAAATTTGCCTGCTGAAAAACTATGCAAGGAATTATGCTACAGGTGATAAATAAACAAGAAAATGCCCATAGCATTCAGTAAATACATGAAACTCTTGGATGTAACCCAATTTTAGATAAGGTCTGACATATAGCCATGTTACTGAATTCAAGTGCACCATTCAGTTTCTTTCTTTCTTTTTTTTAAAAAAAAGAAAAAAGAAAGAAAGAGAGAAAGAAAGAGGAAAAAAGGAATGAGGAAGAGGAAGAAAGAGGAAAAAGAAGAGGGAGAGAGAACAGGAGTGTTGCTTTATTGCCCAGGATAGAATGCAGTCTAAAAATGGGTATTGAAAACCTCTTTTATACCAATATTTGTGCTTAATAATGGCCAACCAATATTTCATTTAAACCTGTGAGTAGGTGTGATGTGGTACTGATAAGAGTGTATATTTGTATTTAAACTGGAGAGTTCTATAAATGTTTTATTAAGTTTACTTGTTCCAGATCTGAGTTCAAGTCCTGGATATACTTATTAATTTTCTGTCTCGTCGATCTATCTAATATTGATGCTGAAGTCTCCCACTATTACTGTGTGGGAGTCTAAGTCTCTTTATAAGTTTTATGTATCCTGTATTGGGTGCGTATATATTTAGGATTGTTAGCTCTTCTTGTTGCATTGATCCTTTTACCATTCTGTCCTGTTTGATCCTTGTTGCTTTAAAATCTATTTTATGAGAGGCAAGAATTGCAACTCCTGCTTTTTATTTATTTATTTATTTTTGCTCTCCATTTGGTTGGTAAATCTTTCTCCATCCCTTTGTTTTGAGTCTTTATGTATCCTCGCATGTAAGATGGGTCTGGATACAACACATTGATGGGTTTATCTTTTGATTGGGGGATTTAGTTGATTTAAATTTAGGATTACTGCCATTTGATGTTAGCTGGCTGTTTTGCCCATTCGTTGATGTAAATTCTTCATTATGCTGATGCTCTATACTTGTTGGTATATTCTTAGAAAGGATAATACTGGTTCCTTTCTATGTGTAATGCTTCTTTCAGAAGCTCTTGTAAAGCAGGCCTGGTGGTAATAAAATTTCTGAGTACTTGCTTATTCATAAAAGATTTTACTTTTCCTTCAATTGTGAAGCTCAGTTTTGCTGGATATGAAATTCTGAGTTGAAAGTTTTTTTCTTTAAGAATGTTGAATATTGGGCCCCACTTTCTTCTGTCTCATAGGATTTCTGCTGAGGTATCTGCCGTAAGTCTGATAGGGTTCCCTTTGTGGGTAACCTGACCTTTCTCTCTGGCTGCACTTAGTATTTTTTCCTTCATTTCAACCCTGGTGAATCTGACGATTATGGGCCTTGGGGTTGCTCTTCTTGAGGAATATCTTTGTGGTGTTCTCTGTATTACATGGAGTTGAGTATGGTCCTACCTTGCTAGGTTGGGAAAGTTTTCCTGAATAATATCCTGAAAAGTATTTTCCAGCTTGGATTCATTCTCTTTGTTGCATTCAGGTACACCTATCAAATGTAGATTAGGTCTTTTCACATAGTCCCATATTTCTTGGAGACTTTGTTCATTCCTTTTTATCCTTTTTTCTCTATTCTTGTCTTCTCATTTTATTTCATTAAGTTGGTCTTCAACCTCATATCCTTTCTTCTGCTTGATCAGTTCAGCTGTTAAAACTTGTGCATACTTCATGAAGTTCTCGTGTTTTTCAATTTTGTTAATTCACTTATATTTCTCTCTATATTGTCTATTCTTGTTAGCATTTTGTCAAACCTTTTTTTAAAGTTCTTAGTTTCTTTGTATTGGCTTAGAACAAGTTCTTTTAACTCCCAGAAGTTTCTTATCATACACCTTCTGAAGCCTACTTCTGTTAATGGAACACAGTCTTTCTCCATCAGGTCTTGTTTTGTTGCTTATGAGGAACTGTGATCCCCTGTAGAGGGAGAGGCATTCTGATTTTGGGTATTCTCAGCCTTTGTAGGCTGGTTTCTTCCCTTCATCATAAATTTATCCATCTGTCATCTTTGTAATTACCACCTTTCTAATTAGGTTTCTGAGTGGGTGTCCAACTTATTGATTCTCAGTGCTGGAATCTGAGCAACCCACTGTGCTGGCTAAAACAGCAGCATTAAAATCGATGGTGCTTTTCTGCCCAGGAATCTCTGGTCTGGCTTCCTTCTTGAGTCTGTACTTCAATCAGCTGAATAGGTGATTTTGCCTTCCCAGAGCTCCAAACATCGGCCAAAAGGGGAACCAGTCCCACTTACTCTGTACCACGAACCGCCGCATCAAGGCTCTGGCAAAACTGCTGTACTGGCCACAATAGTCGTGCTGGAGACCCGTGGAGCTCCTCCACTGGGAATCTCCTGATCTGTGAGCAACAAAAATTTGTCTGAAAGTGTGGCGTCCTCTCATTCTCTGTGCTTTCACTGGGAGCCACAATCCCGAGCTGCTAGCGATCAGCCAACTTGGCTCTCCATACCAGTTTCTAAGTTTTGTAAGGGGAGAGGATTCACCTTGGACTATATAATAGAGATGGGGAAGCCTCTTCTTCTCAAGCTGTTTGCATAGCATTGTCAAAATCACAAAGATGAGTTGTTTAAATGAGGTTGGTGGTGAAAATTAATCAGAATGTTAAATGCATGGCAATTACCTTGACCAATAAGTAATGAATAATTGTATTCATAAAATATTAAATAAAAATAAAGTAGTACAAAAAATCAGGGACCTGCACAATCTATAGTTATGGTAACTATATATCCTTGTTGTGAGAGGATATGGCCATTTGACTTTGATTGTCCTGACATAATTATTAATAGTATAGCTTTTATTCTAAAAAAAGTCACACTTTGGATCACATCGTGAATTTGGAAGCTATGGTGCAGTCTTTCAACTTATTAGAGGTTTATCAACTTGTACAGCTACTGGAAAGTCTTGCCTTAGGACACTATCTACAACCTTTAGAGTGGAAGAAAAACATGGTTAATAAAGGGATTGGGACTTTATAATACCTGTAGAACTAAGTTCCTTGTCTTTAAGATATATATAGGCAATGAGAAGTTGCTTATGTGATAATCTTCTTTGATAAGATCTATTATTTTCACAAGTGTTGAAGTATTTACATGTGTCTAGGCACATTACAAGGTGCTGCAGATAGAAAAGATTCAAAAATTGTATTCGTGTGGCAAGATAGATTTGAAAATTAACAAAAATGTACAGTTAACTTTGTAATAGAATGTACTTGAATAAACATAAATTATGAGAGAAAATAAGAATGGTTTCTCATCCTGGAAAGGAAGGTAAGTGGTCAGAAGTCAAATAACTCAAATGGACATTATTTTGACAAATACACAATTCCAAGCAGAAACAATACAGAGTATTTCCAAAAAGTAAGAACAATTTGGTCAAATAGCAATACTACAACAGAATATGGAAGTATCTTACATTCCAACCAACACTTCTGCCTAATTTGTGGGACTACTAGAAAATAAATATGCAGGATCCTTCTTTTTTTCAAAAATTATTTAAAATTTATGATGGCAATAATAGAGTATTAAGTGAAACATGGGAACCTGTGCAGCTGCAGAGGTCACATGCTCAGAAGCTAGCCCTATTAACATATAGGAAGAGGGTATCCTGATAAAACATAAATAATTGTATAAATATTACTAGTGCACTAACTAGTATAGCTAACTTTTGATAACCACAGCTTGGTAGATATAATTTCTTAAGTTTATAAAATGTCATATCAATTGGCGGAACATCCACAGGTCCTGGTCCAGGAAGAAAAACATGATACTGCCCTACCTGTGAATCAAGGACATTTCCCTAGAACATTTATCAAATTCTTTCTTTTTTTTTAATATATTTTATTGCACTTTAGGTTCTGGGGTACATGTGCAAAACATGTAGGATTGTTGCATATGTACATACATGGCAATGTGGTTTGCTGCCTCCATCCCCCCATCACCTATATCTGGCATTTCTCCTCACATTATCCCTCCCTAACATCCCTACTCCCTGCTGTCCCTCCCCAACAGACCCCATTATGTGATGCACCCCTCCCTGTGTCCATCTGTTCTCATTGTTCAACACCCTCCTCTGAGTAAGAACATGTGGTTTGTGTTTTTCTGTTCTTGTGTCAGTTTGCTGAGAATGATGGTTTCCAGATTCATCCATGTCCCTACAAAGGACACAAACCCATCGTTTTTTATAGCTGCATAGTATTCCATGTTGTACATGTGCCACATTTTCCTTTTCCAGTCTATCATCAATGGGCATTTGGGTTGGTTCCAGGTCTTTGCTATTGGAAGTGCTGCAATGAACATACATGTGCATGTGTCTTTATAATAGAATGATTTACAATCCTTTGAATATATACCCAGTAATGGGATTGCTGGGTCAAATGGAATTCCTATTTCTAAGTCCTCAAGGAATTGCCACACTGTCTTCCAGAATGGTTAAACTAAGTTACACTCCCCCAACAGTATAAAAATGTTCTTATATCTCCACATCCTCTCCATCATCTGTTGTCTCCATAATGATCGCCATTCTAACTGGTGTAAGATGGTGTGTCAATGTGGTTTTGATTTGCATTTCTCTAATGACCAGTGATTATAGGCATTTTTTATATGTTTGTTGGCCTCATAAATGCCTTCCTTTGAAAAGTGTCTGTTTATGTCCTTCACTCACTTCTGAATTTTTTTTCTTGTAAATCTGTTTTAGTTCTTTGTAGATTCTGGATATTGGACCTTTGTCAGATGGGTAGATTGCAGAAATTTTTTCCCATTGTATTGGTTGCCAGTTCACTCTAATTATTGTTTCTTTTGCTGTACAGAAGCTCTTAAATTTAATTAGGTCTGATTTGTCTATTTTGACTTTTGTTGCCAATGCTTTTGGTGTTTTAGTCATTAAGTCTTTGCCTATGCCTATGACCTGAATGGTTTTGCCTAGGTTTTCTTCTAGGGTTTTTATACTGTTAGGCCTTATGTTTAAGTATTTAAACCATCTGGAGTTAATTTTAGTGTAAGGTGTCAGAAAGGGGTCCAGTTCTTCTTTCTGCACTTGGCTAGCCAGTTTTCCCAACACCACTTATTAAACAGGGAATCATTTTCCCATTACTTGTTTTTGTCAGGTTTGTCAAAGATCCAATGGCTGTAGATGTGTGGCGTTGCCTCTGAGGCCTCTGTGATGTTCCATTGGTCTATATCCCTGTTTTGGTACCTGTACCATACTGTTTAGATTACTGTAGCCTTATAATATAGTTTGAAGTCAGGTAGCATGATGCCTCCAGCTTTGTTCTTTCTGCTTAGAATTGACTTGGATATGCAGGCTCTCTTTTGGTTTCATCTGAAGTTTAAGGTGTTTTTTTTGTTTCAGTTCTGTGAAGAGGGTCATACGTAGCTTGATAGGAATAGCATTGAATCTATAAATTACTTTGGCCAGTATGAACATTTTCACAATATTGACTCTTCCTAACCATGAGCATGGAATGTTTTTCTATCTGTTCATGTCCTCTCTTATTTCATTGAGCAGTGGTTTATAGTTCTCCTTGAAGAGGTCTTTCTATCCTTTGTTTTATTCCCAGGTATTTTATTCTCTTTGTAGCAATTGTGAATGGCAGATTATTTTTGATTTGGGTCTCTTTAAGTCTGTTATTGGTGTATAGGAATGCTTCTGATTTCTTCATATTAATTTTGTATCCTGAGACTTTGCTGAAGTTGCTTATCAGTTTCAGGAGATTTTGGGCTGAGGCAATGCAGTCTTCTAAATATAAAATCATGTTGTATGCAAATAGAGGCAATTTGACTTCCTCCTTTCCAGATTGAATATCCTTTATTTATTTTTCTTGCCTGATTGCTCCAGCTAGAACTTCCAATACTATATTAAATGGGAGTGGTGAGAGAGGGCATTCTTGTCTAGTGCCAGATTTCAAAGGGAATGCTTCCAGTTTTTGCCCATTCAGTATGATATTGGCTTTGGGTTTGTTGTAAATAGCTTTTATTATTTTGAGATACGCTCCATCAAAACCTAGTTTATTGAGAGTTTTTAGCTTAAAAGGCTGTTGAATTTTGTCAACAGCCGTCTCTGCATCTATTGAGATAATCATGTGGTTTTTGTCTTTGGTTCTGTTTATGTGATGAATTACATTTATAGACTTGCATATGTTAAACCTGCCTTGCATTTCCAGGATGAAGCATACTTGATTGTGATGGATAAACTTTTTGATGTGTTGTTGCAATTGGTTTTTCAGTATTTTATTGGAGTATTTTCCATCTATGTTTATCACAGATATTGGCCTGAAGTTTTCTTTTTTTGTTGAGTCTTTGCTGGTTCTTTTATCAAGATCATGTTGGTCTCATAAAATGATTTGAAGGATTCCCTTTTTTAGATTACTTGGAATAGTTTCAGAAGGAGTGATACCAGTTCCTCTTTGTATGTCCAGTAGAATTTTGCTGTGAATACCCAACTGGACCTGAGCTTTTTCTGGTTTGTAGGTTATTAATTGCTGCCTCAACTTTAGCCCTTGTTATTGGTCTATTCAGGGTTCTGACTTCTTCCTGGTTTAGGCTTGGGAGGATGCAAGTGTCCAGTAATGTATCCATTTCTTTCACATTTATTGGTTTATGAGCATAGAGTTGTTTGTAGTAATCTCTGATGGTAGTTTTTATTTCTGTGGAATCTGTGGTGATATCACCTTTATCATTTGTTATTGCATCTATTTGATTATTCTTCTCTACTCTACTTTTGTATTAATCTGGCTAGTGGTCTATTTTGTTTATCTTTTCGATAAACCATCTCCTGGATTTACTAATTTTTTGCAGGCTTTTTTTGTGTCTCTATCTCTTTCAGTTCTGCTCTGTTCATAGTTATTTCTTGGCTTCTGCTAGTTTTTGAGGTTTTTTTTTTTATCTTGCTACTCTAGCTCTTTCAATTTTAATGATAGGGTGTTGATTTTAGATCTTTCCTTGCTTCTCATGTGGGCATTTATTGCTATATGTTTCCCTCTAGACACTGCTTTAAATGTGTCCCAGAGACTCTGGTATGTTGTGTTTTCATTCTCATTGGTTTTGAGGAACATCTTTATTTCTGCCTTCATTTCATTGTTTATCCAGTCAACATTCAAGAGCCAGTTGTTCAGTTTCCATGAAGTCGTGAGGTTCTGAGTTAGTTTCTTAATCCTGGGTTCCAATTTGATTGCACTTTGGTCTGAGAGACTGTTTGTTATGATTTCTGTTCTTTTGCATTTACTGAGGAATGATTTACTTCCAATTATGTGGTCAATTTTAGCATAGGTGTGGTGTGGTGCTGAGAGAAATGTATATTCTCTGGATTTGGGGTGGAGAATTCTGTATATATCTATTAGGTTTGTTTGGTCCAGATCTGAGTTCAAGTCCTGGATATCCTTATTAATTTTCTGTCTCATTGATCTGTCTGATATCGACAATGGGGTGTTAAAGTCTCCGACTATTATTGTGTAGGAGTCTAAGTCTCTTTGTAGGTCATTAAGATCATGCTTTATGTATTTGGGTGCTCCTGTATTGGGTGTGTATATATTTAGAATTGTTAGCTCTTCTTGTGCATTGATCCTTTTACCATTATGTAATGTCCTTCTTTGTCCCTTTTGATCTTGGTTGGTTTAATGTCTATTTTATCATAGACTAAGATTGCAACTCCTGCTATTTTTGCTCTCCATTTCCTTGGCAAATCTTTCTCTATCCCTTCATTTTCAGCCTATGAGTGTCTTTGCACATGTGATGGGTTTCCTGAATACAGCACACTGATAGGTTTTGACTTTTTATCCAATTTGCCAGTCTGTGTCTTTTGGAGCATTTAGTCCATTTACATTTAAGGTTAATATTGTTATGTGTGAATTTGATGCTGTCATTTTGATGCTAGCCAGTTGTTTTGCCCATTAATTGATGCAGTTTCTTCATTGTGTCAATGCTTTTCACCATTTGGTACATTTTGGAGTGGCTGGTATTGGTTGTTCCTTTCTATGTTTAGTGCTTCTTTCAGAAGGTATTGTAAGGCAGGCCTGGTGGTGACGAAATCTCTGAGCAGTTGCTTGTTAGTAAAATACTCTTTATTTCTCCTTTGCTTATGAAGCTTAGTTTTGCTGGATATGAAATTCTAGGTTGCAAGTTCTTCTCTTTAAGGATGTTGAATATCAGCCCCAACTCTCTCCTGGCTCATAGGATTTCTGCTGAGAGATCCACCGTGAGTCTGATGGGCTTCTCTTTGTGTGTAACCTGACCTTTCTCTCTGGCTGTCCTTAGCAGTATTTTCTTCATTTCAACTATGTTGAATCTGATGGTTATGTGCCTTGGGGTTGTTCTTGAGAAAGATCTTTGTGGTGTTCTCTGTATATCCTAGACTTGAATGTTGGCTTGCCTTGCTGGATTGGGGAAGTTCTCCTGGGTAATATCCTGAAGAGTGTTTTCCAGCTTGAATTCATTCACTCCATCACATTCAGGTACACCTATCGAATGTAGATTATGTCTTTTCATAATCCCATACTTCTTAAAGGCTTTGTTTATTTCTTATCACCCTTTTTTTCTCTAATCTTGCCTTCTCATTGTATTTAATTGAGTTGGTCTTCAATCTCTGATACCCTTTCTTCTGCTTGTTCAATTTGGCTGTTAACACTTGTGTATGCTTTGTGAAGTTCTCTTGTTGTGGTTTTCTAGTTCCATTAAGTCATTTATATTCTTCTCTAAGCTGTTTATTCTCATTAGTGTTTTGTCAAACCTTTTTTTAAGGTTCTTAGTTTCTTTGCATTGCGTTAGAACATGTTCTTTTAGCTCAGAGAAGTTTGTTACTACCTACCTTCTGAAGCCTGTTTCTGTCAATTCATCAGACTCATTCCCCATCCAGCTTTGTTCCTTTGCTGGTGATAAGTTGTGATTCCTTGGATGAGGAGAGCCATTGGTTTTGGGTGTTTTCATCATTTTTGTGTTGGTTTCTTTCCATCTTTGTAGATTTATCTACCTGTGGTCTTTGTAGTTGGTAACTTTTGGATGGGGTCTCTGAGTGGACATACTTTTTGTTGATGATAAAGTTATTTCTTTCTATTTTTTAGTTTTCCTTCTAACCGTCAGCCCCCTCTGCTGTGGGACTGCTGGAAGTCCACTCTAGACCCTGCATACCTGTGGCAGCTGCAGAACAGTAAGAGTTGTTGCCAGTTTCTTCTTCCATTATCTTTTTCCCAGAAGGGTACCTGCCAGATGTCAGTCTGAACTCTCCTTTATGTATCTCTTTTGATATATGGGTGTCAGGGATTTTCTTGAGGAGATGGTCTGTCTCTTATAGGAAGCTCAATTGCTGATCTGTGAGCACCGTTGCTCTGCTCAGAGCTGCTGGGCAGGTATCTTTATGTCTTCTCCAGCAGAACTCATAACTGCCTATTTTTCCCAAGTGCTCTGTCCTGGGAAGGTGGGGCTTTATTTATAAGTTCCTGATGTGTTCCTACCTTTTTTCAGAGATGCCCTGCCCAGTGAGGAGGTAGCCTAGTCACAGTCTGCCAGCAGAAGTGTTGCTGAGCTGCTGTGGGCTCTGCCCAGCCACTATGTGAACTCCCTTGTGGTTTTGTTTATAGAGGTATAGTTAGAACTGCCTCAGTTATTATGGTCTGCCTCAGTAATGGTGGACTACCTCAGTAATGGTGGACTGCCTCAGTAGTAGTGGACTGCCTGGGCAAGGTTGGACGTCCTTCTCTCAACAGAGCTGGACCATCCTGGGACCAGCTGTGCTTGCTGTGAAACTCTCAATACAGAGTGTGTCAGATTTGTGGTCTTTGTTGGGGTGGCACCTGCCAAGCCAGATCACCTTGCTCCCTGTGTCAGCCCCCTTTTTTTCAGTTGAATGGGTGTCTCTATCTCCCAGGCATTCCAAGTACCAGTTAAAATGGCCACCAAGATTTGTGTGAGTTTTTGTGCAGAGACCCACTGCGCCAGCTGAAACAGCTCTGCTGGAAACTAGTGGTGCTTTTCAGCCTGGGAATCTCCTGGTCTGTGGGCAGCAATAACTCTTTTGGAAATGTGGTGAGCACCCACCCTCTACATTGTTCTTTCAGGGACTGCACTCCAGAGCTATTTCTATTCCCAGATTCATACTTTAAACCACATTTGTTCTAGAGAAATAAAAATTAAAACTGAGGCTTATATTGTCAGCATTTTTTAGCCCAATGAAGACATTTTTATTTCCTAATTACATTTATGACTCCAATTTTCTAATAGTGGCTCCAGATTTGAGGGCATCAATGGAAATGGAAATCTATGACTGAATCTCACTCTCAGTCTGGGATGCTGTGATTTCAATTATGACAATCACATTGATTTATCCTATTTAGAGCCAGTTGTCAGACAAATATCTTGAAAATATAGTTTTGATCATTATTCTACAGGTGAGGATGAATGTGATATCATGACAGATAAGTCTGTCCCCTGGCAGATATAGCTTTCTCTTACATAGGATTGCAGGAATTCTTTCAGTATTTTTCTTGAGAAAACAAATACAGCAGAACATTCTGCATATACAACTTCCACAAATGTGTACCCTGAAAGATTGCTTAGTTTTTTTAAAAAGGAAAGAAAAAAAAGGGAGTATTCATGAATATACTATAGGTACTCTCCCATAAAATGTATTCTGCTATACCATGTAATTCCCAAGATAAATATAAAGTCACTGTTAGTCTCTTCATTTGAGGAATATGAAAACTTACATTTCAAAAGGCTAGATAATTTTCTCAAAAACATATAGCTAGTGATTGATATTTTTCTGATTTTAATTCAGGCACATTCATAAAGCCATGGCTTTCACATAAGGCCTCAACATATTGCAACATCTGAGAGGTACAGTTTCCCCTTGACCTTCATATAAATGAATTATGACAGTAGAAATTTCTTTCAACTAGAATGGCTTGAGCCCATGTTTTGCACGTTTTAAAGTATTGATGAAAGTTGATGAGCTAGGAGTTAATACAATGGATCTGACATGATGCAAATCTTGGAGTAGCTGAAGGAAGAGGTTTATGTGATCTCATTCCAGAAAAATAGTTATTTACAATAAAATAATTGTAAATGCTAGCATAAGTCTACAAAAGAAAGCAGAGGATACAATTATGTACTGTCAAAGAATGAGTTTCTTTTTAGACAGAACACATGAAGTTACTCCACTGGCAATCCAAATTAAGTTCAATTGATAGAATTTTTCTCATTTGGTAAATATTTATAACTAGATACAGGTAAATAAGCTTTAATGTTAACTTCCTGAATCTCAATAAATATTCTGATATAAATGAAATCACGTAAGTTACAACCCTTCCAGAATGATCTCCATGCTATTATATTTCCTGGGATGTCACTTCCTGTTTTATACAAGTTATGTGCTTCACTTTCCTATGGTCTGAAATTTGTTTAAATAACTTCTAGTTCTACTTGCTGCCTTGAGAGCCTACCTGTTTTTACTACGTTGGGTTGATCCATAGTTTCTGATTTGTTATCCTAATCTACCTCTGTTCTCTAAAGTTCAAAACAAATTTAGTACTATATCTTACCATCCCTAAGAAATTGACATGCTGGAATCACCTGATGCTACCAAGTCTAGGGCCATTCAGTTGCATTCCAAGCATAGTCTTGCACATATAGAGCCCCTGCCTGATCAAGTCATCATGGTTCTGATATTCCTCATGTATTAACTATTAAAATTTAATAAGGCTAAAACTGAATCTATTTTTTACACTTGTATATTATTGTACTAAGTACACTTACCATGAGATCTAACCTAACCTCTTAACAAATTTTTAATTGTACAATACAGTATTTTTAATTATAGGGACAATATTGTATAGCAGATCTCTGAAACATTTTTCTTGCACAATGATTATTTTATCCCCTTGATTTAGCAACTCCCCACTCCCCTTAGGCTCTGGTGACCACTATTAGACTTTTTTATTATATGAATTTGACTATTTTTAGTACCCAGACAAGAGGCATCAAGCAGTATTTGTTCTTCCATGACCGGCTTTTTTACTTAACGTAATATCTACTAGGTCTTATTAGTTTTTCCTTTCCGTATTTAGTGCTGCCTCTAGAAACTCTTGTAAGGTAGGCCTGAAGGTGACAAAACATCTCAGCATTTGCTTTTCTGTAAAGGAAAATATCTACTATGTTCATTTATGTTATCACAAGTGGTAGAATTCTAATTTTTTAAGGCAAATTTATTTTGCATTTCATAGGTTGCTTTTTTCAGCTGTTGATTGTTTTCTTTGCTGCAAAAAAGACATTTTAATTTAATGGGTTCTATTTGTCTATTTTTGCTTGTGTTGTTTGGGCCTGTGGTATCATGCCCATAAAAATTCAACACCATATCATAAACTGTTTCTTTATGTTCCCTATAGGAGTTATAAATTTCAGGTCTTATATTTAAGGCTTTAATCTATGTTCAGTTGATTTTTATGTATAGTGTAAGATAAAGGTCAAATATAATCTTTCTGTATGTGGATATCCAGTTTTCCCAACACCATTTCTTGAAGAGACTATCCTTTCCTCATTGTGTGTCCTTGGCTCTCTTGCCAAAGATCAATTGATGTTACATGTATTGATATATTTATGGGTTCTCTATTCTGTTTCATTGGTTTGTATTTCTGTCTTTATATCAGTACCATACTGTTTTAATTATTGTAGTCTTGTGATATATTTTTAAATTAGAAAGTTTTGTTTTTCTATCTCAATATTGTTTCAGCTATTTGAGGTCTTTATGGCTTAATGTAAATGTTAGTACTTTTTTTCTACTTCTAGGAAAAATACCACTGGGATTTTGATAGGGATTGCAATGAAATTATAGATCACTTTGGGTAGTATAAACATTTTAGGAATATTAAGTCTGTCAAACCCTGACCATGAGATACCTACTTAAGTGTGTCTTTTTAAAAAATTATTTAATTATTGTTTACAGTGTTCAGTGTACAAATTTCCCACCTTCTTAAGTTTTTTTATGAACTTTATTATTAAATTATATCTGTTTTTATAAGTCCCTTTTCAGGTATTTCTTTTTAATTCGTTTTTTATTTTCATTCTTTTGAGATGTAGTCTTGCTCTGTCATCCAGGCTGGAGTACAGCAGTGCAATCACAGTCCACCGCAAGTTTTATCTCCCAGACTCAAATGATCCTCTTGTCTTAGTCCCACCAAGTACCTAGGACTACAGGCATGCACCACCATATCACACTGATTTTTATGTTTTTCTTGTAGAGAAAAATATAAAAAGTTTTGTTCAGGATGCTCTCAAACTCCTGGGCTCAAGCCATTCATTAACCTCAGCCTCAAAAAGTGCTGGAATTACAGGCACTGCTCCAGCCTTTTTAGATATTTCATAAAACTTAGTCCATTTGAAATAAAGCTTTTAAAAGTAACATATAGTAATTTTAAAGTGATCCATCTACATTATAAAAGCCTTGGATAATGGAAACAATTACAACAAACAAAAATATTATTCACAATAAAACCTACTATCCATATAAAACTGTGTTAAAATTCTGGGTTATATATTTCTAGTAATAAATATACATAAGCATAAACGTGTATCCTACAATTTTGTAATTATTTTCCAAATCTCTGAACTATATTGAATGATGAGACTGGAGATACATAAGCATTATTTGATTATTGCATAATGATTTATTGCATAAGTGGTGAACATTATATTTAAAATTTCATTGTTGGGAAAACTTTAGGTAGTTTTACTATCATAAGTATTTTTGCTTACTGGAGAATGCCATTGATACAGCAATTGCAATTGCCTTCTGAACATTATTTTCTGATACACATATGCTGCATGACACAAATGTTTCATCCTGACTCTGCATTCTTCCTTGCATACTCTTCCAATCTTCCATTTGATATGTTTCTATCCCCAAAGGTTGGTTATCTAATATGTAACAGAAAGTTTCTCAGTGTCTCCACTTTACTGACACCCAGAAAAATCACTTTTCCTAAATTTAATATTTCTATTTCTCAAAATGTGTTAAAAAATTATGATAGTCAATGACACCAAATGCTGTGTTTTCCTAGTTTAACAAATGCCATAATACATGTCTTAAAATGAAGAATGGGATTTATTTTGAGGAATTGATGAGTGTTGGCATCATTTTACAAACTCATCTTCTTCCATGGCCAGTTAGTTACTTTCACATGGCTCCAGCTAGTTCATTTTTCCCTATGTCAGAGTCTAATGTATAATTTTTATTCTTTTCAAGGCATATTTCATTGCATTAAAATATATTTCCTTTTCAGATTCAGGTATTCCCATAATATTGGCAGGAAATAGAATAACCTCAATTCTTTCTACATTTTGTGTTGTTCATTTTAATCAAAACTGGCTTCTTTTGACAGTTTTCTTATCATACGGAATAAATATCTTCTAAAAATAATCACAAGAAAGGCAAGTTCTGTGAAATTTCCTCAGGTTGTACATTTAACCTTCTTAATGACAGCATTTTATTTCAATGATATCTTTAAGCACTTGCATATAAATCAAGCAATCTCAGTTATGAGGTGTCCAGATGATAAAATAAGCCTTAATTTAAGTGAACCAACATTTCTGGTTTCTTCCTTTGAATTACAGAATACTTTTTATAAGATCAATGTGTCAGAGCAATTTCTTTCAATGCAATATTACTGAGAAAACAAAAAATCAACACGAAAATAGACTACATAAACATATGCATGAAAAATATTGAACAAATCCATATTTATAAGACATTGCACTGGTCTTTATAAGAAATGCCATCCTGACTTCAAAGTGTTTATGTGATATTAAAAAATAAGTTATAACACATTATATTTAGAATTTGGAGTTACCATTTCTGAAAGTGAGGACTTTCACATAGCCTTAAAGAGTTGCTTACCCTTAATAGACTTGAAACTGAGGTGATTGACTTTTAAAAAAAAGTTTGATAGTTTCATCAGTGTGAGAGAAAATTAAGTAATTCCATCAGAAAGAAATTATTTAAGCATATACAGAGATAGAAAACTAGATGGCACATTTAGAACACATAACTCCAACTTCTTCAAACAAAATGAATTAAGTAAAATGTCTTAAATACAATACTTAGTTGAAATAATAGTCATGGGACCTAGTCCAAGTTTTACTTATTAGTTGATATACTGATTGATTTATTTATTTAACAAAAAAATATTTAAAGGCTATTCACTTATGTGAAAAAGTGGTTCTGTAAAATGATGATATATATATAAAATTCATATGAGTTATCTAATTTGTTTATTGAAAACACTTTTTAATCTGCTTTATTGGGGCACAATTTATAGACACTAAAATTAATCAATTTATAATTTAATGAATTTGGGGAATTTTATACAGTGTGCAAACACTGCAACAGTCATGATAAGGAATATTTCTATCAACCCTCATAATTTTACTTTTGTCTTTTTACAATATATTCTATATCCCAACTTAAACTTCTTGATACTTCTGATCTATTTTCTATCACTATAGTTTTGTCTTTTCAAAAATTCTGTTTCTAAATGAACTTACACAGCCTACCTTCTTTCATTTAGTCTTCTTTCATTTATTATAACTTTTGGGAAACTTTAAAAATGTTGCTAGTGTATCATCAGTTTGTAACATTTTCATTGCTAACTAGTGTCTCACTGTACAGATACACTTTAATGCATTTATCTATTCCCAAGGTGATGGACATTTGGGTTGTTTCAAATTTTCTGGATATTATGAGTAAAGCTGCTATGACCATTTGAGTACAGCTTTTTGTATGGCTCATGCTTTTTTATATACTGGGCCATATTCTAAGTGTATATTTAAAATTTATAAGAATTAAAATCTTAAGCTGAAAAACTAGCACCAAAACCATGCTTAGTAACTTTATAGTAAAACTTGTGCAAAGCTACAAAACAAAGGGAAAACCTTAAAAGCATCCACAGAAAGAAAAATAATAAGAACGCAACAGGCAGATACAGAACAAGAAGCCAAATTTAATGAAGTGGTATATTCAAATGCTTGAAAGAAAATAATCACCAGCCAATAATTTTAAAACCAAAGAAAATGCCATTCAATAAAAAAAGTTTAACCAATGACATTTACATACCAAAACAAAATATATTCATAGAAAACTTACACTAGAGCATTTTGTTCTCCAGGAAGGAGGAAAATGGTCCCCCTCAAAAATTAATGATAGAAAAAATAAGAGGCCACAAAATACACGGGTAAATTTGAATGCATGAGAATGACAAAACGCATATTACCAATACTTGATGTTTTAAAATATATTCAGGATTTAAAGGCATAATTAGTGCATCATGTAAGTCACAGGTCAGGTGATAAACTGAGTTAAAGAGCTCAAAAGATCTTCAAGAGGAAATATTCATAACTTCTAATAGTTGTTGAAATTTTGAAGATTCAGTTTGTAATCTTAACTATTATAAATAATATATAACTAGTAAAATAATAGAAGAAAAATGTCATAGCAAAAGATCAATATAAACTACAACAAAAGAGAGAAAATGGACCATAGTGTATGTGATACGGTTTGACTGTGCCCAAATCTCATCTTGAATTGTAGTTCCCATAATTCCCACGTGTTGTGAGAGAAAACCAGTGGGAGGTAATTGAACCATGAAGGTGGTTTCCTACATACTGTTTTTATGGTGGTGAATAAGTTTTATGAAATCTGACAATGTTATAAGGGATTTCTCCTTTTGCTTGTTTCTCATTTTCTCTTGTTTGCCTGCCACCATACACGACATGACTTTGCTCCTCCTTTGCCTTCAACCGTGATTGTGAGGCCTCCCCAGCCATATGGAACTGTGAGTCTATTAAACCTTTTTCCTTTAGAAATTACCCTGTCTCAGGTATGTCTTTATTAGAAGCATGAGAACACACTAATACAATATGTGAGAGAAATGTTAAAAAGTGAATACCAATATAGTAGACTTAAATTCATTTTATTGGTAATAATTAAATTAAATTTAAATGCCTCATGGTCCAATCAAAATATAACATTTGTTTTAAATGATTGACAGAAAAAAAGACTGAAAAATGATAACAACTACAAGAAAAGCTAGAGTAGTTATAACAGTATCAGATAAATTAGAGTTTTAAAGGAAACTATTGCTAGGAAAGAAAAGAGAATTTCATATTTATAAAAGGTGTAGGGGGCACTGAACAAAACACATGATGATTGTAAAGCTGGTTGCCTTGCCGGGAGTCAAACGAACACATTCATCACTCTCCGTGCCTGATAACTGCGTCATCACTGGAGTTCATTATCTGGCTTCCCCACAAAGCTTCCCCACACCTGCCTCTGCATACCATGCTCAAGCCCACATTCAGCACTAAATTATGCATCCAACCTCCAGCCCACTGTTAAAAAACCCTGCAGAGAAATTTTTTTTAAAAAAGCCCCACCATTCCCTGACCAACAACAGCCTGCCCCATACGCCCCCTGCAAGCCCGTGAACCCAAGGTCCCACCTACCAATGGCAGCTACTTTCATGTACTTCTTTCTTTAACTCCATGTACTTCCTGCTCCTCAACAGCCAATAGAAATGCCTTCTCTTTGTTTCCCCAGTAGTCAATCAAGGCCCACTTACCCAAGGTCCCGCCTACAATGGCAGCTACTTTCATGTACTTCCTACTTTAACTCCATGTACTTCCTGCTCCTCAACAGCCAATAGAAATGCCTTCTCTTTGTTCCCCAGTAGTCAATCAAGGCCCACTTACCCAAGGTCTCACCTACAATGGCAGCTACTTTCATGTACTTCCTACTTTAACTCCATGTATTTCCTGCTCCTCAACAGCCAATAGAAATGCCTTCTCTTTGTTTCCCCAGGAGTCAATCAAGGTCTACTTACCCAAAGTCCCACCCACCTACCAATGGCAGCTAGTTTCATGTACTTCCTACTCCTCAACAGCCAATAGAAATGCTTTCTCTTTGTTTCCCAGTAACCAATCAATTGCCAGCACACCCCATAAAACCCCACGCCCTGAACAGCCGGGCATCACTTCTCTGGCCCCTCTTGGACCTCTGAGGTTGCCCGGGAGCTGAATAAATTGGCTTCTCATCTTTTTTCATACCTGCCTCAGTTTCCTCATTTTACCTCGGCAATAAATCTTACAATGATTTCTTTGGGTCAAGTGTTAAATTTGAATATTTAGCAAATAAAAAACATCAGTTTATCACTTTCTCAGAATATCAGAGACTTTGAGGTTATTGCTACTGTCAAGAGAACTCTGACACTGCATGACCACATACTCTTTGATAAGTTACATCCAATGTCTTTGATAAGCCCAGATGATATATCTGTTTTTTGTGAGGCTTGCAGGTGGGAAGCAGGCAGCCATGTTAACATTCCTTTTCCCTAGATGTTCTCATTTAAAATAGGCTCAAGCTGAGAGGGGAGGATGATTTGTCAATCTTCAAGTTTTGATTACTGCATGACTTGTAACTTTCTTATTTGTAAATCAAGATTCTACGGCTTTCTACTGCTTACTAAGAGCAGAGAGTCATAAGGTGCCTAGTTTTTATCTGGAGTCAGATGAAATCTCTTCTTCTATATAAAGTTGGAGGAATAATGACTTTAAAAATTTATTTTTGTTTCATGAGGTGTTCTTGTGCAATATCAGAACTATATCAGCAATATAGACTTTTAAAACAATAAATAATTAAATTTTTAATTTGAGAAACCACTGGAATATTGAGTTATATTAAAAGAGATCAGGTATATATATTTGGTCATTCCTTATCTGTAGACAGCATCCCTGATACTTAATTGAGTTCTTGTTGTTAAACTTTAAAAAAGCTTTTATTAATAGGTTTCTTACAGGATAGTGAAGAGACTAAAGAAGTGTCTTAAATTACACAATATTAAAGGAAAGGTAAAGAAATTGAGTTAGTTATCTTGGTAAAGGGAACATGAATTTATCGAAAGGGTGGATGCTCTATGTGGAGGAGGTATTTAAATTTCTCATTGAAGCCTCATATAGCAGAAAGAGAAACATTGTTCTAAAGACAGTAACATTTGCATCCTGTATTTAGAATTAGCATAAAATGTCAGGTTATCTTGGTCCTTCTCTGCTTCTACATGTTCTGTTACTATATGTCACTTTAATATTATTTTCAGCCTAATTGTGAGATTCTAGACAGCAGGTTAGACATAATATATTTAGGGGGAAATATTCATTGGTTTTTTGAAAGCAAAATGAGAATTTTTAGAGAATAGAGAAAACTGATTTCTGAGGGAAGAAATTAGGTGTGAAGAAAGAGAAACATGAATGAAGTTTGTATTTTGAGACATTAATGAGGAATCCAGTGTTGTTGAATATACAGTATTTCCATAGATTGAATGTTCCATAAGGACAGAATACTTCTCTGTCTAGTTTCTTTTTGCATTTCAGAACGATAGAACAATGTCTTGAAATGTTTCCATCTACCATTTTAGAACTACATAGTGTTAGAGTTCCTACTAAATAAACTTTCAAAGAATCTGTCAGAGAATCATGGGTGAATAGACTCTCCCATTTTCTAGATTTGTGCTTCCAAATAAAGTAGTGTGTTTTTGTTAATCTGTCCTCCAGTCGATCATTATATTTACCTCCTTCTTGAGACCAAATCCTGTTTCCCTTGAAAAAAATAAACTCTGAAGTATTATTTCCTTTCTATGTTAGAGAATCACTCTCTCCTTCATTTTCCTAATTTGGAGAGGAGACACAAGTTGTTTTCATACTTGTGGAGATGTCAGTGAAGCACTCTTCAGCACAGAGGATGTCTTACAGGATTTGTTCACATTTGTAAGGTAGTTTTTCTCCATTAGTCGAAGTCTGGGAAATGAGTAATTATTCTCAGTTTGTCATTCTTGAGACCCTCTTCAATCTCATGTTACAAGTGAGAGATTTAGTTATGTTTAGAAGACTGGCTGAATAAAGATAGAAGTGTGCACTGATTCAATTTTAGAATAATCTCTACTTATGATGTCTATAGCTGCAAGAGTTTCTTGCATGACCTCTGTGGGCCCCAAAATTAAATTCTATAGCTTTTACTTACTGCAAATTTTATGCAAATTAAAATTAAATTGCAAATGTTTCACTAGAGATTTGTGGTTGATTTTCTGTAAAGTAAAATTTTGTACATATATACAACATGACTAAAAGGCCGTAAAAATTTTGAAAGAATATACTATATATAGTATATATTATGTATGTATACATGTTACAAATATATAATCTCTATATACATGCTTTATATATACTATATAATGTGTGTGTATATATATGTATGTAGACACAGATATATAATTGTTATTTGTGAATGAGTTCAGTACCGGTTAGATTTAAAAGTAAAGAAAATAAATTTTAAATAACATCAAGTATGGTTACCTTTGAAAGCCACAAAGAGTTTATTACAGATTAATAGAATATCTTACTGCAAAGATTCTAATTTTTCTACTTGCTTAGCATATCTTACCATGAATTACACACAAGCTGTTTAAGTGTATTTTCTATTTGTTCTTGTTAAATGGTCCAAATGGCTACTTGAAAATACACAGAGACACTAGAATGATAGACTTTGTATATTTGACTGTCTTTGACTTTGAGATAGATATAGATTTGAACAAAAATGTCAGTCAGATTTAAATAATAGGGTGGCTCCAGGGAGGTAGTTGTTTCTGTTTTAATTTTTCTCATTCAACAATCAACATTATTTTGTAGAAATAATATGCAATATTGGATATTCAGAAATGTAAATTTTATTTTTAGTTCTGACAATATTTGGGAGCTTAACCAATTAACTAAATCTTCTTAGATTTCTTCTTATTTATCTTTAAATAAAGAGGTTACATTAGAAAATGATTTTCAAAAGTTATTTTATGAAAGCCCTGTGTAGCTCACTGATAAATGAAAGTATTATCTGAACTGGAATATGAGGGTCTATCTATTTGTAACCCAGAGTTGTTCTCTTCTATCTATTATGTATACAAGATTTTGAAAAATTTGATTTGGTGAAGCATTATTTTTGGTACAAATATCATTTAACATTGAAAAATTATGTTTTTACAATTTTCCCCACATTTAAATTTTTCTGATTGATTCAAAGGCTTCCCTCATCACTACCACCATGCTGTATTTTTCTACTGTTTAAATTAGAAATTTCCTGGAAATGGAGCAGAATTTATATTCTTTGAGAATTCTAATGGCATGCAAATTATGAACTTCATCTTAATTATATTGTTGGCCAATCTTTCCAAAGAAAGATTTATTTGTAACCTAAGTCCAATCTAGTCTCTAAATATTGTATAACCAGAAACCTTAGGAAGTCCTCAGATTTTCAGTTTTCCAAATAACTTTTGCATGTTTCCCTTCAGATGAGGTCAGAAAGCCATACCACCACAGAAAGGCAAGAACACTGAGCAAAGGTTGCTGTCTGTTTTCTCAGATGGGAATTCAATTAAGGATAAAGGAGGGCAAAAAATAATTATAGGTAGTATAAAAAGAAATGAACTGATTACACTATTCCTATGTAAGTAACATCCAGAGGAGCAGGATGCAATTAAATTGTATTAAACGTTAGGAGAAGGAGAAAAAGAAGCAACGATGTGAATGCAGAAAATAAAATTGTGCTTACTGTGCAGCTAACTTGGCCTGTCTTTTTACCTGTACTATCTCACTTAATTCTCACCAAAACTTGTAAATGTAAGTGTAACTATCACTATTTTACAGATGAGAAAATCCAATATCAAAATGATCAGGCAATTGCCCTATGGCACAGAGCTCCCAGAGAATGAAACTTTGGCTTATTACCAATCTAGGCAGCTATGGAACCTGGTCTTTCTTCTACATGACCTGCCTGCTAGAAAT
The DNA here is from genome assembly GCA_028533165.1 of Leontopithecus rosalia. Classification (NCBI taxonomy): domain Eukaryota; kingdom Metazoa; phylum Chordata; class Mammalia; order Primates; family Cebidae; genus Leontopithecus; species Leontopithecus rosalia. The sequence continues at coordinate 63,626,691 of CM052654.1, forward strand.
ACAGTGAAATTTAAAGGAGATGCTATTTCATGGGATTTAATGGTCATACCAGCATTAAATTTTACAGGGAAATAAGATATGCATAGTATGATTCATCCCACAAAAGTGTACACCTTTTAAAGTATATTCATTAGATTACTATCTCAATTTCAGAAAATTTTGTCACAGAAAAAGAAGCCCTCACATTTTACCTAGAATTCGGTCTCCATTTCACCCTTCCCCAGTCTTTGTCAGCCACTCCTCTTTCTGACTATATGGATTTACCTGTTCTGGATATTTCAAATTAATGGAGTAATACAATATAGATCCTTTTGCTGACTCTTCTTTTACTCATTTTCTTTTTCTCCTGAAGAACTCCTCACTTCTCCTTTAAGTTTTTTATATCACAAATTACATATTATTCATTGTGTGCTCATCAAGCTAAATTCTCAACTATTTCATTTTTTTATCTTGAAAATCAGAAAAAAAAGCAAAAAAAATACACTCATACTGTCCTTTTTCTTTAAATATATGGCTATTTACTGGTGTGCTGTATCTCTTCACGTAGTATTGAGTCAGTGTCTACTATTATTTGTCTTTATCATTTGGTATTACTTGTAGGACAGGTGTGCTGAGAGTTTTATATGTCATATAGTAGGTCTTTATCCTTCAATTGTGTCTAATAGTTGTGTCAGACAGAATTATTGGTTGACTATTTATTTTAATACATCGGATATGGCATTTCATTGCCTTCTGGACTCTGTAGTTTGTCATGAGAAATTGAATGTTAATCTTATTGCGACTCCCTTTGTGTGACAAGTCACTGTTCTTGCTTCTGTAAAGATCCTTTCTTTGTATTTGCTTTTGACATTTTGGTTGTAATCTCAGCGTGGATCTATTTGAGTTTATCCTGCTTGGAGACTATTAAGCTCCTTAGAAGTATAAATTCAGGATTTTCATTGACCAGAAAATTGTTGGTATTTCAGCCACTATTTTTCAAATACTCTGTCTTCCACCTTTTCTTTAGCCTCTCCTACTAGGACCTTATTTATACCTATGTTAATACTTCCCAGTCTCTGAGATTTTGCTAAACTTTTTAAAATTATTTTTTTTTCTGTTCCTCAATCTGGGTAATGTCAATTAACCTAATATTAAGATTAATTACTTTCTCTTCTCTTTACATAGATCTGCTCTTGAGTCACAGTAGATAATTTTTATTTTGGTTATTAACATAATAATGACCAAAAAATTAATATAATAACCAAAATAACTCTAAAATTTCCACTTGGTTTTATTTTGTAATTTTCATTTCTATACTGACCTTGTCTATTTGATGAGACAAAGTTCTCATACTTTCCTTCAATGCTTCAATAGTGTTTTTCTTTAGTTCTTTGAAAAATATTTCAAATTTCTGATTGAAGTCCTTCTCTAATAAGAATAACATCTGGGCTTCCTCAGGATTAAATTATTTTTATTGCTTTTATATCAACATATAGATCACACATTTTCTTGATTTAGATGTATTGCATTTTTTGTTGTTTTTGCTGTTGAAAATAAGGCATTACAAATAATAATCTGCAGCAAATCAGATTCTACCCTTTCCTCATGCATATTGTTGCTGTTGTTCATGTGATTATCTTTCTTTGTTTATTGAAATTTTTTAACTAATTTACCAAAGTCTGCAATTTTGTGATCTGTGGTCACTTGAGTCTCTGCTCAATTACTTAGTTTTTGTAAATGATTAGAGATTTCCTTAAATGCTTGAAAGCAATAAATCTCCCAGCATTGCAAAGGGAATTCTATGTCTGCATTGTCCTTCATATTTACCTCATATAAAGCTTCAAGATAAGCCATAGTTAAAAACTTAGGCAATTCTTACGTCTATCTTGACCACATACACAAACAATTCTACATATGTATCTGATCTACAGTCCTTAGAATATGTTAAAGGTCTTTTGATTCTCCTAGGAGAATCTTGTTCCTCAGCTTTCTCTATTAAGTTTTTGTTTAGCATATTGTTTGCTGCATCTGATACACATTTTCTCAGATAACTACTATGTTAAAACATTTGCTGTAAATATGTTAAAGAACTGTATTCCAGGAAAAGACTGTTAGCACTGAGTAGCTATGAACCAGGCGAATACAGACAAAACTTTTCAGCGCTGTCTCCCAGGGTGTCCTACCAGACAGGCCAAATAAGGACAATTCTTTGGTAATGAGACTTCAGTAAAACTTGAACTTCATTCTTCTGCCCCCAAATTGCTATGTTTAAGGCTATTACTGAGCTAGGAAGTTGAAAATAAGACTAAGACTTAGGCTAGCTATACTACCATAAAGCTTGCTGTTGAGATTTAGCTTTCTTACTTAAAAAAGATATAACTTGCAATGTGTTGCTGGAAGCATTTGGTTAATTTTTAGTTTGGAAAAATTGGTTCAAATGATATTTGCAGTTCTTTTTGTTTCTTTTGTGGAGGAGGGAGTTTTCAGAGGTCTTTTTTGTTGATGTACCAATTAATTTACATGTATAACTGCACAAATGTAATTTTGTATAAACATACCATATTTTGTAAAATAAGACCCAACTGCAAAGCAGAAGGTTCATTTGATGTAAACCATCTTTTGAACCATCAGTGAAATGAAATATTAGAATTTGAGATCACAGGCTTTATTTTTAAAGATAAAATTTACAGGAAAATGATGTGATACAGTACTTATTGCCCAGCCCTGGTGGCAAATATAAATTTCTGATAACCATATTTCTAAAATCTTAACTCAATAAATGTGATCAAAAGTAAAAGAACAGTACTATAATTATATTAAACATCTATATTCAGATGGTAGGTATTTTTTGGTAAAATTAAGCAAGCAAACAAAAGCAAATATAAACAATAAGTTTCATTAAGCATTTCTTTCTTTTATGTTCCCTCAAGGAGTATATTCATGAAAGTACAATTTTATAATAATAAAACCCTCAGAACTTCATTCAGATAACACTAAAAGAACACTTATGTGGTCACATGGCATGAATAAAATGAGTCAGGATAACGAGAATTCTTAAGGATTTGTAAATATATTATATCTGACTCCATCCCTTCCCTTTTTCCTTAACTCTCCCTCAATTTCAGACTTTACTGGGATTGGTCTGATGACAGCAAAGTAGAAATGCAATTTATCCAGGCAAACTTACAAACTAATAAATATTCCTTCTATTTTTGTTACCTCACCTTGCTTTCTTTTCTCTTAATTTTTTACTGTGAAACTGTTGCCCTCACATAAGACCCAAGAGCAGTCAGGGGAAATGTGAGGGATACAGTCAATGACTTTAAAAGAGAGATTGACAAAGATAGGATTTACCTTATCGTACTATAATTTGGAAAAGGCATATGTCAACATATGGTATTATTTATGTATTTTATTATTATTGTAATCTAGGTTCTGAATTCAGCACGTGCTGAATGTGCAGGTTTGTTACATAGGTATACAGGTGCCATGGTGGTTTGCTGCACCCATCAACCCGTCGTATATATTAAATATTTCTCCTAATGCTATCCCTACCATAGCCCCCCAACCCCAACAGACCTGGTGTGTGTTCCCTCCATCTGCCATGTGTTTTCATTGTTCAACTCCCACATATGAGTGAGAATATGTGGTGTTTGGTTTTCTGTTCTTGTTTTAGTTTGCTGTGAATGATGGTTTCCAGCTACATCCATGTCCCTGCAAAGGATGTGAACTCATCATTTTATATGGCTGCATAGTGTTCCATGGTGTATATGTGCCACATTTGCTTTATCCAGTCTATCATTGATGGGCATTTGGGTTGCTTCCAAGTCTTTGCTATTTTGAACAGTGCCACAATAAACATACATGTGCATGGGTATTTATTTTTTATTTATTTATTTATTTTTTAAATTTTTATTGCATTTTAGGTTTTGGGGTACATGTGCAGAACATGCAAGATAGTTGCATAGGTACACACGTGGCAGTGTGTTTTGCTGCCTTCTGCCCCCTCACCCATATTTGGCATTTCTCCCCATGCCATCCCTCCCCTGCTCCCCCCTCACTGTCCCTCCCCTATTTCCCCCAATAGACCTCAGTGTGTGGTGCTCCCTTCCCTATGTCCATGTGTTCCCATTGTTCATCACCTGCCTATGAGTGAGTATATACGGTGTTCCTTTTCTGTTCTTGTGTCAATTTGCTGAGAATGATGTTCTCCAGATTCATCCATGTCCCTA
>CM052654.1:63631401-63736250 GCA_028533165.1 Leontopithecus rosalia
AAAAGAACTTTTCAGCCCACAATTTCATATCCAGCCAAACTAAGCTTCACAACTGAAGGAAAAATAAAATCTTTTATGAACAAGCAAGTACTCAGAGATTTTATTACCACCAGGCCTGCTTTACAAGAGCTTCTGAAAGAAGCATTACACATAGAAGGGAAAAGCCAGTGTTAGCCTTTCCAAAAATATACCAAAAAGTAAGGAGCATCAATATAATGAATAATTTACATCAACTAATGGGCAAAACAGCCAGCTAACATCAAATGACAGTAAACCTAAATTTAAATTGACTAAATCCTCCAATCAAAAGATACAGCCAAAACCCATCCCATCAGTATGCTGCATTCAGACCCATCTCACATGCAAAGATACACAAAGACTCAAAACAAACAGATGGAGAAAGATTCACCAACCAAATGGAGAGCAAAAAAGAAATAAATAAATAAAAAGCAGGCATTGAAATTCTCACCTCTGATAAAATAGATTTTAAAGCAACAAAGATATAATGGTAAAAGGATCAATGCAACAAGAAGAGCTAAGGATCCTAAATGTATACCACCCAATACAGGAACACCCAGATACATAAGACCTATAAAGAGACTTAGACTCCCACACAATAATAGTGGGAGACTTCAACATCAATATTAGATAGATCAACGAGACAGAAAATTAATAAGGATATCCAGGACTTGAACTCAGATCTGGAACATGTAAACTTAATAAACATTTATAGAACTCTCCACTTTAAATACACAGACTATACACTCTTATCAGTACCACATCACACCTATTCACAGGTTTAAATGAAATATTGGTTGGCCATTATTAAGCACAATTATTAGCATAAACGAGGTTTTCAATATCCATTTTTGGAATAAAGCAACACTCCCATTCTCTCTCCCTCTTCCTCTTCCTCTTTTCTCCTCCCCTTCATTCCTTCTGTTTTCTTTCTTTCTTTATTTTAAAGAAAAGAGAAAAAAATGCCTCAGTCTAATGTCCTCCCACTTGATTATTAATATATATGATAAGTGAGAAGACAGGTGAGCACAGGTCCTATGGGTTTACAAAGAGCATTTAGATCAACTTGGAGGTTCAAGATACAACATCTAAGCTCAGATATAAATGATGAATATTAGTTATGCAGAGAATTTTAGGAAGTGCAAAATTTTAGATGTACAGTAGGCCCCCTTTATCCATGTTTATCCATGTTTATCCCCTTTATCATATGTTCCAAGATCCTTAGTAGATGTCTGATAGCACCAAACCCTTGATAGACTATGTTTTTCTGTTCTGATAACCAAGATGGCTACCAAGTGACTCATGGAGGTGGGGGAGTAGTGTAAAAAAAAAGGAAGGCCTTCCTTGCCTTGAGTTAGCAAAGGAAGTGTGTATTAGTCACTACACTTCAATAAGTCATTGCAAGCTTCAGTGCTTTAGAACACTAATATTATGCATTTTTGGTCAGAATTCTGTTGATTATATTGCATGACCATGTCAGTTGTGGGTTAAAAGAAATACTCACCAGTATTTGTACTTTTAAAAGCATGCAATGCATTCTTACAAATGGTGATAGCCTGAATAACGGACCCTCACAAATGTGTAATTCTCAGACTGTCAATATGTTACCATATAGGGCATAAGTGACTTTGTAAATATGATTAAGTTAAAAATCTTGAGATATTTTTCTGGATTTTCTAGATGGGTTCATTGTAGTCACAGGGTTCTATTATGTGGAAGCAGGAGAGTAACAGGGGAGAGATAAGAGGGTAGATGCAGAGCTTGGAGTGAGGGAGAAGGGGAATGCACTCAAGGAATTCAGGTGCCTTGTAGAAGCTGGATAGGTAAGGAACCAGATTCTCCCACTAGGAGCTTGCACCAGGGAACATGGCTGTGCCTTGATTTTAGTATTAAAACCAAGGTTACATCTTTAAATGGCTATTTCCTTGAACTTATTTAATATCTATCTTTCTACCTGTTCTGTCTTCCTCTATCATCTATTTATATCTGGTTATGTTTCTATAGTGATTTAAATTTGACTCCTTCAACATCTAGTTAGTTAAAGTAATTAATGTAAAAGTAGAGTTTTTAGACTCCAGGAGCTTATTTGCTAATCTATTTTTTTTCTTCAGCATAGCATTGCCTGCTGTTATGTCATTATTATACATTAACCTGGTTTGTTAATGTTATAAAATACATTGGTATATCTTTTGTGTCTTTTTATAGTTGGATTTTTTTTTTTTTGTATATTATTGTAAGTAGTAATGTGATCTGGAATGTTTAATTTAGGGAAACAAAGATACTACAGTAGCTTTTATCTTTAGGACTATCAGCTAATTTAATGTCTTAGAAGACTGTTGAATATTACTTGAATATTTTCTGTGGTCACAAATTATCAAGTAACCAAAAACCCCATTTATGTTATGTCTGGTCACTAGTGATAGTCACTTTTCTCCTAACTTAATAAATACATGTAACAAATGAAAAATAATATTTTTTCAACAAGCTTGAAATAGAAATGTGTGATATGTTTGTTACTTTTTGAATTATATTCTTTGTCATGTTTTGTTAAATTTTATTTTATAAGGTTCTTATAGCAATAATATATTTCAATCAGCAATTAATTATTCTCTATTTTTGACCACAAAAATATTATAATTAAGCCACAACCTCCTTTAAACTAGGTTTTTAATTCCCCTTTCTCTGATACATTGAATTAGTAATATTCCAAAGAATGCATTTCCTTTTAGTGGATAATTGTATTTTAGGAATAACATTCATGGCCAGAAGTGTGCACGAGACTTGGTTTTAGGCAATAGTGCCACTCTTGTAACACTTTTAGTGACATGGCTGAAATAGTATTCATTTGAGGTTATTTCACATTATTTCTCCAATTTAATGTACTTGTTGCTGCAGTTATTTTTTCTCATATGTGGTTTAATTAACCACTGCACATTTCCAAGACTATTGAAAATCCTTGGGAGATGTGTGGAAATCTTGTCTTTGTGATCATCATCCTGGCTCTTATCTCTTCTGTTGTTTTATTCACTCACTGGATGATCTAACCTACTCCAGTTGTTTTACAACCTATTTATAGGATGACTAGTCCTAATTGTATATCCTCAAACTCAACTATCCTTCTAGACCTCACAGCTGATCATCTGAATGTTTATCTTACCTTTCCACTTGACTAACAATTATACTTAATGCATCCAAATTTTAATTCCACTTACACGATCTTCCTATTTATTTATTTAGTAAATGTTAGAATCCTCTGTCAGTTTTAAATGAAAACCATAGTCATTATATTATTTGCCTTCTACTCCAATAGCATCCGTGAATATTATATACTAATGCCTATATTTTCAATAATAAATTAGTCTGGGCTTACTGGAAGCTTTTAACCGTAGAAACTTTTAAAATTTTTAAATCTTCTTGATTTTTTGTAGTAATATACCTTAAAAACAAACACATTGTATGCTGTACAAAAATATTTTTATATCTTTATAATATTTTTTAATATTGTTAATGTTTTAACTTAAAAAAAATGAAGACACAAAGACACACGTTAGTTTAAGTCACACCAGTTAGGATTATCAATATCACTCTTTCACTTCCACATCTTGTCGCAATGGGAGATCTTCATGGACAATAGCATTAATGGTGCTGTCATCACCTATGGTAACAACACCTTCCGGAATACTTTTTATTTTTTCTTGAGACAGAGTCTTGCTCTGTTGCCAAGGCTGAAGTGCAGTAGCGTGATCTTGTTTCATTGCAACCTCTGCCTCCAAGGGACAAGCAATTCTCCTGCCTCGGCCTCCTGAGTAGATGAGATTACAGGTGTGGGCCACCATGCCCAGCTAATTTTTTGTATTTTTAGTAGGGACAGGGTTTCACCATGCTGGCTAGGTTGGTCTGAAACTCCTGATTTCATGATCCATCTGCCTCAGCCTCCCAAAGAGCTAGGATTACAGGCATGAGCCACATTGCCCAGTCTGCCTTGTGGAATACTTCCTAAGAAAACTATCTAGGATTGCTTTACAGTTATCTATGTTTTAATAACTAAAAGAAGTAGACTCTAAAATAATGATAAAATGTATGGTATAATAATATGTAAATTGGTAACATAGTTGTTCTATTATTATTATCAATTATTATGTACCATACATAATTTTGTATACTATACTTTTATACAACTGGCAATGTGGTAGGTTTGTTTACACCAGGATCACCACAAACATGTAAGTAATGTGTTTGTTGCACTATGACTTTATGATGGCTATGATGTCACTAGGTGATAGGAATTTTTTAGCTCCATTTTATTCTTATGGGACTACCATTTTATATGGGGTCTGTTACTGACTGAGAGGTTTTTATGTAGTACATGACTGCAGATAGATAGATTTATGAGAGAGGATTTATTAGAAGAATGAGCTAATGCAACTGGGGAGGCTGAGAAATCCCGCAATATGAACCTGAAAGCTGGACAACCAAGGAGCCAGTTCAAGTCCAAAGGCCTGAGAACAGAGGGAGCTGATAGTATAACTCTCCATCCAAGGCTGTTGGCCTGAAGACCTGGGAGGCCACTGGTTTAAGTCCTAGAGTGTAAAGGTCAAGGGCAAGAAAAGATGGGTGGCCCAGCTCCGAGGAGACGAGAGAGAGAGAGAGAGAGAGAGAGAGAGAGAGAGAGAGAGAGAGAGAGAGAGACAGAGAGAGAGAGAGAGAGAGAGAGAGAGAGAGAGAGACAGAGAGAGAGAGAGACAGAGAGAGACAGAGAGACAGAGAGACAGAGAGAGAAGAAAACACAAATTTGCCCTTCCTCAACCCTTTTGTTCTATCCATTCCCTCAGTTGATTGGGTGGTGCCCTTTCATATTGGGTGAGAGAAAATCTTCCTTACTCAGTCCACTGATTCCAGTGCCAATCTTTTTCAGAAACACTGTCACAGACACACTCAGAAATAATGCTTTACCGGCTATCTGAGCACTCCTTAATCCAGTTAAGTGGACACCTAAAATTAAACCCAGACTCTCTGCACTCATTCTTAACCACTCAGGACTTTTTTCCCTCACTTCTCTCTGTTTCAACTGCAATGGCCTCCTTGCTTTCTCTCAAGGTTTCCAAGTGTTTTCCAAATCTAAGTCCTTTTCATATGTTATTTCTAGAGATATTTATATGACTAACTCAAAATTTCACTAAAGTTACTTGCTTCAAATTCACCAAATTAGGAGAGTTCTTCTCAATAAGAAGGTGCTCACTTGCTTTCTATTACCTTCAACTCATTTGTTTTCCTTCATAGAATGTGTCACCAGCTAGCAAATGTTAATTTTTATACTTTAATCATAATTATGTTTCTACTAGAGTGAATGATTAGAGCAGCAACTTTGATTTCTTTCTGCTATTTCCTAGACCTTAGGCTATTCTATGCATTTAGTAGATGGTCAAGAAGTATTTTTCCATAAATAAGTAAAATTTTTTTCATTATAGTTTAAATCTGCCAGAATAATCCTTTAAAACATTATTGTAATGTATTCTCAAAAACCTGTGACTCTTTGTCACTACAGATAAGAAATCACATCGTTTTTATTAAAATTTAAGCAATTCATAAACTCTTTTTTATTGATGTCCGTTACTTTGTCTTCCACATTTTCAAACACACATACACTTGCAGACACACATACACATATATTCACCTGTTCTATGGAGAATAAACAAAGATGTAAACCCATGAAGGCCATTGCATTGAACAATGATAGTCTATTTATTTTCTTTTCATTTATTCTTAGTCAAATTAGGAATTTATTGTAAGAGTCCAGATGAGGGGTAAGAAGTCATCTGAAATAAAGTAAGACCAATACAAATGGAGAAGTACACACAGATTTGAACAACATTTTAAAGGTTGAATTGAGTTTATGTGGTGCTTGTCAATTGAACTTAGCTTTCTTTTTGACTGATTTTCTCTGGCGTAAGACAGTAATTTTCTTCTCATGTTAATATTTAGAGGTTTGATTAGAAATAATACAAACAAAAATATTATAGAACATTTCTAAAAATCTATTTCTTTTGATATCCAACATATGCTTTTGGAATTACATCCAACTTTGATAATATAGAAAAATATTGATTCACTAAGTAATGATTGAACATGTCGTAAGTCATGAATTGTGTCAGACAGTCATCTACGTAACACAGTAGTATTTGTGTGTCTATCTGATTGAAACATATTCCTTATGATAGATAGTTCTGTCATCATATAAAATCGTATTTAAGCCTAATATGCATTGCTAATTTACTTTCCTGAAGTCGCATACCATTTTAGTTCTAGATTCCTGTATAGAAATGTGTATTTTATTATATACTCTACTAACATCACTTGGTAAATCACTGAAAATATTACCTTTCAAAAAATGTAATCATTGTTTCCTAATTATTAAATATTGGTATTTTAACAAAAATTAAAAGTTTTAATTTGTAGTTATTGGAAATTATTAAATAAAATGACAAATGTTAAATTCATGAATTTGTAATTATATCCAACTTACATTAAACTGTACACTTATTTTTCTTGGCTGTTCATATTTTCTTTCTTATTTTGAAAAAATAGTGACAGGTATAATATGACCAATTATAGTAGAAAACATATATAAATGTGGTCTTTTTTTGTTGCATGATTTTATAATTTTAGAAAAAAGTTAGGAATTTTAAAAAATCACCTGAAATTTGATTAGAAATAAAATATTTCAAAATATTGGGCAACTCCATGATTAGTAACAGAAATATTTACTTCTATTAGTTATACTTTAATGAATAATATGCAAATGTGCATATGTTACAAAAATAGAATACTCAGACTGTTTAATAAAATGTCATTAAACATTAATTATTGTCAATTATTATTTTTGTATTATACAGATAAAAGGAGACTTCAACTAAAAGGAAACTATAGGATATACCTGAATAAGAAGTATTTATGTTTTCTTTTGACTAATGAGTAAAAGACTGTCAACATCATTGGTAATCAACTAAAGTTATAATGTTTTGTATGTTGACCATTATTTTCATTCCAATTATTATAATTATAGTTGTTTTGAATATTAGATCTGATTAATTGAGCATCTTTGCAATATCTAAGCTGGGTTCTGATCATTGTTCCACCCTTACAGGACTGTCTTCTCTGCTGTTTAGCATGCCTGGTAATGTTTTGTTGAAAATTGAATATGATGGACAGGGTAAAAGTGAGTCCTATAAACAGGTCTTTAGGGTGATGTTTTGTGTTTGTGTAGCAGGAGTTACTCTGGGCTTATTGTTTAATATAGCAGCAGATATCAGGGGAAAATACCCTCTAGTACCCCTACTCTTGACTCTTTATATTTTGTTTTCCCTAGAGACTCCTTCTTAATAAGGTTTGAGCTTGGCAATTCTGTTTTACTGTAATCTCCTGTTATTCAGGAGCCTAGTGGTAAGAAATGGGAGGAAGATAAGTATCCTATAGTCACAGAACTATATGAACTATAGGAACCTATAACTTGAGTTCCTAAAAGAACTCAAACCTTTAGTAAGTTTGTACTACTGGGCTGGGACTTTGAAAAGTTGTTTTTCAGCTTCTTGCCCTGCTATTTCCACCTCACTTACATCTACCAGGAAGACTTTAGGACAATAGAATTGGACATTCTTTGCCCAGGTATGTTGGGCTATTGTAGAACTCATCATTTAGGTGCTGGTAAAATAGTTTTCCTTAAGGGAAAAGACTGCTCTGATCACATGTCAAAATGGCTAATTTTCTCTGCACCCTGCAGGAAATAAAAAGACACATTTTTCTAATTTTCATCATTTACAAACAAGCAAATGCTAAGATATTTCATCACCACCAGGCCTAACTTACAAAAGCTCCTGAAGGAAGCACTAAGCATGGAGGGAACAACCAGTCTCAGTAACTGCAAAACATACCAAATTGTAAAGACCATAATTACAATGAAGAAACTGCATCAACTAATGGGTCTTGACTCTATCCAATTTGCCAGTTAACATTAAAATTGCAGTATCAAATTCACACATAACAATATTAACCTTAAATGTAATGTGCTAAATGCCCCAATCAAAAGGCATAGACAGGCAAATTGGATAGAGTCAGGACCCAATGGTGTGCTATATTCAGGAGGTTCAGCTCTCATGCGAAGTGGAAGACTTTAACACCCACTGTCAATATTAGGCAGATCAATGAGAAAGAAAATTAACAAGGATATCAAGGACTTGAACTCAGATCTGGACCAAGCAAACCTAGTAGACAACTACAGAATTCTCCATCCCAAATCCTCAAAATATACATTCTTCTTAGCACCACATCATGCTTATTCTGAACTTGACCACATAATTGGAAGTCAAACACTCCTCAGAAAATGCAAAAGAATGGAAATCATAACAAATACTCTCTCAGACCACAATGCAATAAAATTAGAACTCAGGATTAAGAAATTTACTCAAAACCACACACTACATGGAAACTGAACAACCTGATCCTGAATGATTACTGGATAAATAATGGAATGAAGGAAAAAATAAAGATGTTCTTCAAAACCAGAGAGAATGAAGACACAACATACCAGAATCCCTGGGACACATTTAAAGTAGTGTCTAGAGGGAAATTTATAGCATTAAATGCCCACAAAAGAAACAAGGAAAGATCTAAAATCAACAATCAAACATCACAATTAAAAGAACTGGAGGAACAATATCTAACAAATTCAAAAGCTAGCAGAAGACAAGAAATAATTAAGATCAGAGCAGAACTGAAGGAGATAGAGACACAGATAAAAACCCTTCAAAGAATCAATGAATCCAGGAGCTGGTGTTTTGAAGGGTCAACAAAATAGATAGACCACCAGCCAGACTAATAAAGAACAAAGGAGAGAAGAATTAACTAGATGCATTAAAAATGATAAAGGGGATATCATCACCAATCCCACAGAAATAAAAACTACCATCAGAGAGAACTACAAGCACTTCAATGCACATAAACCAGTAAATCTAGAAGAAATGGATAAATTTCTTGACACTTACACCCTGGTTTAAGACTAAACCAGGAAGAAATTGAATCCTTGAATAGACCAATAACAAGGTCTGAAATTGAAGGAGCAATTAATAACCTACCAACAAAAAAGTCCAGGACCAGATGGGATCACAGCCAAATTCTATCAGAGACACTAAGAGAAGCTGGTACTATTCCTTCTGAAATTATTCCAAACAATACAAAAGAGGGAATCCTCCCCAACATCATCATTATACCTAAACCTGGCAGAGACACAACTAAAAAATAAAATTTCAGGCTGATATCCATGATGAACATTGATGCAAAAATACTGGCAAACTGAATCTACGAGCACATGAAAAAGCTTATGCATCATGATTAAGTCGGCTGCATTCCTGGGATGCAAGCCTGGTTCAACTTACTGTAATCTATAAATGTAATCCATCACATAAACAGAACCAAGGACAAAAAGCACATGGTGATCTCAATAGATGCAGAGGAGGACTTTGACAAAATTAAGCAGCCCTTTAGGCTAAAAACTCTCAATAAACTAGGTATTGATGAAACAAATCTCAAAATAATAAGAGCTATTTATGACAAACCACAGCCAATATCATACTGAATGGGCAAAAACTGGAAGCATTCCATTTGAAAACTGACACAAGATAAGGATGTCCACTCTCATCACTCCTATTCAACATAGAATTGGAAGTTCTGACCAGTGCAATCAGGCAAGATAAAGAAATAAAGGGTATTTAATTAGAAAAAGAGGAAGTCAAGTTGTCTCTATTTGCAGACAACATGAGTGTATATTTAGAAGACCCAATTGTCTCAGCCCCAAATCTCCTTAAGCTGATAAGCAATTCTCAGGATACAAAATCACTGTGCAAAATTCAAAAGCATTCCTACACAGCAATACAAACACAGAGCCAAATCATGAGAGAACTCCCATTCACAATTGCTACAAAAATAGTAAAATACCTAGAAATGCAACTAACAAAAGATGTGAAGCACTTCTTCAAGGAGAACTACAAACCACTGCTCAAGGAAATAAGAGAGGACACAAACAGATGGAATAACATTCCATGCTCATGGTTAGGAATAATCAAATATACAGACTAATGGAACAGAATAGAGGCCTCAGAAATAATGCCACAAATCTATAACCATCTGATCTTTGACAAACTGGACAAAAACAAGCAAGTGGGGAAAGGATTCCCTGTTTAATAAATGATGTTGGGAAAATTGGCTAGCCATATGCAGAAAGCTGAAACTGGATTCCTTCCTTACACCTTATACAAAAATTAACTCAAGATGGATTAAAGATTTAAACATATTGCCTAACACCATAAAAGCCCTAGAAAAAAACCTAGACACTACAGTTTGGAATATAGGCATAGGCAAGGACTTCATGACTGAAACACAAAAAGCAATGGCAACAAAAGCCAAAAGTAGACGAATGGGATCTAATTAAACTTAAGAGCATCTGCACAGCGAAAGAAATAATCATTAGAGTGAAACAGCAACTAATAGAATGGGAAAATTTTTCTACAATCTACCCATTGACAAAGGGCTAATATCCAGACTCTGCAAAGAACTAAAACAAATTTACAAGAAAAAAAAGCAATCCCACCAAAAAGTGGGGTTATGAACAGACACTTCTCAAAAGAAGACATTTATGCAGCCAACAAACATATGAAAGAAAGCTCATCATCACGTCATTAGAGAAATGCAAATCAAAACCACATTGTGATAACATCTTGTACCAGTTAGAATGGTGATCATTAAAAAGTCAGGAGACAACAGATGCTGGAGAGGATGTGGAGAAATAGAAATGCTTTTACACTGTTGGTGGGAGTGTAAATTAGTTCAGTTCAACCATTGTGGAAGACAGTGTGGCGATTCCTCAAGGATCTAGAAATAGAAATACCATTTGACCAGCAATCACGTTACTGGATATATACCCAAATGATTATAGATCATTCTATTATAAAGCCATCATTTGCAGCAAATTGACACAAAAACAGAAAACCAAATACTGAATATTCTCACTCATAAGTGAGTGTTGAACAATAAGAACACATAAACACAGGGAGGGGAACATCACACACCAGGGTCTGTTGGGAGGTCAGGGGCTAGTGGAGGGATAGCAGGGTGTGGGAGGATTGGGGAGGGATGGCATTAGGAGAAATATCTAATATAGATGACCGGGCAATGGTTACAGCAAACACTTGTACACCATGGTACTTGTACACCATAGCACTTGTATACCTATGTAACAAACCTGCAAGTTCTGCCCATGTACTCCACAACTTAAAATATATTTTTAAAAAAATGAGCTATAAGGAATGCCCTGGTTTCTTCATTCTTATCACTGAAAGACCATGCTGAATGTGGAGATATTTGAAAACACGTCTTTGTCCTTTAGTGCCTCAGTGGAAACCGCCAAAAAAGAGTTGTACTTTAACATTTTGTTAATTCACTAGAGAAACAACTAATACCATGCTGATATTCAGCTTTCTTTGAAAGAATAATCAAACACGGCATAACCTCCACTCATTAAATATTCTTATCTTTCATTGTAATTTTACAGATTTTTTAGAATACAAAAGTTGTTTTTATTTTCATTTCTAAATATTTTATGCCTTTAACCCCTGTGAATAAGAGTTTTTTATAAAAATTTTCTAACAGGTTTGTCATATATATGGGATTTGTTTTATAAATTAAATAGTTTATTATGTACTTGGTTCTAAATCAAATTGGCTAAATTTATAATAACTTATAAAGCAATTATTTATATATAAATGGAAATGAAATATTATAATTTTAGTTTCTTACTAATTACGTTGGTAGTTTTTCATTCATTGTCAAAGAAAACGTGCAGGTTTTTAATTCAGATATATACTTTATATTGAAGTCTTTTTCTCTGTAAAATACACCAATAATAATTGATATGATTAATATTTAATAATATTTTATTAAACCATCATGATGATTATTAAGGTATGCATTAAGGTGAGTTATTAAAATATGTACATTTGTACATTAATTAGTTGAGTATAGCTAATATGACAAAAAATTTTGCTATTAAGTATGAATTTAGCCAACATTCTGAAATATTTTATTTCTAATAGAGTTTGAGTAATTATTTTAATTCTTTTGCTATAAGGTCATATAATAAATTCATAAATATAATTTTACATCCTTTCCACTATACTCAGTCATATTATTTTTGTCACTTTTTTCAAAGTAAGTAAGGAGGAAATATGAACAGCTAAAAAACGTAAATGGCCAATTTAACTCAGATTGGATAAGATTACAAATCCTCAGATTCAGAAGTTGACATATTTTATTTAATGCTTTCTAATAATTACTCATTAAAGTTGTTCATTCTTATTAGAATATATATATTTAATAATTAAAAAGCAATTATTTTTTAAAAGCTGAGTTTCCAATGGTCTACAAATGTCCAAGTTTAAATAAAATATTTTAGCTGTCTTTCCCAAGAATATACAAATGGTATAGAAATCATTCATTTTTAAAAAAATATTTTAATATAGGTCCATCTCTCCATTGGCCAGACAGTAGAGAACACTGAAAGCTTAACTCATTAAGACACTAAAATATTAGAGAGATAGTGTGGCAATGCCAACTTATTTGTTTCTGAGTTTTATTATAAAGAGAGGTTGAAATTCCCCAAAAGTATTATGCAGTTGCCATAAAGCCTAAGATAATTTCAAGAACGTTAATAGAAATGGAGATACTGAATGGAAGTAGTTATAGCTCTATTCAATTTCACAATAATTTCTCCATAACTGGAGGATTTTCATAGTATTCAGAGTTCCGTATTCCATGTCATTAAATTAACTTTTAACTTTATACCTGCAAAGCGTAAAGTGCTATTCTAGGGATTTAAGGATGTTAAAGACTATCTCTACACCGGATGAATCTAGCAGAAGATGAATATGTACACTGGCAATTATAAAACATGGCGGAATAAATAAGCATAAGCATTGTGATATCAGAGGGTACATAAAAACCGATTATTTGACAAGAAAAACTATAGAAGCACTCAAAGGACAAAAATAACGTCAGAGGAAAGTTAGAAGCTTTTGTGAAAGAAAGTAAACCTCGGCCGGGAGCGGTGGCTCAAGCCTGTAATCCCAGCACTTTGGTAGACCGAGGCGGGTGGATCACGAGGTCAAGAGATCGAGACCATCCTCGTCAACATGGTGAAACCCTGTCTCTACTCAAAATACAAAAAATTAGCTGGGCATGGTGGTGCGTGTCTGTAATCCCAGCTACTCAGGAGGCTGAGGCAGGAGAATTGCCTGAATCCAGGAGGCGGAGGTTGCCGTGAGCTGAGATCGCGCCATTGCACTCTAACCTGGGTACCAAGCGCGAAACTGCATCTCAAGAAAAAAAGAAAAGAAAGAAAGAAAGTAAACCTCAGAGCAATGAGCTAATTGCTCACGTTCATGCAGCTAGTAAGTGGCATCTTTTTGTTAGCATACAAGGAAGTAGTGGGGAAAGGGCATTCACAGAAAAAAAAATTAGTCTAAATTGATGCAGAGGTGGAATTTGAAAGGAAAGTCTGTTGCTAGCCCCCACATAAAAATTGCATAGTAAAATAATTTAAAATTTAGAATTATGTTCTCTCAAAATATTTAAGCTCTGTATTTGGGATAGGATAGATTTGCATCTAATAATAAAAAACCAGAAAATAGTCTATTTGCACTTATGACCCAGAATTCTAAATATCTATGTGGTCTCTCAGAGATGCATGCACATTCATTAAACGTTAACGATTGTTAATAGAGTGAAAAAACGTTATGATTATTGCCTTTTTAATTTAAATAATATAATTTAAATTAATATATATAATTTCATTTAAAATGAAACCATAAACTTGTTTACAATATTAAAACTTTCAACCATTGTAATAGTAATAGAAATCATTTTTATAACCTTAAAAATTAAGTAAAAAGCAACAAACAACAAAATTTTTAAAACTGTTCTATTAATAGTTCAAAGTACAAGAAGTCACTCACTTCAATAAGTTCTTATAATTGGCATTTTTATCTGAGCACTAAAGTGTTTTGCTCCTCTTCTTGCACTAAAATCAGGCTTGTTCAACCCGTGGCCAAGGATGGCTTTGAGTTGGATGATAGTCCAACACAAATTCATAAACTTTTAAAAAACATTATGAAATTTTTGCTGGGCTTATTGGCTTATTCCTCTAATCCCTGCACTTTGGGAGGCCAAGGCAGGTGGATAACTTGAAGTCAGGAGTTTGAGACCAGACTGGCTAATATGGAGAAACCCCATCTCTGCTAAAAAATACAAAAATTAGCCAAGTGGGTGGTGCACACCTGTAATCCCAGCTACTCAGGAGACTGAGGCAGGAGAATCTCTTGAACATGGGAGGCAGAGGTTGCAGTGAACCAAGATTGTGCCACTGCACTTCAACCTGGGCAATAGAGCAAGACGCTTTCTTAAAAAAAAGTGAGTCTTTTTGTGCTTTTTTTTTTTAGTTCATTGGGTGATGTTAGCATTAGTGTATTTTATGTTAATGTATATTATCAAGAAAATTCTTCTTTCAATGTGGCTCAGAGAAGCCAAAACATTGGACACCCCATACATTTAATGTCAATGGAGAAAAATGAGATTACAATATGCTGTGTGCTTGTGTAATAAATATAAGAATAGTATTATTGTTGTCAAACACACACTATTGTTCTTTGTGTGTGTAATTTGCCCATGTTTGCTTGCTTTATATGCTATTTTCTTTCAAATCTATTCTTTAATTTCGATTGATTTTCTCCATTCTCTTTTTTCCCTGAATGCACTTATGAGCTTTTCATAGGTTTCTCTTTTTTAAAAATGCTTTTACTGATTTAGTCTCAATTTGTATTTCTTGCCAGTACTTTTCCAAATTTCATTAGGTCTCATTTCACATCCTCCTATTATCTGACTGTCACCTCTCTTTTTCTGATTTTCTCTATTTCTATTTTATGGTGCTCTATGAAATTTTTTCTCACTTTTCTTTGTTACATATTTTGAAACAATATTATAGTATTTTTCAGCTTTGTTGTTACATTTTCTTCCTCTTCATGTAATTTATTGTCAGAAATGTAATTTTATCTCTTTTCCTCAGATAGCATATTGTGTCTAACCAGTCCTACCTTCATAATGTTTCCTTTCTATGAGGCTCTTTGCTCCTTGAAAAAAAAAATGTGTGCTAAATATCTCTAAGAAATTTGGACATTATAAATTACTAGAACCTCAGGCAGCCAGAGTAAAACATATTACCTGTATTACTAAAATAATTTGTTGATGAAATAAGGATCAACTTGGGTTAATTTTTATTCATATAAATCGTTCTTCTCAGAAAAAATCAAGGGAAAAAACATTTAAAAATGGTAACCAATGGGATTCAAGTATAATTGAAGAGTTTGCTTGAAAGTATTAACCAATTTATATCATTTTGATAAATATCGTATAATATATTTAGGAAAACTGTAAAGAAGAGTAATAGTTGAAATACAGGTTTCCAAATCAGACTCTGAGTTAGCAAATCTGCCTCTACTGCTGACTAATTTGTATGATTTTAGATCAATCGTGAAGTCCCACTAGGGTACATTTTAGTCAGGCGTAAAACACAAATAAAAATAACATCAAGTAAATACAGTTGTCATGAGAAAATGTTAATCAGACCTAAGAGTTTAAACTGTGCCTTGAAAATCAAGTAGTTAAAGAAGTTTAGAAAAAAACAGCTTTTTAAAAACTATGATCTGATATACAATGTTTAGAAAAATGTGCATGTAACGTAGCACTGAAAATTTTGTTTGAGTACACTAAGGTCAAATTTTTGTAACACTTTCCTGGAGCAATTTGAGTTTGACATGCTGCGAAGTATTAAAGTCACAGCTGGAATTCTGAGATTCCTGGAAATGTACATGCAGTATAGAGTATTACAATCTCCTTTTGGTAGTGTATTATTAAATAGTTATGGTAGCAAACAAGAATAACCCAAGAAATATACATGTCTATTTCCATATGAACTCGAATTGGAAAGCTACTACTCTGTTAAATATCAAATAACTAAACTTTTTTTTCCTTCTAAGTAAAAATGTAGAATGAGTGCAGATAAGTTATTAAAAATAGGTAAGTTTTGGGTAATGATAACGGGTGTTGATGATTAGATAGAAATAAAAGATTCAGTACTTTCTCTCAAACAATTGACAGTATATTAGATTAGGCAGGATGCTTTGTATTTCATAATTAAGTACTTTACAATGCATATACCAAGGGAATACTGTTTAATGGAAAACAAGGATTTACAGGTGGGAGAAATTAATTCTACATTTGGCAATTGAATCTTCTTGAGCTTATGAAGTTTTGTTTTAGTTGTTGAGGAGTTAAGGAATTAAGGACGGCGAAGTAGCTTTATAAATGGCATGAAAATTGATAGAAAAGGAATACATGTACAGAAGGAAAAATATCAGACCTTATTAACAAGTTAATTAGTAAAGTATTTTTCTTTTCTACTGTTTACCCTGTTGTATTATTTGTTGGAAATGGTTTTCTGTTCTACATCAAGGGGAAGGGGGAGAATCAGACTTAGGCTTAAAATGGTAAATGGCCTTACCTCCATAGGGGTAAAGATCTGTACTATTCATGTACAGGAATTTGATGTGAGATAAAGACAACTAAATCATCTGTTATCTAGGCTTAAAAATGGGAGGCAAAAAATACCTTTTTTTTAACCTTTGCAAGGGTATTTAAAATACCCTTGCAAAGGTTAAAAAAATGGTATTTTTTGAAATTGAAATACCTTTGAAAGGGTATTTCAGTACAACCTAAAATGAAGAACTTCGTACTTTAAAAAGTTGAGGTTGGCTACTCTACAGAGACTGAAGTGGAAGAATCGCTTGAGTCCAGGAGTTTGTGACTACAGTGAGCTATGACTGCATCACTGCACCCCAGCCTG
Organism: Leontopithecus rosalia; assembly: GCA_028533165.1. Lineage (NCBI taxonomy): Eukaryota > Metazoa > Chordata > Mammalia > Primates > Cebidae > Leontopithecus > Leontopithecus rosalia. The sequence goes on from CM052654.1 coordinate 63,648,419, forward strand.
GGTGACAGAGCTTGACCTTGTCACCAAACAAAACAAAAAAACACACAAAGTCAAGATTGGTAAAATATTTACCTCAAATGCTTATCCTGCACTCAGACCAGTGATAACTAATATAATTTAGGTACTTTAGTGGGGTTTTAGCTATGTTTTTATCAGTTTGTGTATTTAAAACCAACTGCACATTCCATAATTACTTCTTAACATGCTAATTTTCACTTAGTTTTATGTTAAATATTGGTTCTTAATAATTGAAGTATTCTCAATGTGTTTGATTGTATAAAATGTAGGTAAAAATTAATGATTATTCCATTAAGATATAATACTTGACCTGAACTGAATCTTCCAACTCTATAGAGACAAAATATCCCATTCTTCTTCATATTCTTTAGATTTCCATCTCTGTCTCATAATAGGAAGTATTGTTTAAAACAAAAATTGGGTAGAAAAATGCAGTGTGTTACACTTCAAAATAGAGTTTATTCTGTTTCAAACTCTTCATATTTTTCTTTTGTATGGAATATTCTTCTTTGTCTTTCAGTTGAAGATGCCCTTTCACTCTGCCATTTTTCACATATTTCTTATAATAAGAAAAATGGCATGCCATTTGCTGCTTTCCTAGTTAACAAAGGGAACAAGTCTGTCATTTTAAATATATTGAAAACAATCAACCACTCAGAAGACTGCAGGCTCACTGGTGGTGACTTAGGGCTTCACAGTGAAAATGGGTTTAGAGTTTATCAGAAAGGCCTGAATACTTTCCAGAATCAATTTTCATTTTTTATGCAGCATTTCTCCATGAAGTTCAGCCCAAATAATTCCTATTAATTGCAGGCCTGGGACTTTTTTATTGGAGTTATATAGAATCCATATTCACAGCTTTCTTTTCTTTTTAATTTCCAATGAAGTTAATTCTTTTGCCTTCAGTTTCTTTTGCTCAAGTGATAAACTTTGGCATGGAGCAAGCATTGTTTAATCAGCACATTTATGATGCTATTTGCAGCTGCTGAGAAATTATTGCATTAGTCTGAACTAGCCAAATGCTCAGACCTGTATAAAAATAAGCCAGTAAAATATAACATTATAAGAAAAAAGTGCAATTTGTCACCCCTAATTTTTATATGAAGATAAAGGTTGCAGTCGTTTCAGTAACATCAAAAAAAATGTCAAGCTTCTACGTGCTTTTGAGACATAAAGTAAGCCTTTTATTAAATAGATGATTAAGCAAACTCACTAATTTACTGATTATTTAAAGAAATATGATTAGAGAACAATTTTATCTGTGGCCCTTACATAATCATTTTTGTATGAGCTTGCGCAAGAAAAGGGCCTCCTAACTGTTCCTACTGTCTCTTCCTTCTACCATCCATACCACTTTAGGTTCATATTATACAACAGTGACCCATTTATGTATTTTTCTTATGTGAAAACTTTCTCCTTGCTCTTCAGACATGTAGAATGAAGCTTTGATATGAAGTGAAGGCTCAGAGGATGTAAACTTCTTGAGACCCATATCGACTCTCATTGAACAGGTGCAGATGTCAAAGCAGAGACATTCTGATTTCAGCAAGCAGAGTTCTGGTCTCCACTTGATGTCTTTAAATGGAGGTGGGAGAAGTAAAACAGACTTAAATGAAGTATGCAGGTTGTTGGTTTTCATTTAGCTTCCTGGCATTTGAGATTTATGGAAAAGGAATGTAATAATTAACTCCTAATTAACTTTGGACCATGAGAATAACTGTTACATATTAGAAATGAAGAGCAAAGATCTGGAAAGAGCCTAGGCCTTGCATATTTTATAAAGCAATTATGCCAGACAGCCTTGGACTCCCTGAATTAAAGCTTTAGAATTATTTTACATGACAAATAAACTTACTTTGTTTTAAAGCTACTGCTCTTTTTGTTTTGTTTTATGTAACCAACATAACTTCAAATGTTACAATCAACTTTAAGCCATCATTACTTTATATTTGTCTGCCTAACTCATATTATTTATTCTCAATATTCTTTACATTACCCACTTTTTATTCCCAGTCTCCTAAACTTTGGTTGTTCCAGGCTCTTTCCTCAGTAGTCTGTACTGCTCAATCTAAATAGTTCTACAGATTATATATATTTTCAGTACAGGCTTTACTCTTCTTATTCTCAGTCTGGTAACTATAATTGTGTTTAGCTCAAGTTTCCGTATCAAATCCATATACATTATATGAAAATGCTAGTTAGATAAATATCAATACTCACATTCATTAAAAATCAACATTCTCAAAATAGAACTCAGCATCATTCCCTAATTCATCTCCAAAATTTGTTTCTCCTTGGATAGTTTTCACCTCAATGATTGGTGTCAACCTTCACAGAGTAACCCAAATTTACAATGAATAAGTTACTTTAAACACAGTTTTTTCTTAATGTCTTAATGTCCACAGTAATTTTATCATAAACTTGTATAAATTTCTTTTTATCTATTCCCAAGGATAGAATTCTTTATTTTTTATAATGATTATATCTTAACATAAAGAAGAACAATATGTGAGGGTCTCTAAAAAGTTTCTGAAAATGCATATTATGAAATAAACTACACAAGGATTTTAATTTTTGCACTAAAATCAACTTGTATTAATTTGCTATAAAATGTACAAACAGCATCTAGTTCAAGGAGCTAAGAAAGATATAACATCATTTTGAAAATAGCCCCTATCAGAGCAACATCAATTCTGCCAAAATTGAAACAAGAGGAAATATCAAGTTTATTGGAAAACTTGGGTGAAAGAATGGTGAGATCGTTAATGCCTTCCAAAAAGTTCACCAGTGGTTTAAAATTGATTAAGAGAGGATATGACTGTGGTGAAGATGATGCTCCAGTGGAAGACCATCCACATCAGTTTGCCAGAAAAATATTCACCTTAATTTGTGCCCTACTTGAAGGGCATCAGTAATTAATAGCAGCAACCACAGCCAACACCATAGAGATAAAATTGGTTCAGCTTATATAATTCTGAATGAAAAATTTAAGTTGTACGAACTTTCCAGTCAATAGATGTCAAAACTATTGTACCCACATCAGCTGCAGACAAAAGCAATTTTCCATGGAAATTTTAAACAAGCAGGATTAAGATCCTGAATCATTTATTTAAAGAATTGTAACAGAAGATGAAACAGGTATATACCAGTAGGAAGACAAAATACAATCAAGGCAATGGCTACCAAGAGATAGAACTGTTGTAGTCAAAATAAAAGTCGACCAGTTAAGAACAAAGGTTCTTACAATAGTTATTTAAGATACTCGAGAACTTTTGCTTGTTGACTTTCTGGAGGCTCAAAGAACAATAACATCAGCTTATTGTGAGAGTGTTTTGAGAAAAAGAAAGCCTTAGCAGAAAGACTCCTGGGAAAGCTTTACCAGAAAGTTCTCTACCACGATGATGCTGCTTCTCATTGCTCATAAGCAGCAAGGACAATTTTGTAAAAGTTTTGATGTAAAATCATCAAGCATCCACCATGCAGTTCTGATTTGGCTCCTTCCAATGTTTATTTCTTAGTCTTAAAAAACTTTATAAAGGGCACCAATTTTTATTTGATTAATATTGTAAAAAAAGACTGCAAGGCATTCTTAAATTCTTAACACTCTCGATTCTTTAGGGATGGACTAAATGGCTGCTATTATCACTTAACGAAAGTGTCTCAAACATGATGAAGCTTATGTTGTGAAATAAAGTTTACATATTTTTAACTTTTTTCTTCTAATCCAATTTTTAAATGAACATTCTCAGGTTTCCTTGCTTGTTTTGGATACCTACCATCATCCTCAAATTAATAAAGTATATTTTTTGCCAAGCTACAACCCCTGAGAAATATCTTATATACTAGATGCAGTCTAATAAATTATGATTTATTAGAAAAGGATTCGCTAACTAAAACAAGAAGTCATGCAAAGGTTTGTCAATGCTTAGTGCCAGGAAAAAAATAATGAGGTAATTTAAGAGGTAAATTTTTTCAACTCAAACCCTTTTTCAAGATTAAATTTAGGAAGCTGAGAGATTGTTAGGTAACAATGAGAAATAGAGCTGAATGGGCTGTAGATTTAACAGTTTATGGCTATGCAAATTTAAGTAACAAGGAAGCCAGTTGCTATGAGTGAAGATTTGGGCACATGCATAGAGAAAAATAAGGACAAGACAAGGTTTAGTTTCTGAGATACAAAAGTAACTCACTTTTAGTTCTCATTTGATCCATGTTATACCTTCGTAAGATTTTTATTACATCTGCTCTTATAGTGTTCCAATGAATCCCTCTTGATTTGAATGAGCTGTAGTGTATTGCTGTGTCTTTTGAGCAGAAGAGCCTTTCTCAAAACAGTCTAAGTATTGTGATACAAAGAAGAAGCAAACCTGCAAGTAAGAGCATTGCCTTTGGTAAGAAGACATTGCTCCTTTATAGTCTCATTAAGAAACCATATTATTTTTCTTTGGTATCTTGGCGTTTAGTGACAAGTATATGCACGTAGGAACACTAAACGTTTTGTTTTTTTTTTTTTTTTGAGACGGAGTTTCACTCTTGTTACCCAGGCTGGAGTGCAGTGACGTGATCTTGGCTCACCGCAACCTCCGCCTCCTGAGTTCAGGCAATTCTCCTGCCTCAGCCTCCTGAGTAGCTGGGATTACAGGTGCACGCCACCATGCCCAGCTAATTTTTTGTATTTTTAGTAGAGACGGGGTTTCACCATGTTGACCAGGATGGTCTTGATTTCTTGACCTCGTGATCCGCCTGCCTCGGCCTCCCCAAGTGTTGGGATTACAGGCTGGAGCCACTGCGCCCGCCCCCCCCCTTTTTTTTGAGACAGAGTTTCACTCTGTTGCCAGGCTGGAGTGCAGTGGTGGGACCTCTGCTCACTGTAACCCACACCTCCCAGGTTTAAGCGTTTTTGCCTCAGCCTCCTGAGTAGCTGGGACTACAGGCGCGTACCACCATGCCCTGCTAATGTTTGTATTTTTAGTAGAGATGGGGTTTCTCTATGTTGGCCAAGATGGTCTTGATCTCTTGACCTCGAGATCCACCCACCTCAGTCTCCCAAAGTGCTGGCATTACAGGCGTAAGCCACTGCTTCCAGCCACGAGCACTAAACTTTTATAGAAGGATCTGGATGCTCCAAAGGTCTCGCAAAGTAATTACTCTTAAATCCATTTTCCTTGTTTCCCACTCTCACTCCCACCAGCCATATCCAGCATAAATGTAATAAATACATTTAATATGGCAATTGTGAATGGGTTTGAATTCCTAATTTGGCTCTTGGCTTGACTGCTGTCGGTGTATAGGAGTGCTAGTGATTTTATCGTATTAATTTTGTATCTTGAGAATTTACTGAAGTTGTTTATCAGCTGAAGAAACTTTTGGATCGAGACTATGGGGATTTCCAGATATAGAATCGTGTCATCTGCAATAGAGGAATAGTTTTACTTCCCTTGCTTTTTATTTGGATGGCCTTTACTTCTTTCTCTTGTCTAATAGTTCTGTTCAGGACTTTCGATACTCTGTTGAATAGGAGTGGTGACAGAGGATATCCTTGATGTAATATATAAATCTGAAGCAGCATAGATGATGGATGAGAGGAAACAGAGGACCAGTTAGAAAGCCCTTCTTCTACATGATCCCATCCAAGGCTGATTATATGAAGACCACAAAGAAAATGACCATACAATCACCTTTTTTGAAATCATCAGAAAAGTGTTTATTTGATCAATGAAAGTTTACCTTGTGTCTCAAAAACAGGTGGAAACTTGACATTCTTTTGATGATAATGAAGGGACTTCAGAGTCTAGTGCCAGCATGGGCTTCCTATTCAGAACAAGAATTATTTTTGCAATGTGCTTTAGAAGAAGAAAATGCTAATCAATAAGGTTCCTTTTGGTAGTTCCTGAGTAACTTGCTTTCAGTATTTTGCAGATAGCAAGATTGGGAAGCCTTGATCTTATGAAAAAAAAAATTCAAATATAGGTATAATGGGATTTTATGTTTTGAAAGAATGCAGGGCTCTTATTTCCCCACCTCAACTAAAATAGCATGTATTCATGTGTCTATTTTGTTAGGTATTTGGGGCCAGTAGTGGGATGTGAGAAAGACTTAGAAGACAAGCATAACTCTTCTTCTCCACTCGCTTATTAATTAGTTGGGGTGATAAAACATCGACAATACAATTCTGGAACATTTTGCTCAAACTGTGAGAGCTGTTGTTTTTTGATAGAGCATTGCTTCTGCTTTGCAGAGATAGGATAGAGTAAATAACTTTCTTCTTTATAATAACAGTTCTTTTCACATTCCTGAATCTAATATTGACTAACACTTCAGTTTTGGCTTTTGTAGCTGAAGTTGTGTATAAAGTGAAATGCAAAAAAAAAAAAAAAAAGTACTCCAATTATCTTTTAAAAACACCCAGATTCTTCATCTAAGCAAAGAAGCCTCAACCTGGGAGCATCTTCTGAAAATGTTCAACTGGATTTTATTCCAGATTTTTATTCAGCATTGTTATTAATATTGCACATTAGGACGTTTATATCCTAAAGATCAACTTTAGATTACCTTTATAAACATAACAGGATGATCACAGAGTTTCTCTCAAATGACTTTGCTTAGTAGATAACAATCCAAGTTAAAAATGCCTGGAACTCTTTAAAGGGTCTCAATAGAACTTGAACAAAATGAAGCAGAGAAAAGAATTGCCTTTCACTTTAAGTTATTGAAGTTGTTTTTGTCTTATTTGCTATTCCACAGAATGAACATGCTGTGATGAATCCCGGTTAACCGTATATCCTCCATGTGGTTTTATATTATACTCACTCTCACATATGCCAAGTGATAAAGATAGAGTCTGAGACAGGAGAATGGGGTGGGCAAGGGAGTTAAGGGATTAATAGTATTTTGACAGCTGCAAATTATCTTCAACTCCTCCTGAGAGGTCAGATATTTCCTTTTGTTTTATGGTGTGTGTTTTCTGGACCTGACTATGGTTTGTACTTCAAACTAAAGTGTAATAAAGTCATCTTTGAAGTTTTATTGCTCAACCCAGTATTCTAGAATAAGCTAACATGGGGATTTGAGTCTAGAAGGCTTTGGACATGGGCTAAGAGCGTATACTGACCCAGAGCATTCCTGTATCATACCTACATAGTCATTTATTTCTAGCTGCTCTTCTTGTTCACAGAATATTCTACAACTCTGCAGGCTCACTTATGCACAAAAGGTTTTGTGCTTATTTTGCATTTAATTTTCAGACAGTTTGCTGAAGTTTCTCATCAGCTTAGGGAGATTTTGGGATGAGACAATTGGGTCTTCTAAATGCACAATCACGTCATCTGCAAAGAGAGACTTTTGACTTCCTCTTTTCCTAATTGAATACCTTTTATTTCTTTCTCTCACCTGATTGCTCTGGCCAGAATTTCCAACACTATGTTGAATAGGAATGGTGAGAGAGGTCACCCTTGTCTTGTGTCAGTTCTCAAACGGAATGCTTCCAGTGCTTGCCCATTTAATATGATATTGGCTGTGTGTTTGTCACAAATAGCTCTTGTTGTTTTGAGATATGTTCTATGGATACATAGTTTATTGAGAGATTTTAGTGTAAAAGCCTGCTGGATCTTGTCGAAGGCCTTCTCTGCATCTATTGAGACAATCACGTGGTTTTTGTCTTTGGGTCTATTTATGTGATGGATTACATTTATAGATTCATGTATGTTAAACCAGCCTTGCATCCCAGGGATGAAGCTGACTTGATCATGATAGATAAGCTTTTAGATGTGCTGTTGGATTTGGTTTGCCAGTATTTTATTGAAGATTTTCACATCAATGTTCATTATGGATATTGGCCTGAAATTTTCTTTTTTAGTTGTGTCTCTATATACTGGCACCTCCTCACCCCTCCTGCATTACTCTCATATCAAGCTCTCCTTCTTAAGCCCTCACATTTTGTCAAAAAGTTGAAGTTGTTTCCTTAAAGCATGAAGCCTTGACCATTTCCCCACTACTAACTCTGGAATAAAGTCACTTTTCATTCACCACACTTCATTTTTATTTGGCTTTGCAAATGGCTAGCAGCCAAAGCTGTGTTTGATTATAGCTTCATTTCTTTTACTTAGATGCAGAAATCAAATAAATCATAATGCATTAGGAGTGAAAATAAAGTTTCCCTTACATAGCTAGAAATATTATACAATTTGGAGGATTTAACCATATACATTAATTTCAGAAGATGCTATATTCTGGTTTCTGAGTGTGCAACCAGCACAATTTAATTTCTATATATTAGAAATAAAAACATTGCCCAAGCTATTATTATGTCTGTAATGCTGTAGGGCTGGATTTACTATATATGTAGTCATCAGGAATGAAAACACTTTTTCCCTCTCCTCCTACACACATTCACACACACACATACACATACACACACACAAAGTTGTTAATTATAAAATAACGTTTTTTGTAATTGAAACACTGTAATGATGACAAAACACCAGGAAATATTTTGACTTTATTAGTTAGGTTGACATCCCAGTGAATAGAGGCTTAGATATTGCCTAATCCCACCTTCTTGAAAAAGCAGAACCTGAGGCAAGGATTGCTTGCCAGCAACTTTTTTTGGAGTGGAAAATAAAAGCCCATGGTCATGAACATGAAATAAAAAATAAAGCTAAGCAGGCACATATACAATTGGAATGTGATGCAATGCATTACTATGCTGGCAAACTACTTTACAAACTACATTTACAAAAAGCCATAATGAAACAGAGCAGGTTGCTCAGGAGATCTGTTTATTCTGCATGTGCTATTGTCCAGAAGTATTGCAAGAAAAGTCTTTAACCTTTCAATTAAGACAGAGTAAAGAGATTTTTTCCTTTTGCCTACCTCTCTCCCATTTCTTGTTGATAAAAATGTGGCCCATCTAGAAAAACACTCACACACTTCTGGTGTGCAGAATCCAGCCTCTAGCAACACTCAGAAAGCTAGGACCTACACCTTACCGTGTACAGATTACTTTACGTATCAAAACAGAGAGGTGGTACAGTCTGGTGTGCCTTTTCTAAGATAAAGAAAGCAGGAGGCATTCAACAGAACCTAAGAAAGCCCACAAGACATGTGTTGCAAAGCAGCGGTACATCAGAGACACATGGGTTCTAATCTCCACTTACTATTTTCTAGCATTGCAACCAGATGGAAGTTAACTTTTCTATATCACAGGTTTTTTAATTGTTGTTCTCATTCAAATAGATAATCCTATCTATACTATAATGTTGATCTTAAAATATTGTACACGGAAGTAGTGACTATTAAAGTATACAAATATTAAAAATCATTTAGTAATTCTTAGGAATTTCAAGATGGAATGCAGACTAAGAAAAAAATCTAACTCTATTAACCTGCTTCAGTGAACTTAAACATCATCTAAAAAGTCAGAAACTAAACTGAAAGTCCAGATATATGAGATATTTAATTTTCCATATTTAACATTAAGCAATCTAGCAGAAATTCAACTACAGATTTTGGTTGACATGCCTCAAATATTAAAAATTAATGTTAAATTTGTTATCAAGGAGGAAATTTCCCAGAACTACAAATTTATCTTGTGCATAATGTGCCAGGACTTTAAATTTAATCCTTGCATGCATATAAGTTGCAAAAGTAGCAAAACAGTATTGTGTCATTGATGTGCATTTTTACCTTTATGATATGTTCCCACCCAGTTTCAACAGGGGCAGATTAAAAACAGTTGCAATGACCAGAATCAGCATTCTACGGTTCAATGTCTCAGATCATAGAAATATGGGAAGTCAGATTTGGAAGGCTTTGGGAGTTGATCCTAGTTTTGCTGCTGTCCTTTTGTGAAAATTGATGTCTCAGCAAGCAGGTACACTCCCACTTAGCAGATTCTACAGATTCGAGGCAGGGTTCACTTGAAGATGGTATGTTATAGCAGAAGTCTGTCTGTGGTCACTCCTCCAGTTCTCTAACTACTCTGCCGTATGCATTATTACACATCATAAGGTACTCTTAAGTGGATTTTCCCATTCCAAATTAAGTATTTTAGAGCTCAACTAACTACATTAGCCACAATATTTTATGTGGATGATGAAAGCAGTAGTCCTAACTCAAACTACTTTAGAGGACAAGACACAAGAAAAAAATTAAATATAACAGTTTTTTGGACCTGGCTTTACCTTTTCCAGAGACTTTCAGGACTCTTGTTAATTTTTCAACTCAATTCTTGTGTATGGCCCTCATTTTCCCTAATTATTGATGAAATTTCCCCCATTTTGTGGACATAGCCATAAACTATTCTAGGCTTATATGAGTACAGAACAGTAGGACTCTCCTACAGGACCTACATATCAGATATCAGGAAAGGTCAATGATAAGCCTGGCTTATGCCATGTTGTTAAAAGGTTAACAACACATTATCATCGGTGAGCCCAATGGAACCACATGGAGTCTGTGGAAAGAAACAATTCCCTAAAGGAAGGGAAGATAGTCAAGTAAGATCAAAAAATTGAGCTTTTAAGAAGAAAGTTATTGTATGATGGTAGAGCCTGCCAACTTTAAAAAGGAAATTTACTTTCAGCCCTTGTGCCATGTTGGCTAAATGAAGTATAATTTCTCCTTGATTCTCATAAAGCCAACAGTTCTCTGAAGAGTTCTTCTGTCAAAGGGAAAAGCTGATCAGGTGAGACCTCACTGCTGCAGGCAGTTCAACATTCTCATCCTTCTCACTTGCCTCTTCAATTTCAAGTCTCCAAGGAGTTTCCATCTTATCATAGAAAGACCAGATGGTGAGGCTGGAATGGAAAGAAGCAATTCATAGAGGAACATTATTATCAGGTATTTGCTGACGAGTGTTGGGTTGGAGATGAAGAGGTGGGAAGCCCGATTCACTGAGCTCCCATTCTTGCTCCAGACAGAACCCTGAGGGACAGAGGTAAAAGTCCTCAAAGCTGTTAATTTATCAACATATTTAACTGGCTGAGTGCAAGGAGGTTTCAGGAGAAAGAAAGAGGAGCCTCAGGAGGCAAGGCCCAGAGCTTCCTAATGATTAGGTTGGACATCAAGAAGGCAGTGCTGTCTGGGAGTGGTGGCTCATACCTATAATCCAAGCACTTTAGGTGGCCAAGGTGGGAGGATTGCTTGATGCCAGGAGTTCGAGGCCACACTGAGCTATGATCATTACATTGCATTCCAGGTTGGATCACAGAGTGAGATTCCATCTCCCAAAAATAAAAAAGTAAAAATCAGAAAAAAATTAAAAAGCTTTATTTTACACTTTATTTATTTGTGTTAGGTTACAACTGATCTGCATCAGGAGGATAATGCTTTATGTTGCTTGTTCTTCAGGTTTCTTGTGTCTCATCTTTGGATTAGTCATCAGTTTGGCTTTATCTGATGTCTGCCCAACAAATTTTTCTGACCCAAAAGGTGTGCATGAGCAGCTGTTCAAATCAACTCCTCATTTCCATGTTTATGGCACATTTTAATGGCTGTATAACCAGGAAGAGGCCTCCTGCCATGTCTAGCCCTCCAAGTCTTCACTTTCATTCTCTCAGAGATCAAGTTCTGGCTCCTCATCCTCCAGTCTTAACACTGGATTTGCCCCCAAATCTGGTTCTTCATGATGAATGCTTTAAAGATTTTCTTATTTTCACTGGTTTTAGTTAATTTAATTTCATGTTCCTCAATGTATCTGTCTTCATGTTTTTTGTGCTTGGAACTTACTGAGTTTCTTGAATTTATGGGCTTATATTTTTCATCATAATTTAAAAATTTTTGCTACTATATTTTAAAATATTTTTCTGCCCTTCCCTCTCTTTTTTGGGGAACTCTAATTACTCATGTTTTAGGTTATTTGAAGTTTTTTTCACAACTTAGGAAGTCTGTTTATTTTTAGCCTTTTTCTATTATTTTGTCTTCTAGTTTACCACAGCTTTCTTTTGTAATGTCTAATTTGCTGTTAATCCACATAATGTGTTTTACATAGATTGTAGTTTTTTCATATCTAGAAGTCCAATTATTTTCTCTTTGTATATTTCTGGTTATTTTTTTCTTTAGTTTATTGACCATAATGAATATAGTTATAATTGTTTCAATGTCTTTGTGTACTCTTCTTTTTGTCAGTTATGGATCAGTTTCTATTGATTAATTTTTGTCCTCTACTAGACTGTATTTTCTGTATCTGCTTGTGCTGATCATCTGGTAATTTTTGTTTAAATGCCAGAAATTCTATGTCCATTTCTTTTCTTCAACTTTTAATTTCTGGAGTACATGTACGGATGTGCAGGTTTGTTACATAGTTAAACATATGTCATGGTGGTTTGCTGCACAGATCAACCCATCACCTAGGTATTAAGCCCAGCATCCATTAGCCATTCTGATACTCTTCCTCCCCTCACCACCTCTGACAGCCCCAAGCGTGTATTATTCCCCCTCCATGTGTCCATGTGTCATCATTCAATTCCCACTTATAAGGGAGAACATGTGATGCTTGGTTTTCTGTTCTGCATTAGTTTGCTAAGGATAACAGCTTCCAGCTCCATCCATGCCCCTGAAAAAGACATGATCTCATTCCCTTTTATGGTTGCATAGTATTCCATGGTCTATATGAACCACATTTTCTTTATCTAGTCTATTGCTGATGGGCACTTAGGCTGATTTTATGTTTTTGCTATTGTGAATATTTCTACAATGAACATACACATGCATATAATTTTCATAATAGAATGAATGCTATTCCTTTGGGTTTATATCCAGTAATGGAATTACTGGGTCAAATGGCATTTATGCCTCTAGTCTTTTAGGAAATGCCACACTATTTGCCACAGTAGTTAAACTAATTTACACTCCCATTAAGACTGTAAAAGAGTTCCTTTTTCTCTACAACCTTGGCAGCATCTATTGTTTCTTTGCTTTTTAATAATCACCATTCTGACTGGTGTGAGATGGCATCTCATTGTGGTTCTGATTTGTACTTTCTAATGATTAGTGAGATTGAGATTTTTTTTCATATGTTTGTGGCAGTGTGTATATCTGAGATGTGTCTGTTCATGTCATTTGCCCATGTTTTAATGGAGTTGTAGGGGTTTTTGGCAAATTTTGTTAAGTTCATTGTATGCTCTGGATATTAGACCTCTGTCGGGCGGATAGATTGCAAAATTTTTGTCCCATTCTGTAGGTTGTCTGTTCACTCTGATGATAGTTTCCTTTGCTGTGCAAAAGCTCTTTATTTCAATTAGATCCCGTTTGTCAATTTTTTTTTGTTTCCTTGCTATTGCTTTCAGTGATTTTGTAATAAAATCTCTGCCTGTACCTGTGTCCTGAATACTATTGCTTTAATTTTCTTCTACAGAAGAAATGTAGAAATTTTTAGAATTTAGAAATTTAGAAAAAATTCTAAATTCTTCTAATTTTCTTCTTTTTATAGTTTTGGGTTTTACATTTAAGTCTTTAATCTGACTTTTCTTAATTTTTTGTATAAGGTATATGAGAGTGGTCCAGTTTCAATTTTCTGCATATAGCTAGCCAGTTCTCCCAGCACCATTTAATAAATAAGGAATTATTTACACATTGCTTGTTTCTTTCAGGTTTGTCAAAAACAGATGGTTCTAGATATGTGGTTGATATGATCTGGCTCTGTGTCCCCACACAAATCTCATCTTGATCTGTGGTCTGTATTGTAATCCCATATGTTGGGAGAGGGGCCTTATGGGAGATGATTAGATCATGGGGGTAGTTCCCCAATGCTCTTCTTGTGACAGCACATGCATAATCATGAGATCTGCAGTTTTCCCCCTTCATTCTGCACTTCTGTCTCATACCGTCATGTAAGAAAAGACTTGTTCGATTTTTCTTATGTGACTGTAAGTTTCCTGAGGCCTCCCAAGTCATGCAGAACTGTGAGTCAATTACATCTCTTTTTATTATAGATTACTCAGTCTTGAGTAGTTCTTTACAGCAGTGTGAGAATGAACTAATACTGTGGTCTTATTTCTGAGTTCTCTATTCCAGTTCTAGTTTCTCTATTTTGTTCCATTGGTCCATGTGTCTGCTTTTGTATCAGTACCATGCTATTATGGTTACTGTAGCCTTGTATTACAGCTTGAAGTAGAGTAGCATGATGGTTTCAGGTTCGTCCTTTTTGATTAGGATTGTCTTTGATATCTGGGCTGGTTTTTTTTTTGGCTCCATATGGATTTTAAAATAGTTTCTTCTATTATAATTTTGTGAAAAATCTCAGTGGTAGTTTAATGGGAATAGCATTAAGCCTATAAATTACTTTGGGGAGTATGACTATTTTCATGATATTGACTGTTTCTATTCATGAGCATGTAATTATTTTTTCCATTTGTTTGTGTCCTCTCTGATTTTTTGGAGCAGTGGTTTGTAGTTTTTCTTGTAGAGCTCCTTCACTTCCCTTGTTAGCTATTTTATTCTCTTTGGTATTTTATTTTATTTTATTACTAGGTATTTTGTTCTCTTTGTAGTGATTGTGGATGGGAGTTCATTCATGATTTGGTTTCTACTTGCCTGTTTTTGGTGTACAGGAATGCTTGCTATTTTTGCACATTGATTTTGTATCCTGAGACATTGCTAATGTTGATTATCAGCCTGGGAAGCTTTTGGGCTGAGCTAATGGGGTTTTCTAAATATAGGATCGTGTCATCTACAGACAAATATAATTTGACTTGCTCTCTTCTTTTTAAAATACACTTTATTTCTTTCGCTTACCTGATTGCCCTCTCCAGAACTGCCAATACTATGTTAAATAGGAATCATGAAAGAGAACATCATTTTCTACTGCTGGCTTTCAGGGGAGTATTTCCAGCTTTTGCCTATTCAGTATAATATTGACTATGTTGTCATATATGGCTCTCATAATTTTGAATTATGTTCTTTCAATATCTAGTTTATTGAGAGTTCTTAACATGAAGGGATGTTAAATTTTATTTAAAGCCTCTTCTGAATCTACTTAGATGATCATGTTGTTTTTGTCTTCAGCTTTGGTTATGTGATGAATTACATTTATTGATTTGCATATGTTGAACCAATCTTGCAATGGGATAAAGCCAACTTGATCATGGTGAATAAGCTTTTTGATGTGCTTCTGGATTTGATTTGGCAGTATTTTATCGAAGATTTTTGCATCATTGTTCATCAGAGATTTGGTCTCGTGTTTTCTTTTTCTGTTGCATCTCTGCCAGGTTTTTGTATCAGAATGATGCTGACCTCATAAAATGAATTAGGGAGGAGACCCTCCTTTTCAATAGTTTGAAATAGTTTCAGTAAAAATGGTACCAGCTCTTCTTTGTACCTCTGGTAGAACTAAGCTCTTAGTCCATCTGGACCTGGGATTATGTTTTTTCTTGCTTGGTAGGTTTTTTATTACTGCCTCAGTTTCAGAATTGTTATTTCTCTACTCAGGTATTTGATTTCTTTCTGGTTAAATCTTAGAGGGTGGATGTGCCAAGGAATTTATCCATTTCTTCTAGATGTTCTAGTTTATGTGCATAGGGGTGTTTGTAGTATTCTCTGACGGTTGTTTGAATTTCTGTAGGGCCAGTGGTGATACCCTCTTCTTTATAATGGTGATTATTTGATTCTTCTCTCCTTTTTCATTAGTCTAGCTGGTGGTCTATCTATTTTACCTTTTTCTTTTTCCAAAAACTAGCTCATGGATTTATAGATTTTTTGAAGGGCTTTTGTATGCCTGTCTCCTTCAGTTCCACTCTGATCTTGGTTATTTCTGGTTTTCTGCTAGCTTTGGGGTTTGTTTTCTATTCGTGCTCTAGTTCTTTCAGTTATAATGTTAGATGTTGATTTGAGATTTTTCTAGCTTTTTATGTGGGAATTTAGTGATTTAAATTTACCTCTTAACACTGTTTTAGGTGTGTCCCAGAGAATCGGGTATGTTTTTTTCTTCTCATTAGTTTCAAGACAATTTTGGTTTTTTTCATATACTTAATAGTCTACAGTAAAATGTAAGCATAACTTTTTATACACTGGAAAACAAAAAAGAATTCTGTGATTTACTCTATTGTAATATTCATGTTATTATGGTGGTTTAGTACCAAACCTACAATATCTGGTTATAATGAATCCAGGGTCACTTCAAGACACCCTCAGTCCTTGTCTGTGCCTGCATGGGTGGCTGGAAAGTCCCTTGTGAGCAAGCCTCTTGGTTTAAAGAAAGTTCTTCATCATATTTCCTCCTGCTAACTACATAAGAGGGGCAGTGCAGGTGCAGTTCTGCAGGACTTGTCCCTCTTCTGGGACCTTCCCTCTCTATCTGCTTAACCAGCCTTTACCTGCCTCCTCTCTCACTATGAAGAAATACTCAAGACTGAGTAATTTATAAAGAAAAGAGTTATAATTGACTCACAGTTCCGTATGGCTGAGAAGGCCTCAGGAAACTTAATTATGGCAGAAGGTACCTCTTCACAGGGCAGCAGGAAAGAGAATGAGTGCCAGCAGGGGAAATGCCAGACACTTAAAAAACCATCAGATCTTGTGAGAACTCACTACCGCAAGAAACATGAGGGAAACAGCCCACATGATTCAACTGGTTGAGGGACCTCCCTCCGGGTCCCTCTCATGACATACGGATATTATGGGGATTACAATTCAAGAAGAGTTTTGGGTCAGGACACAGCGAAACCATATCAGCACACAAAAAGTTATCATTTTGGAGATTCCAAGGGTTTTAGAAACTGTGTGCTAGGACACAGGGGTAGAGACCAAATATGTATGTATCTATGTGTGTGCATGCACACACACACACTCACAAATATATATACATGTGTATTTTTGTGTGAGCATAAATAAACCTACCTTCCATATATGTCCTTCTGTGAAATATGAATATGGCTACAAAAAATAAAAGATTTTTTTTTAAGAAACAAAGATAACAGTCCTCCTGATTTCATAGTTCTGAAAGAAATTGTAAACTCACCCTGAAAATGCCTCGATCAAATCACACGAAGACTGTCAAAAAAATATTATCACTCATGAGTTTTTCATGGTGTCAGTTAAATATTTAAAATGACAAAAAGCCTTTTAACATCATTGAAGCCTAGATTTTTTATTGGTTTTGAAAGTTTTTTTAAAACCTTATCTATGTAAATTCCACTCTGATATTTATACCCATCACTAATTACTAGTGTTCAGCTCTACTCAAGCCAAGAACCACTAAGACACTATATAGCAAGATATTATTAGTGTTTCCCACAAGTCAGATGAAACATATGATCATGCCAAAGAGTACTGTGAAAAAGAAATATTGATTAATCCCATCTCTTGGTGCTAGTATGCTTTCTGTGGACAATACCCAGAATATTGAAAGCAGTCAATGAATGTTTATTTATTTACTTTCTAACTAGCCCTTTAATTAATGTTCTTAGTGTCCATGTTTTTACACAGGTTCTATCTTTGAAGGTTAAACGCTGAGTTGTACCTCAACACAGATTTTGAACTGATGCATGTGACTCTTGCCATTGTCTCTCCAGCTTTCTCATGCTTACTGATCTTCTTTCCTTGAGAGAAAAGTCTCATTCCAACATGTTGTATGAAAGTCAGAATTTTTACCTTGTTCATAATCAGTTCTTTCCTCAAAACTGGAGTTTGACTGATATCTCTTACTTTGTATCAAAGTGTTTATATGATGCATGTACTGCCAGAATGGTGTTTAAATGTTTTGCCCTTACATCCTCTCAGATCTGATTCTGCATTGGAAATGGTGCCTGTCAGGATTGAATTTATATTCACCTCACCAGTGTTTGAAATTGATCTAAGAAAAATAGACTCTAACTAGAAGAGGCTGGAAACCATGAATTCTCTTGTAACTCATTTACCTCTACCTTACTTATTTCTGAATCATCTTTCTTCTCACTGCAGGATATTGTAATAGTTTTGTATAATTTAGAAAAAAATTATCCATATCTCAACTCATTTATTCTGATTGGCATTTATCAGGCCAAATTTTATTTTATAATTATAATTTTAAAGCATAAGGCAACACATTAGAATTTAGAGACACTAGCACAACTGGGCAAGATCCAGTTAAAATTTTAAAGACAACATGTATCTCTAATCTGTTTAAGGCATATACTTGCCTAACAGTGGAGGCTGTGATAGAATTAAAAGATTACTGAATCTGGAGTAAAAATAAAAATAGGCTCGAGTTCGGATATTACTAAGTACTTACTGGGTGAATAATATGAGAATAGCAAAAGCTACTTTACAGAGTTTTTGCACAGATTCTATGAAATCATGCCTGTGCAAGCACTTTGAAAACTATGACATTCCATAGAAATGTTCATTTTTCCTTGTTATAATAATTACAATTAAAATAGAGGAGCCTGCTAAGGAAAAGAAAAGGCAAATGAGTGAAAGGTCACAGTACATTTGTTCCACAGTCAAAATTAGAATCTATTCTTTTTATTAACAATTTCATCCAACCATACAATAGGGAAAATTGATTTCCAATTTCAACAAGAAAAGGCTTACAGAGTGTTTTAATTATTTCCTATTGACCATACTGGGGAGAGAAAAATTCCCACCACAGGATTATGGAGATGGGCAATTACTCAATACTGGATGATGAACAGATGAGATCACAACAGTTTCCTAGTCATATTTGTTCATAGCCCAAGGGAGAAGGACACAGCACGCCAAACAGGGTCACATGAAGTGTTGCACTCAGGAAGAGAATTGACAATCAGGGCTACGGAAGACAGGCTTTGTAGTATCAAAAGGCTGTGTTTCTCCCCTGGTTACCATAGAAGGATGTGATTAGTTTTTTGAATAATTTCATGAAGCTGTAGGAGACTGAACCCAATGTAGAGGAATAAGCAAGAACTGTACACGATTATCTTGATAAGGAAGGCTGTTTGGGAAGGAGGATCTTATTTGTGGGGGCAGAATCAAGACATAACTCAGTATTAGGCCATTCATGGTCCTCCAGTTTAATGTCAGAAGAGTTTAAATTCACAAGGCCAGAAAACAATAACTTTTAATAAACAGATAGAGGGAAAGAAGTCAATATAAAATATGGTGAGAGACTGTGAAACAGTTAAGATGGGAATAAGGAAAAAATACGTGTTAGAAAACCAGGGAATAGAACATTTAAAGAAATGGAGGATAGGAGTGATCAATTTTGTCAATAAACACAGAGAAGCACAGTGAGAAGGTGACTTAAGATTGATTTTGAATTAATTTTAAAGTTACATGGTCAATTCTGAAGGCCCTGTTTGAGGACTTCTGCTGCTGAGGAGCCAGCATGAAAATCCTGAATGCCTTTGGAAGTGAATTCAGCAAATCATACAAAAGAGTGTGATGATACCATTACATTCCAAAAAGTACCCTGAATATTTTAAATTTTACCTTTATGGATCCATCACTTCTTAAGGGTATTAGTAAAATTAAAACAAACAAAAAGTCCAACTAAACTACAAGTTTCTGTGTGCCTATTATATAAACTTAGGGACTTAAGGCAATACAAATCAGAAATCACAAGTCACCTATAATTCTACTACACAGAAATAATGACAGGTACCAAGGTGTAAGATACTTAATGTAATTAATGAAAAATAATACAGTTTTGAGATGGGCTCTCACCTTGTCTCCCAGGCTGGAATGCAGTGGAATAATCATAGCTCCCTGAAGCCTTGAACTCCAGGGCTCAAGAGATCCTCCGGCCTCAGCCTCCCGAGTAGCTGGAATTACAAGCTCAAATCACTGTGCCTAGCTAATGTTTATGGTGGTACCCAGGCCCTGGCCAGTAATATA
The DNA here is from genome assembly GCA_028533165.1 of Leontopithecus rosalia. NCBI lineage: Eukaryota > Metazoa > Chordata > Mammalia > Primates > Cebidae > Leontopithecus > Leontopithecus rosalia. The sequence goes on from CM052654.1 coordinate 63,668,225, forward strand.
CTCTTTCAAGTTGTATTAATGTACTTGAAAGTTGTAAGTTGTCTGCACTGAAGCCTTATAATTATGCCACCAAAAAGTGGATTCTGTTGAGATCTTTCTTAAAGAAATAATCCAGCACTGTCTTAGAGGGTCATAAATGCAGAGTGGCAAAGTAAAGACTCAGGATGCTTTAACAAAAAATATTGAAAAAATATTTAAAATATTTTTCTTATTAAATCCTGTTTATATTTCTGAGAGATGAACTCACTGCACACTTCTTATCAGTTTTCTAATACAGCTGAATCATCCATAGATTAATCTGCTAAATCACTCATTCTTTCTCCTCTTCTGGTGCCTCATTGGGCTCTAAATATGTTTTACCTGGGCCATGTAAATGAACTCTAAGTTTAATATGTCTATCGCCAGTTTTTCACTGCTATAGACTCCTTCCTTTATCTTCTCTATTGAATCACAGTAATCTAGCTATAGGTTATAATCCTAGTTTTGTGGAATGTGGAATTTATTAACTCTTGATAGTCCTCTGGAAAAGGAAAGAAAGCAACAGCATTTATTTCGCAGTGTTTATAATAACATATAACCACATGTATCTTCATAGTAAGGGGCTCATATAATTCATAAATTTATAAGCTAAACTATGTTTTTATTGTATATTTTCTAGGGAGAGACTCCACACCTTCAAATGGATCCATGTACTACATGGATCCTACTCACACATGTCCTACTCACACTTTCAAATGGATCCATGTCCTACAATACCAAAAAAATGGTATCCTAGAACACAGATTATAGAAGCACAAAAAGCTAGATCTTGACAATGGTGGTACCCAGGCCCTGGCCAATGTGAAGCGTATCCTGGCCCATCATCTCTGTGATGGGCAATGTCTGTACCTCCTTCTTCTGGTGCCATACTCATTAATGTTTGGCTTTCTTGTGAGGCACAATTATAGGGAGACACTGCTTTGATCTGGCTTCACAGGAGGATTTCTTGGAAATCCGTTTTTCATTTAAAAGTAATAAAAGAATAGAGCACCATTCTGGCAGTCAATTCAGTCTCTGAGCAAATGGTTAAGTTCATTTGTAAGAGATAGTTCTTCTTTTGGTGAATACATAAAATGGCACTTCTAAATTCCACTTCTTTGTGGCCAAGCTGCAGGACACGTGCATCCTCCTAGCACTGACCCTGTTACATGTGCACATCACCACATGTTTTCCATATTTCGCAGCTAGTCTCCCCTTCCTTTTGTATGAATTAATCTTATGAACGTGTATAACTTTTGTATTGTTACTATCTTTCTTCCATTCACTAACTGAAAAAATTTTTTGGAAGATGTAAAAGATGTTAAGACTTATTCTTTATTTCATTGCAAACACCTAGCACTTAAGAAAAATCATTTTTTGTAAAAAAGAAAAAAATAAAGAGCAAAGACAAAGGAGGAGAGTTAAAGAAATAATGCAAAGTGGAAAGAAGTGAAAAATTAGAGATAATATGGAAAAATGAGAATGGTAGAGCTAGGTGGGCGAAAGGAAAAAACATCAGAGAGAGCAGATGGAAAAGCCCTTAATGACCTGACAAAATTTTTCCACGAAAAATTTAGTCTGAAAATGGGGTGAAGAAAACAAAATTGAATAACTTTCCCATGTTTTGCATTTTTCTGTTTTGCAGTGTCATTACATATTGTATGCATGCATCAAAATATCCCACTATAGCCCATAATATGTGCGATTATGTAAACTACTTTATTATTAAAATAATATTTGATAAAGTTATTTAATATTACTATGCATTATTAAATACATACAATTATACTTATATAAATAGTAGAATTATATGTAAATATAATAGGACAATTATATTTAATAATAAATATTATATATGCTGTCTTATTTACTACAATTATACATAAATATTTATGATTATGTGTAAATGCACATATTTAACAATAAGTATTATTAATATGTGGTTATATTGAATACAATTACAAACATATAAATTATGTACAATTATATGTAAATGTGTTAAATAATAAATATTAAATATGAAGTCATATGTAAAATTTGAAAATGTTCAATCATACATGAGGGGTTAGTAGTCATATATATAAGGAACTTCTGCTGCTTAAGAGCCAGAACACCAAAATAGCCAATTGAAAAATGGACAAGTGACCTGAAAAGAAAGTATACAAATGGCCAGCAGGTATATCAAAAGATATGCAACCTCACTAATTATCAAGAAAATGTAAATGAAAACTACAATGGGATATCACCTTATACTTACTAGGATGGCTATTATTGTTTTTAAGTGTTCGTGAAGATTTGAAGAAATTTGAACACTGACACTTCGAATGAGGATGTAAGGTGGTGCAGCCACTGTGGAAAGCAGTATAGAGACTTCACAAATAAAGAAAAGAAAAGAGAAAGAAAGAAAGAAGGAAGGAAAGAAAGGAAGGAAGGAAGGAAGGAAGGAAGGAAGGAAGGAAGGAAGGAAAGAAAGAGAAAGAAAGAAAGAGAGGAAGGAAGTAAGGAAGGAAGGAAGGAAGGAAGGAAAGAAAAAGAAAGAAAGAAAGAAAGGCAAAGAAAATAAAGAAAGAGAAGGAAAGAAACTAAGAAAAAGGAAAACAGAACTATGATATGACAGCAATTCCACTTCTTGTGATATAATCAAAAAACTGAAATCACGATCTTGAAGAGATATCAACACTTCCAGGTTCATTATCAAACAAATTTAGAGGAAGAGGAGTGGATGTCATATAACTACAAATTATCTAGATAATCTCATACATTTTCAAGATAAGTTATCAATCCTGGATGCATCCTCTAATTTATTGGGTATCTCATGATACCATCTTGAGTTACCCTTTTTGTAGTTTTTAACTGAAAGCTTTAATTATTTTAATCACTATGAGACAAAAAACCAAAAATATCAAATTATGGCCATATGTATTCTAAGGTACACCTCCTCAGTGCCTCACTATCCAATTTGTTTATTGTTTTTGTTTTTCTTAAATGTTTAGGGTAATTTTGTCTTACCTTGACAGAGTAGAATTTGCAACTGAGAAACTAACATTAAAAAAATTATGACCTATATTGCTCTCAATATTGAAATAATTTACCTTGGGAAGTTTCTAAGAACAAAGTTTTATTTTAAAAAATCTAGCTTCTTCAAAAGAACAAAGTGATAAAATTTATCTTGCAAATGAAATTAAAAGATACTTTTTATTACTGAGTTAAATAGTAGAACTAAGATTTTTGCTTTCCAAACTTTTTTTGTCTTGTTTTGCTGTTTTGAAGTAATCCACTGTAAGAGAATCTCTAACAATTTGTGTTGAAATATTAAATTTGGAGGAAAAAGGATTGATACTGCTTACTAGAAGTATATAGACAAATCATTAAATATTCATATGTAAATTTATTTAAGTTTAAGGATAACATATAGAGCACAGTTTTCTAACATCAGGTACACTGCTAGATGAGCACACCTTCGTAAACCACTGTCTAGATGAAGAGATCGAGCTTTAACAGCACAACAAAAGCTCTTCCGCTCACACTTACCTCAGTCACAATCCCCTACAAAGTTAATCCTCATTCTGATGTAAAACATGTTAGTTTTGTCCATTTCTGCACCTCATATTAATGGAGTAACATAGCATACTTTATTTTGTATCTGGATATTTTCCCATAACTCTATACTAACATGATGAACCATTGCTGCACGCCCCATTTATCTGTTGCACTGTTGACGGACATTCATATTGTTTTTAGCTTTTGTTTATTAAGAATACTATTGCTATGAATACTTTGAATGTAATTATTACAAACATACATATGCAAATCTATTGATTATAACCTAGAATTAAAATGGCTAAGCTGTAGATTATGCATGTTTAGCTTTAGTAGAAACTGTTAGATTTCCAAAGCTATATAAGCCTTATACTCAATTCACATTCTCACCAATATTTATAAAACAATATAATACTTATAAAAAAATCTCAAATGCTAACCATTCTAGTAGGGGGTGCAGTGGTATATAATCATGTTTATAACTTTAATTTCCATGCAGCCTAATATTCAACACATTTCACATTTTCCCTATTGATTTAAATACTTTTTTGGAAAGTGTCCATTCAAGAATTCTGGCCATTTTTCTTTCTTTTTTTTTTTTTTGGTGTATGGTGTGGTCACCTGTAAGATTAAAGAGTTTTAAGTTGTTTATGTATGACGGTATGAAGTCTTTGTCAGGTTTATTCATTATAAATGTCTTCTCTTGTCTTATCACCCTCTTGATGTTCTCTTTCAATAAACAGAAGCTTTCACTTTAACGAAGTAAAATTGGCGGGACGTAGTGGCTAACAACTATAATCCCAGCACTTTGAGAGGCTGAGGCAGGTAGATCACCTGAGGTCAGGAGTTCAAGACCAGCCTGGCCAACTTGGTGAAACCCCCATCTTTAAAAAGAAAAAAAAAGGAAGTACAATTAATCTTATAAATTATGGTAAGGATATTATTTTTAAGAACAACTTGCCTAGTCCATAGTCATGTTATTCTTCTTTCTTTTTTTCAAGAGGCATTGCTTTTAGCTAATTCATGTGTATCTATAATGCAGCAGGTATTAATTTCTGTATATAGCAACAGATGAATTGTCACCATATAGACATCTGATAAACTAGCCTCTTTTTTATTTTTTTCCTTCTCACTGTATAATAGTAAAACTTTGTCAAAATCCAGGCAATAATATGTACTTGGTCTGTTTTTGGACTTACCACTTGTTGTATTGGTTTATTGTTTTTGTTGCAACACCACACTGCCTTCATTTCTTAAGTTCTATAATATAATGTCTTGAATTCCAAAAGAATAATTCCTTTAAATATATTCTTCCTTCTTAAGATTGTTTTAATTTTTCTTGGCCATTTGTTTTCACAAAATATTTTCAAATTATCTTGTCAAATTCTAAAAACACCCAAAACTGATGAGATTTTAATTGAGATTAAATTAAATCCATATATGAATTTGTAGAAAAAGGAAATTTTTTACAAACCTGAGAATTCTAATTTATTAAATTGTGTCTCTCCATTTTATTACTTTTTATTGATAATATGCATTTGTAAATATATATTTTTATTGAATTTATTCCTAGATATTTGAAAATATTTTATTATATTTACTCTTACCATTCTACTTCTTTCTCTGTTTACTGCTAGTATAGAGGAACAAAATTGATTTTTTATATCTTACCTTTGAAAATAGGAAGGTTAATAAAGTCACTTTTGATAATTAGATTATAGATATTTATGAATATGTTACATAATGTTACAATAATGTCTTCAAATAATAATAGCTTTATTTTCTTAAATAATAGAATATTTTTCATTGTTTTAGGTATTAGTCCATTCTCTCATAGCTATTAAGAAATACTTGAGACTGGATGATTTATAAAGAGATTTAATTGGCTCACAGTTCTGCAGGCTGTACAGTAAGCATAATGGCTTCTGGGGAGGCCTCAGGAAACTTTCAGTCATGGTGAAAGGCGAAGGAAAGCAGGCATGTCTTACAGGGCTAGAGCAGGAGAAAGCAGGGTGGGAAGGGAGGAGGTGCCACACACTTCAAACAACCAGATATCCTGAGAACTTTATCATGAGAATAGTACCAAAGAGAGAAATTCACACCCATGACTCAATCACCTCTTACCACCAATGTTGAGAATTACAACTGAGCATGAGATTTGGGTGGAGACACAGATGCAAACCATATTACTTTATTATTTATAAAAAGCTGTGATCAGTTGATATTAAATACAATGTTTGCATTAAGCTTTTTGGAAAATGTTCCTTTTTGATTAAGAACATACCATTGTGTTGGCATTTTTTTCATGGGTTATTTTTTTTCCACAGATGGCTGTTGCATTTATTAAATGTTTTTGTCACATCGGTTGATATATATGCTTTTAAGGTTATAACACTCCCTCTGAGAACAGCATTGACCTAGAAGTGTGAAATGTCCTATTTTTATTATTTTAAAATATTATCTAATTTCCATGTTATACCTTTTCTGAATAAAAGAATATTGCTTAATTTCTCAAAAGTTGTGTTTATAGTAGTTAATATTTATTTTTTATTATATCATTTGAATTGTGGTCTGTTTTGAATTTCACTGTTGTAAGGGAATACAAAACACTGTATGATTTAAAAGTTTCCAAATTTGCGATTCACTCCATGATCTATCCTGTGATCAACACTGGTTTATGGTCCTCTGAAAACCTGAAATATCCAAAAGCTGTTGGGTTTTGTAAACACATTTGTCCATTTTTTTTAGCTTTATGATAGCTATATGCATTTTGATTTTTGTTTTGCTTGTTTGTTTTAAATGCTTACTTTGCTTTAAAACAAACAAGCAAAACAGATTTAAAGTCCAAAACTGTAATTGTGAAGTTTTGTATTTCTCCTTTTAGAAATTGATCAAGTATTGCATTAGCTATTTTGAAGCTGCAATATTAGGTTTTCATAAGCTAAAAGTTATATCTTCTTGGGAGAGTTGTTTTTTGATTATTATAAAATGTTCCTCTTTATCTCTAGTATTACTTTTGGCTAAAAATTTATTTTATCCAATATTAAAATAAGCATAGATGCTTTCTTTTGGGTTGTGTTGACATGGAGCATCATCTACATCTTTTACATTCAAACACATTGTGCTTTATATTTAATGTATATTAAGATGTGATAATGTATTTTTATATAATTTGATTATTTAGTGTTTCACATATGCAACAAGTAAAATTGCAGATATATTTTATTTGTGCCTACCATCTTATTTATGACCAGTCTCTCTTGTTTTATAGATTGGTCTGCTCTTCCGCATCTAGTATTTGCATTAATCTTTACTATATTAGCCTCTTAGATGTTTGTATGTATTTAATACTTTAGAACAAGCGTCACTGAATTATCAGAGACTAATATATGTTAATAGTTTATCTTTTACCTGAATATGTCTGGATGTTAGAATATTTTAACTCTCTTCTGCCTGGATGTTATTCATTTTAATTTTATATATAGTTCAGACTGAATAGGACATTATTTTTAGCTTATTATTCATTGTCATTTATCTATATCTTTTCCCATAATTCTCTTCATTCCTATTTGCTTTTCCCTATTTCTGTTCACAGTAATTTTCTTATTTATGGATGAATTATTATTTCCTTTAGTAAAAACATATTGATATTGTATACTAAAACAATTTTTCTTTTTAATTTTGGGGACATGGAAGTATAATCTGGAAATATCTATATCTCTCTTTCATTTTTGATAGCTAATATCTCACTGTATATAAAAGTGTAGCTTCTCTGAAAATCAGGACTTAATGTTATTCTGTCCAAAAAAGGACTCTCTTATTCTTTTTCAAGGTTAGCTTTCTGTCTTGATATTTTACTTTTAATATGTATTTTTTTCCTCCAGTCGTTCCTTCTAGTTCATTTTCAGTGGTTTTTGTATTATGTGCCAAAACGTAAATTTCTATAGTCATGTTGCCTCTGTCTCTTATTCATTTGTAACTTGATATATTTATTTTCTCAATTACTGCTTCTCAATTATTTCTGTGTTCTTTGGAGAATCCATCATACTTATGTTAGAAGTCTTCTTCCTATTCCATATGATTTCTGTATTTTTCTCTTAGTTTTACATGCTTTTGGCTCACCTTGCTTCTATCAGATTACTTTATACTGACACATCTCTTGTAATCTCACTAGCTTCCTTCAATCTGCTATTAACCCTAACTACTGTACACTTTATTTCAGTAATTATATTTTTTAGTTTCAGAAATTTTATTTTATTCTGTTTTATGGACTTAAGTTTCTCATTCAATTCTCTATCATATTCATCTATTTTATCTATATATTACTTACAGCAATGTCAAAGATGGATCTGGGTTTTGTATAGTTCTTCTACAGTATGTCTTGGATGTATGTTTGTTTTTTCTCTAGTTACTTTTTCTTTTCTTTTTGGGGTATGAATTCTGATTTACCATTTATTTATTTTTATAGATTCAGGGGGTACATGTACAGGTTTATTACATAGATACATTGCGTAATGGTGGTTCCTGGTTTTGTTACACATTATAGATTTTTAATTAAATGACAGATGTTTTTGTATGAAAAACAGATGTTTTTGTGTGTGCTTTTTATTCTACTTTTTCTCTTTACAGGTCAAAGAATAATACATTACCTCAAAGCGAATAGAGGCTGAGTGGACTTCAAAATGTTTTGCAATATTGGTAAGGCTCATTCCACTTCTCATTCATGCATCTCTAAGGTAGAAGTCTCCAGGGATTCTAGGTAAGCATTCCATATGTTTACAGAAGCTCTTTTGGTGGTTCTTGAAATCCAATTTACCTTTCCAGAACTGTGAGACTACCTGTAAGCCTTTTGTGCTTTTTAGGTATAATTTGCATGACTTCTTAACTTCTTAAACTGTGCAAATTAATGAATAATTAATGGTAATAATCACAAGCAAATTTTGATTTTACTGCTCTCTTCTCAAATCCTATTTTCAGAGTTCACAAACTCCAATTTCCTTCTCTTTGGTTGCTATCATTTGGATGTTGGTACCTTACAAACCTAATGTTGAAATGTGACCCAGTATTGGAGGTGGGGTCTAGTGGGAGGAGTTTGTGTCCTGGGGTCAGATTCCTCATGAAAGACTTGGTGCCATTTTTACCATAGTGAGTTCTTGCTCTGTTCGTTTCCAAGATTGTTAAAAAAGCATCTGGCACCTTCCCCATCTCCTGCTTCCTCTCTCACCAAGTGATCTCTGCACACACCAGTACCCTTCCGTTCTCACCATGAGTGGATTCAGCCTGAGGCCCTCAGCAGATGCAGATGCGCAGCCATGCTTGCTGTACAGTGTGCACAGCCATGAGATGAATAAACCCTTTTTTATTGTATGTTACTCAGCCTTGGGTATTGTTTTCTAGCAACACAGAATAAACTAAGACACCAGTATTGAAACTTGTGTTTTTTATTATTTTGCCATCCACCTACTGTTTCTCTTCTCAGCTTCTGCGTTAAATGAAGATGTCTTATGAGAAGCGGTATGCTCAAATCTGTGCTTAACTCAGGATCCACGTTTCATTTCCATCCTGACTTCAGGGGAAGATTTGGGACACCTTCAAACATATGCATTTCTTTTTTATCCAGCTCATTTCATTGTTCTTGGCATGGCTACAGATTTGCTATAAGCAACGCCATCACAACTATACACAGAAGACGTCCAGAAAAGTTTTTGAATACTCTTACTTCAATATGATTGTCTTCAATATTTTTTATATCTTTTTAATGGAAGAACTACTTAAATATTTATTTATAGTATAGCTTTTGCTTAATTTAAATATTTTTCCCTGATGCATTTATCATTACTTTCCATGCTATTGCTGTGTTTTACATATGAAAACTTCTTTGCCTAGAATAAAATTCCCTCCCTCATTTTTGTCAGATTCCCTCCCTCATTTTTGTCAGATTAAGTTCTCATCATCCTTCAGAACTCCACCTAGAGCATCTTTCTCTTGTAATCCATTCTCATCTTCCCTAAGTTAGAATCCTTTCCTCTGGACTCTCATACCAACATACATGTCTCCTTTAGTCAATTGTGATGGAACCAATTTTGTGCCTTCTTAAATACTAAACTATTTTTGTATACTCCATTACATTATTAGCCATATAACCCAGCATCTTTTAACAATACAAATTTATTATCATACATCTCTGTAGGTCAGAAGTTTGACACAGGTCTTTTCTATCTGAAATCAAGGTGTATACAGAGCTGTATTCCTTTTGGTAGATTCTCAGAATCTGTGTCTTGTACATTCAGGAACTGGCAGGATTTAGTTTCATGTTGTTGTAAGACAGAGGTCTTTGTTTCTTGCTGCTTGTAAGCTAGGGCTGCACTTAGTTCCTGGAGATCTCTCTCCAGTCCTTGAATGTAGCACTGAACACCTCAGAACCAGAAACAGCATCATGTCCTTCAAATGGGGCCATTTCTCAGACCTGCTTTCTGCCTTTCTCTTTTGATATTAAGTACTTGTTTTTAGATTGAAAGTAACTGGATAATCAGAAATAATCTTCCCATTTCAAGGTCCTTAATCACATCTGCAAAATCCATTTTCCATATTAGGTAACATATTTACAATTTCCATGAATTAGGACATGGATATCTTAATGTGGCTATAATCCTGCTTAATACATACTGTACACTGAAGTCCCATTTTTACCTCTCTTTCTCTACAGGTCTCAAAGTCTCTGGATTTCAATTTACCTACTCCTTCAGAAATCAGGAAAAATAAGTTTCTAAATTCCAGATTTTACCCCTCTAATATTTATTTTCTCATAATTTCTCATTATGTTCTTAGCTTTATGATTCTCTCAAGCACATAGACACATAGTTCAGATTTCCATCTACATTTAAAGGGTTGATTTTGATTGTTTGTCTAATATTATCAGAAGGATAAAATAGAAGTCTCAACACTCACTTTTAATAAAATCTCTCTCATGTCTCCCATATAAGAATCCCATCGTAGAATTCCCAGTTATATTCCTATGCTCTAGGTATCATTGAGGGTACAAATTAAGCTAAGGTATTTATCTTGGAGACGTATGTTGTAAAGTAAGAATTTCCCAAATCTAGAAAAAAAACAAAGTTGGTCACAATATGGCAAGTACCAACTGTAATCACAAACTCGTATTTAGCTGCCAATTTATTTACCTATCATCCCCACATATTTATCTTTGTAGACCAAAATGAATATAAGACACTTTCTTAAGCAGAAAATATCATGTACAAAATTCCATTTTTTGTACATTATTGAGATTTTACATTAAACTTTTATGTCCTATAATCAGAAGTTAAACAATATTATGATATGATAGAAAAAAATGGGAACATTCTTTTGTGTTCACCTTCTATTTCCAGGAAATATCACATTACCTAACAATTTGGACAGGACTCCATCTCTGTCGTTCAAATATTTTAACAAGACTGTGTTTATCTTTATTTTCAACTATAGTAGGGAGATATTTACAAATTATCTTGCACATGTTATTTTATATTTATCTCTGTCATAATACTTCAACATTACATTTTAATTTTTGTTGCAATTTAATTTTAAAATGTTCTTATCTTGTTTGGTTCTACTTTTACCTCAACTACACTTTACATCTTATGCTTTTTTCCTTTTATCTCTTTGTTTTGTTTTTATGACTTTCATCTTTCTTTTCCAGAGTCTATGCATTTGTTGCAGCCTCTTAAATGTGTCAAACGATGTGTAAACATGTCTTCTGACTCCTATAGTTAATCATTCTTTAGAGGTATTTAGAGACACCCTCTTCTAGGTTATCTGGGCTATGGTCTTCTTTTCTGCTGGAGCACTTATCCCTTTGGGCGGTCAATATTGATTTTTTTTTTCTGTATTAATCCTCAGATGAAAAGAAACAGTATGGGAATTGACTATTTTTCTGCCATCTTTTTCTTGAGTATTTGATAAAATCTCTCTAAAACCTAGAGGAAAATTACTCTTCAGGGAACTGTCTGTTCTTCTTTGTTTAGCAGACACACATCTAATCTATATGTTCATTTACTAGACTTAAAGATAGTCTCATATCCAATCTCTTGATTTTATGAAAGGTTTACTGGACAGATAAAATAAAAACCTTCTATTCCCAGAATCCACTGCATTCAGAATTCTTTTTGTTTTCACATTGGGATTTATGTGGTGGGCAGTATAGATCTCTGCTGGTCTCCTTCCCACTTCCTAACAACTTCTGTGATCTTTGAATATAGCAAAATTGTTAGGGATCTGACATAAATAAAATACAGAGCATATGGTTAGGTTTCTAAAGCACCGCTTATAATTCTGTATTTCACTCTTTTATATGGCACAGGTGAAAACACCTAACCTAAAACGCAGAAGTGGTAGAGAAGTTCGGATTAGAAAACCTTTATGACTAGATCACAGAGAAGACAAGGTGACTAAATTAGACAGAAACTTGTCTTTCATATGATGAATGATATCAAGACAGGAAATTGCATTATATTGAGTCATTTTATTTTAAAATTGTGCTTCATCAAACATATATTTAGAGGAACAACCCATTCTAGTATTTGACAGTATAACTTCTAGTAGCCTTAATTTGTAATATTTTGTACTATAGCCTTTTTATATATTCTCAAAGCTATTTGAATGTGAAGCTGGTTATTTGTATGAATATATTATTTCTCTTTTGTTGATGTTCAAAATTACTTTCTAGCAAAGAACTACCATCCCTGTGTCATCTATGTTCTATATGCTAATTAATGTGTAACTTTTAATCTGTGCTTCATTCTTAAATCTAAAATGGTATGAGCACTGCAGTGCAGTATGATATTTCGCTTTGATTTATAATTGAAGCAGGTTACACTTGTTAATATACTTCCTCTAGGCAAGGACAGAAGTGTGGCTGTATTTTTAAACTGTAATAAAAGAGTATAGTGAAAGTTTAATATTTTATTTTTCATCTTAGAATGAAAAAATTATAAAGGAATGCCTTTGGGCTGAAATATTTAGATTCTTGACTTAACTAACCAACATATTTATCCTTTTATCATAAAACAAATATATTTATTTAATTTTATTATGTTGACAAAAAAGTCAAATTCTAAAATATTTGCAGAGATTTATACTAAGCTAAGTATGAGTGAGCATGGCCAGTGACACAGCCCTCAGGAGGTCCTGAGAACACAGGCCCAAAGTGGTCAGGGTACAACTTGGTTTTACTTATTTTAGGAAGGCATGAGTCATCAAATACATTTAAGAAACATATTGGTTTGGTTTAGAAAGGTGGGACAACTCAAAGCAGGGGTGGGCGGGTTCCAGGCTATAGGTAAGTTAAAATATTTTCTGGTTGTCAATTGGTTGAGGTTGTCTGAGGTTTCCATAGAAAGGAATGTTCAGGTTAAAGATAAAGGATTGTGGACATCAAGTTTTATTGTACAGGGAAAGCTCTTATTTAAAGAGAGCAAGTTATAAATGATTTTTTTAGCAGACTCTGAGGGGTGCCTGGCTCTTAGTTGATTTTCTTGGGCATCTGGGAAGGAATGAAGGAAAACAAAGGGTAACAGGGGTTCTCTATAGAATATGGTTTTCCCACAAAAGACTTTTCAGGGCAACTTTAAGGTAAGGCAAAGAAATATATTTTGGGGTTAAATATTTTTTCCTTGTATTATAGTGCCAGAGTCAGACTGAAAAGTAAGTCACAATATATAGGGTCAAATAAAACCCATTTGATGAGAATTTATGGTTTGTAGGGCATGACTTCCTAGATGCCTTAGATGGGAATTTGGGTAAGATTAAATATGAGAGCTTAGTCCTCTGTCCTCCCTCCTGGCCAAACAGCATTCCACAGGATGCGCATGCAGGCCAACAAAACAGCAACAAGTTCCATCGTGCTAGGAGGCTCATTCCTAGAATTGTCTGATTTGGTCATTTTGGCAAGGTCCCATGGCTCTAGAAAGGTTTATTTCTCATGTACTCTGGTTGATGGTAATAGTTTTAAATATTAGCGATTTGGATAATGCAGGGAGGACATGGTCTGACCTGATGCAATAGCCAATTGTTCAAGGGGTGCGAAGGTCAGGCCTAGAGTATAGTAAAAAAAAAAAAAATCCTGGATCAGATCTATTTTTTTAGCTATTATGATTCTGGTCTTTAATTGTGCCTTTCCTTCTGCCGTATCTGGCATAACATTTACAAGAAAATGTCTAATGTTAATTTAGTAACAAATATCATAAAGATAGTGAATATTGGGGGTCCAAGGTTATAGGTAGAATGAGAGGGCAGCAAACAACCCATTCAGCCAGAAAAAACCCTGCACACCTCATCTTATTCTTGATCAAGCTCAGAATGTGTTTACCCTACTTAACAAGGGTTTATTGGAACTTGTGATAAATCTTACTTGAGAATTGTAGGACCAACATTAAATTAGAATTTCATAAATTTAATCTCTTTTCAAGCCAATTTATCTTTATAGGTATAACATCCTGAGGAGGGTATAAATTAAATGCAAGTAACACCTGGTTCTCGGTGTTTATATTGTTATAGACTTGTTAACAGTAGACAAATCTATTTTGCCCCCACTCTTATATGGCACCATATTCTGGTATTTGGGAGAAAAAAGGTTTTGTCACAGAAGAAGTCATATAATTCTAGAGTGTCATTTTTTCCTCAGCAGGATTTCATATGGCTGAGGGCTTTAGGGGTTAAAAGACTAATAGCCAACTAACTGTTCCAGGCCAAATGGGAATGGATGTGGAGGCATTTGTTACTTCTTAAAATTATTATTTTAAGTAAAAAGGCTGACAGAAAAACCAAAAGGAAAAGTTACAAGACTAACTTATTTTAACTTCTATATGTTGAGTTACTGTGAGCTAGGTTTCAGTTATAGAATTACAGCAATTAGTTATACAAACATAAGCATTGTTTTGAAAAATTAAAAAATATATATAGGTAGATAGATTTATCTTTACAATTCATAATTGGGGGTATTATACCCAGGAGGTTTTGTTATAAGGCATTTTATCTTGTTAGTAGATATTTTCCTTTAATTTTACAGTAAACAGAAAATTTTTATGATTGGGATGGATACAAAAGTGCACATAATAGTTTAGAAGGCAACCAAACGTATTACCAGCTGTTTAGACATTTTTTTGGTATCCCCTTCTTGATTTGGAGAAATTGATCTAGTTCTAATTTTATCCCTCAAAACTGGCCCTTACAATTTTACAGGCCCACCTCTCCACAAGAGTTTCTGAGCCTAGAGGGAGGCAGCTGGTATAGTTTTAGCAGCAGAGCATTAAGAGTAAAACACATCTAGGCCCAGAGGAATGCCAAATGAGGGAGATTCGTATCTCTGGCCTTCAGAACTGTATGGTTTTGGTTTCCCTGGAGGTAAAACAAGGAGAGATAAATAGCATGCATAGTTTGACTGTTGTAAAAGTCATGTTAGAACAGAAAAAGCACCAACTAAAAACATAAAGAAAAATCATAATCTGATAATTTTAGAGGATTATTGTAGCCAAGAAATAATGATTTTATATGCACTCAAAATGTTAAGGCTGAAAACTCATACTAAGTTTTAAGTTTTGCCCTTAAAACAATTTTTTTGGCTGCCTTTTTAATTAAAGGGAATATTAAAGCAAGGCCAATTTGTGCGAGGTTAGTTTTAGGCTTATTATGCTTGCCTGATTATTTGCATAAAATGCAGCAAGAAATTAACTGGCCATATAGACTCCATTGAAAGTTGGTTTTGCTGAAACTTTACCTAAAAATAAGCTATTTTAGTTTCAGTCTTGATAAAATAACCAATGTCTCCAATTTTTTTTCCAACTATTACTGAACTTACACAAACAACTATATTGCCATAAAATTACATCTAAATCTAAATTTTGGAGGACTCAGAAAGGTAAATTTGCTTACAATAACATATTTTACCCAAATAAAAGATCTTCTTTACCCTTCCTTAATCAAAGCAGCAGCTTTTAAGATAAGATGTTTATTTACCATGGAAATTTCATTTACAAACCAAGCAGTTCACTAGAGCTATTAGTCACTGTGAAATTTAGCAGCTCCTTACAATTAGTTCTAGAAAAGAGGCTCTCGGCTCTCTGCTTATTAGGTAGCAAGATTTCATGTAAACCATTTTTATTTTATTATGGAACTTTTTGGGAAACATTATTTCTATTAATATGGGGTAGCTTCAGTTAATATTCCATAGCAAGGCAGTAAATGCTTGATCAAGTAGAAAGTCTCTAGCTCAGTCATTGTTATTGAAAAGTACTTACAGTTTTTGCCATCAGCCCCAGTAAATGCTCCACACAAAAGGCTATATAGTGGAGAATTTACATGAGCAGATTTACATGTCTTCAGTTTTATATTACTAGAATGGGGAAAACATTTCCCAGTTAGTATTGTACCCAAACATCTTAAATTTTATAATTCTGTTAACCTGTATGTTTTTATGTTCCAATCCTAGGAAGCCTTTTTATGCCAGGAACATTTTACTTTTTCTCATGAAAAGAGTTTGGGATCTCAGCAGGGGGATGCATCTGTAAGACCTATGAGGGATAGGAGATTTGATAAGGCTTTTTAAACACACTTCTGATTGTGTGGGAGAAGCACTCATGTAAAAAGGACTCCTTAGCCCACAAATTCACTATGTCCTGTGTAATAGACATATTAGTTGGGAGAATATCCCAGTTATTATAAAGCTTGTCCAACATGGCTTGCATATGAAACATATTAACTGCTTTATCTGTGATACGTCACTTGGTATCTTATAGGGACAGTCGGGCTGTACCCTTCTCCGGGCAAACAGACCTTATAATGGCATTATCTAGCCCACTAGGCTGATTGCTTTCTCAGGAATAACCCTCTGTGCATCATTGACTGCTTAGTAATGAGCTGTGGGTTCTGCATTAATCCAAACAAGCTGTTCAATTCTGTAGCACTTAAAATTAAACATTTTGTCTTTAAAGTGGTTATTTTTACAATCTGCTAAAGATTTTTCTAAAGAAGCTGAATGATACCAATCTACAAATGGAAGAGTTCCTTCACATTATACCCTTTGGTTTTAAATAGTTACTTTGTTTTGCCCTTTTCTTATATCAACTATTTCTTGGTAATCATAGGGCTTAGAGCTTTGTTGCCCTAGATTTTTTTTTCCATTAATTTTATTTGTATAATTTCCTTCATTATAAAGCAACTTTTAGTTTCATAACCAAAAACCTTACATTTTAAAAATTGGCATTCTTGTGTTTTTATAAAATTTTAACAAAAGTATATTTCATGCTTTTACTATTGTAACTTTTTAGTAAACCAAATTTCCAGTGGAGGATAAAACAAACCCAAGGGTTTAAACATGACTTTAAGAATTTTAAATTACTGAAGAGTTTTGAGATTAAATTTACCGAATTAGTTTTTACCAAAGATTACCAAGGTTATGTAAATTAAAAGGCATGTGAGCTAGATTTTATCAATCTGATAAGCACATTTTTTTTAAGTTACTTGATGAGAGCTCTTTTATGCAGTTTGGAAGTGATGTATTACTTCCACATGACACTTATAAACACAGAGATATAACAGCCATGAAAAATAAAAGGCATTTCAAAAGATACTTTATTTGCCAGTTTTCAAAAACAATTTTTCTCTATTACTAAAATAACTAATAAAAGGTATAAGAGCCAACAAAGGGTAAAGGAGAAAGCCATCCTTCAAGGCCTTTTTAAAAGAGAAAGAGTGGTATTTTTAAGATATCAGTCAGAAGAATGTTAAAAAAAAAGCAGATTATAGAATTAAAAAAAATTTAAATTCTTGCATTAAAAATAAGTCAACATTTGTAATAAGATCTTGTTTTAACCAATTATTAAGTTTTGTATAAGTGCATTTTTTAAATACTAAAGACCAATTTCTAGAAAGACTATTATTGTTTTGTTTTACTTATAGCCAACTGAATTACAAAACACCCTTAAAAACTCATTTTATTAACCTTATTATGACTTATATAGACCATTTACAATGGTAGACTTTCTGTTTTACCCTAAATATCTTTCTTCCTTGAACAACCCATTTATTTTATTTTAGGGCAGAAATTCACCACACAAGATTCTTTCTTATATAAAGTTACTTTCCTTTTTACCTTCTTAACCAAAAATACCTCTCTATATCTTTCACTTCCTTTACATGTCTTATTTCCTGATTTCTTTACCTTGTTTTATACATAACCCTTAAATGAGGTTTTAATTAGACAAAGATATTTTGCTTTTATTAAGAAGGTTAAAAAAATGTTTTTCTCAAGCCTGTAATCCCAGCACTTTGGGAGGCCAAGGTGGGTGGATCACGAGGTCAAAAGATCGAGACCATCCTGGTCAACATGGTGAAACCCCGTCTCTACTAAAAATACAAAATTTAGCTGGGCATGGTGGCACGTGCCTGTAATCCCAGCTGCTCAGGAGGCTGAGGCAGGAGAATTGCCTGAGCCCAGGAGGCGGAGGTTGTGGTGAGCCGAGATCCCGCCATTGCACTCCAGCCTGGGTAACAAGAGGGAAACTCCGTCTCAAAAAAAAAAAAAGATTTTCTATAAATATTAAATTTGAAACTACCCAGATAATTAGTATCAAATAATAACCTTAGATCCTAAATTATGACAAGTTTGTTTACAAGTATTTATTCCACTACATTTGCCTGATTAGTTTAATAATTTACCTAGATGATTTACAATAAAAACTGTGATGGCCAATATTTAAAGTTATTTTTCTATTAACCATTTTTATAGCTGTGAATTTCAGTTACTTACTTTATTAATAAAGCATGTGATTAGTTTTAAATGTATTTATGCCTACAACTCAGTATTTAGCTGTTTTCATTTAAGCTAACAATATTTCATAAGCATATACAAGCAAAGATCATTCTGTCTTGGGCTTGGCTTTATAGTTTTTAACCCTTATGGCAAATCTTAGAGTATTCTGCAAGAATAAACAGGAAACTACTTGAACAATAGATGCAAATAAAAGGCTAACAATTCTAAGGCATTGCCAATATTATTTTACCATTAAATTTAAAGCTGGCTCATTTAGTAAAGATTTTACTTAAGTCACATGAATTTGAAAAGCATTTGACTAGTCCCTCACCTTTTTTTTTAGTATCTGATCTAAGCACTTTTTTTAAGCTGATTAATTATAGCTCTTCGTATATTTTTAGTAGCGAAACTATTGTGTACATACACATAAGTATATACACGTATTTAGGAATACAGATAGAAGTATTTTGTAGGTTCATAAAATACTTCCTTTTTTTTTCTATTTTAGACTTTGAAATTCTTGATAACTTGTTGCAACACCCTAGGCAGTCCTCAGCTAAATAGCCTTAAATTCGCATTATAAAGAAAACAACTCAGATGAAGATCAGATACCAAAACTTACATCATAAGGCACAGGGAGAAAGTCTGGTGTGCTAGAAAGAAATTAAAACATTTAACAGACAATTGAACACAAAATTACAGAACTTATAAAGGCCTTTAAATACACACACACATATATACATACGTACACATACACACACAAAGATCCTATAGCTTTTCTTTAGTACTTTGGCCATGAGATGAATATACATTTGCTGCCTTGCAAAAAAACTGTTAGACCCAAACAGCGGATATTTTCTTTATCTCGGTAGAAAGGTAACAGCAGATTTAAAGCAGGCAGAAAATAAAATAGAGAAAGAGAACTTAGAAACTCTATAGTTTCCAGGCTGACCTTAGGACTATTTTTCCTTAACGTAAAATTCATTAATGTGCACAAAGACCATATTACTTCAAGTAGAGGTGCCATAAAACCGAGGGAGTGCCCAAAGGGTGTCATTCTCTTTTTTTTCTCCTTATTCTTAATTAATTCTTAGAGAAAAGCAATTGAGAAGTTTCTTTATAAATGCATCTCCGAGCTTGAATTAGTACCCTTTAATAACAACTTGCTAAAAACCAACAGCTCAAAACAAATCAGGGACCTTCAACCAAAGGCTTGATTGTTTCAACCAAAGTCCTACCAAGCTCCAAGGCTTGGTAGGACTTACCAATTGGTCCCCTGGAGGTAACTTAGCTCTGGTTTCAGGCAACTTCTTTGGGGTCCTGAGTCTTCTCTGAGGTTCCACGTATGGGCCCCAGATTATTGCTGACAAAAAGATTCAAACTCTGCAAAATATTTGAAGAGATTTATTCTGAGCCAAATATGAGTGACTATGGCCGGTGAGACAGACCTTAGGAGATCCTGAGAATATGTGCCCAAGGTGATTGGGTTACAGTTTGGTTTTATGTATTTTAGGAAGGCATGAAACACTAATTTCAGAAATGGGTTTCGTTTAGAAAGGCAGGACAACTCAAAGCAGGGTGGGGATGAGTTCCAGGTATCCAATTAGGGAAATTTAAATGTTTCCTGGTTAACAATTGGTTGAGGTTGTCTGAAGACCTGGGATCCATAGAAAGGAATGTTCAGGTTAAATTTAAAGAATTGCAGAGACCGAGTTACATAGTGCCAAGGAAACTCTTAGGTAGCACACCTTAGAGAGAGCAAGTTATAAATCGTTTTTTTAATTGGACATAAAAGAGTGCCTTCCTCTTAGTTGATTATCTTCTGGATCTGGGAAGGAAGAAAAACAAAGGGTAAAGGGGATTCTTCATTGAATGTGGATTTTTCCCACAAGAGGCTTTGTAGAGCAATTTTAAGGTATGGCAAGGAAGTATATTTTTGGGTTAATTAAAAAAATAATTTTTTTTTCCTTGTCTCATAATGTTAAGCCAGAGTCAATTAAAAAGTAAGTCACAATATATAGGATCAAATAAAATCCATCCAGTGAGAATTAATGGTTTGTAAGTCATGACTATTTAGACTCTTTAGTTAGGAATTTGGGTATGATAAAATATCAGAGCTTAGTCTTCAGTTACAGACTCTAAAATGCCTAATTCTCAAACAACTAGGGTAGTTTAAAAATAGTCAAAGTAACATTATACTTGAGCAATAAAATGAAACAAAAAATTATTAGTGACAAGGGTCTCCCCACTGTTGTTTTGTAAAAGCCTCCATTTAATGCAAACAAGCCAGAAGAGAGCAAATTCCTTAGCCAAAGGATACCTATTCATCTCCTGTTTTCTCTAATATCTTTCATCTTTTGATTAATAAATGAAAAAAGAGACTTTTCCTGAAAGAGATTGTAATTGATTTGCCTCTTCTTTTCTCCAACTCACTTACAAAACACTACAAACTTTCCATGTTCTATTCTCGCAAAATAATTTCATTTCAGTGTATACGTATATTCTGAAATTTATATTATTTAGGTATGTTAATATTTTATTTAGGTATGTTAACATACACACATTCACAAACATGTATGTGTGTATGTTAATATTATATTATTTAGGTATTAATACACCCTTTAATTTCCTTTTGTAACATACACCAAATTATGTCACTCACTCCTGGTGACTGAGCAATCTCCATTTCCTGAGGTAGTTCATCTCATCTTTGGAGGGTTTTAGCTGTTACAGAAAGTGTAATGAAGCAAAAATTGGGACTACTTTGATTTTATTTATCCTCTTTTTCTTTCCCTTCTAGGCCATAGAGAAAGTACATAAATTTTTCACATTTTTTGTCTCACTTTATTTTCTGTATTTCTAGCTCTTCCCTCAATTTTTTTTGTATTTCCATCTTCCTCACTTTTCATTTCTCTATACCTCCCTGCCCACTTATTTTCTTCATCCTTTATTTCCTTAATCATCAAAATGTATGTAGCTCCTTCTATGTAACTGACACTATGCAGCACTGGGGAAGAAACAGTAAATCAAACAAAAAATCTTGCTCTCGTGAAGTTATTTTCTTTCGCATACTTTGTCAGTTTTTGCTTTATTTTTTCACCCTGCTTTTCCTCCATTTCAACCTAAACTAAGATATCATTTTTAAACATACTTAAGGCCCTGAGTAAGTGAAATGTAGCCCTCATTTACGTATCACTAAATGGACTTAATGGAAATATTACTGTAATTCTCAACTTGAACAAATTCTGTAGAAGAATAAATGTGTCTGGGTTAAGGCTATATTTTTACACTTAATAGTACAATTAATAATTTTAAGCATCACCCAGCAATATTATTAGAAACATCACTGAGCCCATGTGAAACCAGATTATATAAATTTAAATAGGAACAAGCCTTTGTTGTAACAGGCAGGTTTTCTAAATTCAGAACCTGAATTCAGAGCAGACCCTGACTCTCCAAATCCCCTCTTTCACAACCTGCTTCCAAAAGCAGTGATCATCAACTACACAAACCCATTTCTTCAGACACCATGTACTGATTACATATTTGGTTAACAGACAGCTGGATGGAAAGTGAAAAAAATAAAATTATAAATGGTGCAGTACAGTGGCATCTAATAGTTTATACAATGGCTTTGCATTTTAATATCTTCAATAATATTGGGACTTTTTTATTGTGCTATTTTACTTGAGAAAAAAACTGAGACTAAGAAACTTGAATACTCACTGGATACTGCACATACCAACGTGGCATAATAAATATTGAATATGGGTTTTCTCATTCCAATATTACTTCCTATTCCCTACCTATGATTCAGAGATCCAAGAGACATTTTTGCCCTAAATATTCATAAATACTTGATATTAAATAATTTCTCCATACCTATAAGTGGGGGCCAAATCTAATAAAATGAAAGGAGATGCTGACCTTGCCCTTTAGCGGACAATGGCTTCTCCCAGAGGCTCTTTCCTAAGAAGAATTCTGGGTTTAAGGGCAGCAACATAAATTCTTCAGAAAGAAGGATTGTCTGTCCTTTATCTCAATTATGTAGTGAATAGCAATTCCTCCCAAAGGCAAGAATAGACAATCCACTGAATTTGGATTTTAAGTTACAGGAGAAATGGTTTAAAGCAAGATTAAGAATAAAGCTATCTGCAGTGAACTGAGATTGCACCATTGCACACCAGTCTGGGCAACAAGAGCAAAACTCCATCTCAAAAAAAGAAAAAAAAGAAGAAGAAGAAATCTATCTCTTTTCTTTGCCTGAAAGAACATTGTAAGTCCTCTGGATAACTGAATCCTGTTTTTAATTGTAAATATCCATCACATGCTTTCAAGCCAAGAATGATCACTTTTCTCACAGACCTGTCCTTTTGTCACAGATTTCAATGTTTTAACTAAATAAAATTTTAATAGTTTCTGGATATTTTGCCAAGTTTAAAAAGCTAAATGTCATGCTGTATGTAGACGATAAATGAAAATACAGAACTCACTTGCTAAACTTGGAGCTACCAAATTTATATTTTGACTAGAATAGATCTAAATCAAGCTATAAATATCCAAGATTATAAAGACAATTGTTTAAATATTGTCGATTGTCAAAGACAATCTTTAGATGATATTAGTTTGAAAGAAGATTTACAGGAGAATATTTGTTAAAATCTCATTAATTGAAAAATACTTTTCAGGGACATTAATAACATTTCTAGATTCAAAAGGTTGTTGAAAACTCATGACTAGAAGCCAGAATACCTATCTTTTACTCTATAACTGTTATTTATACCATGCTACCATTTAAAGCCTACATTATCATGAAAAACATGAAAAATCTTAATATAACTTACAAAATCCTGAATAAAAAATAAATGTCAATAATTTTCTGAGGACATTTTTGATAGACTCAGTACCACCGCTTTATTGATGCATTATTTCATGTATCTTTGCGGTAGAAATTAGGTATGCTGCTCTATATCTTTTTCTCTTTCCCGTTAACTTTCCAGTCCCCTTAAGTTAGTCAGAGCCATGTGATGAGTCCTGGCCAATAAACTGGAGCATAGATAAAGGCTGAGAGATCCACAAGAGTACTTTATAGGGTAAACCTGAATGATGGCAGAGGCCCCATTCATCATCATATACCTGAAAACTAATGTGAAACATGCCACATGAACAAGCAAAACACTCTATTAAATCAAATCACTAAGATTGTTTTTCCACCAAATCGACATCTACCTTAATATGTCTAATATAATCTCTGTCTAGTTTGAGCTGGGTTTTATTGTCCCCATTTGACAGCTAAAAAGATAAGCTCAGAGAGCCCTCATAAGTTTCAAGTGCTCAAATAAATAAACCATGAATACAGAATGAAACAGATACAATGTCAAACATGCAAATGAATAAAAACCATAAGCTATTATTTCGATAAGCAATTTTCAATTCTATCCCTTATCTTGCTCAACACACAAAAAGAGTTCTGTAAATCCAAGTAACATGTAACCTCAGTGTTTTTACTCAAATGCTCTCAACTGAGGATGTTCAGAAACTCCCTTCTTCTGTCCTTTCCAGCATATATCTAAGATCTAAGAAGCTTTAGCAGATTCTAAACTTCTGGGAATTATGAAGTGTTTGTCATCACATTTTAATTCAGCATCTACCAAGTTCTAATGTGGCATCTGCCAAAAAGACGCTTGGGCATTATAACCTTCCATGCTTGTCTTTTTTAACAGTGCCCACATTGTGACTCTGGTATTCTATCATTAGGATCATAAATCATTTAAGGACCCAAAAGTTTGTTCAGTCTTACTACTTTCTCTGTCCCTTACTACAAAATGAGAATACTACGTTCCTGTATTTTTCATTGCCCATGGAGACTCCTTTATTCTGCTTCCTACCTTCTCTGTCAGTGGAAGCTCATGCAGAAAATTAGTCTACTGATGTTACTGTAATACTGGGGGTTCAGTCTAGATCCTACTGCTTTTCACACAGAAAGCCAATGACTGAGACATCAATTATTGCTAAGAAAGGTGGCTTTAATCAGGTGTCACAATGAGGAGATGGGAGATCAGTCTCAAATCCATATCCTTGAACAACTAAAACTAGGGCTTTATATAGCAGGAAAGAAATCTAAAAATGTATAAGAAAGCAGAAACTAGGGAAGGGCAAGGAAGCAATTATAATGAATAAGGGGTCTGACAATTAAAATGAAAAATTGTCTGGATATGGTGACCTAGTGAATTCCAGTTCTTTGGTATGTTTCTTGAGGGGCTTGATGGTCGTTTCCTGAGGAAGAAACTCAGATAAAACAAATGTAAGTTTCAAACTTTAAGACAAGAGGGATCAATTTCTACATTTATTTAAAAAAATATGGGACTGATTAGGTCTTCAGTCCCCCCTTTTGATTTGACAATTTCTCAATCATCTGCAATCTGGTCATCTATCTTTCTGGTTGTTTCATCCTGAGGAAGGGGATCATGGGCAGCTCCATACCATGAGTGATCACGTGTCTACCCAGTAATGAAAGTCAATGTAATACTACAGTTGTCTTATGAAACAGTATTTCTCTCTCTAGTCCCTCACTTTTACCAAAGACAAATCACAGTAATACCAATGTACCTGTAAAATAAACTTCGGTCCTACATACTTGGCCTGCTTACCCACATAAAGTGCAGCAATAATCATTTTCCATATAAGCTGTCCTAAAATGGCTTTGTTGGTACCACTCACAGTCATTTTGGTCAAAGCTTAGAGAAAATAACCAGTTTCCTCAACTGTCTCACATTATAAAATATTATTAGTAAACATATGCAAACAAATACATTGCATTGAATTAAGAATATTCACATATAGTTTACAAATTCTAGTGAAATTAGGCAGAGAGAGAAATAGGCCTCAAATTCTTTTAATGAAAGTATTCTCTGCTCAATATACTTAAAGTATACTTAAAGACTATAAATAGCTCACAAGAAAACAAAATCCCCCATATTCTGTTTCATATTGGGTTAGCAATCTTTATCAACACATCAGGCTTTCAATTAGTGCCTTGCAAGTTTTTTCTCAAATCCAATGGTACAGTCTCCTCAGTTAACAAAAACCTGCATTCAAGAGACCTTTCTAAGAACTCCATCAAAGAAACAAGCTCTGGACTGCAGTTGATTACAAGTCGCATTTGAGAGGGATTAAAGCAAAACATTGATGACAAAGGCCTTAAAGACACAGTTGATTTAAAAAATTGGTTATTTCTGTGGCATGTGACAATTTAACATGATAGTCATAATTATTAGCGACAACATATATTAAGACATATTAGAATTTTAGAAATCTCATACAATTCTGGAACACATATTAACAACACATATATACATAAAGATAAACCAAAAGGATCTCAACATCATTTGAGATTTGACAATGCTTCCTGCCTAATTCTAATATAACCAACAAGCCCAATAAGCATAATGTCACGAGATCCTTAGGGTGTCACTTCACCAGCCAGAAACCTCTGTGGCCAATGACAGCACTGTTTGAGTTTTGTTTGTGGCTGCTGGGCTCATTCTGTTCACTTGGGACAACAGCCTGCTCTTGGCTAATGCTTCTGGCCTGAATCTTATGCCTGCCAAGGGTGAGCCAGGCACAGAGCAGCAAGGGCTGTGTGAGTGAGTTAACATAGGGTCTGGCCACTGTTCAAAGCCAGGCATGATAGCTGCTGCAAAGGGGTGGGAAACTCCAGGTGTTATCAAAGGCACTGGCTTCCTGAGACTGCGACTTGATCACATCTACCCCAAGTGGCTTCCACTGCAGGCATGAGTGTCTGGACAGTGGTGCCTCAGAGCTTGGAGATGCCAAGAACCAAAGAGCTCTAAATGGTGTTACAGCATGTCACAACCTTAGCTTGGGAAGCCCTGAGATTTGGTCTTCCAGAAGGGCTGAAGCTCTTTTCTCTTTCTTGTCAACCTCAGCACAATGAGTTAGGGGGTATGTTCCAGAGGGCATGTTTCAGTCTGTTTCTTTTACAGTATTTCAGTCCTGTGACCCTGCTCTGGCCCATGGCTCCTGGGCTGGCCCAGCCCCCAACTATGGCTTCTCACAGGGTGGGGTGGCTGCCCTGTGCCAACAGAGGATGGAAGGTGCTGAGTTTGTCCCACAGACCCTGGCCAATGGATGGAATGAGCAGTCAGACACAGGTATGCAGTATAAGAGCAGCTAGGTGACTGCCTGGCTTAGTGGCCAGAAAGCAGCCCTGAGAAGCTGAAGCTGCTTCCTTTTATTCAGTGCAGGCACAATACTGAACATCTGGAGCAAACACAACCTGAAGGTAACCAACATTTATTGTTCCTCTTTCAGAGAATGTCAGGCACATGGATGATCACAGGTCAGTTCTTGGTCAATGTAAGTAAACAATGCTGTTTAATATAGAACAGATTCCTTCAGCTGTTCTCCCCCAGGGCTCTGCAGAACTTTCCAACCTTTCAGAGGGTTTGTGTCCTTTCCCTACAGTTTTTCCCACCATTCTAACCAATCCCCCACAGTGAGGGCTATAGTGTTACAGTGGCTCTGGCTTGGGTAACCCTGAGATCTGAGCCCCCAGAAGGGTCACCACTCTTCATCCCCCAAGTCCAGGAGTCACCTAGTGCTCAGCAAGCCTGCCAGGAACATGTTACAGCTCCTTTTGTTCCTGTCATTCAGCTGGTCCTGAGTTTTGTCCCATGTCCAGGAAGAATGAGGTTACCTGGACAACTGGAGAAGAGCTTTACTGAGTGACAGAACAGCTCTTAGGAGACCTGAAGTGGGTAGCTCCTTTCTGCAAGCAGGTCATCCCAATGAATGACTGAGTCTAGCTGAGATGGGGTTGTGATGTGCCCAGAATACAGGAAGTGCATGCTGATTAGTCTATAGGTGGGCCTGGAAAAGAACTCTCTGGCTGAAAGGCATCAATGAAGTTCTGACTCCAGGTCATGAATTCCACTCAGAACTGGCAGCCTAACCCCCATGCTTCAGGTCATACTTGGCTTGAAGGTGGGATTTCACTGGGGAACCCCTCTTCATGCCTAGAAACATGCCATCTGGCCACCATCAATATGCCATCTGTAGCATACAGATTGTCTGTACTAAGGGCACCCACAGGTCCATGCTGAGCTTCCCTCAGCCCCACAGCCTCCCTCCCTGAGTTTCAGAGGGGGCTGAGGCAGCAGAAGGCGGATGGCATGTCAGTGCTGCCCTGAGACTGTGCACACCCAACTGGGTCATGACGGTGCCTAGGCTTACCTATAACTTTGCTCCTCACTGAAACAGGTGCCAGGAACAGGGAGATGCCAGGCAGCAGGAGCAGACATTTCTGAGGCTGCCAGGCAGGGGGCTTCCTCAGCCCCCAAGAACACAGAAATGCCTGGGTCTGGAGCCATGGGTAGGTGGCTGCAGCTGCACCTGAGAGTTTGGGTTCCTGCCCCACAAACTCAATAGGGTCCAGGACTTATGCTGAGATCACCTGTTCCTGGCCACCACTGGCTCTGCAGAGTGCACAGTCCCCACCATACCTCCCTTGATGCAGCTGACATCCCTGTAGTGACCACTCCAGATGAGCCACACCCACCATCCATAATATGTCTCTCTGTACTTCAGAGAACTTAATATCCAAAAAGTTAGTTGGAGGTCAAAATGATTGAATTCGGAACTTGAAATTTTGCTCTTGGACAGTTTCCCAAATATCAAAGTTTTAAGACACTTGGTATCATAAAACAGGTTCACAGGTCACTCTAAAATATTCATTCATATAGCCAGAAAGATAAAACAAAAACATTTACATTTTGATAGGAGATTTGGTTTCCCAAACAATAAGACCTAATACTTAAGGGAATATGAGGCCAACTAAATCTGTCTTTTTGCTTTCCATCTTTTCCCTGCAGTTTACTCAAAAGATAAATAAAAATCTCTTATTATCTCTTACATGAAAATGTTGTTTATAAGAGAAAAACAAATTTAGCCTTTGTGTTGTATATTACTAATGTTAAAGCTAATTTTAATAAAAGCATTTGAAACAAATATACTAAATTTTAATCAGTTTAACTATAAGGTAAGACTTCCATAAACTTTTCATAAGTTTTTATGATTTTCTATTATAGAACAGATCAATGTCCCTAGAAAACACTCTTATTCTGACACAAGGTCCTAGAGGCTGGCCTTGCATCAGTGTGCTTCTGATATTAATGTTTAATTTATATAAACACTCTGAACCAATCACTCAAAAATCAGCCTTTACTATCTCACACACCCACCTCTTCCACAATAGTCCCTAGGCCTAAAGAGATTGAGTAGTTCTAATTTCTGGTCCTGTGTTTCATGAAAGCAGTTCATTATGGTTGGCACTATCTCCTGAGTCTGAAAATGATGCTTCATCTTGTGTCAGTACTCAAAATTTAGCAGGAATAGGTGCTATCTTCAAACCCAAGAGTCAAAGTTCTGTAACCGAACAGCACAAAGATTAGTTACTAGGATACTTATACTAAAAAAGTCCTATCTTTCTCTCTAACAATTTATAAGTTAAAGCACTGTGATTTGGTGTTTCGAAGTTACTCCCTGTAGCACTTCTAACCACTGTATTAAAGTAGTTAGGTCACCCATTGCATACGTCTAGTTGTTGGCATTCTACTGACAGAATTGTGCATCAAAATGTGATATGTCATATGTCAAACTTGTCAAAGTAACACAACCAACTTCTCTCTCTGTTATTCAAAAAATGATAAATGCATGTATCAGTATTGTAAATTCAGCATAAGGATAAATAATTCCCTATCTCTTAAATACTATAGAACAAAACAAGGGTTCAACATATTGTCTGGATGTGGTGACCTAAAGAGTTTTAGTTCTTTGATCCTTTCTTTGAGAGGTCTGAAGGTCATTTCCTGAGGAAGGAACTCCGATAAATGTAACTTTCAAGCATTAAGACAGAAGGATCAATTCCTAGGATTATTAAAATAAAATATATGGTATTATTGGTTCTATTTCACTGACAAGATGCTTTGGAAATGCCACGTTCAGCTATAAGTTGACATTAGTAAGATTTCAAGGTGAAAAGTGAGTTATAAATATTGTCAATGCTCAGGACTTCCAACTTTTCTTAAAGTTAATAACTAGAGCAACAGGTGTTTGGGAACTGGTGTAAGCTTACAGCCACTTTCAGACAACTTTTAGGCTCTAAATTTTTTACTTTGTCTCCAATCTCATTTTTTACTGCAGTCTCTAGAAAATTCGATTAGTCTAGTGCCGTAAATTTGGCTTGTACATACTTAAACATTTGTTTCCAATCCGCAGTTTATGGGATACTTTTGGATTTGAGTTCTCAAAATTAAGACCTAATAAAGAAAAACAAACATATTTTTATCTCTGGTGATTTATGAAGTTTTCTTACAAAAATTAAAAGCTGAGAACCACTTAAAATATAATTTGTAAGTCTGATAAGACTACTACACAAACGTTGATGCAATATGAACTTTTATTTTTTGAAATATGATGTCCAGAAAGAAGAAAACTATGGTCTCTTTTTTCTATTTGGTTTATATTGCACCTGGAATGATTTATTTATCAATGACATTGGCAGTGTAAGAAGATTATTATGATATTGGAGATCACACAGGGAATATCGACCAAATAATAAGGGGTCTGAAAACTATAATCCCTAAACATTGAGAGAAAGCACAGATATGTATTTCCTAGAAAATATAGTGATGTAATAACTCTTTCAAATAATTTAAAATTTAATAGCTATTATACTATAGTTTTTCATTTTGCCTTGCATGTGTCAGCATTTTTAAATTTTACTGCATGACACCACCACATTTGTTATGTTGATGGACATTCAGTTTGTATACAGTTCTAGCCCATTGTGAGTAAAATTCCTATAATGATTCTATAGGTCATTTTGTAGACATAAGTGTAAATTTTAGTTGAATAAACATTTTTGACAGAAATTTCTGGGTTGTAAGTTTCTTTTTAACTTTGTAAAAAGCTGCTATAACATTTTCCAGAAAAGTAGTAGAATTTTACATATTACATATACCAACAATACATAAAAGCTCCAGTTGTTCGATACTCTTTAATTTACTATTATCAGGTCTTTTTAAATTTTATTAATTTTTTTAATCCTATGAATGTAGTGAGTATAAAGTGGTGGCTCATCATAGTTTAACTTGCATTTTCTTGATGGCTAACATTTGGAGAATATTTTTATGTGTTTATTAAGTATTTGTACAGTATATTTTGTAGTATCAATTCCTGGTTCATTTTTATTATATTTATGACATATATTTAACTATATAAATTATTTGGTTATCATGGCCATTCCATTTCCAAATGTATGTATAATAATTTCTCTAAGTCTGTTCTTTGTTTTTTTATTTTCTAAATGATGTTTTTTATAAGCAAAGTTTTTAAGTTGATAAAACAAAATTTGCTGTTTTTCTTTTGAGAGTTAGTGCTTTTAATGGACTTTCTAATAAATTTTCATTTATTTCAAAATAATGAATATTTTTTCTGCTTCTTTCTAGAAGCTTTGTTGTATAAGATTTTATGTTTATGTATAAAATCTATTTCAAAATAATTTTTCCACTATTTGAAGTGTGATTGAGGGCTTTTACCCCTTTTATATATGAACATTTAGTTATTCCAGTGCAATCTGTAGAAGTTTCCTTTTTCAGTTTAAATATTTTGCAAAAATCTGTTTATTATGTAAACATGTGACTTTTGTTTTACTTTGAAGACTGTTTAATTGGTTAATTGGACATTTTTAATGACAACACTGCACTGTCTTGACCATTTCTAATACACAGAAAGTCTTTAATATCAGATAATATAATTTCTTTATCAATATCATGTTGGCTATTCTAGGTCCTTTGTAGTTCCCTTGTCATTTAAAAGAAAAATCTGCTGGAATTTTGTAGACCATATTGGAGAGAATGTACAGCAATTTGGAAAGAATAGGCATGTCTTTATTCAAATTAGTATGTTTATATCTATATATATTTTTTATAATTTCTCACAATATTTTGTCACTTTCACTGTAGATATACAAGGGTTTTACAGAATTATTCTTTCTTTCTTTATTTTTTTGAGGTGGGGTCTCATTCTGTTGCCCAGGCTGGAGTGCAGTGGTGCCATCTCAGCTCACTGTGGCCTCTGTCTCCTGCGTTCAAGTGATTCTCCTGCCTCAGTCTCCCCAGTAACTGAGACTACAGGCACATGGTGCCACACCTGGATAATTTTTTGGTATCTTTTTGTAGACATGGGGTTTCACTGTGTTAGCCAGGATGGTCTCAATCTCCTGACCTCATGTTCCACCCACCTGGGCATCCCAAAGTGCTGGGATTACAGGAAAGAGTCACTGAGCCCAACCCTTATTTAAATTTTTCGTTATATATTTTCAATAGTTCATTCTTTACTTATGTATTGCTGTTAAATAGAAATACAGCTGCTTGTTTTGTTCATCATGAATAATTTTCAAATTTGCTTATCATATTGAATATTTGTAAAAGAATCCTTAGGATTTTCTACCTATATAACTATGCCATCTGTAAATAAGGGCTGATTTTTTAATATATTTGTGCTTTTTATTTTATTTTCACCTGTATTGTAATTGCTAGGATCTCTGCTACAATCTTAACTAGGAGAAAACAAAAACTTTGCCTAGTACCCAGTGTTAGGGCAAAATGTTTAACATTTCACTCTTAAGTGAAATGCAAGTGCTGGGATTTGATAGATGGTTTTACGGATTGAGAAAGCATTCCCCTCAATGTACTTTTTAAAAAAAGAATTTTCTTCTTGAAACATTGTTAAAATTTATCAAAAAAACTTTAAGCATCTTTTGAGAAATTCATAATTATTCTTTTATTATTGTATTGAAGCACATTGATTTATATGCTAATGTTAAATTCAACTGTCATTCTTAAATTCATCTTAAATATCTCAATCCTTATAATTACTTTGAAATATTTATAAATAGCATTGTTTTACAGGTAAATTAATTGAAACATCAAGGCTTATACTAATACTCAATAATAAAACACATTGAGAAATTAAGATAAGCTGTAGATTTAGAATTGGTTATTAAAAATACTCTAATGAAGAGTACAAATATCACTGTTATAATAGAAACATCATAGGTGGATTAGAAATAACTAAAATGTGAGAAAGGAAAATAATCTGTTGTGAACCTAATGTGTGCAGTGCACTCTTATAGCCTATTCCAAGAAAGCAAATTTAAAGGTACATAAGGCAAGACTTTAAGGCAACTTTCTTTTTCTTTTCTTTTTTGAGACAGAATTTCACTCTCTTGCCAAGCTGGAGTGCAGTGGTGTGATATCAGCTCCTCCTGAGTTCAAGCAGTTCTTCTGCCTCAGCCTCCCAAGTGCTGGGACTGCAATTGTGCACCACCATGCCCAGCTAATTTTTGTATTTTAGTAAAGACAGGGTTTTGCCATGTTGGCCAGGATGGTCTTGATCTCTTGACCTTGTGATCCGCCTGCCTTGGCCTCTCAAAGTGCTGGGTGTGAGCCACCATGCCCGGCCAGAGTGGCAACTTTCTTTAATGTGAGTTAAATTCAAGATGCCCTAACCAAGAAGGCATGGTAGTTTGTTTACTAGTTAATGCCTCTTAATTATGTTCTTTCACTTAATTTGAATAACTTTGGCCTGAGTCTATGGTAGTCATGTATGCATTTAGACTTTCACAAGAAACTGATCATAAGTTGATTCATACTGTTAATCATTTAGTGGACTTACCCTGAGAAAATTCAACAGCTCGAGGCTCTAATTGTATGTCTACTCTGTTAAATGATATGTGTGAGCTTTTTTTTTTTAAGATGAAATCTCATTCTGTCTCCCTGGCTGGAGTGCAGTGGCATGCCCATGGCTCACCGCAACCTCCGCTTCCCGGGTTCAAGCTATTCTTCTGCCTTAGCCTCCTGATTACAGGCTCTTGACACTATGCCCAGCTAATTTTTTTTTTTCAGTAGAGATGTTCCACCATGTTGGCAAGGCTACTCTTGAACTCCTGACCTCATGATTTGCCTGCTTTGGCATCCCAAACTGCTGGAATTACACATGTGAGCCACTGAGCCCAGCGGATGTGTGAGATTTTTAAAATTCCCCCTTTATAGAAAACTCCCTATCAGCTAGAAACAGATGGGCTGATGGAGTACTTTAATCAAACACCCAAACAGATGCTAAGAAAATCATCATCACTGAACCACAACATTGGAATAAATTGATAACTTTTGTCTATTCTGACTATTGGGATATTAATCAATCATCAACAGACTTGTCTCCTTTGAAATTCACAATGAAAGAGTTTCCAATTAGGGCAAACCAGCAAACACAAACTAGCCTAAGTGATGACAAGCATCTTAATGATGTCAGCCAGATGAAAAGATAGAACAATATTCTCAGGCAGATCAACAGAGCCCAATTTTCAATAGGGAAGAAATAGAGATGGAAACTTAAATTTCTCCCATCTTGTGTTAGTTAAAATCCTCATCCAATATTCACTATCATGTTAAATTTCAGCCCATAGCTTATCTTTGTCATTCTCTGTTTCCTGATCTTTAAAACCTACAGGTGTTTGAAAGGATGAAAATGTAATAGGATACTATTAAAATTACCTTACTTCATATAAAGCACTGTATAAGTTAACATATTATTATTATTGCTATTTTCATTGATGAGGCTTCAGGATTTAGAGTGGGTTTTTTTTAATGCCATTTTTTCTCTTCTAAAAATGAAGTTCCTGATGATTAAGTGAAATTTTTAGCCTTTCTTAAGGGTCCGATATAAGCATGTTATATAATCTTTCATGAATAGGGAGTGATGTTTTAATGAATGCCCTTTCTCAGTACAACCTTTGCACTTCGATTTTTTTCCTTCAATATAAGCTGAAACTCAGCTAAATTATGCTAAACTCTATGAATTACCCTGAATGGGAATTAACATAAAATTAAAATACAAATGCAAAGAAATACATCCATTTGTTTCACTTAGTTCAAAGAACGAATATTTCTTTGTGAGTTAAAGACATAATTAGTAAGTTAATTGTAACTTCTATTCCTTAGTTTATAAATGTGGTATAGTTACTTCCTGCATTTTAGTGTTTCGTTCTTCTCTTGCAAACAACGTTTTTCATTTTGGACAATGCTAAAAATTTTGCAGTAAAGAAAGCTTTCCATTATACTTCACCAATTGCTAAAAAATGACCAGAGGAAAACACTAATAGAAGGAGTGAAATATAAACAAGGCACAGTGATGATCACATAATAAAGCCATTGGAAAAGTTCTGTTAGAATTGATATAAATGGTACAACATTGAAGGACCAAATCACAAACTAGATCATAAATTCATTACACTTAGTGTTTGAGTTGATTTAACAAAGTATCGTAAGCTGAGTGCTCTTAAACAACAGAAACTAATTTCTTATACTTCTAGAGTCTGGGAAGTCCAAGATCAAGGAACCAACAGATTCAGTGTCTGGTGAGGACCTGCTTCCACATAGAGAGAGGCTTCTTAAAGTGTCGTCACATGTCAGAGGAGGAAAAGAACCTCTCTGAGGCGCCATTTATGAGGGCTCTGCCCTCATGACCACATCACCTCCCAAAGGCCTCACCCCCTAATAACATCACTTCAGTGATTACGTTTCAACATATGAGTATTGGAAAAACACAAACATTCAGACTATAGTGTGAAGCATATGTTATGTAGCAAAAAGGCAAATAAAATTATATAGCCAGGCATCCCTTAGTGATGGGGATATGTTCTGAGAAATGTATTATTAGGTGATTTTGTGGTTGCTCCAACATAGAGTATCTTGCAAACCTAGATGCTATAGCCTACTACTGTTATATACAAAGGCTGAATGGTATAGCCTATCGCTCTTAGGCTACACCTCTGTACAGCATTTCACTACACTGAGTAACATAGGCAATTGTAACACAGTGGTAGTATTTGTGTAAACATAAAAATGGTACAGTAAAAATATAATATTATACTTTTATGAGACCATAGTCATATGTGCAATTTATCATTGATAGAAACATCACTATGTGGCTCATGTATATGAGGCAAACCTCACCCTTGCTTAGTTGCATCCTTACCCCCTTTGCCTGGGCTAGAGATCCAGCTGACCAAGATTTGTCTGTGGTGAGGTCAGGGTGGAGGATCTGTCCATTTTAGAGCTAGAAATAAAATTTGGTGCAGGCAGCTGGCATGGGTTGACAAATTATCTGGTGTGGCTGGCATATTCTGTAGGTCCAGGGTGAGAGATTAGCCTGGTACAGCTTTTTTTTTTTTTTTTTTTTTTTGAGACGGAGTTTCGCTCTTGTTGCCCAGGCTGGAGTGCAATGGCGTGATCTCGGCTCACCGCAACCTCCGCCTCCCGGATTCAGGCAATTCTCCTGCCCCAGCCTCCCATGTAGCCGGGACTACAGGCACGCACCACCGTGCCCAGCTAATTTTTTTTATCTTTAGTAGAGACGGGGTTTCACCGTTTTGACCAGGATGGTCTTCATCTCTTAACCTCGTGATCCACCGGCCTCGGCCTCCCAAAGTGCTGGGATTGAGCCATCGCGCCCGACCCCCTGGTACAGCTTTTATATATATATATGTATGTGTATATGTGTATATATATGTGTGTATGTGTATATGTGTATATATGTACATATATATATATATATATTTTTTTTTTTGAGACAGAGTTTCATTCTTGTTACCCAGGCTGGAGTGCAATGGCGCAATCTCAGCTCACTGCGACCTCCGCCTCCTGGGTTCAGGCAATTCTCCTGCCTCAGCCTCCTGAGTAGCTGGGATTACAGGCATGAGCCACCATGCCCAGCTAATTTTTTGTATTTTTAGTTGACCTCGTGATCCACCTGCCTCGGCCTCCCAAAGTGCTGGGATTACAGGCTTGAGCCACCACGCCTGGCCCCAGCTTTTATATTTAAGGGCTGACATCCAGGAAGCAGCCACTCAGCCAGTGTCTTTGGTAGAGCTGACTTCAAAAGAAGCAGCTCATTAATTTGAGATATTGATTACATTTAGAGATATTGAACAAATTAGCAAATATAGGAGGGTTAGGATCATGTATGTCATCTTTCTCATTATTGAAGAGGATAAAAATATGGGAAGGGGGAAACTGAAATAAACCCTGTGGTGCCATCTTGGAATTATAGTCATCTGTGTCAACTCAGATTTTTGAGTCATCTGTGTCAACTCAGTCATATGTGTCAAACTCTATTTATAGTTATATAAAGATAGTTATATAAAGTCAGATATAGCTATGTCTATATGTATATCTATAAGCATATGTATATATAAATATATGTGTGTGTGTTTTTCCATGAATTAACATAAACACATACACATATTTTCTAGAAGACTACTGCTTTCTATAGCAATCAACACACCTAAAACCCAGATTTTGATTTCCCAATATTATTGTCCAATAAAAGCACCCAGGGCTGATTCCAGGGATAGGAAAATACAAGCATAGGATGACCCTCAAATATCAAGATGTGTCAGCAGTAATTAAGTAAAAAATCAGGAATACCAATGAAAGTAAAAAATTTAAAAATGCTTGTGATCATACTTAGCATTATAGAATTGCCAAGTTATGTCATTTATAATTGACACAAATAATATATGCAGCATTATTATCTTATGTTCTTGCCCAATAAACTGCTGCTACTCTCTTAGAATCAGTTAAAT
Organism: Leontopithecus rosalia; assembly: GCA_028533165.1. Classification (NCBI taxonomy): domain Eukaryota; kingdom Metazoa; phylum Chordata; class Mammalia; order Primates; family Cebidae; genus Leontopithecus; species Leontopithecus rosalia. The sequence goes on from CM052654.1 coordinate 63,705,316, forward strand.
ATTTAAATCTAGATCGTGAAATGGGATAGTTCTCTTGACTCCTTTGCAGGACTTGCGAAGTGATTGACTCATTTACTCAGCCCACAGCTCTCAACCCCCCATGGGAGCAAGAGAACACAGGTGAGTGGGTACAGAAGCTGGGAGGAGTGCTTATGTGTGCCAGCAGAAGTAGAACTCTGAGCAGCCCCACAGCAGCATCTAGGGGGTTACCTGTGATCTCAAGAGGGCATGTGTTAGTGTGTTCTTTTAGCTTTGCTGTCCATAGATGGCTTAAGTGTTAAATGGCTCAATGAAGGGTCAGGTACATAGCCTTTTGCACCCTCCCTCTTGGTACCCGAGTTCTTTCCCAGTGTGCAGGAAAAATCAGGTTGTACAAAGGAGTTGAAGGGTAGTGAATGTGAAGGATTTATTGAGCAGTGGAAGTGGTTTTCAGCAGGACAGGAAGGTAGAAAGGGGATGGAGTGGGAAGACGATTTCCCCTGGAGTTCCGGGATCCCTGGCCAGACTCTCCTCTGAAGTCCAGCCATCAATCCTGTCCCTCTAAGTCAAGTGGCTTCTCTCTGATGTTTGGCTACTTCTACTCTTTTCTCCTTTTCTGCTGTTCTTCCACTTTGCCACTCTGACACCCCTCTGCAGGTGGAGCCTGAAGTTTTTATGGGTACAGGATTCAGGGCAGGGCAGGCCAAAAAGCCACATTTGAAAGTAAAAACAGTAACACATGTTTTCACTTTGGGCCCTGGGTCTAGACTTAAGGGTGGTGCCTGGTCAAGGACCCTGCCCTTTTCTGCTAGTATTTCCCTGCCTTTTGTCCTCTCAGTATGAATCTGAAAAATTAAGTATGCTTAAAGTGATCAACTCCTGGATATTGGCATATGACTGTAAATTTATTCAGTTCTATCTGTCACACATTAAAAATAAGGTTCAATATGAAAAAAGCAAAAACAAATCCTAGAAGAAATAAAGATAATACATAAACAGAACACAAAGTTAAAATATTTTACTAATGTGTTAAGATACATGAACTATTACCTTCATAAAATACTCCATGTAAAGTCACTGGAGATCATAAAAGCATTTTTGGTAATTAAAAATTATAAAATTGTAATGACTCGATATTTAAAAATGTATAAATTATGGGAGCTAGAGGACAAGAATTTCTCAAAATACAAAGTTAAAGTAATAGATAAAAATATGAGAGAAAAGATAGGAGATCTGTAGAATTTCAAGAAGAATGGATCCTGAAAAGTAAAAATAAAACCAGATTGAATTGAGATGGGTTTGAATTTAACCACTATGTGTAGTTTTCAGATATGACTTTAATAAAAAGTTAACTTCAAAAAACTCAAGCTATACTAATTATAAGATTAAGAGACAACATTGTTTTCATAATAATTCCAACAAAATTTAAGAAAAACTAACAGTGTTTCTCTATAAATTGTGCTCCTACTGTCCCTTTAAGCATGATGTATTTTTGAGCACTTGACATAGTGTAAGGAAATCAAATCCTACTAATCTTATTTAGACTTTATTCCTTACAAAAAAGTAGAACAGATTGAATAATATGTAATCACAGTTTCTTCTTTACTGATCAAATGTCAATACTTTATTCTGCACAAAGCATTCAAAAAATTATAATAGTCGAACTTTTATAATTGTTTAGAATCAACCTGAAGGAAAATGATGGATTAGGGAATTATAGTTAGAAAACATAATTCAAATATTATAAAAATTAAAAATGTGAAATTTATAATAGACAAAAATCAACTCTAAAATTTACAAGTCCCTTTCTAGATCCCTTGCACTTTCATGTTCCATGTTGTTCTGCAACTCTGCTGATCTCATTAGTGCCTTTTATTCCATTATATCAGACCAGGCTTGGGGTTATTTCACTGGAAACCCTCTACCTATGTCTGTAAATACACTTTCCTACTCGTTTTACAAATTTACTGGGATTCATTTCCTCAGTACAAAAAAAAATATCCACAGAGTAATCATAGGTGAAATAAAAGCACGTAGTATTTTGCATTGTTAGATAACTCTGATTGTTTATGTTTTTGCTCAGTTTTTCAAATTATTATTTTCTCCATACATATGGGATAGGACTGATTATGTTCTTTTACATAATTATTCAGATAATTTAAAAATCTGATATGACAATCTTATATTCTCACATTTTTTTGAGTTTAACAAGGTCACAGGTCACGGAATTAATAAAATTATATTTCAATGACATAAAAATGAACAATCTTAATAAAAAATCAACAATCTTAATAAAAAAACAATTCCATTTACAGTATAATCAACAAGAATCAAATAGGAATGCATTTAACCATAGTATAATACCTGTACACCGAAAACTATAAAACATTGACAACCAAAATTCAGGATCTAAATAAATAAAGAGACACCTCATGTTCATATGTTAGAAGACTGAATATCCTTAAGATGGCAGTTCTGAAATGTGTTTTTTTCTTCTATAATCTAACTGGACTTTATTTGACACTGGATACAAGATGGCTGCAGAAACAGCACACTGAAAATCAAAGCAGAAAAAACACAGTTCTAATTAGGTGACAGGAGGGAAAGTCATTAAGTGAATAACACCACAGTTAAACTTCATGGAAGATGTCTTTTTGTAGTGCCCATACTTTTGGAATTCTCATTCTTTGTTGTCCAGTGGACATACTTGTAGGGTTTTGAGCCAGTGCAAGATGCAGTGGAAGTAAAAAGCATGGTTACAGACTCCCCACGGATGGTACACTCTTCAGAAGTAGCAGACACTTGGTTAGCTTGACATTCTATGTGAAGATTCATAATGTGGTTCCTGCAGATGGCACAGTTACCAACCACAGTATCCCAGGCCCAGAGAGCAACTGCATTCCACCACTTTTCCACTTCAAAGCCTTTCTTGCCTACACTGCCATTGGTGCTGCTCAGGGTATCTTCATCGATCACTGCCACCATTTTGGAAACACATGGTCTAAAAATACTTATCTTTAAGCTTTTATTGCTTTATTAAAATTATAAGAATGTTAATTTTTCATTGATTTTATTGTTAATGACATGTAATAGGGATTTATTTGGGGAATAATCTGATCCAGAGAAATATCATTCCACAAGCCTTTGCAATTATCAGAAAATTTTCTTTTAGCTACCAGAGAAAGGATTTGTGGATGGATTTGTCTTTAAAATACTTTCTCTAGATTCAGCCATGTATTCAGATATTCTAATTGTATTAGTTGGTTTTCATACTACTGATAAACACTTACCTGAGAATGGGTAAATAAGAAGAGGTTTAATGGACTCACAGTTCCACGTAGCTGGGGAAGCCTGACAATCATGGCAGAAGGTGAAAGGCACATCTTACATGGCAACAGTCAAGAGAGAATGAGAGCAAAGAGAAAGGTGAGAACCCTTATAAAATCATTAAATCTCATGAGACTTAACGCACTACCATGAGAACATTATGGAGGGAACCACCCCCATGAATCAGTTTTCCCACCAGGATCCTTTCACAATACTCAGGAAATACAGGAGCCAAAAATACAAGATAAGATTTGTGTATTTTTACCATATCACTAATCTTGTATTAAACCAAAATTGTCAAAGCAATTTGATTTAGCCAGTAGAAAAATATGTAGAATCAATATAGAGATGAAAAGATAGAACAATAACTCTCAGATCCATTCCTGCTTTCAGATATATACACATATGAGTATTTGTGTGGGTGTACCAAGTTTATCTTGTCTTAAACACACTATTGGTCCTTTTGAATGCATCATACTTCTGTTTAGAATTGTGGTTTAAATGACTATTTTGATATCAGAGAAGACTAAAATATAATTTATTATCAGTAATATATATCCTAGGTTCAATTTTTCCTGACTTGTCTATACTTTTATATTTTCCCTTTCTCTTTTCCATTCAGCTTCATTTTCCCCACTCTCATCTATAATTAGCAGAGTTAGTCTTTGGGGGAAATAAAATGGAGTAGACAATAGTAAATGTAGCCTTCCAAAACTAGAGAACTGTGTTGGTCATAGAAAACTGTATTTGTGACAGAGTAGTAAAACAAAGTTGTTTAAAAGTGGGATCCACACAGTAAATCTGCAATCTATGCCCCACATAGTCATATCCAGTCCAGATTCACAAGATGAATTTTTAAAAATAAAAAGATCAAAATATTCAGAATTTTCTTTCAGTAGTCTTTGTCTTTCTTTTTTATTTAACTAGCATCATTTCATGGTTTTGCTGAGACATATTTTTAGATTAATGTCTGTATAGCAACAAATTTTAGCTTAATATTCTAATTTGACATGGAAACAACTTTCAAATTTACTAAACTCTGCCTGCAACACAGAGCACTAAATGTTTGCAGACATATGTCCACCTATGTTTTACAGTGATTAGACTAAAACTAGTACTGATTTCAGGAATTTATTTACTGATGCAGGATGTTAGTGCAGTCAGACTTAACTGATAATGATGACATTGATATTATGTAGGTATTGATGATCTGAATGATGGAAATAATCATAAAATTTCTAACAGGTCTGAGATATTCCAGGGAAATATTATTTATTATTTTATAAATATAAATTAAAACAATTATAAAACATTCTAAGCTATAAATTATTTTTATGATTTTCAAAAGTATTTCCAATAAGCAATCCATATTATCCCCTTTTAACTGAAGGCATTTTAGATTTACAGCCTCTACAAAATCATGTTTTCTTCATTGCTTCAGATAACAAGAGGAGAAGAAGGATAGAGGAAAGGTAAGTATGGAAAGAGGAAGGAGAAGGAAGTATCATCTGAACTAGGATTGGAAAACTTTCTATAAAGAACCAACTAGTAAATGCTTTAGGCTTTTTGCAGGCTGCATGTTTTCTGTTGTGATTACTCTACTCTGTGTTGCAGTGAGAAAGGGGTGATAGCACATAACTGATTGAGCATGGCTTGTTAAAAAACATTTTGTTTAAAAAACAGGTAACAGGCTAGATTACTTACCTGTAATTTAATGAGGCCAACCCCTCATTTAAACTTTAGCGTAAGGTTCAATAACAGAATGACTGTGAATAATATTTAACTAATCAATACACTTGAAATGGAACTGATAATTTTAGCAACATATGTTAAATGCAAAAGTTATGTGCATGCAAACTGGTTTGTTCTGAAATAGAATTATATCTCGTTGTTTCAATCTAGTTTTATTTTCAACATGTGTAAATACTGTTTACATTTTAAAAAATCTTACTTGGATATGGTTTTGTGGTAATGACATTTAAGCTTCATGATTCTGAGTAAAAAAGAATCATTTTAGGACTAAAACTCCATAGTAAAAAAACTAAGGTTCTGGTCAGCTTCAGTAAATACATTGTGGCCAAATTTTCTAAAATAAATACATAAACTCTGAGAGAAAGGGATTGTTTTAGTCTTCCTTGTTCATCTTCTCATTTCAGAAATAAGAACCACATAACAAAGTAGTGATAGGGCTAGTTTTAGAATATAATTTACTATAACAAAAAAGAAAGTGCTATTGATCAATAGGTTTGCTCCTTGAAGACAAACATAAAAATGAAATAAAAGTTTCTACTTTGGATGATTCATCTTTCTGCTATACGTGAAAATTAATATCACTGGAAAAACTAAAGTTTTAAAAATATATTCCAACACATTTTGCTAAAATGAAATCTTCAACCTAATTTAATCTGTAATTATTGTCTCTAAATTTTTCTATCATGGAATAATTTTTCCTGCTTTTAGAAAGACCAGTCTCTCTTGACTTCCTTCTAAAAGATTTATTCCTGTAAAAAAAAAATCCCTTATACTCTGCCTTTCTCAGGCATTGCATCAGAAAACAGGCATTTCCTAGGATATCTCTAAAATAATTGAAAGAAGACACCCAAAAAATCTTCTCCCTTGGTCTCATGTTCACCTTCAGCTGTCACTATAGTTATCTGCTTTACTTCACAGAAAATGTCTTAAAAGAGTAGATCATGGTCACTTCTTTCAACTTTTTGTGTTCTGTCATTGCCCTGAAAATGTCTAATTGGGTTCTATGCCCCCAGTTGCACAGTATAGTACCTGTAAAGTTTATCAATGACCTACATTTTGTTAATTCCAAGTATAATTTTTTTCTCATCCTATGTGACATCGATACCTATATACTCATTTAGAGATAACTCTTAGTAATGGATTCCATAAGACCACAAAATCAGGATGTTCCTCTAACTTTAGTAGCTGTTTATTTTCTGTGTCTTTTATTGAAATTATTTTCTCAGTAGATTGTTATTTTTTCAGTGGATAGCTTTTGAGTATAGTTGAGTTTGATGTAAAGTCATACATGCATACCCTTCAAGTAAATTCATTGACTTGCAAGCTTTTGTATAAATATGACTTCAAATCCATAACTCCAGCTTTCCGCCTATGTTCTCCATCAGCATCTTTAATGTCATCCATGTGATTTTTAATTAAATTTCTGACAGGCAAAATAGAATTCTTGATTTTTCATGCATAAAACTGCCTTTCCAATCATCTATCCTTTAAGTAAACAAACTAGAATAATTACTGCTTTTTATACATCTCATCCCCAACTCTAAATAACCTCTAAATACACACCACATACTACACACAAGACAAATACAAGCAGCCCATCAATAAGATAATCTTGTCTAATTTCAAAATATACCGTGTATGGGTTCACAGTTTTAAATTAAATTCTCACCATTGTAATTCAAGCTACTTTATATCTTACAATCAATATATTCTTTTTTTTTTTTGAGACGGAGTTTTGCTCTTGTTACCCAGGCTGGAGTCAATGGCACGATCTCGGCTCACTGCAACCTCCGCCTCCTGGGTTCAGGCAATTCTCCTGCCTCAGCCTCCTCAGTAGCTGGGATGACAGGCACGCGCCACCATGCCCAGCTAATTTTTGTATTTTTAGTAGAGACAGGGTTTCACCATGTTGACCAGGATGGTCTCGATCTCTTGACCTCGTGATCCATCCGCCTCGGCCTCCCAAAGTGCTGGGATTACAGGCTTGAGCCACCGCGCCCGGCCACAATCAATATATTCTTAACAACTCCTTCTGTTTTGCAATTAGAATCAAATCAAAACTTGTTATCATGGCTTTTAGAGCCCTGCCTGATTTGAAATCTACGTAATTCTCCATTATTAACTTTTGCCAAGATCTTTCTATTCTATAAATTTCATCTATTCTATATTTCTGTTTTTCAAAAATGAATTTTATTCTGTTTAATGTCTTTGCATCTACTGTTCTTTCTCCCTGAGAGCCACTGATCCCAAATGTTCATATTGTTAGGTCCTTCTAGTCTCTCAAGGCTCATCATAAATTTATCTCCTCAGACTGTCCCAGTTTACCTTATCAAATTAATGCTAAAACCATGCAAAAGTACACTATATCACCTGACAGTGAAGCCCTTCATAGTATTTATTGCAGTCTGAAATTCTTTTACCCATATATTTGATCATTTTGTACTATTTGTCTCTGACAACATTCAATTATAAGCCCACCAAGAGCTTAGGCCTGGCCGCTTTATCCACTGTGGCTAGAGAAAATTTGTTTGTCAAAGAGTAAACATTTAATGAATATATGTTGAAAGAAAGAATAAAATGATATGATAAACAGGAAAAGTGTCCTGCCAACATATTATAAGTTTTTCTTGGCAAAGATAAAAAATAAGTAGCAAGGGCACCCCATTCACCAACTCTCTACTGATAGCACATGTAAGTAACTGATAATGACATTATTTTTCATTTGCATTCTGATAGAGACTGGTTTGTTTCCCACTGTCATCAAATTGGCTACTATTCAAACATTGTCATAAGCCATGAATTGGAACCTATTTGCTCATCCTGAATAAAACAATACAGCTTAGTCTGTATATGGTTTTAGACAAACCTCTCAACGTCATTACATAAATGCCTGATATTCAGCTCTATTCAATTGACATTTATTGAGCAAATCCTCTGTTGTTGAAATCTTGATCTTCACTTCTGAAGGCTCACTGTGTAACAGGAAATATATATAAATAATTCAAGTCAATGAAGGAAATTACGGGAAAGGGAGTGACAGAATCAAGGTATAAAAAATAGAATAGCATTGTAGTTAAAAAATAAACTTAATGGTTGAAAAAAAAAGTCAAGAGGAAGTGTTCATAGAAATAAACCTGGGAACAGCCAGGGTAAGATTGTGGGAGACTTTTAAAACTGATGCTGAGCTTGGATCTTGACATGCACTCATTAGTGAGAAAGGGGAATAATCAAAGCTTTGTTTGAGAAAGCTAAGTGGTAGTGAGGGTGGAATTGAACAGTTAAGTTAAAAGGGTACACCAGCTAGAATAAAAATGCTGTTTTAGGTGTACAATAATTAGGACCTCAACAAGGTGTTACAAGGAAAAAATAAATACATTTTAGTTATTCTTGCCATTATAACCATACAGTTAATGCTTGCTTTGTTCTAAGTGATGACAATAGACAGATATTTTTACATCATTACAGTAAAAGATGACATGTGCCCAAGAGTGGGAAGCAATTTAAAGGAATAGAGTCTGCTATCACACATGCTGAATTTGAGGAGTGTGACTGTATCAATGTGGAGCTATTTAGCCACAGTAGAAAATTCATACCTTTTAGTTTGTATGGGTCAAATTTATTCCTTCTCTCTCTGAGTTCTGAACCCATTCAGAAATATGTACAAAGTTCATATAGCTCTGAACTATTAGCTAAACTTTGTCTGACTCCACATAAACTCTTTCTGCTGAAATTGCAGGCCTTCAAATTTCATCAAAACAAATGTCACTATTTTTTTAATGTACCACACATGTATGTACAACTAGGGAAAATATACTGTAAGAATTGTTTGTTATAATTGATTATAGGACAATTTTAAGTTAATTGTGGACAAAAGTTATATCTTGGATTCAATGGAACATAAATTCCTGAATTTTCATCCCTTTTTAGATTTCTCTCATCACTGCTTTGCCTTATTAATTCATAATCCCTCATTATTAAGAACACTCAAATTTCATGTGAAGAGAAATATATCAAAGTCAAGTTAGATCAGATAGTTTTATTGTTATTGACACCTGCAGAAGCAGATGAATTTCTACTCCAAATTTGGTTTAGATATCAAGACTGATAATGCCACATACACCCAAAGAGTATGAGAAGTTTTATTATTGACACAATTGAGGTTTCTGGGAGAATAATACAGACATCTCAACAGGTCCAATATGGCTTCAGCGAGCAAAGAGAGAAGACTAGCCTGGGTTTACTTGTGACTGGGGTTGGAGCCAGTGAGGATTCCCACATGCAAGTGGGAGCTGGCATGCTATAAATCCCACAGTGGAACACCAGGGCTTTCTGTTACCTTCCTCAGATGCAGGGCACAAGGGGAAGAAGGAAGAGTGACTCTAAAAGCTGTTGGCAGTCAGATATCCAAAACTGGATTCAGATTCCTATTTTAATTTTCTATCATTTATTTTATAGTAACATATAAAGGTCAGTATTTTAATTTAATAAGGCAAAATGTTCTCATCAGAATTGCAACAAAAGCTAAAATTTCCATTTCTATAGCAACACACTAGTCTATATAGACCTTTGGAATTCATTTTACCTCTATTTTTCCAAATCTCAGGGATGCTTCTATAGAGTCTGAGTCTGTCTCATACGCTAATGCCACTCTCTTGTAAAAAAATGTAAAGGTTGTACCTGATATATTTCGGATTTTTGCTAACCTTTAGGAAGTTGATGATATTGTTTCTCTGCTCTAATGAAGTTGCCTAAGTAGAGTCCAAAATATGAAAAATATAGGCTTATATTTTTCTATCTGGCTCTTCTTTGGAATGTTGATGGCAAATTCTTAACTCTTCATTCCATCTTCAAAGGAAATGTCAAGAAAAATGTAATCAGTTCCAAGACACAGAAAGTTTCCATAACCAAAAATTTAAGTACATATATAAATCTTCAAATTTTGTAAAATAATCTTCTTATAAATATTTTTCTATATTGCTTCCATTTTAATATTATTCACATGAGTTTTATCCTTGCAGAAAGTTTAAAAACTTACTTAAGTGACAGGTTAGTAATGGTAAGAAAGCTTCTTGCCACTAATCCATTAATCTAACAGGAATAATATTCTACTAAAAATAGCATTATTCTTCTTTCTCTTTCTTTCTTTCTTTCTTTTTAAATTTATTTTGATTGAATTGGAAGTTTCTAAAAGGCCAGAGAAGTGTGCAACAATCTAATCTGGGAAAATATCCTTCATTCGAAGAATTTTAGGTCTCACTTTCTTAATTTGGCAGTGCTGACACTAAGATAATTTTTCTCTACCACAGCACACACCCTGCTCCCACACTGACTCTTCTCTTGGCAATACTATGTTGAATGCAGTTCTTTCTGTGCCTTGGTTACTGGTATTGTGTCCTTATTTTAGACAAACAGCAATTGTTGAAAACTGTACCATGTCAATCCAACACAGGGAGGAAAGAACATTATTCTTGAATGTTTGAGCTTCCCCTTAGGGAGACCACAGAGGTCATCAGCTCTGTAATGCCTTTATCATGTCTCCCTCAGGAAAGACTGAGAAACCAATAACTCATAAAGCACAGAACCCTCACATGGGAATTTTGCTGTTAATAATATTTAGCAACCACAAACCTGGACTGAATTCAGCTTGGAACCTCAGTATCCCAGTCGTTAGCAAATCCCCTATGTGTTTCCGTCACCCATTTATTGCATTCTTTACCAGTTAAGTGATGCACTGGCTTGGCAGTTATAATTTTGTGAAGAGGTGGGCATTTTTTATCAGTCTCAAAAGAATTCAAACCTAAACTAATATCTGGCTGTGAACACTTTATGTGACTTTTATTTGAGAGAACATCTCTAAAAGATTTAGGAGCTCTACAATTTCTCACCTGGGTTGCTTGTATTCTTATTTCAACTAACTTTTTCATAGCTTTTGACGTAGTTTCACATAGTCTATGGACACACAGCAGAATAATACTCATGGTCTCTGGCTCATTTTTCTTGTTTTCTCAACCAGTTTCTATATAAAATAAACTAGGCCTATTATATTTTAATCTAGTGGAGTCTGCCCATCCCATCCCCTGGACATTGCAACTCCTTATGGTAGAGGTATGTGACCTTCGATACTGGTCTCTGGAGAGCTCCCTGTTAAACACCCCTAAACCTCATACATTCTAAATTGAGAAGGAGGGAAAATGAAATAGAAAGTAACAATACAAATAACAGTATACATAGTGTTTAAAAAGTTGTTTTGCTTTTCAAAATTCCAAATTCTAGAAAATAAAAAGCAATGAAGAAGAATCATTTTAGTGAGAAAATGCTAAGTACTGGAAGTTGGCCTAAATTGCATTTGCATAAATTTGGTTCTGTATTTGTGTAGTGAGCAGTGAAAAAAAAAGGGGAGCAAAATTGTCCATTATTTCTCAATTTCGTATCCAGGAGCACCCTGAAAATCTGCCCTCATTGTTGTGCTGGAGAAAGACTGGAAGAAGAGGAGATTCAGAAATGTAGGTTCAGATTCACTATTTCTGTGTGGCCCTATTCATATTAAAATCTGTCAATGAGAGGTATTTGGTGAGCTTTGAGGGCAGAAATGGAGGAGAAGGTACAGTTCCTTAAAGGCATCTCTGGGCCAAGTGCAAAATGTGAAGTTCAAAGCAGTTTCCAGGCATAAAGGAAGGTGTCTCAGAGGGCTGATGGAAGTTTCCCAGCTTCTTGTGACTCAAAATGGCTTCAGGGTCAAGCTTTGGTAAATGTACAGTATGAAAAGATAGTTGCTTAATCTTCCCAGAAGTTCTTGAGAATCTCAGCAGCTTCAGAAAAGCTCTTAAAAATCAACTGAGGTTGAGGTTCGTAGGGCTCTGGTCCTATGGTCCGTAGGCTGAGGTCCGTAGGGCTCTGCTTTGAGTTCTACGCCCTTTGCTTTTCCAACACTGGCCTTAGCCTCTATTTGACTGTTTAAAAACCCTTCCATTTAACCTGAAATTGTATTAAAGTTAATTATCATCTTCTAATTCTAAAAAGATACATGGAATTTATTTACTTACATAATCTTTCAGAGAATTTACAGTAAATACTATGTATTCCCTAGAAGTATGCAATCCCAACAGACAATTTTTTTTTCTTTTGGTTAATCAATGAGAGCTTGTTATGTTGCTCAGGTTGGCCTTGAACTCATAGCCTCGCCTCCTCAAGGGCCAGGACAACTGGCCGGAGCCACCACAGCTTCCTAGACAAAAATTATTTAGATATTTCATTTCTAACACCCGGACTATTTGCTATTTTTTGAAAAATCATCAGTGTTTCCTCTAAGATGCAGGATATTTGACACTGAATTTAATTTCTATATATTGAACCTGAGGTGTTTTCTATTGAGGATTATGGGAGATGGAGGTTGCAGTGAGCTGAGATCGCGCCACTGCCCTCCAGCCTAGCGCCTGGTGACAGAGTAAGACTCTCTCTCAAAAAAAGGAAAAATTTACAATCCCTCACTAGGCAGATTCAGAATGTTTTGTTTTGATTTTTTGTTTTCATCTGTTTAGTTTTTGACAGAAAGTCTTACAATGTTGGTATATCTGCTCTGGTGCTACTACATATTTCTTGTAACTAATATGGATGTAGGAAAACATTAGTGGGAAACCTATAATATTAAACAGGCAAAAGAAATTAATGTAATTAAATATAAAATGGGCCAGGAGCAGTGGCTCATGCCTGTAATACCAGCACTTTGGGAGCCAAGGCAGGCAAATCACAAGGACAGGATATAGAGACCATCCTGGCCAACATGGTGAAACCCCATCTCTACTAAAATACAAAAAATTAGCCAGGCATGGTAGTGTGTGCCTGTAGTCCCAGCTACTCAGGAGGCTGAGGCAGGGGAATTGCTTGAACCCGAGAGGTGGAGGTTGCAGTAGCCGAGATCACACCACTGCACTCCAGCCTGGTGACAGAGCAAGACTCCATCTCAAAAAAATAAAAATAAAAATAAAATAAAATGAGCTACCATCATTTAATTTGGGGAAGAAAACCTGAGCAAAAAGGGAAAGTTCACAGACAGAACTGTGCTGTTTTTCTTCATTTGTTTTAAGGACACAGTAGAGCAAAGACATTTTAAACAATAATATAAAGATTTTGGTTGAGGAATTTAAACAAAAATGTTTGTGCTCATGATTTTGTATTTAGAGCTATATTATTGAATATTCTACAAACATAGGATGAAATGGGATAACCTTCCATCTGTCAGTGGTAATGGGATTTTAGTCTGAATAATGATGAAGCTGTTAGAATTGATGCTGATCCCTTGGATAAGAAGCTTTTTGCCCTGGAAACGTATAACTTATGACACAGAACTGCCATTTTTAAATATATAAGATATCTTGCTATCTTATCTGGTAAATGTGATCCAATTTTTTACGTTGAAACCCATGACAATTTTTGTTTATTCTCGGTATGTGGCCTTGCTTAAGCCTGTGTTTTATAGTTTATTAGATTCCACTAATCTGGGATTTGAGCCTTACTTCATCTTCTTTCTAATGGAACAACAGATTCACATTCTTCCCTCAGCTGTTGAAGCTTTCTTTAAGATGTTTGTATTTTAACAGATTGTTCCCAACCAGGGCACCTCCCACCCCAAGAGACCAGCATTCACATTTTCAGTAAATTAATCACCAAGTCACCGTTGGTTCCCAGTTCAACAAACTCTGGGGATCTTTTGTGGCACAAGGCAGTGCTGCAGGAGCCACTCCAGCAAGGTTAGTTCTTCAAATGTGGAATTTGTTTATCACATCCCTTCCAAAAGGGGTAGCCAAAATAATAACTACATCAGCAACCCTCCAAATTTAGCATCTAAAAAATATCATTTACCAATAATGTTTTTTTAAAGTGCAGAAAGTGTAATTGTCCACAGGACTTGAGGTAAATGAACTAGAAATTAGTTAAATAACATTTTTTGACTGAAATAGTAAACTATATTTGTTGTTAGGACTGAAGGATATATTGGATCTCTAATGCAAACTTCTCGTTTTACAGTTACAAAAAGAAGGCGCTTATGAATGACATGGCTTACCTAAATGGTGCAAATTATGTTAGAAGCAGACCCAGGCACCCAAGCCTCAACTCCAGTGGTTTCTTAAGCCACTGTAACAGTGTACTATCCAAGTAATATCTTGAATCTTCCTTCTTTGCCATGATTCTCACACATTTTCTCCCTGAGGAATGAATGAAGAATGGAAAAATTTACTTAAGATGAAGTATTTTGATAAAGTTAGCATGCACATACAGTTGAAAGATTTATCTTTCATCCCAGAAGGGAAAAAAAAAAGCTTTTGGTATAATAGACAAGGAGCACTTTTCCTTTTATTTATTTTAAAACTGAAATTTCTATATCCCAGATCAACTGCTTGCAACCCAGTAGATATAGGTATCAGCTGCTGGCCCCACTTTGGCAAGAAGGGGTTCTGTAGCAGATTTCGAATGCCCAGAAGATAGAAAGCTAATCTTTGCTAAAATTGCAGGGGAATCAACAGCAAAAACAAAAATACCAGACGGTAGACTGTCAGCCTGCCAATAACTTGAAGCATTTCTTAGAATTGGTAAGGAATATTCAAGGTTATAAAATAAATTCTTCCCAGGGCTTTTACAGGATTTTAAGGCTTGCAATAATGGAAATGTCTACCCTTTTGCTGTGGTGACAGAAAGGTAGAACATTGATTGGCAAGCTACCACAGTGAGAATACAACACTGACCAAGTTGAAGATGAAACTTCACTGTGAGGGGCCAGATAACAAGGATTGGACTGGATATTTGAATCTTTCAACACAAACTGTGACTAAACACAATATTTTTTCCCTGCTTTCCCTTGAAGAGATATAGAAAGCCAGCAAAGATGGCTAGATGTTGCATATACTAATTTAGTGCCTAAAGTGTTAAGCAACAGGTTGGGCAATGGGATTAAAACACAAATATAGTCTCTGCATTTCTGGTTATTACATTTTAACAAAAGAAATAAGCAGGTATATGAGCAAATGAAATAGTTTCTGTTTGTGATAAGGAATATATAGGGCTAACATCAGAAGATCTAGAGAGTCAGGAATTAGTTTATATTATTGTTCTAAAATAACAAAGTTTTGGGCTTAACTAAATTGAATGTTTGGGGCGACTGGTCCTACTGATGATTATACTGCAAATAGTCAGAGAAGCAGTGCAGAAAATGTAGATTTATTAGGTGAATCTCGGTCACTGACATAGGAATAATTCTGAGAATGCCTGTTCCCTACAACCCCATTCAATCTTCTTCTTTTCTCTCTTTTGCAAATATATTCAGGTAAGAGCAGTGAAAATAATAAGTGGTGGATGCATGTGTGCTTGGATGAACAGAGACAGTTGTGGATCACTTGTTAATTAACAGACTGGATATTGTATTAGGCAAACTAATTTAATATATCCTTATTCATGCTTCACCTTTAAAACATTTTTCAAGTTAGTGTTTGGAGTATAGTCCCTTTGACAGATGAGTTAAGCATATCTAAAGGAGTGGTGAACTTGCCCAACTATGGCAGCCAATAAAATGAAGTAACAATAATAGCAGAGATTTGGAATAAGTTGTTATATGTCTCCTGGGCATTGATGAATGCATTTGTGGTATTCTATGTACTGTTCATCCACACAGAATTTATTTAATATTTTTTTTCCTGAATAAAAAGGAATTTATTTTGAAATACCAAGATCACCTGTTTCTTTTGAAAAATCAGATCTCGCTACCAGAGTCTACATCCCTGTATGGTGATAAAATGGCTCTATATCAGAATTAGTGCTTTGAAAAAGCATGAACATTCAGAATTGCTGATAACCTTCTCTTTTTCCATCATGGAAAGCTACTCTCAGTTTGCACTGATTTTTGCCCTTGGACTATTGTTTTTCCTTTAGTAATGATAAGGAACACTCAAATATTACTTATACTCCAAATAATGAAGTATAGGCCAAGAAGGATGCATTTTTCATAAATTAGGGTATAGTATAATTATTGTCAGGGTGAACTGTTATACAATTAATGAGAGCATATTTGTTTCTAAAGAATACATTTGCTCATGCATTTACTTTTCTACACTAACTGCTTTTGACATGTGAGCATTTGACATCTGCAGTTGAGCCACTGTTCTTCAGAATGTCCTTGCTATCCCCAACATATAAAAAACTCCTATGCCCTGCTTGCAAGTCAGGGTGTATGGTTTTTCTCATTATTTAACCTTCATATGGGATTGATTGTCACCTTTAACTTGAGAGATTTAATGATGTAACCAAATTATTTCAAGTCCTCACATCTCCCTCTATCCACAGTGCATGGTATTTACTAAGATGTATTTGACTTCCCCACTCTGCCAGATATAACTTGGTCATATTGGCTGCTGATACTACTACAATCAGGCATTCAACCCTCATAACATCCTTGGCATTGCTCCCTTAGAATTAGGTATTGTGTTTTCATAGTTGAGGAGTTGGCAACTCAAATCAAGTATGTCTGGTTTTTCTTTTAGGATAAAAGAAAAAAAAATCACTCAGAACCTTATGGCAAAAAAGAATAATATTCTTTTTACATGCATTTCTTTTTGTTTTCGTTTTGATACCGAAAAAATATTACAGATGCAGTCTAAAGGCATTGACAATTCTGATATGCCCCATGCATCTTTCAGATAAGGAATGTATCCTGAAACGATGTTACATCACTCTAGGGACATTCTCCCCCCGCTATAAGACAGGTCTTATGTGAGTAAAGAGGCTATGGGAGTTTGCTAGGTTTAACAAACAAAATTGGAATCCTAGTGTATGGTATATATTTAAAAATTTTTTTATATAATATTATATTTTGGTGTCTTAAAATTTTTTTTTAGCAGAAGAACTGCTGGTCTTACAGATAGTCAGTGCTTACAGAAAGCAAAGAACCACCAAGAGAATGACGTTGATATGCCAACCAGTGGCATAGTCTCTCCAACCCGTGGCAGAGAAAGAAGGGTGACAAGACCTTTTTATACTTGTAAAATCACCTTGGGGGTGAGGGGCTTCAGACATTCCAAGGGCCAGTGGATTCAGATCACCTTCTGGGCAGAGATGAGGGTGAGGGGGTTCTGGACATTTCGAGGGCCAGAGGACTATTCTGATTGTCATTTAAGGAGTTCACAGATGCTAAGATTAGCATTCGTTTACACATCGTCTGGATAGGGGTGGGATCCATAGATTTTCAGTTGCTTGGCTCCAGGATGGAATTATCTGGGGGTGCTTACTCTGGGAATCAAAGGCCAGCAATTCTGGCAGATAAGAAAAGGTATGCAGCTTTACCTCTCTTTGCATCCTGCAAATAATCTAGCAGTTTACAGAAACCAAGGTTAGCAGTCCTTGTGAGGAGAATGGAAACATTTTTGTCTTTTATAAGATGGCAGTATACAGGTTCCAACTCTAAGTTAGCTATATCACAATATTACAGTTATGCTTAGGCACTCTTTCCAGCGGCTTAGAAGCTTTCGTGCCTTTCCATCTTCCTTCTTCTCAAGATATTGTCATTTTGCAGAATATTCAGGAGACCGGAGAGACCAATGGATGAAAGAGGAGGATTTTATAAAGGTGGCCGCTGGCTCAGTGGATTAGACTGAGCAAAGGAGAAAGAAAATGGGGTGCTTTTTATACATCCAGGATGACATGGCAGCTAACAGGTTTACAGAAGTCAGAACAAAGAACAGTTAATTTGTAAAATGTCTTGTGATGTATGTTACATTTGAATAATAGCATTTTGAGAATCACATTGTACATTCTTTTGGTGTTATCCTGACCTGTGACCTTGCTGCTGTTCAGCAAGAAAAACAGGAGTCTTGAGATGCCTGGGAACTTTGCGAGAATGTGGGGAGAATAGATAAGGCAGGTTTTACAGGGAGTTTGTTAATTTTAGGCAGAGCTGGGGGTTAGTTCTTATATTGTACACAACACAGTATACTTTATTTTATTATGCAGCAATTACAGACTACTATTATTATTTAATTTCCCTCTTCAGTCATGATACGTAGAAAGAGAATTTGGGAGCACACTGAGAAATGGGATTGTTCATGTTTACATGTGCTTCCTAGCTGCTATATACCATCAAGTTGCTTGTCTTATCTGTTCTTTAGACAGGTAGTCATAAAGGTCCATTAGTGATTTAGAGGGTATAGACAGTATAAATCATTAGCATTTGTGGTTGCAGGACGTTTTTTCTCAGATACATAGTGACTACCTAATTTATCTCCTCCTTCAAAACGAGTTTTGTTACTGAACTTTGCAAACCTTATCTAGGATATGCAAGAATTTCTGTATTATCCTACACAATTATCTTTCTAGTGTCCTCCCCTCATAATTTTCATGCTATTTCTCATTCAAATGTTAGTTGGTGTATCAAAATGGAAACTTGCATGCCTGCCTTTGTCACCTTGTGGGAACGAACCCACAATTATAACATATTAAGTTTTTAGTAATTTTCAGTATCTCTCATACTTGCCTAGCTCTTCAATTCTAGTGTTGAGCATGAAAGAAGATGGATGAAGAACACTGGTGTCTAACTTTCTTGCTATTTCTTCCCCTGGGTTTTCTTTACAGTGTAGCTTGGTAGAAGCATTGAGTTTTTCCTCTAATTAACCTATTGGTATAGAACATCTTCTTGTGTCCTAATTTTGCTTTTTATAAATATGACGTCCGTTATAGTTTTCTGTGGAGTCTAGAAGATAAAATGTTTAGGGAAATGTTTAAAAAACATATTGATAAGAAAGAGTAAATCAGAAGTTATTCAATTCTTTAAGCCACATCTATGAAAATTATTTCTATAGGAGCTAAGAAAGAAAATGATGGAGCAAATAATTTACATTAGGTGTTGGGGAACTGAGGAAAGGATTTCCACAGGAAGTTTCATCTCTCCTGCAATAAAGGATAAATGGCAATTATCCTGATGACATTCTAAGTTCTTCTTCTAAGATGGGACACTAAAAAAATCTGATGTTTCCCATCAAATGAGAAGTAGTTAGAATAAAAACCTAAGAAAAATCCTGAGGAATTTCTAATAGAAACTTTGAGAAACAGAAATTAATTAGGACCCACTATGGGGAAAATGGTGTCCATGGTGGAGAAGAAGCTTAACTGACTTAACAGCTTCTGCCTCTGTACCTTCTGTTTCCTACCCATATCACACAGTGCAGATCAGTTTATCCTTTCAATGTTGTGAGGTGGAAAGTGTGTATTTCTGGACCAATATTAGCTTAAAATGGTGCAAGCAAACTAGGAGGATGGAACACTTGGACCTGGCTGAAAAGGATAGTCAACAAGGCTTGTAGCAGTTAGCCTGGGCTCTGGTTATTCCCACCTGCCCCACCTTCCATGGGGTAAGATGAACAAGGTCAATGAAAGCAGTTTTCAGAAAAAAGCAATGTCTGTGGTGGAAATTCAGATGCATTCTCTGAGAGACAAAGCTACCTATTAGAAAAAAAGGAGGGAGATGCTTGAGCCTAGGAATTAGGAAGGTAATTTAAATGTTGGAGGATCTCTGCTTTGGGGAGCTTTTGTACATAACCCAAACATCCCAGAGCTGCCACAATTTAGGCTTTCAAACCAGGGACATACAGTTTATCATCTCAGATGAATTATAATGAAAAAAAAATGAGTCTGAGAATTAAAGACAATACAATAAACAGTATATGCATAAATAAAATAATAACCTCAAAAAATAAAAAAAGATCTGAAACAGAAACAAAAACAATTTAAAGAAGAAACAGCTGGAGATATATGAATACAATATAAAACAATTGAAGTAAAGTAGCAAAAAGAAAATTATAAAAAGACTAAAGAAAAATAGGCAAGAGCTTAATCTATATAGCTAGGTTAACCTATTTCCAAATGGGGAAGTAAATGGGTGAACATAGTTGTAGCAGTGTTTCCACACACAAAAGAAATTAAAAACAGAAAATAGAAAAAGTTAAATTATTCCAAGACCTCACATGAAAATGGCTCATAAAGTATCATATAATATTATTGAGAGATGAAGTGTGTATTGCATTGGGCCCGGCACGGTGGCTCATGCCTGTATCCCCAGCACTTTGGGAAGCCGAGGTGGGAGGATAACAAGGTCAAGAGTTCGAGACCATCCTGGCCAACATGGTAAAACCCCATCTCTACTAAAAATACAAAAATTAGCTGGGTATGGTAGCACTCGCCTGTGGTAGCAGCAACTCGGAAGGCTGAGGCAGGAGAATTGCTTGAACCTGGGAGGTAGAGGTTGTAGTGAGCCAAGATCGTGCCACTGTACTCCAACCTGGTGACAGAGTGAGTCTCCATCTCAAAAAAAAAAAATACTGAAGACTAAATTTAAAAAGCTTATGTAAATGAAAATTAGATAATGACCAAAGGACACAAATTAGTAATAAGCTTTATAACATCATTCATGCAAAAAAAAAAGGAATAATAGCGCCATTGATGAAGGAAAATGCCTTAATATCACAAATGTTCTTCTTTGTTAGTTTTATTCCAAAGAACAGCCACCTTTCCCACACGAAACAAAAAAAATTTGTACCAGATCTTTATGTCAATTTGCAGCACATGTGTTGGCTTAAACTCCAGGTAAACATAGCTTGATTCTTCCCCAACTCATGGATTTTTCTCATTAGCTAGAAGAGGTCGTTTTTTCTTTCATAGGTCCCACCAGTTGAAAGAAACCAGAGAGAGGAAAGGTAAAAGAGTGTGATTCTACTCAACTAAATTAAATAAATGGAAATCAAGAGGACTCTCCTTTTAAATTCATCTTGGTTTGTTAAGATTGGAAGGGGAGTAAGAAAGTTAAATAAAATATATTTGTAACATTATGAACAAATTCTTCTCTGTTATTTTATGTGCAGACATTAAAAAACTATCAATCTAGAGAAAATGGTAAATTAGAGACACATGGATATACTGCAACAAATGTTATCACATTGTAGCTATTATTATAGTATTTCATTTATGAAGAAAAATATTAAAATGTGAGTAGGAAACAACACTTTGTTGAGAATTGTATGTAATATACTTTGAATCCTCATGCAAAGATATGGAGCCTTTAAAATGTCATAAATGCCACCTTTATCAAATTAAATAAAAGTATTCCTTTACTAGAAAAAATGGTGATGTGACACTGTACAAACTGTTTTTTTTATAAAAACATGATATGGAAAATATTCAGGATTACGCTTTATCTCATTTTATAATTCTAACTCCAGGCTCAGTTTTTTCAAAACATTTCCAATTTCTTGACTCTTTTAATAAGGAAGTTTATTGCACATAGAAACTAAGTTCCTTAATTTCTTTGATTGATCCACAAAACCATAGTGTAAAAACCTACTTGTATTGCTTATAAATACTTTTTATTAAGCATCTTTCTCTAGTGATGGACAACATCCATTAATGTTAGTTATGTGAAAGAAAATAGAAGAGAACACATTCAATGAGCCAGATCATCAAAAGCTTTTATAGCTATTAGGAGGAAGTGAGAATTTTCACTGCAGTTAGGAATGAACCATTGGAGACATCTAGCATTATGAACACTCTCCTTCAGGAGAATATTGAAGTAATTTTTAAGAATGCAGTAATTCTTTGGAAAAAAAACTAATGAAGAAAGGGTGAAAAGGAGTGCTGGTTAGGGCTCCATTAGAGCTTACCAAAGCCACTGTATCTAGCTTATGCAGAAATAGATGTAATTCAAGGAAGTAGATGTTTAAAAACCACTGGAAGTGCTAGGGGAGTTAGCTGTAGCCAAACTTTCAGAAATACTCCTATGACATTTAAAACTCTTCTCCAAGAATGTACCAATAAATGCCAGTGTCAGGAAGGAGAGCAATGGCCAGCAAGCTGCATTATATGGAAGCTGTTTGCTTCAGGAGCACACGATTTCAGCCGTGATCCCATGCCAGAACAAAAAGATGCTCTGTGGCCTGGTTTTAGACATTTGTAAATCCAAAGAATATTTGCTACAACTACTACACATACACACACACACACACACACACACACACACACGTGTACACATATGAAGTCCATACACTAGAATAGAAGTGGCAGAAAGAGCAGAAACACCAACTACCTTTTTCGTATCTCCTAAGTGTATCTTCTTGGACAGAATTCAGATATGTGCAAATTCTGGGCTATACTGTTATTGGAGAAAGGTCATATTTTTAACTTTCTAGACTTTTGCATATTCTAAGAACTGCAACAGAACAGTTGGCATGTAGTTAATAAACCAATCTGCTATCTCTGCTACTACCAGAAGGGAAGAGAATGTGTATTATTCTAACATGCAAGCTGAATACGGAATGCCTAATATTCAAACAAATCAAGTAAATGTAAGAGAGAATATATTTACTTGGGAGAAATTTCCCTTGGTGACTTAGAGAGGCCCTACTTAATTTTAGAAATATTTTTTTCTATTTTATTTCTCTTTCAGAACCCTCAGATTGCACTGGACAGCTGGCCCAGTCCACAAACGTAAATATTTTGGATTTTTACCTAAAGCACAGTATTATTTATGTTTTCCTCCCATTTCTCTACCATCTTGAGCATAAATAAAAAAATAAACTTAACAAAGTATTTTGTCAAAATAGCAAGCAAATAATCCCTTCAACAACCATTTTTTGCTATAAATGCTTCTTCTAAAATAGTGTGACTACTTGTATAACATTCATAGAACCTTATTTTATATTCTAAATCAAAGAGACAAACACAAACATTGTATGGAAGTGACCTCCCCAACCTGCTGTGAAATGCCTCAAGACTCCATTATCTGCCCGGCTGGAAGATCAAACCACACATGCAAAACCTGAAGTAATTTAAAAGATATGCTGAATGCCAGTGACATAATTATGGAAGCATAAATAATGCACTCAGAAAGCAAATCTATGTTGCAGCCAAAATTAAAAGTGTGGTCTCCATTTAGTAATACAAACTTTGTTATGAAGTTAGTAAAAATACTAACTTTAAGTTAGAAGTTAGAAAAATAGCCATTTACAAATATACTTGTTATTATCTGAATACTGACACTAACAAAACTAATCAAGTAAACAAACATCAGCAGACAATTGGTTTCCTGTCAAAATTAAACATATAAGGTGATAGAGTGTTTAGGGGATTTGAAGCAAGGTTTGCCTGAATAGGTGAGTATTAACGCATGCAACCATTGAAGTAACTGAAGTAGTACATATTTTGGAATATAAATCATAGTTTGTTATATTGCCCTATTAGTAAAAGCTTTATTTTTATTGAATGTGCTATTGAGTAGGGTTTTTCCTCAATTATGCTGGCATTGCACTGATGTTAGTATATCATGGGCTTGAAATTCAGGGCAGCAGGTAAAAAGAATAAATGCAGAGACTCCAACTCAAGTTGATGATAACTTTGCTAATGCTACTGAGTGACTAGCTGGGGTAAGGACAGCAAAATACTCAGTAAATTCAGCATGATCATGTCATCAGTGACCTTGATAAAAGCTGTTAATGAGGATAGGAACATTGGAAACCAAATTTCAGGTTTAAGAAGAGGATGAAAAATAAGGAAGAACAGATACAAATTGTACATTGATAGACGTACTCAATGACAGGAAAGCAGCTGAATGGAATCAGATTGTTGTCCTTAACGTGCATTATCAAACAGGGAAGGAAGATATGCAAACACATCCAACAATGATAGTGCAAGAATGCTTACAGAAACAGACGGGTCTCTTTTAATTATTAGTTACATTCCTTCTTGCATAAAGCCAAAATAGTATTTGCTTCTGTCACAATTTTTGGATATTTTGTTGCTTCAAAATTTTGAAAAGTATATACAATGTTTTCATAAATTCTATAGATAAATAAATTCTCCCTTTCCTCTTTGCTCTTTTTCTTGTAGGTGAAATTAATATATATGATAATTTCCCCTCGAAACTAGAATACATTTTCAATGAAAGAAATATTATTTCACATTCTTTATATTATCATCCAACTGATTTCCTAAATAGATACACCAACGATGTGGTGTGTCAGTTTCACTTTGACACTGATAAATATGAAGTTTTGTTCATTTAAAACTGGCTACATTTTCTTGAGGCCCAGAGTTTAAGACCAGTGTATGCAACATAGTGAGTCCATGTCTCTAAAAAAGGTTTGAAAAATTAGCCAAGTGTGGTGGTGCACACCTATAATCCCAGCTATTGGAAGATTGTGGCAGAACGATCATTACAGCTCAGGAGTTTGAGGCTACAGTGAGCTATGCTTAAGCTACTGTACTCCAGTCTGGGCAACAAAGACAACCCTATCTATAAAAAATTAGATGAATATATAAATAAATAAAAATAAACTAAAACTAGCTATACTGGACAAAGGAAATGATGTTGTTGTCTTGCTAGTAATAACTGTGCTGGATTTCACAAAAGTCTTCCCCTGCACTTATATAATATAATGCACTTAAAACATATTTTTCAGAAACACCTAAACAAAAAGACATCATAAATAAACATTTTATCAGAAAATAAATTAGTTCAATTTCATCAAAAACATGAAAATAGCGTTGAAGAGTTGATGTCAATAATAACTGGAATTAATACACCTTATTCCTCCTTGTCACTTTATTTTCCCTTAAAAATAAGGGGATTTATGAGAATTTGAGGTTAGATAATTGGGAGCAATTTACCAACAGGCACTGGAAATCGAATAAGATAGTTACGACCTAAGCTGGATGTTGAATTTGATAGCTTTGGAGTGAAGCATTGGTGCTGCTTTACCTCCTGAGATTAATGAATGGTTCTGGAAGGTGTGTGAGAGTCCACAAGCTTGTAGAGGACATTCAACAACATTTTAATCCTAGAGAGACAAAGATTGGAACTCTGAAAGTTTATGCATCGAGAATATCCGTGAAACATAAACAGAACCTGACACGGATATCGCACATGGATTGCTACTTTATCTCAAATTATCTCACTACTTGAAGCTTGATTGAGTGGCTGCTTGTTTAAAATGTGTATAATTTCAGCTAGAAGCTTATTGTTAACTGAATGTAGGCTGCTGATATATGCTTTTATAAGCAATGCATAAAATAATGGAATATTGAAGTATTGAAAAAAAAAGTACTCCACTCAAATACTTATCAAAATTAAAACAATATGTGACTGGGTGGTGGCTCATGCCTGTAATCCCAGAACTTTTGGAGGCTGAGGTTGGCGTATCACAAGGTCAGGAGTTAGAGACCAGACTGGCCAACATGGTGAAACCCCCTCTCTACTAAAAAAATAAAAAAATTAGCTGGGCATGGTGGCTTGCACCTGTAATCCCAGCTACTTGAGAGGCTGAGGCAGGAGAATTGCTTTGACCAAGAAGAGAGGTTGCAGTGAGCCGAGATTGCACCACTGCACTACAGCCTGGGTGACAGAGCAAGACTCTGTTTCAAAAACAAAAAACCACACACACACACACACACACACACACACACACACACACAATATGTATACATTGAGGTAGCATAGAGTTGTCTTAAAGGCTAATAATAATACTGAAGGTAAATTAAGTCACTTTGTGATGATAAAGACCTCAATATGCAAGTGAGATATGATAATTTTAAAGAAGAATGTACCTGATAATAATGCCTCCAGTTATATGTCAATATATACGTTTGTGTGTATATATAAATATATATGACAGAATTAAAAGAATAAGTTAATATGACAAATTTATAGCTAATTTCAATAAGTGATAGAAAAAAATTAATTTATAAAGCTATGAAAAAATTGAACAATAAAATTGATAAACTTAGCCTAGCTGTCTTATGGGAACCATGCCCTAAACGACTGTACTCTAATAAATATAGTCTTTTCATTTTCACATCAAACATTTAAAAAATACTTTAATATGCTTAGCCATAACAAGTCTGAACATTTTTAAAGGGCAGAAATAACATAAATGCAGTTGAGCCAGGAGATCAATAAAATAATAATAAAAATGCAAGATTAACTCATTAAGGAAATTAAAATATGTAATAAATAAAGATGTGAAAAGATTATAAATATTTAAACTTGTGGAGTGCTATTGAATGTATACCTGCAGAGAAACAGATTTTAATGCATTCATAGACAGAAAAGAAAGATGGAAAATCAATAAGCATTTTTTTGTTTGGTAATAAGAGAAAGATTATGTACTTAATCCTAAGAAAGTAGAAGGAATGAAGAAATAAGGAATAAAATAAGAAGAGTGAATCAGAATTAAAACATAAAATAGAACCAACAAATGCCAAAAAATGTAGTTGATAACAGATTGTCAGGACTGATGAAGAAGAAATTCTCACAGAAAATGTCAGTTATAAAAAAAGATTTGTTACCATGAAGACCTGCTAACAGTCAAGAGACAATAAAAGGCACCTATCACCTCTTTGCCAAAATATGTAAAGATTAGGAAGAATATATAAATTCTCAGACAAATTTAACCTATCAAAACTAAAAGCAGTTTTTAAAAGAAGAGAAAGAGCAAAAATTTATTCCATAATTACAAACATAACTACAAAGAAATCTACAGTTGCAGATGGATTCATCAAGGAATCCAGACACTTAAAGAGGAAGCAATGCCAAATGTAAGTGAACATTTCTAAGACAATATAGAGATAAAACTCCTAGTTGGTTTTATGACACCAGCATAATGCCATAGTACAAAGGGAAAATTTAGGCCAAAGAAACATAGATGCGAAAACCTGAACAAACTATTGCCAGACAGAATCTATCAATGTATAAAAGTATAATACAGTGTAATTAATTTGTGTTGATTTTAAGAAATCCATATAAAACACCCTATAAAAGAAAAAAACACTTGAATATATATATTCAGAGATAATACTTAAAAGTTTCAAGACTCATTTTAACTTTCAAATATTTGGAAAATTAGAAAAGAAACTGAACTTCATTAGGGTTGCTAATATTATATACTAAACTTATCATAGTAATTTTATTATTATGATGTATATATATTAGTTATCTATTGATGCTTAACAAATTGTTCCAAAATTTGGTGTTATTAAAACAAAAGCAAATATTTATTACCTATTAGTTTCTGTGGTTCAATAATTTGATGCAACTTAGCTGAGTACCTTTGACCGTGTCCCTAACAAGGTTGCAACCCAAGGTATCTGCTAGATCTGTGCCTGCTTGTCTGACTGCGGGTAGGGGATCCACTTACAAATTCATTGACCTGGCTGTAGGAACACCTCAGATCCTAATCGGCTACTAGCTAGAGACATCAGTTCCTCATCACATGCGGTTTTCCACAGGACGAAGCAAAATATGGTAGTTTGCTTCCTATAGAGCAGGGATTGTAACAGCAGAGAGCGAGAACAGGTGACTTCATGTCCCTCATGTTGTAAACAATATCTAACACCTCCTTGAATTCTGTTTTTTTTTTTTTTTAGAAATGAATGGTAGACTCTGCTACAGAATACACAAGGGCTTCCAAGAAGCAGGAATCCCTGGAAATCATCTCAGAGGCTGTGTACCATAGGCGTCAATATCAAGAATAACAACAAAAAGACCATTAGAATTCCTCATGCTTATTGATAACATGTAGAAAGCTTTTCCTCTGAGCTTGGGAATAAAACATGATAGTCTCTTATTTATTGAAATATTATCCTATTGTTTCTATGTAGTGTTATAGGCAAGAAAGTAAACAGCATTGGAATCAAAAAAACAATTTGAAATGTTTATTTGCAGAACGCATGATTATTGTATAAATTTAAAAAATAACTGCAGATAACCTGGCTTTAAAAAGTAATTAAGTATTTTAAATTACATAAAAATGTAAGAAATATGTAGCAATAAATATAATTAAAGAAATGGTGGTCTCTACTGAAAACTGTCAAATACTAATGATAAAAGTTAAAGAATACTTGAATTAAAAAAAGAATATGGCATGTTCATGAATTGAAAAGCTTAGTATAGTGAATATGTCAATTTGTCCCCTATTCCAATGTATTCAATTAAAATACCATTAATATTTGGTTGGTTTTATTATATTTAGCAAAATAATCTGTTTTTTTTAATTATTAGTGGAAATAACAACAGCAACAACAAATACATGTGAATACACTAACACCTTGCTCTATGTAACTTTATTATTTTACAAATCACATTAGATATCTATACCAACAAAAACAGTGTGACATTAATTAGTGACACAGAATAGACAAAAAGTTCACCATGACAAGAAAAAAGAACTAATAAAAAGACCCTTTCATGTATGGCCAGTTGACTTATGAAAAAATGTGAATTCACTACACAAGATTAATAAACTAAAAACAAGAATAAACTGTTCTATGTTAAAATTAAAAGAAACTTTTGTTTATCAAATGTGCAATTAGATAGAGAAAAGAAAGGCAAACTGTCAATTCTAAGAAGACATTGCCAACATATGTAATACTCTAAAATCTATAATTTGTGACCAAAGTATATATTTTTTAAAACTTAAAATCTTCTAAAAGATTAACAGAAAATGTATAAAGGGCAGGACTGCCATTTTACAAAAATGGCAAAGAAGTATTAAATATCCAATAAACATAAGTAATCATGTGGCAACTTCATGACTTTGGGCAATACAAATGAAACGCACTATATGCTACCAACGGATTCCCGTAATTATTGTCACTAACATAAAATAGATAAAAACTACATTTAGTTAATTAGAAATCAAAGGGAACATGCTTAAGTACATTATATTCAATAAATAAGATACGGAGAAACAGGTAAAATTAAGCTATTTAATTTGCATGAATCAATTCAATCATGCTATCTCAACATTTATTTACACATTATAGATTTAAGAATTTCTTGCATGTTTAAGACATTGTCGAATATAAACTTTTTTTTTAGTTCTGTATCTTTTTCTTCTTTTGGCTTACGGTTTTTCTTAGCATTTTACATATATAGTTTGCTTTGTATTTCACAAAGTGATTTCTCATATTCCACTTCCATGGTTCCTCTAAACAACTTTGAGTGCAGGTAATTGATCTAAGTTCTCACAGTTAGGAAATGGAAAATTCTACCAATCTGGAATCAGGGTATCTTCATTCTATTTTAGGCACCATTAAGTGTTTTATTTCATAAATGTGAGGTAGGTAACTCATTTATTTCAGTCTCAGTTACATTTGTCATACATTTTTAGAAAATATAGTTGTACTGAGGTTCGTTAGTCATCTCTATGATGTACTGCCTTTGAAAATCATTTTGGACATTGGGAATCACTGAACCAGTAACACTGATAGGGATGACACTGATGATGATGAATTTGGTGGTTTTGCCTGAGCCCAGAATTTTCTCTTAATTCTACAAGACCAACTATAAAAAAATATTATGAGAAACCATGACAAAGGAGTAACTATATACCCAGCCACTTACTACAGGCCAGAAAAGAATTTGGGCTGATGGGCTGTTAACAGGAAACAATAAGTGTAGGTACACATTTGTAGCTAAGCAACGACCTACACTTAGCATACACTCCCACGGCCCAATTTTCCTTAAATTTATTAGATGAAACCCTTTCAAGATTCATCCTTATTTTTTATCTCCTTTGTTTATGACTTTGTATTTTCTTCAAAATGGCATGGACTAGTATCATATAGCAAGCCAACACAGAGCTATATTTTTAAATGAAGTGCATATAACAACACATTGATGTGTAATTTAGTACAAAGTCCTGTTTACATTGAGAGTATTAGATTAATTTTATTTAAGCTGTGATATGTTTCCGTTTCCATGGAAACCTGGATTCTAACCAAGCCAAATAGGGCACCATAAGGTTTATTTCTGATTCAACAAGCCTTGCCAAGTTATTTTCATAAGGTGTTTACTAAACATAATTATTTTAGTTTGGTGGAGATGAAGAAAATTGCTCTGTTGTGCAGATGTGATTTTTTTTTAATTGTTGTCTAACTTTGTTTTTCTTTTCTTGTGGATCCTATTTTATTTTATGCTCCCCAGAGGAACTGAGGTAGTTCCCAAAGAAAAATACATTGAAAACAAGTTGAAGTAATACTGGGGCTTTGAATTTCTGAATGGCAGGTAATTGTCAAAGATTTTTGAGCATACCAAAACCCCTTCACTCATCCTATTAAATGTACAGCATACTACCAATCTCGGCTACGTCCAATATATGTAAATTCTACCATAAAGTACCATGACATTTCCAAAAACTGACATTAAAACAAAGAGAATAGGAGATAAGAAAAATGAGATAAATTGTTTGCTATGTCGCTGCCTAATTACATTATGCAGTCTCAGATTCACTTTAATTCTGGGGATGAGGACAATGTATTTATTTTATTTTTAATTTGCACTGCAGTTCAGGAATAGTTTTAGAGTATCATTAAATGTGATTAGGTAGAAAAACATCATGCTCCACCCATGACAAAACACTATTTAAAAGTTGTGAATTCTATATACCTTTTGCATCAACATAAAAATCAGATACTCTCGACATATGTTTTTATTTTTTTAATTTTTTATTTTCCTTTTTATTGCGTTTTAGGTTTTGGGGTACATGTGCAGAACATGCAAGATAGTTGCATAGGTACACATGTGGCAGTGTGTTTTGCTGCCTTTTGCCCCTTCACCCACATTTGGCATTTCTCCCCATGCTATCCCTCCCCTGCTCCCCCTCCACGCTGTCCCTCCCCTATTTCCCCCAATAGACCTCAGTGTGTAGTACTCCCTTCCCTGTGTCCATGTGTTCTCATTGTTCATCACCTGCCTATGAGTGAGAATATATGGTGTTTCATTTGCTGTTCTTGTGTCAATTTGCTAAGAATGATGTCCTCCAGATTCATCCATGTCCCTACGAAGGACAAGAACTCAT